>OX155903.1:49214722-49814722 GCA_944588485.1 Phosphuga atrata | reverse complement strand
AAGCGAGAAAGGAGAAGGATCAACAAAGGAGATGTGCTAAGCCAAAGTGGGAGTGTTAAGGGGATTGACTCAGCACATACATATTTTAGGTTGGCAAGACTTATGTTGGTAGTAGAATTGTGACTAGAATGAAGTTAGCGTTTGTTGTTTTGTAACACTAGTTTTGATGTTAAATATTTCAGTAGTGCTAAATCTAAATATATATCGTGAATCCGAAGAGACAACGGTGATTTTCTTGTTATTGCCATTACGCCTGAACCAAAATTGGATGCAAGTAGCTCAGGAAAGACAAGAGTGGGAAAATCAAATTCCTGCTCCACACTCTCGCGGAGTAATTTTGGAAATTTTTGGAAAATGCTAACACACCTGTTGCTTCATTTTTAAAGAGGAATTCAAATACCAATTTTCACATCTCTAACATCTCCAGTTTTTTTAGATATCTTGCAGCCAATTTGCAGCATTTGAATCAAAGAGCTTTTTCTCAAGTGTATGTACGAATATTTCAGAACCAGCAGTTACGACAGAGAAATTAGTATCAGAAAATGGACAAATTCTCATAGTTTGAATATACTTTGACTTAATATGATGTGTTTAATCACACTCTGGGCTGTAAGGGGTTTGGATGCGTCTCGAACAGCCTCTCCAACCCAAACGTCAACCTCAAACCTTCCCGCGGTGCAGCCTGTTATTACTGATGAGGCTCTGACGACCGAAGGACTTCCGGGATAAGAAGTCACCCCTATACCAAGTGTCAACGGCATCCCTGGATGGCGGATGAGCGGGTATAGGGCTGAGGCACTCTGTTGTCCAGGGAGTGAGAAATCACCCCAAAGCCGGAAGAATTCACTAGAATCAACGGCATCAGGATGCAGAAGGCAAGGGTAAACCACTCCACTAAGGACCTCACGGTATCCCACGATAAAATTCCTGGAAGGAGGAGGCAAAATGGAACCTGCACATAGCAGAACACCAATGATGATGATTAAAAAAACCTCACACCTTCACCGAAGCTAAGCGAAGTTAGCCAAGGCGAGGCGAAGAAGCACAAGACGGTCCGAGTTTCCTCACCACGGTGACACCATTTACTAGAAGGAGAAAACTAAACTGCCTACATCCCATACTCATAGATGGCAAGGCAGTAGAATACCAACAGGAGATAAGGTATCTGGGTATCACACTAGATAGCAAACTCCTATGGAATAGACACGCTTAGGCAGTGGTAGGTAAAGCCAAACGCGCCCTAATGGTGTGCAGAAATCTGGCAGGAAAAACGTGGGGTTGTAACCCCACTATCCTGCGATGGATGTACACCATGATAGTGAGACCTGCAATCACTTATGGGGCAGTTGCGTGGGGAAGTAGAATCAAGCTGGCCTCTATGAGGAAACAGCTTGAGAAGATTCAAAGACTGGCGTGTGTCTGCATCACGGGGGCGATGGGGTCGTGTCCGACAGCAGCATTGGAGCTGCTGCTGGATCTGACTCCGCTGCACCTTGTGGTGGAGAGCGCCGCCAGATCGGCGATCGTAAGATTCAGCAAGGAAGGAATGGGCAGAGGTAAAATAATCGGGAGCAGAGACCGAAACAGCCTCGCTGCCAAGATCCCCTGGCTGGAAGTACCAAAAGACGAAATGGTATGCAAATACCACTTCGAGAAAAACTACACAGCAATGTGTAGTAGTAAAGCCGATTGGAGCGACGAATCCTCAGCATACCACATAGAGCAAAATGCCATCAAGTGGTATACAGATGGTTCGAAGACAAAGGAAGGCACTGGTGCAGGCGTGTTTGGACCTCGTACCAGATACTTCGAATCCATGGGAACATCCCCAAGTATCTTCCAAGCAGAGGTACACGCAATCGAAAGATGTGCACAGTTTAACCTCGACAGGAATTACCGCAAAAAACGAATTGCTATTCTGTCAGATAGCCAAGCAGCCATCAAGGCCATTAGCTCATACACCATCAGATCCAAACTGGTATGGGACTGTGTGGGGAAGCTGAACAAGCTTGGCAGTGATAATAAAGTAACGCTATACTGGGTACCAGGACACACTGGTATAGACGGAAACGAAGAAGCCGATCACCTAGCAAACAAGGGATCCAGTAGCCCCTTTATAGGTCCGGAACCCTTTTGCGGTTTGAGCGTGAACACCATCCGCAAAAGTTTAGATGAAGAAATAAGAGGAAAATGGATGAAAACCTGGAAAGAACTTCCAGGGCTAAGGTAATCCAAAGTGATGCTGGGATCTTTTAACCAGAAGAGAACGGCAGCTTGCCTGAAACTAAGCAGGAACAAGCTCAGAATTCTGACAGGAGCCCTGACGGGACACTGCAGACTTAGGAAACATCTCAAGGCCCTAGGCCTAGAGGAGGATGATGGATGCAGATTCTGTGGCTCAGCAGAGGAAACCCCCATGCATATATTCAAAGACTGCGGAGCATTACTCCGCAAGAGACAGATGTACCTTGGGGCTCACTGCTTGAACACAGAGGAGCTGCATGCCTTGAATCCCACCCAGATCCTGAAATTCCTAAAGGAATCAGGATTAGAGGAGGCGCTCTAAATGGATAAGTACACCAACACTTGGAGGAGGAGGGTGGGGTACAATATATCTATAAAGGTCGCAGTACAAGTCGTCACCACCATATCTACAATCTACAATCTTCTTCCACACCACACTCTCGTGCCTCGCTCAACTTCGTGGTGCTTCGCGAGAGTGTGGAGCAAACATCCAAATGAGAATTTTCGTGTTTCCATACCGAATTTCATGGAAAATTTCGAAAATTTAAATTAAATAAAATAAAAAGAAAAATTTAAAAAAAAAATAACTAGATAATGAAATAATCTAGTGCAATTACAAACTGTACCATTGTCACTCATAGTTTCTTAGAAATCTCAAGATAATATTAAGATAAGTGCAATTTATCAGCGAAACAATGAACGTTTGTACAAAACGTCGAATGTGACATATTTCGTGTTTTCGCTTACAATTTTTGAATTCAGTTACAGTGTCGGCCACAGCGTCGATATCCAAGTTTTCCAGGGCGTCACTTCCGGAGAGGTTCAGCACGCTGCCCAAATACCGACAGATCGCGACGGACTGGTGAGTTTTCTTTCCGTCGATCTCCAAGATCGGCACTTGCCCGAACGGCGCACCTGCCGAACAAACTCGTCAAAACATAAAATTAGTAAAAAGCAAACTTTTTACTCGGTTTCTCCGTCTTCCAATTCTCCGTCGATAATCGGACGTCTTCGAATTCCAAGCCGCCGTAGTTGAAGAGGAACCGGATCGGCTCCCCCAGCGCTCTGATCGGGAAATAGATCAATTTATATTTGGGTGCTTCTTCGCTCATCTTGGTTTCAAAAATGTTTTGCTTTGACAACTGTCGACAAATTTAAAATGCTGACTTGATTATTAGTTATTGTTATTATTATTTGGTGCGACAGTAGGCGGTAGATTGTTGAAGCTGTCATGTTTTTCGGACAGTGTGTATGTGTACACCAGTTCCCTATTTTTGGTCTGAAGGTCTACACGGTGGAGATCGGCGAGGGTGCGTTGGCAGTATCCTAATCCAGTCGATTCCAGATGTACGCTACTCGAATGCTCAGAAAGTTCATACGACACAGCTTGTACTATCTTTCCTTGGAAAGTTTCTTGCTCTTGCCTCCGAGTTGAAATCGATCACCGCTGTGAAGAAAATATAGTGGTACGTTGAAGTGGACCTCCAGTATTTTGTGAAACAGGTTAGGTTAGGTTGTAGATTGTAGATATGGTGGTGACGACTTGTACTGCGACCTTTATAGATCTATTGTACCCCACCCTCCTCCTCCAAGTGTTGGTGTACTAGCCCATTTAGAGCGCCTCCTCTAATCCTGACTCCTTTAGGAATCTCAGGATCTGGGCGGGATTCAAGGCCTGCAGCTCCTCTGTGTTCAAGCAGTGAGCCCCAAGGTACAGCTGTCTCTTGCGGAGTAATGCTCCGCAGTCTTTGAGCAGATGTATGGGGGTTTCCTCTGCTGAGCCACAGAATCTGCATCCATCATCCTCCTCTAGGCCTAGGGCCTTGAGATGTTTCCTAAGTCTGCAGTGTCCCTTCAGGGCTCCTGTCAGAATTCTGAGCTTGTTCCTGCTAAGTTTCAGGCAAGCTTTAGTTCTCTTCTGGTTGAAAGATCCCAGCATCACTTTGGATTGCCTTAGCCCTGGAAGTTCTTCCCAGGTTTTCATCCATTTTCCTCTTATTTCTTCATTTAAACTTTTGCGGATGGTGTTCACGCTCATACCGCAAAAGGGTTCCGGACCTATAAAGGGGCTACTGGATCCCTTGTTTGCTAGGTGATCGGCTTCTTCGTTTCCGTCTATACCAGTGTGTCCTGGTACCCAGTATAGCGTTACTTTATTATCCCTGCCAAGCTTGTTCAGCTTCCCCACACAGTCCCATACCAGTTTGGATCTGATGGTGTATGAGCTAATGGCCTTGATGGCTGCTTGGCTATCTGACAGGATAGCAATTCGTTTTTTGCGGTAATTCCTGTCGAGGTTAAACTGTGCACATCTTTCGATTGCGTGTACCTCTGCTTGGAAGATACTTGGGGATGTTCCCATGGATTCGGAGTATCTGGTACGAGGTCCAAACACTCCTGCACCAGTTCCTTCCTTTGTCTTCGAACCATCTGTATACCACTTGATGGCATTTTGTTCTATGTGGTATGCTGAGGATTCGTCTCCAATCGGCTTTACTACTACACATTGCTGTGTAGTTTTTCTCGAAGTGGTATTTGCATAGCATTTCGTCCTTTGGTATTTCCAGCCAGGGGATCTTGGCAGCGAGGCTGTTTCGGTCTCTGCTCCCGATTATTTTACCTCTGCCCATTCCTTCCTTGCTGAACCTTACGATCGCCGATCTGGCGGCGCTCTCCACCACAAGGTGCAGCGGAGTCAGATCCAGCAGCAGCTCCAATGCTGCTGTCGGACACGACCCCATCGCTCCCGTGATGCAGACACACGCCAGTCTTTGAATCTTCTCAAGCTGTTTCCTCATAGAGGCCAGCTCGATTCTACTTCCCCAAGCAACCGCCCCATAAGTGATTGCAGGTCTCACTATCATGGTGTACATCCATCGCAGGATAGTGGGGTTACAACCCCACGTTTTTCCTGCTAAATTTCTTAGGTTAGGTTAGATTAGGTTCTAGATTTCCTCTCTGACGGCGCTCTCGCAAAGATGACGGACATAGTTTGGTGCAACGAACCTTATAGGGAATATTGGTGGAAAGGGGTGATTCTTCGTTGCACTCGTTCCAGTAATACAATGTCTTTAACAAAGTAGGTATTACAGGAGCTAACAGGGAACTCCAGCACCGGGCTTATGCAGGTTTTGTTCAAGCCCACAGTGGTCTTTAAAAGTCCTTTGAATATGATAGATCGCTGCATTTGCCCTTTTTAGTATTTTGCCGATGTGGCTTTCTCAATTGAGGTCCTGGGTCATTATAACTCCCAGATCCGTTTGTTGATTTACTGCAGTGAATCCTTTTAACACGTTCACGGACACTTGTAATCCTTAAACCGGCCCCAACTTGTCACTTAAGTTACAAAGTTATGTTTCAAAATATTATTGCTACATGTTTTACTTCCGCAATTTTAGTAGTAAAAAATGTGGAGGGGTATTGCCGTCATGCCCCCTGGGACAAGGGTTAAGTTTGGGGTTGGACGCAGCGGTTATTGCAGGCAAAGATAAAAACGAAATGTTATGTTAATATGTTTTTGAGCATATCACATTCTATAGAAGACATCAGGGACAAACAGACTCATTTTTTATTCCTTTCAATTTGGAGAAGGAACGTTCCTCACTGCAGTTAGTTACCATCATGCTTAAACCCCAGAATATGCAATTCACTTTTAGAAAGTAAATTGGTGCATTTCTTCAAACCACCCCCCCGAAACCAAAACTTTGAAGCAAAATTTTCAAATCTGAACCAAAATTTAAAAGCAAAATTTTCAATTTAATAGCAAAATATTTATAAGCAAAATTTAAAATTTAGAAGCAAAATGTTCAATTTAGAAGCAAAATGTGCAATTTATAAGCAAAATTTAAAATTTAGAAGCAAAATGTTCAATTTTGAAGAGAAATTTTCAAATCTGAAAAAAAATTTAGAAACAAAATTATCAATTTAGAACCAAAAGAAATTTAGAAGCCCAAATTTAAATTTTCAAATTTAAAAGCAAAATGTTCAGATTATAAGCAACATTTAAAATTTAGAAGCAATATGTTCAATTTAGAAGCAAAATGTGCAATTTATAAGCAAAATTCAGAAGCAAAATGTTCAATTTAGAAGAGAAATTTTCAAATCTGAAACAAAATGTAGAAACAAAATTTTCAATTTAGAACCAAAATTTAGAAGCCCAAATTTAAATTTTCAAATTTAGAAGCAAAATGTTCGGTTTATAAGCAACATTTAAAATTTACAAGTAAAATTTTAAATTTACAAGCAAAATGTTCTATTTAGGAGCAAAATTTTCAAATCTGAACCAAAATTTAGAAACAACATTTTCAAATCTAAAGCACAATTTCAAAGCAAAATTTTCAAATCTGAAGCGAATTTTTCAAATCTGAATTTTGTTTTTAAACTGCAATTTTGTCCTTTTTGAAAAAGGGAAAACCTTCAAATGTCATTCATTCGTTAGAACAAAATAAAAGGTTAGAAAATATTTTCTAAACCCCCCCAAAACTAAACCCTGACTACGCCCGTGCTTCGACAGTACTTTTTCCGACCGCGTCAATGTCATCCGTGAAGACCAGGATCATCTGTGGCCCTTGGCTAGTAAATATACTTCCGTGGTGATGTTCGTCTTCTTGATAGCCATATCTAGGACTATGTTAAAGAGTCAGGGCGACCGTCCATCTCCCTGTCTTAATCCACTCATGACCGAAAATTCGTCTTCTTCTTCTTCTTGTTTCGAATTAAAATTCCTCTGTTATATGGTTTCCTACTTTAACGCGACATCTGGTATTGTTTATACATAACTTGGTGTGAGTGATGATTTTCTGTGGTATACCTATATTTGCCATGTCTATCCAGACACTGTCGCGTATAATGGTAGCATAAGCTTGTCTAAAGTCCATGAACAGCTGGTCTTTATTGAATTCCCAGTGTTTCTCCAGTAGTTGTCGGATTGCCATGCGAATCCAAAACGGTGTCGAGAGTATCAAAGCTGAGAGTGTACCAGGCTGTAATCAAACCGATCATCTGTTATGGCTGTGAGATCTGGACCCTTACGAAACACAATGAACTTCTACTAAAGCGTGCTGAAAGGAAGATCCTGAGAAGAATTTTTGGCCTCATCAAGGATCCAAACACGGAGCAATATCGCATAAGGACGAATACAGAACTCCAGGACCTATACCAAAAGCCGGATATAGTCAAATGAATAAAATCCCAGCGTCTGAGATGGACTGGACATGTCCAGAGAGCACTCGACGACCGACTGATCAAGATAGTATGGGAAGGAAACTCAGCAAGAAAGAGACCGCTGGGGCGGCCGAGAATCAGTTGGAAGGACAACATTTTAAAAGATCTACAGACTATGCAAGTATGTGAATGGAAGGAGGTCATGTTGGACCGGGACCTGATGGAGGCAAATCGTTACCGCAGCCAAGACCCACCAAGGGTTGTAGTGCTACCCAGAAGAAGAAGAAGAAGATTCATTATCGTTTCATTTGTTTTGTAATAAATATGTTTTTCGGTAACAAATCGGTTATCGTTTGGTGATCTGGCAGGAGCTAGGGGGTCCCTATCGATCCCGAGGCCCTGGGCACGTGCCACGAGTGCCCAGTGGGAAACATGAGCATCACGTGATTGCAAAAGCATCACGTGATTAATGGACGAGCCCTAACTCAAAAAATAACGATTTTGACAAAATCGATTTTCTCGCATTTCGTCTTTTCCGCGGTCTAGACTTCCCGTGTCGACGGTATTTCTTAACTGAAAGCTTCCTAGGAAATTTAATATACGATTTCTGACTAATTTTGGGACGCTGAATCGATCGGTGAAGACTAGAAGTCTCTATGGCGAGCCATTCAAAAGTTATGACATCAGTCGAAAATGCGGGATGGTGTACAGCGAAAAAATATATAAAACTTGTTTATTTGTAACTTTTGAGCGAAATAAACTGAAAAACCGTTTTCAGCACTTCGATTTCCTTCGTGTAACCAAAAAAAAATGACGAGAAAAAATTGCAAACAAAATTTCGACAAAAATTTTCAATCTTTCGTTCGAAAAATACATGCTTTTTCAGTTTTCTCCATTTTTTTGAAAACGGTAAAGAGCAGCGAAATCGTTTTGGGCACACAGAAACTACACGACAAGACGAACAAGTCGATGTGTAAATTGTCCGGAAATATTCAATAATTCGTCGATAAATTTCAAACTGAAATTTACCCGAATTTCGATTTGCTAAGTAGATATCTCGGAAACGGCTGCAGATATTTAAAAACGGATCGCGGCATCGTTTTCAGAAGGTCATTTTCCTATGGATGCGCTAAGATTGTCTGCAAGAAAATTACGACTTTCCGAGATCTCCCCTAGATCGCCGAAATTTCATAAAAATTTCATCAATTTTTGCAGGCGAAAATGAACTGAAAGAGGTTAAATTCTCATATCTGTAATCAGCAGCAAAAATTCTTTCAGAAACGTTTTAAAATTTTGCTGTGACTTAAAAAATAACGATTTTGAAAAAATCGATTTTCTCGCATTTTGTCGTTTCCGCGGTCTAGACTCCCAGTGTCTATGGTATTTATGGTAATGAAAGCTTCCTAGGGAATATTATACACGTTTACCGACTAATTTTGGTACGCTGAATCGATTGGTGAAAACTAGAAGTCTTTGTGGTGAGCGGTTCAAAAGTTATGACAGCGTCAAATCAGTAGAAAATGTGTGATTGTGTATTGCGAAAAAAATATCAAATTTGTTTATTTGTAAGTTTGGAGCGAAATAAACAGGAAAACCGTTTTCAGCACTTTGATTTCATTCGTGTAACCAAAAAGAAATTACGAAAAAAAATTGCAAACAAATTATCGACAAAATTTTTCCATCATTTCGTTCGAAAAATACATGCTTTTTCGGTTTTTTCGATTTTTTCGAAAACGGTAAAGAGCAGCGAAATCATTTTAGGCACACAGAAACTACACGATAAGACGAACAAGTCGATGTGTAAATTGTCCGGAAATATTCAATAATTCGTCGATAAATTTCAAACTGAAATTTACCCGATTCTCGATTTGCTAAGTAGATATCTCGGAAACGGTTGCAGATAATTAAAAACGGATTGCGGCGTCGTTTTCAGAAAGTATTTTTCCTATGGATACACTAATGATGTCCGCGCGAAATTCACGACTTTCCGAGATCTCCACTAGAGCGCCGAAATTTTATAAAAATTTCTTCAATTTTTGCAGGCGAAAGTGAACCGAAAGATCTAGCGAAATATAAGTTGCATATCTGTAATCAGCAGCAAAAATGCTTTCAGAAAAGTTTTAAAATTTTGTTGTGACTCAAAAACTAGCGATTTTGAAAAAATCGATTTTCTCGCATTTCGTCGTTTCCGCGGTCGAGCCTTCCCGAGTCGATGGTATTTCTTAACTGAAAGCTTCCTAGGGAATATTATATACGTTCTCCGACTAATTTTGGGACGCTGAATCGATTGGTGAAGACTAGAAGTCTCTGTGGTGAGCGTTTCAAAAATTATGACATCGTCAAATCAGTAGAAAATGTGTGATTGTGTACAGCGAAAAAAAATATAAAATTTGTTTATTTGTAACTTTAGAGCGAAATAAACTGGGAAACCGTTTTCAGCACTTCGAGTTCCTTCGAGTAACCAAAAAAAAATCACGAAAAAAATTTGCAAACAAATTTTGGACAAAAATTTTCCTGCATTTCGTTCGAAAAATACATGCTTCGATTTTTTCGAAAACGGTAAAGAGCAGCGAAATTATTTTGAGCACACAGAAACTACACGTTAAGACGAACAAGTCGATGTGTATATTGTCCGGAAATATTTAATAATTCGTCGATAAATTTCATACTGAAATTTACCCGATTCTCTATTTGCTAAGTAGATATCTCGGTAACGGTTGCAGATAATTAAAAACGGATTGCGGCATCTTTTCAGAAGGTCATTTTCCTAAGGATGCACTAAGATTGCCCGCAGGAAATTAACGACTTTCCGAGATCTCCACTAGAACGACGAAATTTCATCAAAATTTCTTCAATTTTCGCAGGCGAAAGTGAACCGAAAGAGCTAGCGAAATATAATTTACATATCTGTAATCAGCAGCAAAAATTCTTTCAGAAACGTTTTTAAATTTTGCTGTTACTCCAAAAATAAAGATTTTGGAAAAATCGATTTTCTCTCATTACGTCGTTTCCGCGGTCTAGACTTCCCGAGTCGATGGTATTTCTTAACTGAAATCTTCTCAGGGAATATTATATACGTTTTCCGACTAATTTTTGGACGCTGAATCGATTGGTGAAGACTAGAAGTCTCTGTGGTGAGTGGTTCAAAAGTTATGACAGGGTGAAATCAGTAGAAAAATGTGCGATTAACTACAGCGAAAAAAAATATAAAATTTGTTTATTTGTAACTTTTGAGAGAAATAAACTGGAAAACCGTTTTCAGCACTTCGATTTCCTTCCGGTAGCAAAAAAAAACACGAAAAAAACTTTCAACAAAATTTTTCCATCGTTTCGTTCGAAAAATATGTGCTAATTTAAAAATAGCATTTACATAAAAGTAAACATTCCAAACAATTAATCAAACAAGACTAGACTTGAACTTGCTATTTTTGCTGGGGAATGGTAGGTACCTAGTTGGTTTTCCCTAAACAGACAAGACTAGACAGACATGACTAGTGGGAAGAGACTAGACAGATAAGACTAGACAGACAAGACTAAACAGACAAGACTGTCGAATGGTAGTTCCCTTTCTTAATTAACATTGTACTAGGAAACTTTAATGCCAATGTAGGAAAAGAGAAATACCTGCAACGGACGATAGGTTATGAAAGCCTTCACGAAGAAACCTCTGCAAATGGGCTTACAATGATCTCATTCGCAGAATCAGAAAGCATGAATGTCGGGAGTACCACTTTCCCACACAAAGATGTACACAAAGTAACATGGCATTCAGTAGATGGAAAGACAGCAAACCAAATTGACTACGTACTAATCTCAAACCATCACAGAAGCGTCCTCACTAATATTCGCACCTATCGGGGAGCTCACATAGGCTCTGACTACAATTTGGTGGTTGCATACATGGATGTAACAAAAACAAGGGATATGATCTACAAGCATTAAAGGAAAATCCTGAAACTTGTCAATACCAAGTGGAAGTGAACAAGAGGTTTGACGTACTTGGTGAAGCAGGAGAAGCGGATGAGGGTGAAACTACAGATATTGATAGACTGTGGAAGGATATGAAAGGAGGTGATTCAAAAATCAGCTTAAACCACACTACCAAAAGTGGAACGAAGGAAGAAGAAATGGTTCAACGACACATGCAGATTAGCAGTAGAAAGACCCGGGTTCGAATTCTGGTCGGGGAGACAACAACTAGGGCGGTTTTCCAGTTAACCGGCCCACCCTGAATTAATGCAAAATATGCGATACCAGGGTGGCGAATACTAAAAGCCAAGGTGGAATAGGGGGTTTAGTGAGAGATTAGCAGTAGAAGCTAGCATCACAGCAAGGAAAGCATGGCTACAATTCAGGAAAAATGAAGAACAGTACTACAGAGAGACACACAACTCAATCCACCCGAGTTCACGAGTCAATTGTTTAGTTAATAAAAGGGTTTATGACCACAAAATATAAATATTTCTGGAATGAAACCGTTATATAGTTCCAACCGTTCTAAAATTAAATTGGACGAAAATAGGGGTTCTCTGGGGGTGGGGTTTGGGGGTGTGGGGATTGGGGGTAGTTTTGCTCCTTCGGGCTCAATGGGAATCTTATGGATGGAGCAGCCCCATGTAAATCTTACGGCAAGAGTGGTCTAGAAGATGACATCTTACCCTACTGCCTATATCCAGCAGTGGATGCAAAAGGCTGATTGATGAATGATGATGATGATGTGTTATGCGAGGTTTTCCTGTATTTGCAATAATTCAACATTTTATTAAGTTTCGAGGAAAAAAAAACTATGTGTCGGCCACTGAATACCCTACAACGATTCTTGGTAAAGAAAGAAAAAAATCTATGGAATTACGACCATTAGCGAGAGAAAAAAATGTAATCTTTTATTCGTGTGTGGTTTATATTTATTATCGTATTAAAAACGTCTAGATTCTCCGAAAAGACTAATTGGCGCAACGGGAAAAGAAACGATTTTAAAAAAAGCAATTAAAACTTTGGAATTTTAAGTGGCGCTTAGTACTAGACGTCCTACAGCGTAATTTCTTTCCAAGAATAGTTGTGGAATGTGTTCTAAGTAAACGAATCGCATTCAATAAAAGGACCCAATTGAAATCTATAAGAGAGAGAGAGAGAATATATTTATTGTATACTGCAGTGGCTTCCAAACTGTGGGGCGCGCCTACCTAGGGGGGGGCGCGAGACTCTTGCAAAGGGGGCGCGCAGCTGTTACCAAAATATAATTATTGAAGCTGTCGCGTTCTGTCACGAAAATGGTAATGAAAATAGCGGGAATATAACTACGCAAAATAGTAATTCTAAATGTAGAAAATATGATTCAATGTACTTATCATTGGTATTTACATGTAAGTTTATTATTGGACAATAACCATCAATATGTTTGCTCTGTATGAATATTTTGGCCGCAGATAGCATGAAACCCAATAAATTAAAACGTCACCTTGAAAATGTACATTTGGTTGGTAAGACAAAAGAATTTTTCCAAGGAAAATTGGAGGTTTTAAATCAACAACAAAATACGTTTGTCTGTAACATCAAAAACATTGCTTGCATCGTATAAGGTTTCTTATAGAATTGCTTAATGCAAAAAACCGCATTCAATAGAAGGAACTTTCGTGCTACCAGCGGCTATTGACATGATAGTTACGATGCTCGGCGAATTAAATATGCTGATCAACTTATAATGATTCCACTTGCAGATAATACGCTGGGCAGAATAATTTACGATATACCGGAAAATCTTTGCGATCAATTGAAAAAATGAAACCATCTTTCGCGTAGGAGTAGATAAAGCAGCAGACGTACTTTAAACTGCCCGCTTGATTACAAATGTAAGATATGTTGTAGAAACTGATGTTAGAGAAGATAATCAATTAATCATGTTATTCTGTAAACCTATTGAATGCAATAGTGCAGCAATTGATGTTTTAAAAATTGATAATTTTTGAAACGAAGTTCCTTTAGGGAGGTCTCGGTAAGAGTAATTCGGCAGAAAACGTTACGTTACGTTATATGCCTATTTCTTTCGCTCAGTGTATATTTCTATACCGCTCGCTCTCTCATTCTCTTTCTTTCAGTGCATATTTCTATAATGCGTGCTCTCTCTGTTTCTTTCGCTGAGTGGCAGACGAGCGTGGTCGGTTTATAACCTTAAAACTAAACGATAAAAAAAATGTTCAAACGTAATTTTGTGTTTTGTCGTTTAAAGGTCGATTCCCATATGCGCGACACTTAGCTACGCTACGTCGTGCGACATCGCCTGTCAAATAATGATTACATGGTTTTAAATGGACACGTCAATTAGCTGTCGCGTACTCATAGTGAGAACGTGTCCATTTAAAACAATATAATCATTATTTGACAGACGATGTCGCGTGATATGAGAATCAGCCTTTAAATCATACGAGAGTTATATTGTTTATATTATACTCATTATTTAATTTTATACTCATACTTCAATTGAGCATGAAGGAAAATCTCGCTAAATGCACTAGCCCAGGTGGTAACCAATCCATATCACCTATGGTGACGTTAGCGGACCTTCGGATTCTGGGGAGTCCGCACCAACATGCTTTAAGGATGAGTCGGATCATCCTGAAATCACCGGACGTAAACTCAGACCAGGACGGCATAGCCTCTTTGCAACATTTAATGCCAACTCACTGCTAAAAGTGGGTAAACTGAAACATTTGACTGATTCACTAACACGACACAACATAATACTGACAGCAGTACAGGAAACCAAATTTACGGTTGAACATGCCTTCGAGTCCCAAGGCTACAGAATCCTCAAAGGAAAAGTGGGTCAGCGAGTAATGAAGAACGTACTCCACTTAGGTACAGGATTTATAATCAGTCACAGGATACTGGATTCAGTCACCGACTTTACCTCCCCGAGTAGTGGTGTATCCATCCTCTCTCTCAAATGCGCAAACAAGGGCTACAGTATAGTCAATGTACATGCCTCAATCAACCAGGACAACAGACGCAATCCAGACAGAAATGATAAATTCTGGGAAGACTTAGAAGATATTATCTCTAAACTTCCAGAGAGGCACACCGTTATACTGCTTGGTGATTTCAATGCTCAATTGGGAAGAGAGAAAAAATACAGAAACATAGTGGGCAATTGTCCGGCGCATAAGCGAACCAACCGCAACGGAGAACGATTGGTGGATCTGTGTAGAACTTTTGGGTTGATCATGAAGTCTACATCCTTCAAACACTTGCCAAGGAAGCAGAAGACTTGGATTTCACCTAATACCAACCTGGGTGAATTCCAGATAGATCATGTGGCCATTTCAAGAACAGTCAAGAAGTAAGTCCGAGACTGAACAACACAGACCTAAACAGCTGAGACCAACTGAAGGAGACTCTTGTCAAGGCGGCCAATGAACTCGCCCCTCTCGCTAGAAGAAGGAAGCATCCGTGGTGGACTGAAGACTGTGACAATGCAATAGCCGAAAGGCAGATAGGCTAGCTGAATGGAATTCTAAAAAGACCAAGAAAAATTGGCATAAACTTTTGGAACCAAGCCAAGATAATTCGAGGAACCAAACGAACCTTCACACAAAACCAACTAACCCAAATCGAAGAGAGCGTTGCTAAGAACAATTCCAGAGATTTCTTTAGAACCTTCAAGCAGGCACTCAGAAAATACCTGCATTTCAGAAAATGCCTCCATTTCAGAGACTCACAAGGCAAATTGGCTTATAACGACAAGGACAACTGCCACCTTTTGGCTCAGTACTTTAAAAATCTACTAAACTGTGACCCACCCAGCAAAGACTTCGACTATAAACAAACCACATCAAACCCGGACTCGCTTCCCCCTTTATTGGAAGAAGTTGGCCAGATCATTCAACTTCTTTAGAATAATAAGGCAGCTAGAGAGGACTCTATCGTTGCTGAACTGTTGAAAGGTGCTGGAAACAATGCCGTGCGCAAGCTAACCGAGATCATCCAGGACATCTGGGAAACAGAGAAATTACCAACCGATTGGAAATCTGCTCTGATCCATCAGCTTCACAAAAAGGGAGATTTTACTGATCTAAACAATTACCGTAGAATTTCTCTCGTCCCGGTTACATAGATTCTCTCGAAGGCGGCAGAAAATCAGTTGAATAGTCAATTGGGAGAATACCAGGGGGGTTTCAGGAAGACCCGGTCCTGTGTTGAACAGATCCTCAATCTTAAAACTGTACTTGCATACTCCAAGATGAGAAACCGCAAGGTGGTCGTCACATGTGTTGATTTTAGGAAGGCCTACGATTCCATTGATAGAGAAACGCTTAACAAAGTACTCCAGGATCTAGGGCTAGACAACAAAACCCACAAACTCATCCTAAAAACTTTGACCAATACCCATTCCAAGGTTAAATTTAGAGACGAGATTTCAGAAAGCTTCTAGATAAAAACTGGAGTGAGACAAGGAAATGGACTTTCCACACTTCTCTTCAACTGTGTCCTTGAAAAGGTTATGAGAGAATAGCGCAAGGAACTGATCAATTTGGGTGCTCAGAGTGGTATCTACCTGGGACGTAAGAACGATGGACTGGTTGTAGATTGCCTGGCCTTTGTTTGCAGATGACATGGCACTGTTTGCTGATTCTCTTGAGATGGCAACGATGCAGGTAAATTGCATCAGAAAACAGGCTGCCAAAGTGAGTCTTCAAGAGTCACTGGAGAAAACAGAATTCTTCACCAACATCAGAGAAGCAAACAGAGAGGTTACTAGAGCATGGAAACTTCAAGAGGAGTGAGAGATTCAAGTTTCTCGGCGGATGGATTGAACCCAACTTATCAGAAAGAGCATCATTATCCAAGAGAGTCAATAAGTTAGAACTAGCCTATCGACTGACTAAGAACACTTACAACAAGAAATGCTTGTCACGCAAGCTGTAACTTAAGCACTAAACATCAGTCTTACGACCAGAAGCCCTGTGTGCCATGGAGTGTCTTTCCTTGAACGAAAGAGGTCTGGTAGAGAAATTGGAAATCAGAGAGAGGAGAATCCTCAGGAAGATCCTAGGCCCGGTAAAGGAAGATGGGGAATATAGCTCTGAGCTCTACGAACATATTGAAATGCTCTCTGACTGTACAAGGAAAAGAAGGGTAGCCCTCTATGGCCACATTGCAAGATTGTCTCCAAACCGACTAACCAACCGTCTGTTGACCTTCTGGCAAAACAAGAAAGTTCTTACCACTTGGTTGACGGAGACCGAGAAGGATATTAAAGAACTGGGAATAACAGATCTCTAAAACAGACAGTCTGTGAGACGCACCCTGAAGGGAGTCCATGGATTTCAGGAAAAACCCGAAGGAAAGGTACCCCCTGGACAGAAGAAAGAAAGGAGTTACACCGGCAGAAGATGCGACAATACTTTGCAAAGATCAAAGTCCAACAAATGAACAAGTGTGGTCCATAGTAGGCCTATTCGAAAGAACAAGAAGATATCAATAGAGTAAAGGGAATGAAATGAGTTGAGATGATGAGTGTATTAGTCGTCGTAGATTGTTTCGTAAAGCCTAGAGTAAACAGAGAAAAGTCAGTCGCCGTCTGAACGTGAAAGTGAGCGGTCGTGCGTGTGAGCGGTTGTGCGTGTGAGCGGAATAAATTTATTTCGCTAAATATTTAACGAAAAATGGCCAGTGAGCTGAGATCAAGTACTACCCATGGAAAGGGAAACTATCTTGTAAGTCCAGAATTTCTGAATATATTATTGTGTGAGATCAGCCAGTCCAGATCAGCTCGTCGATCAGTTAAAATTACATATATGATAAATAAATTGTTTTGTTTTGACTAGACAGACAAGACTACAAAGTCAAGACTAGACAAACAAGACTAGACAGACAAGACTAGACAGGCAAGACTAGACACACAAGACTAGACAGACAAGATTAGTCAGACAAGACTAGACAGACAAGACTAGAGAGACAGGATTAGACAGACAAGACTAGACAGACAAGACTAGACAGAGAAGACTAGACAGACAAGACTAGACAGACAAGACTAGACAGACAAGACTAGACAGACAAGACTAGACAGACAAGACTAGACAGACAAGACTAGACAGACAAGACTAGACAGACAAGACTAGACAGACAAGACTAGACAGACAAGACTAGACAGACAAGACTAGACAGACAAGACTAGACAGACAAGACTAGACAGACAAGACTAGACAGACAAGACTAGACAGACAAGACTAGACAGACAAGACTAGACAGACAAGACTAGACAGACAAGACTAGACAGATAAGACTAGACATACAAGACTAGACAGACAAGACTAGACAGACAAGACTAGACAGACAAGACTAGACAGACAAGACTAGACAGACAAGACTAGACAGACAAGACTAGACAGACAAGACTAGACAGACAAGACTAGACAGACAAGACTAGACAGACAAGACTAGACAGACAAGACTAGACAGACAAGACTAGACAGACAAGACTAGACAGACAAGACTAGACAGACAAGACTAGACAGACAAGACTAGACAGACAAGACTAGACAGACAAGACTAGACAGACAAGACTAGACAGACAAGACTAGACAGACAAGACTAGACAGACAAGACTAGACAGACAAGACTAGACAGACAAGACTAGACAGACAAGACTAGACAGACAAGACTAGACAGACAAGACTAGACAGACAAGACTAGACAGACAAGACTAGACAGACAAGACTAGACAGACAAGACTAGGCAGACAAGACTAGACAGACAAGACTAGACAGACAAGACTAGACAGACAAAACTAGACAGACAAGACTAGACAGACAAGACTAGACAGACAAGACTAGACAGACAAGACTAGACAGACAAGACTAGACAGACAAGACTAGACAGACAAGACTAGACAGACAAGACTAGACAGACAAGACTAGACAGACAAGACTAGACAGACAAGACTAGACAGACAAGACTAGACAGACAAGACTAGACAGACAAGACTAGACAGACAAGACTAGACAGACAAGACTAGACAGACAAGACTAGACAGACAAGACTAGACAGACAAGACTAGACAGACAAGACTAGACAGACAAGACTAGACAGACAAGACTAGACAGACAAGACTAGACAGACAAGACTAGACAGACAAGACTAGACAGACAAGACTAGACAGAGAAGACTAGACAGACAAGACTAGACAGGTTAAATAGACAAGAGTAGATAGACAAGACTTAACTAGCAAGATTAGACAGACAAAACTAAATTGATCAGAATAGACAGACAAACTAAACAAACCAGATTAGACAGGACAGGTTGGGTTCATCGATGTAGACTGACAAGACAACTTTTGCATTGTTATGTGTATAGGGAATAAATTTTGCACAAATTTTGCTTATTTTAAGAATAAAAAAATTTGCGGAATACGCGAAATTCCGCCAACCACCAAAAAACTTGAATTTTGAATTATTTCCTCGTTGTGCGAATTTTTGAATTAAAAAATTTTGCATTTATTTTGGTAGCGGGATGAAATGTTTTGCAAATATTAATTGATTAATTAATTGACTAATTATTGAGGACTGAATTAGATTCGTTATGAGATTTTTGAAAATTTCGCGAAGTAGGCCACTAACTTTTCAATCTTATTATTATCTTAATGGTAAATCAATTTAATTTTAGGTTTGCGATACTGCAGGACGTGAGCTAAAGAGAACGTGTTATGTTGGTATCACTGTAGGGGAAAAACGTGGTTATTCACTTCCTTCAATAACAATAGAGTTCCATTGCAATTTTCCACAGTTGCTAAAAATTATGAAACGGATGCACACCGAAGGCTCCTCAGTTTATTAGATTCTTTAAATATAAGTAAGTACTTAAAATAACTAACAATTATTCATAGTTATTTATATAAAATAACTACGAATTTCAAGTTATTTGTATAAAAAAAACTACGAATTAACCTGGAAATAATATTAAGAAATTGCGTAATGGATTTTCTCGTATTTAGGGATTGGTTCAATGGGGAACTCCAATTCGGCTGAGACTAATTCTCCAGAAAATCTTGCAGGAACTTCACGTAAGCTTTAAATCTATTTTACGCTTAATCCGGGTAGACGTTTGCTTGTAGGTTCCCTTGAGTGACAGTTTCAGAAAATAAATTGACGTATGCGCAGTACAATTATTGTAGAGCAGTGGTAATAAATCAGTTTTTAACCCTTTCGCTACGGGGTGCTTTTCTACAAGTCTTGCCCTGTGTACGGGGTGCTGAGGGTAGTGCTTTTACTCTTTGCGTATAAATAATAATTACTTACTCTTTGCGTATAAATACGGTTCCCGTAGTCTGTTCCATATTAAGTACATTTGTATTTTCCTATTATTGATATTTTATTGATACTTTATCTATTATTGTGTTTCCCATATTAAGTAAAAAAAAAAACGCTTGCGGATTTATCCGGTTCCCGTACACAGGGTACAAAAATATATGGCTTTATCCGGTTCCCATAGTGAAAGGGTTAAAATGTAAATTTGTCACTTCTAGGATGTGAAAATGTATGGAAATTTAAAATACAATTCATGGATTTTAAGGACTTTATTTTATATTGAATCGAGAAATCTCAAATCGAAATATATGGTCATGTTTTATCTGTCTCCAAAACAGCTTAACCGAACCACTTAATTTTGGAAAATTAATAAGTATATTTATGGTTCGGTAGAGTGAGGCCCGTAAATAGTCCCGCCTTCGTGGTAAAACTTGATCTAACGTAAAACACACAGTGGCAAGTATGCAGAGTTTGATACTGTAGCTTTTTTTAATTACTCCTTGCAAAATTAGTTAGTTAGATCAGTTTATATTAGAGCAGATATATCTAGATGACAAAATAAGGAAAATCACTACATTTTCTAGTTTTAAAAAACCCTTCACAAAATTTATTCCAATTATTTTTCACTACACCTATATTCTTCCACTACTATTCGCAAGCGGAAGACTTTCAAATAGATGTGAAGTTGCAGATAGACCTATCTCTACTGCTCTTCTGTCATTTCAGTCATCCTTTGTCCTCAAAGTTTTTCAGCCACTGGTTTGTTTACATTCTAGCCAAAGGGGGACCTAAAAGGAACAGCAACAAAAATCAGTTAGTAAGCTGTGCATTTTGTTGTGCAATTCCCAGGCTAGCATATATCACTATTATTTTGATAAATCAAATAGTATATTACATACCCACCTGTGAAGTACTCTAGTACTTATAACTCGATGCTTGATATCTTTGTAGGCTAACAAACTAACTTAAACAACTGCAACAAACAACTAGCAACAGCTTGCAGTCCAATTTCGTGACACTCAAAAAGAACCAGAAAAATAACATTGTTTTTAAGATCATTTCTTTCTATTACCTTAAGTGAATATCTTTAGACGCGTTTCGAGATTTATCTCTCATCAGTGCAGCTTTGCTGTTATGAATTATAACTTCTAAAACACTAATTTGAAATCCTAGAGGTTAGATATTTTTAATTTGACATTTTGTGAGAGAGACATGAACTTATTCGGTATTGAGACATGAACTTATTCTTCTTTCGAATAGGCCTACTTTGGACCACGCTTGTTCAACTGTTGGACTTTGACCTTTGCCCAGTATTGTCGCATCTTCTGCCGGTGTAACTCCTTTCTCTCTTCTGTTCAGGGGCTACCTTTGAAATCCACGGACTTCCTTCAGGGTGTGTCACAGACTGTCTGTTTTTGGGATCTGTTATTCCCAGTTCTTTAATATCCTTCTCGGTCTCTGTCAACTAAGTGGTACGAAGCTTCTTGTTTCGCCAGAAGGTGAACAGACAGTTGGTTAGTCGGTTTGGAGGCAATCTTGCAACGTGGCCATAGAAAGCTACCCTTCTTTTCCTTGCACAGTCAGAGAGCATCTCAATATGTTTGTAGAGCTCAGAGTTATGCCGTCTTCGGAATTCCCCATCTTCCTTTACCGGGCCTAGGATATTCCTGAGGATTCTCCTCTCTCTGATTTCCAATTTCTCTATTAGACCCCTTCGTTTCAAGGAAAGACATTCCATGGCATACAGGGCTTCTGGTCATAAGACTGATGTGTAGTGCTTAAGTTTCAGGTTGCGTGAGAGACATTTCTTATTGTAAGTGTTCTTTGTCAACCGATAGGCTAGTTCTAAGTTGCTGACTCTCTTGGATAATGATGCTCTTTCTGATAAGTTGGGTTCAATCCATTCGCCAAGATACTTAAATTTCTCAGTCCCCTTGATGTTTCCCTGTTCTAGTAACATCTCTCTGTTTGCTTCTCTGATGTTGGTGAAGAATTCTGTTTTCTCCAGCGACACTTGAAAACCCACTTTGGCAGCCTGTTTTCTGAGGCAGTTTACCTGCATTGCCATCTCAAGAGAATCAGCAAACAGTGCCATGTCATCTGCAAAGGCCAGGCAATCTACAACCAGTCCATCGTTCTTTCGTCACAGGTTGATACCACTCTGAGCACCTAAATTTTTCAGTTCCTTGTGCCATTCTCTCATAACCTTTTCAAGGACACAGTTGAAGAGAAGTGGGGAAAGTCCATCTCCTTGTCTCACTCCAGTTTTTATTTCGAAGCTTTCTGAAATCTCGCCTCTAAATTTAACCTTAGAATGAGTGTTGGTCAAAGTTTCTAGGATTAGTCTGCGGGTTTTGTTTTCTAGTGCTAGTTCCTGGAGTATTTTGTCAAGCGTTTCTCTATCAATAGAATTGTAGGCCTTCCTAAAATCAACAAAGGCGATGACCACCTTGCGGTTTCTCATCTTGGAGTATGCAAGTACAGTTCTAAGATTGAGAATCTGTTCAACACAGGATCGTGTCTTCCTGAAGCCCCCCTGGTATTCTCCCAGTTGACTATCCAACTGATTTTCTGCCCTTGTTTGTAACGCCTTCGAGAGAATCTTGTATGTTACCGGGACGAGTGAAATTCCACGGTAGTTGTTTAGATCCGCAAAATCTCCCTTTTTGTGAAGCGGATGGATCAGAGCAGATTTCCAATTTGGTGGTAATTTCTCTGTTTCCCAGATGTCCTGGATGATCTCGGTTAGCTTGCACAAGGCATTGTTTCCAGCACCTTTCCACAGTTCAGCAACAATAGAGTCCTCTCCAGCTGCCTTATTATTCTTAAGAAGTTGAATGATCGGGCAAACTTCTTCCAATGAAGGGGAAGTGAGTCAGGGTTTGGTGTGGTTTGTTTATAGTCGAAGTCTTCACTGGGTGGGTCACAGTTGAGTAGATTTTTAAAGTTCTAAGCCAAAAGGTGGCAGTTGTCCTTGTCGTTATAAGCCAGTTTGCATTATGAGTCTCTGAAGTGGAGGCTTGGCGGAGCGTATTTTCTGAGTGCCTGCTTAAAGGTTCCAAAGAAATCTCTGGTATTATTCTTAGCAAAGCTTTCTTTGATTTGGGTTGGTTGGTTTTGTGTGAAGGTTCGTTTGGTTCCTCGAATTATCTTGGCTGTAACCTTTCTTTGTTCCAAAAATGTATGCCAAAATTGGTCTTTGGTCTTTTTAGAATTCCACTTCACCCAGGCTATCTGTCTTTGGGCTATTGCATTGTCAGTCTTCAGTCCACCACGGATGCTTCCTTCTTCTAGCGAGAGAGGCGAGTTCATTGGCCGCCTTGACAAGAGTCTCCTTCAGTTGGTCCCAGTTGTTTAGGTCTGTATTGTTCAGTCTCTGACTTAGTTCTAGACTGTTCTTGAGTCGCTCGACGTCAAATCGTACCATTTTGGAGGTTCATGAACTTATTCGCAGGTTATTGATTTAAATGATAATTCACTATTGGTAAAACCTTACTAAATTATAGATATATATATATATATATATATATATATATATATATATATATATATATATATATAAATATAAAGTTAATAAAGTCGGAACACTTGAATTTATAAATATATTCAACCTTTCCGGAGCTCTATAATATTATTGAGTCTTTTAGGACTACCAGATCAATTAGAAAATTAAATCAATAACCGGCTAAGTTCATGTCTCTCTCACGAAATGTCAAATTAAAAATATCTAACCTCTAGGATTTCAAGTAAGTGTTTTAGAAGTTATAATTCATAACAGCAAAGCTGCACTGATGAGAGATAAATCTCGAATCGCGTCTGCATATGGCTATTCACTTAAGTTAATGGAAAGATATGATCTTAAAAACAATGTTATTTTCCTGGTTCTTGTTGAGTGCCATGAAAGTGGACTGATAGCTGAAAAATTTCAAATTAAAACTTGAAAATTTCACATGAAATTTGCGAAAGTGGACTTGGAGGTGATAAATTTCAAATTCAAACTTGGAAATTTCACATGATATTTGTTTTTGTAGTTCTAAAAAGTCTCAATAATATTATAGAGCTCCGGAATGGTTGAATATATTTATATATTCAAGCTGTGTTCCAACTTTATTAAGTTTATCTATAATGTAGTATGGTTTTACCAATAGTGAATTATCATTTTTTGTGCTTTCTATAGAACGTGACGGAACTGTGAGGAAATCAAGTGGAGTTAATTTTACAAGACCTTATTATGGAGAATGTAAGTTATAAAAATCCCGACTTTGAAAGAAAAATCTCTGTGCAAATTTCACAAACGTTCTATAAAACGATAACTGTTTTTGCTTTATTTTTTATAGGGAGAGATGTTAGGGGTAATTCCTTACAAGGGACTCAGAATCCAATGGGAAATACAAGTAAGTTAATTCGATGTAATACTTGTAAAACAAGCAATTATCCCAAGCTCTGACTATTTTGTATTCAGCTGCATCCTTTGTACTGTATGTTTCTTTTTTTAAATGTTATATTTGGGATCATTCTGATTGAAGGTGAAAGAACTGCAGGGCATTCAAGTGCAAATTCACAAGGGAGGCCTCATCATGAAGGAAATCCCGCAGGAAATAACAGTAAGTTATACAACAAATGTTTTGCATTCATCTGAAAACTATTTGCTTTAGTTTTTTCAGCGGGAAGTGTCAAGGATAATTCTATGCAGCGGACTCGTGCTCCTTTAGGGAATCCAAGTAAGTTGAGAAGTCCAAATGACAAAATACTTCGTAAAACTTTTTTGGCAAGTTCTCATTGTTTTCTAAAAAACTATTTGTTTTAGTTTCTACAGCAGGAAGTGTCAAGGATAATTCTATGCAGCGGACTCATGCTCCCTTAGGAAATCGAAGTAAGTTGACAAGTCCAAATGATCAAATACTTTGTAAAACGCATTTTTGGCAAGCTCTCATTGTTTTCTAAAAAACTATTTGCTTTAGTTTCTACAGCGGGAAGTGTCAAGAATACTTCTATGCAGCAGACTCATGCTCCTTTAGGAAATCCAAGTAAGTTGACAAGTCCAAATGATAAAATTCTTCGTAAAACTTGCATTTTTGGCAAGCTCTCATTGTTTTCTAAAAAACTATTTGCTTTAGTTTCTACAGCGGGAAGTGTCAAGAATACTTCTATGCAGCAGACTCATGCTCCTTTAGGAAATCCAAGTAAGTTGACAAGTCCAAATGATAAAATTCTTCGTAAAACTTGCATTTTTGGCAAGCTCTCATTGTTTTCTAAAAAACTATTTGCTTTAGTTTCTACAGCGGTAAGTGTCAAGAATACTTCTATGCAGCAGACTCATGCTCCTTTAAGAAATCCAAGTAAGTTGACAAGTCCAAATGATAAAATTCTTCGTAAAACTTGCATTTTTGGCAAGCTCTCATTGTTTTCTAAAAAACTATTTGCTTTAGTTTCTACAGCGGGAAGTGTCAAGAATACTTCTATGCAGCAGACTCATGCTCCTTTAGGAAATCCAAGTAAGTTGACAAGTCCAAATGATAAAATTCTTCGTAAAACTTGCATTTTTGGCAAGCTCTCATTGTTTTCTAAAAAACTATTTGCTTTAGTTTCTACAGCGGGAAGTGTCAAGAATACTTCTATGCAGCAGACTCATGCTCCTTTAGGAAATCCAAGTAAGTTGACAAGTCCAAATGATAAAATTCTTCGTAAAACTTGCATTTTTGGCAAGCTCTCATTGTTTTCTAAAAAACTATTTGCTTTAGTTTCTACAGCAGGAAGTGTCAAGAATACTTCTATGCAGCAGACTCATGCTCCTTTAGGAAATCCAAGTAAGTTGACAAGTCCAAATGATAAAATTCTTCGTAAAACTTGCATTTTTGGCAAGCTCTCATTGTTTTCTAAAAAACTATTTGCTTTAGTTTCTACAGCGGGAAGTGTCAAGAATACTTCTATGCAGCAGACTCATGCTCCTTTAAGAAATCCAAGTAAGTTGACAAGTCCAAATGATAAAATTCTTCGTAAAACTTGCATTTTTGGCAAGCTCTCATTGTTTTCTAAAAAACTATTTGCTTTAGTTTCTACAGCGGGAAGTGTCAAGAATACTTCTATGCAGCAGACTCATGCTCCCTTAGGAAATCGAAGTAAGTTGACAAGTCCAAATGATCAAATACTTTGTAAAACGCATTTTTGGCAAGCTCTCATTGTTTTCTAAAAATCTATTTGCTTTAGTTTCTACAGCGGGAAGTGTCAAGAATACTTCTATGCAGCAGACTCATGCTCCTTTAGGAAATCCAAGTAAGTTGACAAGTCCAAATGATAAAATTCTTCGTAAAACTTGCATTTTTGGCAAGCTCTCATTGTTTTCTAAAAAACTATTTGCTTTAGTTTCTACAGCGGGAAGTGTCAAGAATACTTCTATGCAGCAGACTCATGCTCCTTTAGGAAATCCAAGTAAGTTGACAAGTCCAAATGATAAAATACTTCGTAATACTTGCATTTTTGGCAAGCTCTCATTGTTTTCTAAAAAACTATTTGCTTTAGTTTCTACAGCAGGAAGTGTCAAGGATAATTCTATGCAGCGGACTCATGCTCCCTTAGGAAATCCAAGTAAGTTGACAAGTCCAAATGATCAAATATTTTGTAAAACTTACATTTTTGGCAAGTTCTCATTGTTTTCTAAAAAACTATTTGCTTTAGTTTCTACAGCAGGAAGTGTCAAGGATAATTCTATGCAGCGGACTCATGCTCCCTTAGGAAATCCAAGTAAGTTGACAAGTCCAAATGATCAAATATTTTGTAAAACTTACATTTTTGGCAAGCTCTCATTGTTTTCTAAAAAACTATTTGCTTTAGTTTCTACAACAGGAATTTTCAAGAATAATTCTATACAGCAGCGGACTAATGCTCCTTTAGGAAATCCAAGTAAGTTGACAAGTCCAAATGATCAAATACTTTGTAAAACTTGTATTTTTGGCAAGCTCTCATTGTTTTCTAAAAAACTATTTGCTTTAGTTTCTACAGCGGGAAGTGTCAAGAATAATTCTATGCAGCAGACTCATGCTCCTTTAGGAAATCCAAGTAAGTTGACAAGTCCAAATGATCAAATATTTTGTAAAACTTACATTTTTGGCAAGCTCTCATTGTTTTCTAAAAAACTATTTGCTTTAGTTTCTACAACAGGAATTTTCAAGAATAATTCTATACAGCAGCGGACTAATGCTCCTTTAGGAAATCCAAGTAAGTTGACAAGTCCAAATGATAAAATTCTTCGTAAAACTTGCATTTTTGGCAAGCTTTCATTGTTTTCTAAAAAACTATTTGCTTTAGTTTCTACAACAGGAATTTTCAAGAATAATTCTATACAGCAGCGGACTAATGCTCCTTTAGGAAATCCAAGTAAGTTGACAAGTCCAAATGATAAAATTCTTCGTAAAACTTGCATTTTTGGCAAGCTTTCATTGTTTTCTAAAAAACTATTTGCTTTAGTTTCTACAACGGGAATTTTCAAGAATAATTCTATACAGCAGCGGACTAATGCTCCTTTAGGAAATCCAAGTAAGTTGACAAGTCCAAATGATCAAATACTTTGTAAAACTTGTATTTTTGGCAAGCTCTCATTGTTTTCTAAAAAACTATTTGCTTTAGTTTCTACAGCGGGAAGTGTCAAGAATAATTCTATGCAGCAGACTCATGCTCCTTTAGGAAATCCAAGTAAGTTGACAAGTCCAAATGATAAAATTCTTCGTAAAACTTGCATTTTTGGCAAGCTCTCATTGTTTTCTAAAAAACTATTTGCTTTAGTTTCTACAGCAGGAAGTGTCAAGGATAATTCTATGCAGCGGACTCATGCTCCCTTAGGAAATCCAAGTAAGTTGACAAGTCCAAATGATCAAATATTTTGTAAAACTTGTATTTTTGGCAAGCTCTCATTGTTTTCTAAAAAACTATTTGCTTTAGTTTCTACAGCAGGAAGTGTCAAGGATAATTCTATGCAGCGGACTCATGCTCCCTTAGGAAATCCAAGTAAGTTGACAAGTCCAAATGATCAAATATTTTGTAAAACTTGCATTTTTGGCAAGCTCTCATTGTTTTCTAAAAAACAATTTGCTTTAGTTTCTACAACGGGAATTTTCAAGAATAATTCTATACAGCAGCGGACTAATGCTCCTTTAGGAAATCCAAGTAAGTTGACAAGTCCAAATGATCAAATACTTTGTAAAACTTGCATTTTTGGCAAGCTCTCATTGTTTTCTAAAAAACTATTTGCTTTAGTTTCTACAGCGGGAAGTGTCAAGAATAATTCTATGCAGCAGACTCATGCTCCTTTAGGAAATCCAAGTAAGTTGACAAGTCCAAATGATAAAATTCTTCGTAAAACTTGCATTTTTGGCAAGCTCTCATTGTTTTCTAAAAAACTATTTGCTTTAGTTTCTACAGCGGGAAGTGTCAAGAATAATTCTATGCAGCAGACTCATGCTCCTTTAGGAAATCCAAGTAAGTTGACAAGTCCAAATGATAAAATTCTTCGTAAAACTTGCATTTTTGGCAAGCTTTCATTGTTTTCTAAAAAACTATTTGCTTTAGTTTCTACAACGGGAATTTTCAAGAATAATTCT
The DNA here is from genome assembly GCA_944588485.1 of Phosphuga atrata. NCBI lineage: Eukaryota > Metazoa > Arthropoda > Insecta > Coleoptera > Silphidae > Phosphuga > Phosphuga atrata. Next base: position 49,786,419 of record OX155903.1, on the reverse strand, counting down.
ATACAGCAGCGGACTAATGCTCCTTTAGGAAATCCAAGTAAGTTGACAAGTCCAAATGATCAAATACTTTGTAAAACTTGTATTTTTGGCAAGCTCTCATTGTTTTCTAAAAAACTATTTGCTTTAGTTTCTACAGCGGGAAGTGTCAAGAATAATTCTATGCAGCAGACTCATGCTCCTTTAGGAAATCCAAGTAAGTTGACAAGTCCAAATGATAAAATTCTTCGTAAAACTTGCATTTTTGGCAAGCTCTCATTGTTTTCTAAAAAACTATTTGCTTTAGTTTCTACAGCGGGAATTCTCAAGAATAATTCTATGCAGCAGAGGACTCATGCTCCTTTAGGAAATCCAAGTAAGTTGAGAAGTCCAAATGATAAAATACTTTGTAAAACTTGCATTTTTTGGCAAGCTCTCATTGTTTTCTAAAAAAATATTTGCTTTAGTTTCTACAGGGGGAATTCTCAACAAAAATTCTATGCCACAACAGACTAATGCTCCTTTAGGAAATCCAGGTAAGTTGACAAGTCCAAATGATAAAATACTTCGTAATACTTGCATTTTTGGCAAGCTCTCATTGTTTTCTAAAAAACAATTTGTTTTACTTTCTACAGCGGGAATTCTCAACAAAAATTCTATGCCGCAGCGGACTAATGCTCCTTTAGGAAATCCAAGTAAGTTGACAAGTCCAAATGATAAAATACTTTGTAAAACTTGCATTTTTTGGCAAGCTCTCATTGTTTTCTGGTTACGAGGGCGGTCCCATGATGACTTAGCCTGACTATTTACCAACTAGTTGCTGTTAAATTTTTGATAGTGGCCTGTGCCTTATACAGGGTGCGGCAACATAATTTTCTTTTTTGTAAGAATAATAAAACTCGTTTTACGAATCACAATTTTATTTCTATAATGTAGGTTTATATCTAAAGCTTTGTTTTATATAGTTTTGAAAATAACGTCAGGAAGGTGAGGCCTCCGATTGTCTATACACTGTAGGCCTCACCTTCCTGACGTTATTTATTTTATAACTATATAAAACAAAGCTTTAGATATATACCTACATTATAGAAATAAAATTGTGATTCGTAAAATGAGTTTTATTATTCTTACAAAAAAAAAAGTTATGTTGCCGCACCCTGTATAAGGCATAGGCCACTATCAAAAATTTAAGTAAGCCGAGTTCTGGCGCTAGCCATGGCGCTTATCAGCATATCAGCGGGTATGTAGGCAATCTCTGCCCGTCTTGTATGGCCCTTAAACGCGGGATTTCAAACAACCCCACAAAAACATATCGCAAGCGGCCAAATCGGGTGAGTGAGGAAACTACCAAATCGCCCCTTACTGGGATGAGGCGTCCCGGGCCGTGTTCTCCCAAAACAGACATTAATGGCCTTGAAGTGTGAGCCATTACAAATGCACCAGTGGGCAGATGACGGTCTAGATGGAAAGATAATGTGCTAGAAGACCTGAAAGTACTGAGAATACAGAACTGGACTATAACATCTGTAAATAGAGACAGATGGAAAGTAGTTGTCGAAGAAGCCAAGGCGTGTGTCTGTGAGCCGTTGCTCTGTCTTGTTGGAACCAAATGTCCCCTAAGTCTAATGCGTCAATTCGTGCAAAGAAACATTCCTCCAACATATTTACTTACCAGTCTGAATTCACTCTTGTTGTGACCTAATTTTCTTCAAAAAAGCAGGGACCAACAATTCCAGCTGAGCAAATTGCACGCGATACTGTGACTTTAGTTGAAAGGCTTTTGGTGCAAATCTAGGGGATTGGTGTCAGCCCAGCAGCGCATGTTCTGCTTGACGTATCCATTTAAGTGAAAATGGGCTTCATCACTGAAAAAAACAATAGCGTCCTTAGGAATGTTGTTGAGAAGTGCCACACATGCGTTTTTTCCAGAATTGAAGTCTCGTTCCGTGAGTTCCTGCACAATCGCCAACTTGCAGGGGGTAATGAAGGTCATCGTGAAGAATTCGCATCACTGAACGATCAGAAAGTCCAAGGGCAGAGGCATATTTGCGCGCAGAACGCCGTGGGGATTGCAAGCATTGAAGCAACGTTCTAAGGTGATCTGATGTGCCGAGTGACTCCAGTTCTTTGTCTTCGCATTCCCGATTAGTCGGAACGTAGTGACCCGTGTAATAATGGATTTCCAGGGCCCAACGGGGCTATATTGAAGCGAATTCGGAGGGCGCGCTGGGCAGCGATCACAAAAGTAGGCCTCGGCTGCAAATGCACCCTCCTCACAGTTCCAACGCATGATGGTAATTGACCGGGGTGGGCAACAAAACTTTAGGACCTCGCCTCTCGAATGAGATCACTCCCGCGCCGCTGCGACGCCTACAGTCTGAATGATGCGCATTTCAAAAAAGTTATGAAGTTATGTTTGCGCACCCTATACTTTTATTTGTCTAGCATCACAATTTGACGTTTCTAGTTGACATAGCTGTCGCATTAAAAAAAATGGGCTAAACCGTGCATGTAAGCCGCGGCAGAAATTAGAACTAACGTAAAAAGACAATGTTTTAACGATTTTAACCTAGTTTGGGTTAAAGGTTAGATTAGGTTATACTGGAGCAGATAAATCTAGACCAGATATCGCGCGGTAGCGCAACCTCTCGATCCAAAATAATAAAAAATAATTCAAATAATTTACCTTGCGACTTGCACGCCCTCCTTACATGCACGGATCTCTGGTTTTACCAAAAAATTTAAACGACACGTGGTCCTCTCGTTTTCCAAAATTAGGTACTGCAGTGTGTACTGCTTGTGTAAAGCTGAAATTAAAAATCGGCTCGGCAAAAAGCGAAAGTGAATTTAGGGGTGGAGTATCCTCTAGAAAGGCAAAGGTGTCAACATCCACTAAAAAAATCATGGCAACAATCTTCTGGGATTGTGAGGGTATCCTTTTATCCCACCATTATAATGCTTAGACTAGAGATGAGCATGGGACGAGTGTCTCATTCCAGATCCCATGCCGTGGGACGGATCCCTGTCACTGTTCCATCCCATCACATTTTCGTCCCACTGTCCCATCCCACAAACCTAAAATTTTCATCCCATCCCGGTAACGGAACCCTTATAGGATCACTTTGTTGTCCGTCTGTCTGTCTGTCCGTCCGTGTCCGTCTGTCTGTCTGTCCGTCCGTGTCCGTCTGTCTGTCTGTCTGTCAAGACCATTTTTTTTCAGGAACGCGTAGAGGTAACAAGTTGAAATTTGTATCAAATACTCGGGTCTGCGGTCTCTTTCAGCTGTGAAAAAATCAAACGTGTAAGTCAACGCAATCAAAAGATATGACCGTTTATGTCGCATATTTTGCGATTTCACAAGGGAATCAAAACCTATAGGTACTTCCCATTGACCTAGAATCATGAAATTTGACAAGAAGCGGTGTCTTACACCACACGTAAAGGGAAAAATCTGAAAACCGTAAATATGTAGTTTAATTACAAGAAAAATGCGAATTTACTATTAGAAACTAATGAAATTACACTAATGTGTTGCGTGGTATTGTCAGGCACCAGAAGCATATGGGTTGCATTCAGTTAGGTCCTCCTAAAGATACCTTACTTACAAATTTGTACTGAACCCTCGGTGCGCGAGTCACAACTCGCACTTGGCCGTTTTTTTTAAGAATGGAAAACCTATACAGCAGACTCTTTTCGGTTCAGATTTTCTTAACGATAATTCGATCAAATTGAATTTTTCCGTAATTTCTTTATCTGACAGTGAGTAATTTTTTGGCGCAAACGGATCGTAAAACTTTTCAGGAACTTCATCATTATCACAGAAACCTCCTGGGCTGGACATGTGGGCTGGGCTGGGAAAATGTGCGTATTGGCACGATAAGCAATTAATTATGCACGAACTAGATTATCAAAACTCGTTCCACTCCACCCCATACAAATTTGCCGTCCCATCCCATACCATCCCACGCAACGTTCATACCTTTCATCCCATCCCATGGGACGGTGGAATGGGATGGGATGAGTCGGTGGGATCCCATGCTCATCTCTAGCTTGGACCATTGCCGAAATGGCTTAAAAATAAAGCAACTTTAAAATGGCATCCCATTTTTTAAAGAAAAACTTTGAATACCTTCTTCAAAGGGTTAATTGTTGCAGAGATTCTGATTTAGTTGGTTGATGAAAGAAAGAATTTTGTTACAGGGAACAATTTTGGAGATGGTTCGAGACAGCAGAATTCATCAAGAAATCAAAGTAAGTTTTCAATTCAACTCCAGTAAGCTTTTTATGAAAAAATCATGATAAATTGTTTGTAATTTGGTATCTAATTCTAGGAAGAAACAATTCTAGACAACAGGGTATCTGTAGCAATGAGAATGAATCACAAAATCCACGTAAGTTTGCGTTTTTTTTTTTTTTTTTGAAATTTACACTAAATTTAAGAACTAAATTTACACTACAAAATACCTCTTTATGTTTTATTATGACAAAAAATCAAAGAAAATTGTTTGAAAATTATTACAGTTCAAGTGCGACGTTCAGCGAGAGTGGACGTTCGAACAATTAATAAATTTAATTGTTAAAGAAAATAAAAGAAAAAAACTGTTTGTGGTAACTTAAAAAAAGTTTATTGCAAATAAAAAAATCTTAACTCAATCTTCAAAATGAGAGAATTGAGATCAAATATTCCCTCGGAAAAGCATTTCGAAATCTTAACGATTTTTCTTGAGAGTCCAGATTTCAAAAACATAATGTCAGGGATTATAAAAAAACACGTTGAGCCTTTGCATATACTAATTGCAAACTTAACTAAGGAAGTCGAAGAATTAATGAAGAAAAATGAAATGTTATCTGCCTCAGCGTGTGCTACTACGCGGGAAAAATCAATCATTCCGCAGAAATTAAACCAAAAAGAGCGGACTCTATCGATAAGCAGTGATAGTGGTTCAAGCGAACGGCCTGATAAGGCCGAAACATATCCCGTCAAGGATGGGCGCAGTACTGGAAAAACAATAACACAAAAACTGGAACGATTAAGAAAAGAAATGAGCCAAATCTAAAACAAAAACGAAAACAAAATAGATAATGATAAATGGGAGACACAACATTATAGAAAAAGGGGTACAAGGAAATCGGAGATTATTCAAGGTACAAATGATGAAACTACCCAGATATAGGCAGCCACAAGATATTGCCACCTGCATGTCTACCGGCTGGACCCAACCTTATCTGTTAGTGATATAACACAATATCTGAATAATAGAAAATTTAATAAAGTAACGTGTAAGAAACTTACTTCAAAATACCCAGACGAATACTCATTTTTAAGGTTTCGGTACCAATAGAAGACATGGATAACATAATGAAACCTGAGACATGGCCAAGAAATACCTGTGTAAATCGTTTTTTACTATGGTTAGAGAAGACCACAAAGAAACTATAAATGATCAATTTCAGAAGAAAAGTATCAAATTGCTTAATATTGCACAAGTTAATGTTCAATCTATAAAAAACAAATTTGAACTTGTGGAACTCTACATTCTACGTGAAAATATAAATGTGTTATGTATATCCGAGCACTGGTGTTCACAAATTGAAATAAGTTCAATCGTGCTAAGCAACTTTGTTCTTGTTTCTAGCTTCTGCAGAAGCTTCCATAAACATGGAGGGGTTGCGATTTATGTACGTCAAAATTTACAAGTGTCTGATCTGAATATTCAAAAGTTTTCTAGATTCAACTAGATTTCGAAACTTGTGGTATAAATCTAATGGTACACAATACTCGAATTTCGTTAGTGACTTGTTATAAATCAACTAAAGGTAATTTAAAGATTTTTCTTCATCAACTCAAAAACACTTTAAGCCATGTACAATAACTTAATAATTATGTTATTCTCTGTGGTGATTTTAACATTGACTTCATGAAAGATACTATGGATAGATGAACTCTACTAGATCTTCTAAGGTATTTTAATATAAAAGTGATTAATATGGGGCCTACAAGAATATGCGGTAGAGCAGATGGCTCTTGTACGCGTACTGCAATAGACTACATAGCCACAAACCAAGACAGTAATACTTTCACAAACAGCTCCGTTGAACCTGTTCTTGCTGATCATCTAAGTCAAATTTTACATCTAAAGTTGAAAGCTTTTGAATTAAAGAATAGAGTGTTAAAAAAAGAAACGTGTATTTATAAACTTTCTAGGATCTACTCTGAAGAAAATTTCAATAAATTCCGACACTGGCTCTACAAGTTGGATTTTGGATTTGAGCATCAAAAAAATGTTGATGAAAGCTTTAAGGAATTCCTAAATACAATCTCATTTGGACTTAACCATATTATGCCAGAGGAACTAAAACGAATTGTTATTAAACCTGAAAACAAATGGATAACAACGGCAATCATAGAGGAGGGGAAGAAGTTGCGAGATCTGTATTGGGCTTGTTGCAGAGTGGGTGATCAGCATCTTCGTAATCAATATAAAATAAAAAAGCGTCAACACGCAATAAATGTTAGTATTACAAAAAAGTCCTACTTCTTCAATACAATAAATTCTGCAAATAATAAAATGAAAGAAGCTTGGAAAATAATAAACCAAAATCTGGGTAAATGCTCTCAACCAAAACAAATTTCCCTAATAATAAATAAAAACAAAATAGTGAAACAAAATGAAGTCGCAGAAGAATTTGCTAACTACTTCTCCGAAATTCCTCGTCAATATATTAAACGTGTTTATCCATCACTATCCTGGCAATGCACTAAAGCAAATACTGCAATGTCAACATCCTTCTTCATGCCGCCTATAGACGTAGCTGATATACAAAATATTATTTACAAAATCTCTTCAAAGGACTCCGCAGGCATTGACGGATTTTCAGTTAACACCATATTACGTATTTTCACAGCTATCGAACAACCGCTAGTGCATCTTTATAATAAATCCATAGACGAAGGAGTCTATCCATCAGTTTTAAAAGTCGCATTGGTTGCGCCACTACATAAAAAAGCAAACCCTCAGAATGTAAACAACTATAGACCAATCTCGTTAATATCTTCATTCTCAAAAAATTTTGAGCGCCTCATATTTGATCGCATGATGATATTTTTAAATAAATATGAACTGCTATCAGAATGTCAGCATGGATTTCGACCAAATAAATCCGTTGAAACTGCTGCCACCAGTTTCGTTAAATTTGTCATACAAAATCTGGATGATGGAAACCATGTTGTTGGACTATTCTTTGATCTAGCCAAAGCATTCGATACTATCAATATTGATTTCATAGTTGACAAGATGGAATGTTACGGCTTTCGAGGCACCTTTTTAAACCTTCTACGATCATTTTTGACAGAACGAAAATTAATTGTGAGATTAAACAACTACATTTCTAACACAAAGGATATCGGAATCGGTGTGCCACAGGGATCTGTCTTGGGACCACTTTTATTTTTACTATTTATTAATGATCTACCGAGTTACATAGACGCCAAGACAATCATGTTTGCTGATGATACATCAATTGCTGTTACTGCAAACATCATCGATGAATTGAAAATACGGGTGGAAATTATTATCAATCAATTCAGTAAATGGTGCCAAAAGAACCAGCTTATTGTGAATCATGACAAAACCGTCTGCTTATATTTTAGCAAAAGAAAAACCATGGACAGGAACTTTGACATTCTAATAAATAATCAACGCTACAAACTGTCACCTACTACCAAATTTCTTGGAGTACAAATTGATAGCAAACTTACATGGTCTTATCACATTGATATGGTTTGCAAGAAACTATCAAGAACTTATTTTATAATCTCTCAAATGAAAAAATCGATGGATACCAATACAATTTTAAATCTTTACCATGCTATTGTATATTCACATCTTGCATTTAATGTTCTGCTTTGGGGAATCTCAAGTAACGCTAAAAGGTGCTTCATTTTACAAAAAAGAATAATTCGGCTTATTTTTAATTTAAAGTCTAGGCAGAGCTGCAGAAGTTCATTCAAAGCCAATAATTTATTAACCCTACCATCAATATTTATCTACAAATGCCTGTGCTACACTAAGAACAATATACATAATTATAGCACTGCATCTAGTTCGCACACATATCAAACAAGACATGGAATGCAATTAAGACCTCTACAGCATAAGTCAGCATTGTTTGAAAAATCTTTTTTTTGTATTGGCACTAAATTATTTAATCATCTAAGTGATGACATTAAATGTAAGCCACAAAAGCAATTTAAATGTAAAATCAAAACTTTAATGACTGAGGGAGCATTCTACTCAATTGATGAATTCCTCCAACACTAATAATATTCTGCAAATTGTATGCAAGTCTTAATATAATTTTAATTTGTTTATTTTAATCAAGTTTGTTCTTTGACTATCACATCCACATCATGGTTTGTATGTATATGTATTTTTTCTATTTATTATGTCTGTATATATATATATATATATGTATGTATGATTCTGTGGCAAATGTGAATAAATTATTATTATTATTAATTTGGTATATAATTCTAGGAAGAAATAATTCTAGACAACAAAGTTTTGGTGGCAATGAGAATAATTCACAAAATCCACGTAAGTTTGCATATTTTTGTTTATATTCATCAGAAAATCAAAGTAAATTTTCAATACTCCATTAATTTTTATTGTGAAATAAATGATGATGAAAATAGTTGATAATTTGTTATAAAATTCTAGGAAGAAACCATTCTAGACAACAAGGTATTGGTAGCAATGAGAATGTATCACAAAATCCACGTAAGTTTTTTTTAAATCAAAGTAAATTTACACTAGAAAATACCTTGTTACTTTTTATTATGACAAAAAATCAAAGAAAATTGTTAGTAATTTGGTATATAATTCTAGGAAGAAATAATTCTAGACAACAACGTTTTGGTGGCAATGAGAATGTTTCACAAAATCCACGTAAGTTTGCATATTTTTTTTTTATATTCATCAGAAAATCAAAGTTTTCAATACTCCGTTAAGTTTTATTATGAAAGGAAATAGTTGATAAATCGTTAGAAAATTCTAGGAAGAAACACTTCTAGACAACAAAGTATCAGTGGCAATGAGAATACATCACAACATCCACGTAAGTTTTTTTTTTAAAGTAAATTTTCAATTCCTCTTAGGTTTTATTATGAAAAAATCAAAGAAAATGGTTAGTAATTTGGTATATAATTCTAGGAAGAAACAATTCTAGGCAACAAAGTATTGGCGGCAATGAGAATATATCACAAAATCCACGTAAGTTTGCATATTGTTTTTGTTTTTATTCACGCTTTTCCATTTGTAATTATCTGAATGTTTTATTAGGTGATGGCAGAAACAACAACATACCAATTGTTGGCTTTAAAAAGTTAGTAGAATTGTTTGAGCTGAATCCAGACGATGTGGTAATGGAACTGACCAAAACACAAAACAGTTTCTACAACTTGTTAGAGAAGGAGAGTCTTTCCGGGGATATAATCGTGCTGCTTATACAGACCTTTTCAAAAGCTACCAAATCCATATGTGTAGAGAACAGAAATCGAGTCATGAATATGTCAACAAGCGAATCTTTCATGAGCAAATTGAAGGGTTACATCAGTGGGCTCGCCGTGCAAGAAGACAATGAACGTGAAAAGAACAAGTTCTTTTGGAAAAATCCAGATAACTTTTTTGGGGATCTGTATATTTTCTTTAATAACATCTTTGAAATTATGTACAACACCTCACTGGACGTCCTACCATCACTTTTAAAAGCAACAGTTTTGGCTATTAATGCTCTAAAGGATGAAGATGTTATAATAGCTGAAGAAACAGAAAATAATTTTCGGGGTCTCAGAACTGCATTAGAGAATGAGCTGAAGAAGAATGAGACTGAGGTGGCAGCTCCACGGACAGTTAGAACTAGGAGGCATTTGCAAAGGCCTGATAATTTCCGGGAGTTGAGTATTTTTCCTCTGCCTCACGAGATTTGTGATCCCCATTACAAGCCATTTATCCAAGAAAATGTAATTGAGGGAAAGTATGAGGATGTCGAGGAATACTTGGATATTCACTTTAGATTGTTAAGGGAGGACTTTGTTACTCCCTTGCGTAACGGAATCTTGCATTATATAAATCCGGATCATGATAAAAAAAATAACAAACAGTTGGACATCCGAATAAACAAATGCGTTACATGTGTTGATATACAGATATCTAAAACTTCTTGTGGTTACATCTTCAACCTTAACATGAAAAAAGATTTTATGAAGAAGCTGGTGCATTCTAAACGGTTTCTGCATGGATCCTTAGTTTGCTTTACTAGAGACAACTTTAATACTATTTTATATGGAACAATATCTGATAGAAATGAAGATTTATTAGCCAAAGGATCAATTGTTGTTCATTTCGAAGACTCTAACGACATCAGTATCGGAGACTCGTTTGTAATGGCGGAGAACAAGATATATTTTGTACCATACTATTACGTTCTGAAGAGTCTTCAAGCAATAGACTTCACCAATGCCCGTATGCAAAAGTATTTGGTGGATGTTGATGTTTCCAGCCATCCACCAAATTATGTGCAAATGCCATCTCTACATTATCTAACTAAAAAAGCATGGGGAATGCAATTAAACGAAAACCAAACCTTGGCATTTACCGCTGCACTTGCTAATGAATTTGTTGTAATCCAAGGACCACCCGGCACTGGAAAAACTTTCCTAGGCCTCAAAGTAGCCAAGGAATTGTTAAAAATCATAAATGGTCCTATGTTAGTTGTTAGTTTAACTAATCACGCTCTGGATCAATTTCTAGAAGGTTTGCTCGATAGCACCAAGAATATGATAAGGGTCGGAGGGCAGTCGAAAAATACAGCTTTGGACGAATTTAATTTAAAAAACAAAAGAAACAGACGAACGAATTCAAGATTTAATCAAGTGCATTCCGAATTGAAAAAGATAGAGGCTGGCGTAGCTTCTCTCAACAAATACAGATCGTATATCGAAAGCAATTATACGTTGCCAACAAATAGTAAATATAGTGATCACTTAGATTTTATAGGTGAAATCGACTTATTAAAATGGTTATTCAACGATCATAGAATTCCTGATTATGTAACTTGCATATATTATTTTCAAAATAATCTCTTAACCAATTCGTTTTTTCAGATTTTAATGGAATTTCCGACTTTGTACGAGATGTTGCTATATGTTTGTGAGAATCTACAAGTCGAAATAGAAGAGCAAGAAATAAATATGGAGAATTTAGTTATAGACGACAAACTTTTTGGAAAGACGACACTGGAACGAATTGAGAGAAACATTGTCATGCTTGAGAAGATATTAGCAGGCGTGAATCCCCAGGGAGACTTCCATCTGAACTTAACTATCAGTATATTGAGATGTAAAGAAATTCATAACACGCTACAAGTAAGAATACTAAACAGATTTTATAAGCAGAACTCGAGTTCTTGTTCCTAGCTTGGGCGCAGGGTCCGCTTTTTTACAGTCCGATCTCCATATATTTCGATCAAGGGCATCATTGACAGCCTCATGTCTTCATTAAGATAGTGGATCCACCGTTACTTTAGGTCTTCCGCGAGGTCTGCGTCCATTTGGGTTTAGTTGGTCATTACTGCGCGTGACGTGGCCATATCAGTGTAGGCGATCTTCCCGCATTTAATCTTTTATTGGAACCACTCCCATAGTCCTCCGCACACTTTCATTTGTTACATGGTCTAATCGTGTAGGACCGAGCGCCCACCGGAACATGCGCATCAGAACAGAAAATTAGCTGCAGAACTTGTTCATGTTTGGTGGTGCAAATGAGACTACTCGAAGCGTGTTATTATTGGAGTCGATCTTGACAGAAAGAGCGCATATATTAATTTCAACACTAAACGGTCAGTTCAACATCACGAATTCCGACCAAAACCGAACAGGAAAATTTCAAAATATTAAAAAATAGCGATAACATGTAACTCTAGAAGGATTTCAATGTAACTTTAACTGAATATGAGTATTTACAAGAAGTACCTTTTGACCAAATTTGAACGCTCCGCCTACAATGGAGGCGGCGTGGGGAATTGTTTTTGCTTTAAATGTTTTTTGCAAATATCTCGTCTACGCTTCAAAATATAAAATTGTAACCCGGATCGCCATATGTAAGACGTAGGTGTCTACAAAAAAGTATTCTTTGCAAATTTAGTTTAATCATTCGGTTTAGCCACAAAAGTAAAAATAAATAAATGCAAAATATTTTTCAATGGACAACCCTTTCTTTGAATTTCGTTTCTCAATTTACATGAGTATAAATGGTCAGGTCTAGATGTTGAAATTAATGTATGCTAACAGAGAGTATTAGTCGGTCGGTGATGCGGATGACTTCGTCGACGCTGTCTCTCACTCACAGCCATGGGCGTAGTCAGGGGCGGGTTTTGTAGTTTCAAACTCTGCCACGAAATATCAAAATATAACATAAATATTGCATTGAAATAAGGAGAGACGAGGAGAGGCGACTCTCTTCGAGTGAGCATGGTAATATGGGGTTTAAGAGCCCTTGTCTGTATGTTTTAGAAAGTAAATTGGCGCATTTCTGGTATTGTATTTTCTTCAATCGTTTCATCATTTCGGTCATGTTCTCCTTGTCCGGTTTTCTTTGCCATCCCTAGTCTCAGCTTGTCCCATCTTTCGCAATAGAATATCGTGTGACACGCGTCATCTCTTTCGCCGCAGTACCAGCACTCATCGCTTCGGCTTTTGCCTATTCTGTGCAGAAAGGCATTAAAGCACCCATGTCCCGTTAGCGCCTGGGTCACATGGTTGACTACCACGTTTATGTGTTTACGTTCAGCCCCGATTTGCACATCCGGTATCAATACTCGCGTCCATGCACCGTTTTTTGCCCCCTGCCAGGCATTTTGCGAACTCGCCATGGTGCGCTGCCGCACTTCTTTCTTGGATTGGCCTTGACATTTTCATCCTTTCGTCGACAAGGAGTGTTATTGACGGGGAGTCCAACCACCACTTGTACAGCTTCTGCCGAGACTGTCCAGTATGCAGAGACTAGGCCCTCCTCTGTGCTCTTATCATAACTGTTCTATTTTTTCCCAGTTCCATGCCGGTTCCCCAGATCTCCGTACAGCATGATTGAGGTGACCACTGAGAACAAAAAACGCCTGGTCAGGCTGAGAGCCCCACTAACGTTCGGCATGAGTCTCCCCAGCATCGCGGTCGTCCTTTCGGCTTTGCCCAACACATCATTAATCTGAGGCGTGACACTCACCCGCTGGTCCATTACTACCCCCAAATATTTAATTCTCTTCTCTGGCTTAATTATTGTCCCACCCAACAGAAACTGCATCCTGTCTCCAGCCTCCTGCCACGTATCAGGAGCACAGGTTAGTGCTATGGTTAGTTCCATGTAGGAAACTATATAAGCCAAAATAGGAAACATATAAGCAAAGTGGGTGGTATGTGGATGAACATCAGGATGCAGCAAATTTGGCGAAAACCAAGGAACTCAGGGTGATAGAGTGGGGGAAAGAACCCGGGTGGGTTTGCATCCGGACGGACTTCTGCTCCATATATAGCTGCTATGTATCACCGAACGTCACTATAGAAGAATTTGCGGCATATCTTGGAAAACTGAGAGAGGGTCCTTTTGTGGTAGGCGGGGATTTCAACGCCAAGGCCTCCCTGTGGGGTTTCCATATAGAAGATCGAAGAGGCAATCTGCTGGCTGATCTTGCAGCAGCACTAAACATGGTAACTGGTAATGGAAATAGCCAATCTATAGTAGATTTCACCTTTTGTTCAAGCACACTAGGAACACGCTTTGATCGATGGAGAGTCTTAGACTCTGAATGTAGCAGTGATGTCACTTTTTGTTCAAGCACACTAGGAACACGCCTTGATCGATGGAGAGTCTTGGACTTTGAATGTGGCAGCGACCATCTACCACCAGACTATCTACCGATAGCATTCATGCTGAATAAATCTGGGCACCTGCCTGAGCCCTCTCGAGTAACTGTAGGATGGAAGTGGGACGAACGTAAGAAAGAAAAATTGGCTGCGAACATCTACAGCAAGCTGGCTTGGTGCACTCGTTGCACGGTAGATAAACTTATGGTTTGTTAGACTTATTAAGTCGTTCTCCTTGTATCCCATTGTAAGAAGAGGCAAGTCGTCGACACTGTGAGCCGGCAGGCAACTCCAGTTCCAGGACCGCGTCATAGAGTACGTTCCATAAGGCGGGCGCCAAAACCGATCCCTGCGGAACCCCACAGGTCACCTTGACTGCTCTATCGTCTTCGATTATTAACCATCTGTCGCTTAGATCGCTCATAGTTATTTCTTTCTTCTTTAGAGCTTCCACTATTTTGCACCACGAAGCCGTATTTAAAGCATTCTCCACGTATATACTCGTGAGAGCACATAAATCTCTACTTCTCCATGATCCGCTATTTGCTAACCTTAAATTTATTACCTCCTCCATAGCACCAATAGTTGAGCGTCCCTGCCTGAAACCATACTGTCTTTCTGAAAGCCCGCATCTTTCCTCAAAATTTCTTCGAAGTGTTCAAACAGCTTCCCCATAGTGCATAGAAGTCATAATGACCTTACTTTGGGTGTTCCGTCTTTGTTCATACCTTGCTTCGGTATTATAGTCCATTTTTTTTAAGAATGCAGTACAAGGAAGATAGGGCTTATTTGACCTTGTTCTCTGATTGGCTTAAATCGAGGAGAAGTTCACACCGACGATATTTACTTCTCCGTCTCAACCTCTTTTCTCTCTTTCTTTTCACATACATTTGCAGCTGTTAGTTGTCAATGGCTGCCGTGTTAATTCACAATTGTCATCTGATCTGTTTGTACCATTTAGATTTATTGCGTTTTTCTCCATTTATTTGTTTGTATTTTATTACTATTGTTGCCATTTGGAATATTTAATACCAATACCAATTACCAATTTTATATTCAAGTAACTATATTTGAATTTAGCGCCAAATTTTGGAACTAGATTGAACATTTGTCATAGTGTAAATCAGGTTTCTAGTTACTGCATTCTTTAAAAAAATGGACTATAGTACTTTATACCCCTGCTACCACTAGACGGATCACTTCGGCCGGAATACCATCTGCCAGCTGCCTTACTAACCTAACCTAGCCTAGGTCTGATGAAGTGTTCATATAGTTTCCCCATAGTGCATAGCAGGCTTATTGGCCTTACTTTGGTATTAGGTGTTCCGTCTTCTTTCGTGTCTTGCTTCGGTATTAGTACTAATTGGCCACCTTCCACTTTTCCGAAAACACACTGCCTGCAGAGAGGCCGTTTACCACCGAGAGCACCATTTCAGAAACCACTGCCACCACCAGACATATCATTTCGGCCGGAATACCATCTGGGCCAGCTGCCTTTCCCATCCGCAATTTTGTTGCAGCCGCATTTAATTCATCTAGAGTAAAAGGATTTCGGCTTCCCACCGGAGACGGTGGCCTAGTAGTCAAGGTGTCAGACTTCGGAGCCGCAAGTCCCGGCTTCAAATCCTGTACATGGTAAAAATAAGCCACCGTTCTCCTGTAGATCGCTCTGGCAAAGTTATCACAGCCTCGAAACCTCCTCTAATAGTGACTCGCTAACCACGTTAAAAACTGTAAGGGCTCCCAAGACTTCTGTTAGATCAAGACACCAAGCAAAAGTGTAGGCTATGGGAGAAGGTACAGGTCCTATTTAGGACTGTAGTACCATGAAGAAAGAGATGTGATGGTAGAGATGTGGTATATGTGAGCCTCCGGTCGTTCAGGAAACAACTTTACTACCGCCTGGAGAGTATTTTTTGTCGTCCATATAGCGCGTGTCCTTAACTTTCTTCTACCTATTTGATATGCTTTCCCCCAGGGGACCTTATTCACTTCTTCGAATAATTTTTGTCATGTTATAGTCTTTGCCTGTTTCACCTGTCGCTTCAATAGACCTTTTTACGGTTAGTTAAGGGCATGCGCGTCCGCGATGTTTAAAAGGCGGGAATATGAAAGTTTCGGGCACATTTTGTTAGTTTCACTGGTTATACGTCAAAAAGTGCCCGAAAAACATGGCGGAATTTGACGTATGCGCACATATAAATTTCAACTATGAAAAGGTCTATAGTATCCTAGCAGATTGGTATTTTTCCCTGAGTTCTTGAATTACCTGGTATTGTTGTCTTTGGGTTCTGCTGAGGTTTGCTCTCGCCAGCTTCTCCCTTGCCTTCTTGCAGGTAACTTGACAGTTGGCCACTTCGGGCATCCACCAGTATACAGGTCTTTTGGAGCTATAGTGAACATTCTTCGGAGTTAGCGTCTCTTCGCATGACTGCGTTATCGCCTCCATAAGTTTATCTACCGTGCAACGAGTTCAACCAAGCCAGCTTGCTGTAGATGTTCGCAGCCAATTTTTCTTTCTTACGTTCGTCCCACTTCCATCCTACAGTTACTCAGGCAGGTAGAGGGCTCAGGCAGGTGCCCAGATTTATTCTGCATGAAGGATATCGGTAGATAGCCTAGTGGTAGATGGTCGCTGCTACATTCAGAGTCCAAGAATCTCCATTGAACAAGGCGTGTTCCTAGTGTGCTTGAACAAAAGGTGACATCGCTGCTACATTCTGTGACCAAGACTCTCCATCGATCAAGGCGTGTTCCTAGTGTGCTTGAACAAAAGGTGACATCTATTATACATTGGCTATTGCCACGGACAAAAGTGGAGTTGATTCCATCAGTAGCAGTTACCATGTTTATTGCTGCTGCAGGATCAGCCAGCAGATTGCCTCTTCGATCTTCTATATGGGAACCCCACAGGTAGGCCTTGCCATTGAAATCTCCGCCTACCACAAAAGGACCCTCTCTCTCTTACAGCAATCCTTCCAGTTTCTCAAGATATCCGCAAATTCTTTTATAGTGACTATACATGGAGCAGCAGTTCGTCCGGAGAGTTCCTTGGTTCTCACCAAAATTGCTGCATCCTGATGTTCATCCACATACCACCCCCCTTTGCTTATATGTTTTCTATTTGGGTCGCTCACAAGCAGAATATCGGCATTCTCTTCGTAGGCCAGCTGCTAAAGACAATCGTGGGCCGTCTGACTGCGATTAAGGTTTACTTGAATAAATGAGGCGTCTGGATTCTTCAACTTTCCCTGATCCTGCTTTCAAGAGCTTAACCAGGATATGCATTAGGGGAGGCAGCTCATATTTGTTTCAAGGATTATGAAATGAATTATGAAATGAAGGGGGGGGGGGGGGTTTGAGCTGCACCCCAGACCCCACACTGGGTACGCCCTTGCCTGCTTTCCTGGACTGTTTGGTATGAACGGTCAGAATGTTTGGTAACGTTCTTTTCCTTTCTCCGCTCCCGTACTGGTTCTAACGCTGCCTTGTATTTTTTTGCACTGCATGCTCCTTGCCACTGTCGTTGCAAGCATAACACTTTCGTGTCGTGGCCTCGTCCGCCACATCTGAAAGAGATATCACGCTCTTGAAAGCAGGATCTGGGAAAGTTGAAGAGTCCAGACGCCTCATTTATTGAAGTAAACCTCAATCGCAGTCAGATGGCCCACGATTGTCTTTATCAGCTGGCTTACGAAGAGATTGCCGATATTCTGCTTGTGAGCGACCCAAATAGGAAATATATAAGCAAAGGAGGGTGGTATGTGGATGAACATGAGGATGCAGCAATTTTGGTGAGAACCAAGGAACTCAGGGTGATAGAGTGGGGGAAAGGACCCAAATGGGTCTGGATCCCGACGGACTTCTGCTCCATATATAGTCACTATAGAAGAATTTGCGGATATCTTGGGAAACTGGAAGGATCGCTGAAAGAGAGAGAGGGTCCTTTTGTGGTAGGCGGAGATTTCAATGCCAAGTCCTACCTGTGGGGTTCCCATATAGAAGATCGAAGTCTTTCTTCTATGCTAGTGCACATTGCAGAGTTATGTCCATATTCCTGACATTTATAGCATTTAATTGGTGTTTCTAGCTGCTGTATGGAGCACCTAGATCAGCCTATCGTCTTTTTTTTTTTTTTTTTATTGGAAATGTAGATATTTATTATGGTATTGATATCATTCATATGTATTAATGGTATTGTCTGGTAAGATCTCAGGGAGACTATCATGTTTAGAGACATTGACAGTACCATAACGGAAGATCAGGACAATCACTCATCAAAGAATTAAACGAAACGGGTGCCGAAAGAGAGGACGGCACCCGTTTCGTTAAGTTCTTGTTTGAGTGCTTGTCGGATCTCTTCTTCCAGTATGGTACTGTCAATGTCTCTAATCATGATCATGATGTCACCCTGAGATCTTGCCAGATAATGCCATTATCGTTTGGAGTTTCCTTAATCTCTGATTTTTTTTAAGTTTTATTTCGCCCTTCCACCACGTCTTCGATTTTAATTTTGACGTCTCCTTTGTTTGTTTTCTCGATATCCTTTATTCTTACCACCAACCTCCTCAATTTTAACTGACTCTTTCAGTTTCTCGAAGAGTTCCCGTGCATTTCTTCCACCTTCAATTCATCCACCTTCCATCGAAACTAAACCCTGGCTACGCCAGCAACCTCATTCTGATTTTATTTTTTGGCATGGTAGTAGATCTTCGACGATGTCCTTGGCCTTTGATTCGGTCCGTTTGGTTTACCGTCTATGTTACCGTGAATAACCGAAATTGGAGAATGTCGACTTTCACCGGTGAATGTCAACACATACCAAATACGTCGGTGAAAGATCGGATATTTCATTACATTGTTGTACATTCGGACCCTCACCGGTGTATGTCAACAATCATAGATACGCTCTGGTGGAGGTCCAAAATGGAGATGCCGACAGGCTCTCTCCCGCCAAATCCTTTGTTCTGCTGGGAGTCAATTAGCTTTATCAGTCTTATGTTGCAGAAAGAGCGGTGAAAAAGTTACGTCAGCCTTGTAACGTTTTATAGCGACTGAATTACGGAGAGGAAAATATAAATCTTCGACATGTTCAACATTCAGCATTAGTGCATGGTGAATGTCGATATTCACCGGTGTAAGTCAGAAATAATGGGTATTTAGCAAATATTTCGGACATACACCAAGCAACTATCACCGGTGAAAGTCGACTTTCCCCAAATTTCGGTCTTTCACGGTAACATTTATACGGGATTCTATACCTAATCTACATCTATACGTAACATCATACCCCATTCTGATTTGATTTTTTGGCAAGGTAGTAAGGTAGTTGGCCTTTGATCCGGTCCGTTTGGTTTCCTGCGCGCCTTCTGGCGTGTTTTGAGGACGTCTGCCAGTTCTCTGGCTCGGCCGGAAAGGGTCGATCTTGGCGAATCGGATTCGTTTTCGTTCTTGATTTATCTGATGCGATTGAAAACTATTTCAACCGACGTGTTATCTGACTTCGAAATAAAATATTTGATTCGATTTTTAATCCAATATTCCTTTTTTATTCATAGACAAGACTACAAAACATAGATTTCAAATCACCTGCAGAAAAAGTGGATTTAAAATTGTCGAAAGATACTCCTGCGAAACACCGTTGGAACTGTTACGAACAAGTTTTGAAAATGGAATATGAAGAGAGTGTTCAGAGAACGAAGGAGATGTTGATTACTTACTGGAAAACAAAAGCAGCTGTGGATGAAATGTCTAATTTCGATGATTGTGAAGTTATGAAGAATGCCGATGTTATTGGAATGACAACCACATCTGCAGCTAGATTGCAAGGTATCGTAGGTCTCATTAGAGCTCCTGTTGTCATTATTGAAGAAGCTGCAGAAATATTGGAAGCCCATTTGATTGGCATCCTTGGAGAATCTTGCAAACATGCGATCTTAATAGGTAAGAGAAATTTTGTAAAATTCAGAATTTAAATTTTTACCATATTTTAGGTGATCATCAACAGTTGCGACCTTCCACGAACGATTACACTTTGGACGTGCGGTATAAATTGGGCATAAGTTTGTTTGAACGAATGGTTATGAATAATATACAATGTACCACATTGAGCATCCAGCATAGGATGAGACCAGAGATTTCAAGACTGGTTTCCCCTTCGATTTATCCCCAGCTTGAGAATGCAGCGAACGTTTACGATTACCCGGACGTTAAAGGTGTTTCCAAAAACGTGTTTTTCGTTACACACGCAAATCCCGAATGCGGTGAAATGGACAGCAAATTGAATCAGTTCGAGGCAGAATATTTGATCCTCTTGGCTCGGTACTTGGTTTTAAACGGGAATTCCCCGGACAGCATTACCATTTTGTGCGCGTATTTTGGGCAATTTTTGGAAATGCGGAAGATTGCTAAATCGTATGAAAGTCTGAAGTCGGTAAAAATCACCATTTTGGATAATTATCAAGGGGAAGAAAACAACATCATCTTGTTGTCTCTGGTCAGGAACAACACCGAGCGGAAGATTGGATTTCTGAGTGTGGAAAATCGGGTTTGCGTCGCTTTATCCAGAGCCAAACACGGTTTATACATATTGGGCAACATGGACATGCTCTCAAGCTGTGAAAGAACTAAGGTAATTAGTCTCATAGACGAACCATTTATTCGGAATCAATCCACCGATATCCATTAAGTTTTATTTCGTTTATAAAATACGCACTTTGTTCCATTTCCATCCACATATGCCTATGTATGACCATATGAGTTGATCCTGTTTAATTATCGTGTAACGATTCTGTTTAATTAAGTTTCTTTACATTTATTTTTGTAGATTTGGAAAGAGGTTAAAGCTGTTTTGTTAGAAATGGAATCGTTAGATGATGCGTTGCCTTTAGTCTGCCAGAAACACGAAAACGTAACGAGAATAAAAACCATCCGTGATTTTGACAATGTTATCGAAGGAGGTTGTACCTTGCCGTGTGGCGAGCTATTAAAATGTTTCCACACATGTTGGAGGATATGTCATTTGCGGCCACACGAAGAAATCCCTTGCAATCAACCATGCAAAAAGTAAGTTTTAGAATAGCACACAATACATTTAAGTGTAATTGTTTCTTGTAGAACGCTATGTGAATTCGATCACTTGTGTCCAAGAATTTGTAGTGCGCCATGCGGGAAGTGCATGGTGCCGAAGACTTGCACCCTCCCCTGTGGACATGTTGCAGAAATTCCTTGTTTCAAGAAACCAGAGGATGTTCTATGCTGTGTGAAAGTTGTAAAAATGTTGCCATGTCAACATGAGATGGAAGTAAAGTGCTCAGATGATCTGCAAACTGTACCATGTCGTTTTCCCTGTGAAAGCCGGATTGAAAGTTGTGGACACGCGTGTCAAAGGAATTGTCACATGTTTGATGATCCAGAGCATTTAATTGTAAATTTATTTCTAATAACTAATAGAAACGTTCAAGATCAGTTGAAACTTATGATCAAGATGATACTTAGTTGTAGTAATACATGTAGAGTCTTATAAATATTTTTTTTGTTTTTTAGTATAAATGTGAAAAGCCATGTGAAAGAAATATGAAGGATTGTAGTATGACTAAAGATGAGAGCCACAAATGCCAATTGCGGTGTTTCCAGGAATGTCCCCCATGTTCAAAAACAATTTTGAAAGCTAGAACTCTTTGTGAACATTTCCATAATATAGAATGTCATAGGAATCCAAACGACATTGTTTGTAAGAGGAATTGTAAAAAGTTGTTACCTTGCGGTCATCCGTGTAAATCGACTTGTAGTGAGCCATGTCTTCCATCGAGTTGTAAAATAAAAGTAAGTTACAAAAAGTTTGTTAGTCTAATTTATGAATTTATTTCTTTTGCTAGGTAGAGAAGGTGATGGAATGTGGCCACAAAGTCACTGTAAGTTGTTCCATAACGCCATCAATAACTTCGTGCAAGAAGGAATGTGTAAAGATTCTTCCCTGTGGTCACAAATGCAAACTTAGTTGTAATTTGCCCTGCAGTTCCAATGTCTGCAAGAGTGAAGTTAAAATTGCGATGATCCTTCCCTGTAAACACAAAACCAATTCTGTACCTTGTTTCTTAAAAGATTCTTCTACAGTCATAAGTAAGGATAGTAAAGTAACTGAAACAATTTTATTGAAGAGGCAGAGTTTTCTAAGCATTTGCAAAGAACCTTGTAATTTTAAACTGGAGTGTGGCCATAATTGCAGCGGCACTTGTGGTGAATGTGGACAAGGTAGAATTCACAAGCGGTGCGAGGAGAAATGCAACGCGACGTTGATCTGTGGCCACAGTTGCAAAATCAATTGTAACCGAAACTGTTTGCCCTGTAAAGAAAAATGCTTTTATAAATGCAAACATAGCAAGTGCACGAAAACTTGCGGAGCGGTTTGCACCGAATGTAAAGAACCTTGCCCAATTAAATGTCAACATCAAGAATGTTCAAAACTTTGCGGAGAAATCTGCGATGTGGAACCTTGCATGGAACCCTGCCCGAAGAAACTAAAATGTTCACATGATTGCATAGGTTTTTGCGGGGATCCTTGTCCTCCCGTTTGCAGAATATGCGATCCCGATCACGAAACCTTCGAGATTTTCCTCGGAAATGAAGATGAACCAGATGCACGGTTTGTTTATCTAGAGGACTGCAAGCACGTGCTCGAAAGCACGGCCCTGGATAATTGGTTTGCTTACAAGAATGATGATCCAACCCAATCCAAGGCCGTTCAATTTTTGGTTTGTCCCAAATGCAAAACGCGTATTAACTTGCCTCCACGGTACAGCAATCAGATCAAAATAGTCTATAAAGATATCACTCAATTGAAAAGAAAACATTTTGGGAACCTGGCAGATATTCAATCTGAAATCGAAAAACTTAACGCAAAATATTCTTCACTTGTTCACTTAGATAACAGTAAGTTCAACTAAAATCTCGATTATTGTTTTAAAAAACTTATTCTGTTTTCAGAAACGCCGGTCCGCGAGTTTTTAAAAGAAGTAAATAGTTTGGTCAATTCAAGCAGATCAGCTTTAAAAAAATTGAACCTATCCCTTCCGGAAATCGTATGTGTCAACGCAATTTTTGATTTGTATGAGCTGTTCGTTGAATGCAAACGGAATGCTACAAAAAGTGCAACGTTGCAGCACCATTTCGTTAACCAGATTCATTCATACTTCGAGAAATTTTTCATTGAAAATAAAGACTTTCAATCCGTTTCAAACCAGCAGATCGATGATATCCAGTTGGAACTGGAACGATTCTACAGACTTGTACAATTTTATGATATACTAATCTTAAAATATTCTGGATTTAATGAAATGTTAGTAAATTGTTTAACGCTAATTACATCTCCAGGTAGATATAGCAAGGAACTAGATGCAACCGTTAAACGAAGTTTAACTCATCTCTACTCTGAAATTTCCGACATTGAGCGTAAACAAATCGTTAAAGCGATGGGCTTATCAAAAGGCCATTGGTTCAAATGTCCTAATGGTCATTTTTATGCCATTGGAGATTGCGGAGGAGCAATGGTAGAATCAGTTTGTCCTGAATGCAAGGAGAGAATTGGTGGAACACACCACACATTGCTTGGCACTAATAGACTTGCTCCTGAAATGGACGGAGCTAATCATCCTGCTTGGTCGGACGCAGCCAACATGAATAATTATAATTTTGATTAAATCATGTAATTTTTAATATTGCTTAATGTTTAAAACGGCACGGCGGTATGAAAAGTGTCGCACCGTTTTAATGACATTGCTTTTTGATAACACTTTAATGCCGTTTAGGCAGTGATTATAATGGTGGAATAGTTTTTGAAGCACCACGAAATATTGCAGTAGCTGCACAAATTTCTTTGCAAGATTTATGTTCTAAAATGATTTGCTTCAAAGGGTTAATATTGCTTATTTAAAGTGATTATTTGAATTTATTTAAAATAAACATAGGTATAAATTTTTATAGACCTGTAGTGATTATTGTCTGTTTATCCTCCTCGGTAGTCTAATGCAGTGCTTCAAAGTGGTGGGCCGCGGCCCCCTAAGGGGCCGGGGCCTACCCGCAAGGGGGCCGCGAATATAACACATAAATATATCTTCGTTAAATAAGTTTAACTGTCAAATATACACATACTTTAATTAAAATTATAAACTCCGTTGAAATATTGAAATTACAACGAATTATATGATAAGAATAACGACGAGCTTAGGATATTTCTTCTAGAAAAGAAACCAGATTTAGCTGCCCTTTTTGGGATAATTTTCGTGACATTTAAAATTTCGCAGATAAATTTATTTTCCGCGCACTTAAATTACGAGACGTTGATTTTGTATTTTGAAATTGGGGATATTAGATTAATCAATATATTATACAGTATGTAAAGTGATGAGGTTTCCTATAGGGATTTTTTTTAATATGAGTTTTAGGAGAAAATTGCGTGATTTTTAGGGTTCCGTACCGAAAACGGAACCCTTATAGGATCACTTTGTTGTCCGTCTATTTGTCTGTCTGTCTGTCCGTCCGTCCGTCTGTCAAGACCATTTTTCTCAGGAACGTGTAGAGGTAACAAGTTGAAATTTGTATCAAATACTCGGGTCTGCGGTCTCTGTCAGCTGTGAAAAAATTAAACTTTTAAGTCAACGCGATCAAAAGATATGGCCGTTTATGTCGTATATTTTGCGATTTCACAAGGGAATCAAAACCTATAGGGTACTTCCCGTTGACCTAGAATCATGAAATTTGGCAAGAAGCGGTGTCTTACAGCACATGTAAAGGGAAAAATCTGAAAACCGTAAAGGTGTAGTTTAATTACAAGAAAAATGCGAATTTACTATTAGAAGCTTATTAAAATACACAAATATGTGTTGCGTGGTATTGTCAGGCAGCAGCAGCATATGGGTTGCATACAGTTACGTCCTCCTCGGTTAGGTTCGAAGGTTAAAAAGTATGTGTCGGCACAAAGCTGTTTATTCTGAATTTTCTTTGTTTATATTTGTTATACATTTCATCACGTATGCTCTATATACATAATATATACAGGGTATATATTATGTCTAAATTTTGCTTGTTTATAACCGACATGCGACATACTCAAGTCCCGTAACATCCTGTATATATTATATTTCGTCTAATTTTTGTTTATAATCTACATATACTTAAATCACGTACGCCCTATATTTTTTGGTAGTCAATTGCCCAAAAGCAGTCAACAGACCTTTTCATAATTGAATTTTTTTTGTGCACATGTGTCAATTTCCGTCATGTTTTGCCCGAACTTTTTGACGTATAACATTATTTGCCCGAAACTTTCATATTCCCGCCTTTTAAACTTGACGGATGTGCATGCGCTTAACTAACCGTAAAAAGGTCTATTGAGCAAATGAATGTTAATCGAAATAGATCTAGAAATAGTTAAATCTTAATATAAGTTAGTGAATAAGTGTAATACTAAAATAAAGTTTTCTTTTTATAAGTTTAAAAATATTCGCGTTATTTAAAAAAAATACCCTGTATACCTTTATACAGGGTATATAGGTATACAGGCAAAATTGAGCAGTAAAAACAAATAGTGAAGTTCCAGAACCCCTAAACACTCAGAGTGAATGGGGGATGTATGGTAATAAAATATAGGGTAGAATTCCATCATACGACAGCGACATCTTGAGGTTATGCTTTCAGCGGTACTAAGATGGTCGTGATTTCAGGAGGGCCACTTGTCAAGTTAACTGAATGTGCTTGCTACGTCCTCCACAAAAAAAGATACCTTACTTACAAGTTTGTACGGAACCCTCGGTGCGGGGCCTTCGTTCCCGTGTGGGGCTCTCTGGTCGAGTTGTTCGTGACCAGACAAATTCCATAGGAACAAGCTGGAGCCGTGGCTGGTAAAGACACTCAAGAGAAGATCATGAATGTACAGCAAATTATTGAAAAAGCCAGAGAATTTGCAAAGTCCACATATCTATGCTTCCCTGACTACAGCAAAGCGTTTGACCGTGTAAACTGGCACCAATTTTGGAATGCCCTCATAGACACGGGAACCTCTCCCACCTTGTCGTTCTGCTAAAAACATGACAACCTCAAAGGAATCATCAAGATCGAGGGCAGAAACTCAAGAACCTTTAGGATAGGGCGAGGAGTTCGGCAAGGATGCGTCCTATCACCCTTACCATTCAACATATACTGTGAGTTTATACTAAGAGGAGCTCTGAAGAACTGGGAAGGCGAAATAGTCATTGGCGATAGGAAAATAAACAAGTTATGGTTTGTCGACGATACCACAATCATAGCAGAAAACGAAGAAGAAATTACCGAAGTTCTGGGAAGAGTCTAGAAATAAAGCTCATAATTCGAACTTGACATAAATTGCTAAAATACAAAGCTGATGGTAGTAGATCGTGGCAACAGGAGAGACAATCCACCCAATATAATGAACATAGGAAACGTCGACAAAATAACAGCAGATCATGATAACAGCAGTGGGAGATTAATATACAGTCTCGTTTATGTCTTCTGTCGTATAAAAAAAACCCTAAAAAAGACTGGAAGAACTGAACATCATGGAAGGTATGCTAGAAAGTGAGCGGAACTGGGATGCGGTACAAGCTTACATCATGAAGAGAAAAGGGCAAATGGAGGGAATGGAAGGCGGTCATAGTAGCGCATGATGTGCAAGGAACGTAACACGGACGGCTAGACATGTGACGAAAAGTACTTACGCTATTACATAGCTAAAGATCGATTCTCATATACGCGACACTCAGCTACGCGACGTCACGCGACATCGCCTGTCAAATAATGATTACATTGTTTTAAATGGGCACCGTTCTCACTATGGCTACGCGACAGCTAAGCGACGTGCCCATTTAAAACAATGTAATCATTATTTGACAGGCGATGTCGAATACACGACGTCGACACGACGTCTACACGACGTCGCGTAGCTGAGTGTCGCGCATATGGGAATCGATCTTTAGAATATGTAATAGCATTAGTGCTTTTCGTCACATGTCTAGCCGTCCATGTTACGTTCCTTGCGCATCATGCGCTACTGTGGCCGCCTTCCATTCCCTCCATTTGCCCTTTTCTCTTCATGATGTAAGCTTGTACCGCATCCCAGTTCCGCTCACTTTCTAGCATACCTTCCATGATGTTCAGTTCTTCCAGTCTTTTTTAGGGTTCCGTTCCGAAAACGGAACCCTTATAGGATCACTTTGTTGTCCGTCTGTCTGTCTGTCTTCTCTGTCTTTCTGACTGTCTGTCTGTCTGTCCGTCTGTCTGTCTCTCAAGACCATTTTTCTCAGGAACGCTTAGGGGTAACAAGTTGAAATTTGTATCAAATACTCGGGTGCGCGGTCTCTTTCAGCTGTGTAAAAATCAAACTTGTAAGTCAATGCGATCAAAAGCTATGAACGTTTATGTCGCATATTTTGCGATTTCACAAGGGAATTAAAACTTATAGGGTACTTCCCGTTGACCTAGAATCATGAAATTTGGCAAGAAGCGGTGTCTTACAGCACATGTAAAGGGAAATATCTGAAAACCGTAAATATGTAGTTTAATTACAAGAAAAATGCGAATTTACTATTAGAAATTTATGAAAATACACTAATGTTGTTGTAGTGGTATTGTCAGGCTCCAGAAGCATATGGGTTGCATACAGTTAGGTTCTCCTCGGTTAGGTTCGAAGGTTAAAAAGTATGTGTCGGCACCAAGCTGTTTATTCTGAATTTTCTTTGTTTATATTCGTTATGCATTTCGTTACGTACGCTCTATATACATAATATATACAGGGTATATATTATGTCTAAATTTTGCTTGTTTATAACCGACATGCGACATACTCAAGTCCTGTAACATCCTGTATATATTATATTTCGTCTAATTTTTTTTTATAATCTACATAATATGTTGATAATCTACATAATAATACTATACTATAATCTACATAATATGTTGTAGATAATATGATTTAAGTATATTATACTTAAATGACGTACGCCCTATATTTTTTGGTAGTCAATTGCCCAAAAGCAGTCAATTGAACAACTGAATGTTAAGAGTATCGAAATAGATCTAGAAATAGTTAATATATTAGTTTATATTAGATCTATAAATAGTTAGATCTTAATATAAGTTAGTGAATAAGTGTAATACTAAAATAAAGTTTTCTTTTTATAAGTTTAAAAATTTTCGCGTTATTTAAAAAAAATACCCTGTATACCTTTATACGGGGTATATAGGTATACAGGCAAAATTGAGCAGTAAAAACAAATAGTGAAGTTCCAGAACCCCTAAACACTCATAGTGAATGGGGAATGTATGGTAATAAAATATAGGGTAGAATTCCATCGTACGACAGCGACATCTTGAGGTTATGCTTGCAGCGGTACTAAGATAGTCGTGATTTCAGGAGGGCCACTTGTCAAGTTAACTGAATGTGCTTGCTACGTCCTCCACAAAAAAAGATACCTTACTTACAAGTTTGTACGGAACCCTCGGTGCGCGAATCACAACTCGCACTTGGCCGGTTTTTTTTTATTCTAATAGTACATCAGCAATCCGGACTACAGGAGATTATATGAGCTTATCCCTTGGTAAAGTTGATTGGCTTGAAGAGGTTGGCACCCACTGGTGCTTCCTCGCCGTTTCATCCACCTATTGATTGAGGATGATGAATTTACGCGCTGGAGGATTCACGTTATTTTCCCAAGTCCCAAGGCCATTTTCGCTTTAATCGTCGAAAGTTTGGTTGTAGCCTAAGTGGTTGGACGATGTCGTTTGGATGGTATGTAAGTCTATCATGGTGTCTGGTCGCCCGTTCAGTAATTTCGTCACGTACGTAAGGGGTGTTGGAGTCGGTATGTAGGGTAAGGTTCGTCATGTACCATGGAGCATCCATAAGAGTTCTTATTGTCTTGGATTGGAATCTCTGGGTAATGTCTACGTTAGAATAGCTAGCGCAGCCCTACAGCTCACATCCATATGTCCAAATAGGTCGTAAGATAGTTTTATATATTAGAAGTTTCCTCTTAGTTGCAAAGGGTGAATGTAATCATTATTTGACAGGCGATGTCGCACGACGTCGCGTAGCTGAGTGTCGCGCCTACGGGAATCGACCTTAATTCGCCATTTATCAAGCCAGTCTTCTAATAAATGTATGTGTTTTTGCAGTAATCTTGTAGCAGCTAGAGGGTCCTAATTGCCCGCCAGAATGACAGTATCATCTGCGAATGTTGCCATTTATGTGTACGGTGTAATTGGTTATCAGCGGTGAAGAGTAAGTATGGGACTGGGCATAAAACGCTGCCTTGGGGAACCACTGCAGAAATTTCTGTAGCGTCGAGGTTTTGTTTCCAAATTTTACTAAGAAATGGCGGTTGGAGAGGTAGGCATGGAAAAAGGAGATAATATTGGTGTGGTAATAATGCTTTTATTTTAGCCAGTAGCCCTTGCCACACCTTATCGAATGCTTGTCGGACATCAAGTCACTGCCGTGTGCAATACTTCTTACTTTCAAATGATTTCTGAATTACGTTAGATACACGGTGGCACTGTTGGATAGGAGAATGGTCTCGACTGAATCCAAATTGGTGTTTCCAGTCTTGTAGCGCGTAATATCTCCTCTAATCGAGTTCTTTCATTCTCTGATTCTGGAAACATGAAGATAGTGTGGTGTGCATCGTCTGGCCGCAATAGAGGTACGCTTGGGATGTCTAGTCCTGTTTGAATTCCAAAACTCCTCAGATCGATGTCCCTTTTTTGAACCGCTTGAGGTATACGTTGAAGCACCCAGGGCCAGTGAGCGCCGTTGTAAGATGGTATTTGTCCATGCGTTCTGTCGTACCATGCTGCCACGTTAGGGATAAGGCTGTGCGTCCACTACCCTCCAGCATCGCTATCTCATCTTGTCGGCCGCTCTCTCATGCTTTACATTGTACTGCAGCTCTTCGTAGACTTCTTGCGAATCAGTAAGTGTATTAGGGACGTGCTTGCAAGCATCAACGCAGCGGCATCTGAAATAGTTTTGTAGGCGGAAATTACTCTTCTTCTCTGCACACCTGCAAGTTGTTTTCTCGCTCCTACCTTTTTCGTTACGTCGGCCCATATATTACCGACGCGTAGAAGATTTTTGAATGTACTACACTGTCGAGTAGTTTCCCTTCGGCCCCCAATGTTCGGCATCAACCGCACCAGAGCTACCTCTGCAGACGCTACCTTTTTGATGTTTTGGCTACATCTGCGCTGTCGAGTTGGACGCCAAAGTATCTCAATGATTTCGATAAGAAGATTTCGATTCAGTGGTGTGAATAGCCTTTTGTCCGTGATAAGTATCGCTTTTGCTTTATGAACTGCGATTGGTAGACCCTGCCCTTTCAACCAATTGCTTGCCCGTTGGAGGTTAGTTACTTCCAGTGTGCTTATATCCTTTGCTGTCACCACCACTGCGGCGTCATCTGCGAACACAACTATTCTCGCCATTCTAGGCAAGTCGAGGTATACCAAGCCATCGTACACTACGTTCCACAAGAATGGTCCAAGAACCGTTCCTTGCGGAACAAACGCCATTACCTTATACTCGACTTCCCCTTCGTCCGTGTCGTCGGAATTTCTTCGTTGCCGAAGATCCTTCCCTCATTGCCATCGCCGCCTCCGCTCATGGGCCTGTTGGTGGCTCCAGGGACCGATGTGAGATGGAATGGTACGTTGGCATTGAGAACATACCAATGCCTCGATGCCGCCTGATCTTATGGTGATGTTGCGTGTAGGACTCCGGAAACATATACTCCTGTCAGGTTCATCAATGCACTTTGTTGGTGAAGAAGGGGTGGGGATGGTTGATGGTGAATGATGGTCACTGTGCACAGAGTAACAGGGGGGCTTGAACGTATTATCCCACTTCCTATTACAGGTACAGGCTCCGATCCTAGTGGCACAGATAGCTGAGACAACTAGTACCCCTAAGTAGCAAAGGCAGTAGCCCCAATCTTTAAAGCTGAGAAACGCCGCCGTTCTTTTGAGAGTCTGTCTCATTCCGCAGTAGGTAACCTGCCCCTATCCAGTCTAGGAGGCCATTCCTTCTCCTGGTTGGCATTGAGAACATACAAATGTCTTGATGCCGCCTGATCTTTTGGTGGTGTTGCTTGTAGGGATTCCGTAAACATTATCTCCTGTCAGGTTCATCGTATGTATAGTTTGTTGGTGAAGAAGGGGTGGGAATGGTTGATGGTGCATGATGGTGACTGTGCACAGAGTAACAGGGGGCTTGCACGTAATACCCCACCTGCTGCTACAGGTACAGGCTCAGATCCTAGCGGCACAGATAGTTGAAACAACTAGTACCCTTAAGTAGCAAAGACAGTAGCCCCAATCTTCGGGGCTGAGGAACGCTGCCGAGCTTTTGAGAGTCTGTCTCATTCCGCAGTAGGTAACCAGCCCCTATCCAGTCTAGGAGACCATTCCTCCTCCTGGTTGGCATTGAGAACATACAAATGTCTCGATGCCGCCTGATCTTTTGGTGGTGTTGCGTGTAGGGATTCCGTAAACATTTACTCCTGTCAGGTTCATCATATGTATAGTTTGTTGGTGAAGAAGGGGAGGGGATGGTTGATGGTGCATGATGGTGATGATGATGATGTGAACAGAGTAACAGGGGGGCTTGCACGTAATACCCCACCTGCTGCTACAGGTACAGGCTCAGATCCTAGTGGCACAGATAGTTGAAACAACTAGTACCCTTAAGTAGCAAAGACAGTAGCCCCAATCTTCGGGGCTGAGGAACGCTGCCGAGCTTTTGAGAGTGTATTTCATTCCGCAACCATCCATAGCGTAGGTAACCTGTCCCTGTCTAGCCCTACCTAGACCCCCCAACACTCTTCAGTTTGCTGACCTGGTTTCCCGCTAAGATTGGTTACACAAATCTTCCACCAGATTGCTCAGCGTAACAGGAGCACCACATGTAGGCGAGTGTGGAATTGGGGTCGAGAGGCCTCTGGTGACCATATATTGCAGATCACACGCAAGACCTCTTCCATGTAGTATATCAACCGTCGTTCAAGTAGCTGTTTATCATCTTTCTAAAGTACTCTGGGGTCTGTCTTGATGGCAACGCCTTCATGGTTACATCCTACCTGACTGACTGTAACGCTTGGGATGTCTAGTCCTGTCTGACATCCAAAACTCCTCAGAGCTCTGTTTTCCGACTGTCATTCTGAAGTAGGCTGTTGAAACAAAACTTCGCAACGAGTGATGTTTCTCGTGTTTGATCGATTTGAAAGTACTCGTGAAATATTTTCGAACGAATAATTCACAAATAGCGAGATGGCCGACGAAGACGACGGCGATGTGAAGCCCGCGACCGACGACGACGGCTCCATCATGGAGACGCTCAGCGAACACGAACCCAATCAAGACGTGGAGATGCTCAAGGACGTGACGAAAACATTCGCGACCCTCCGGCGCAAGTCCCGGGGCGCGAACATGTCCACCGCCACTCAATTCGAAAACATTCGCAACAAATTAGTAAGTTTAACTACAATTTTTTGAAGCTTCAATAAAATCGGTAATGCAAACTGAGATTGGTATTTTTTGATTCAATCTTAACAGTCGAACGAGTTAATCCATTATCCAGAATTTGTTTCGAGAACGGTTTGAACTTGCTGCTGTATTGTGATATTTTTGCTTCGCCTGGTGAGCAGATTAAATGGGATTGTATGAGTTAAACTTGGGGAGGTAGGGTAGTGCGTCAGCACAAACTAGCCAGACACAAAACTGACTCACGCCTCTCACTAGCCTCATTAATCAGTGCCAGGTTGTCCGCGCACGATACTCGTGCTTGTAGTCTCAATAAACCTTTAAAGTCACGTCTGACGCGGGTCAGGTTAGGTTAGGTTTAGGTATGTTCGGGCCTGAACATACAAACATATACCATTACAGTATAAGTTACGAAATGCGGCGTGGAAAAGGAGTTATTGTATGCTATTGGTGTGTAGCAATGTTTCATCAGAAAGTGACATAATTTTCAACGTGGAGAAAGAAGGTGGAACAACGTAAGATTGCAAAGAAGAGTTTTCAACAAGAACGCTTCAACATCTGAATTGAAATGATGTGAATCGTTTTGTTCCTTTTTTTGTTGTTTTAGGCGAAAGCGAAAGAGGAAAGGAGTAATAGATTGTTAGCCCTGCAGCTGCACCACCGGCACATTTGCGACATGGTCGCAATGTATTTGGACGTCGATTCGAACGAAGTGGTGGACGGCATGGCCGACGAGCAATCGAATATAGACGCGATGGACGAGTTTTTAAACGGAAACGGGAGGCAGTCGCTCATTTTCTTCTATCAGGACGAAGATCCGCCGAATGTGGGCAAGTCGTTTTTGGCGCTCGAGAAGTGTGCAACGAATAAACGAGTTTCAATTTGTTAGACACCGGCAGGATGGTTCAGAATCTGCCGAAGGACACGATGATGAAGAGGGTCACCGTCGGGAACGGAGCGCTGAACCCGTTCAAAGAACGCGCTGTCATCGTCTACAGGACCAGCAAAGACAAAGTCATCGATATGAGAAACATTATGGAGGTAATCGTTTTTATCCCGCGGTTCCTAACTTTGCAATTACATTTTATTTTACTTTAAGGATGTTTACTTCATTACAATTGACATGAGGGATCACAATGGGAACATAATTTCGGTGATTTACGACGTTTTACAGAAGATAA
This sequence comes from Phosphuga atrata, assembly GCA_944588485.1. Classification (NCBI taxonomy): domain Eukaryota; kingdom Metazoa; phylum Arthropoda; class Insecta; order Coleoptera; family Silphidae; genus Phosphuga; species Phosphuga atrata. The sequence continues at coordinate 49,752,798 of OX155903.1, read as the reverse complement.
CGACGCCGAACGTTCTGCAGAACAAAGATTGGGGCGAACTTCAGAAAACCGAAGCCGGACTGGAGATCAAGAAGAATTTCCTCGGCGATTTCAATTACTACGTCACGTTTCTCGACAGTAATCTGAGCAAGGATCCGGCGTTTCGTTTTAAAAACTGCGTCTTGTTTCAGCAACCAGAATTGATTTGGATGGAATCGTTCATTTCAATTACAACCAAGAGTTTTACAAGAACACGTTTTCGTCGCCGCAGTTGTTGCAAACCGCGACGGAGTCCATCGAAACGGTTAGGTTTGTTGAGGAAACTGTCAGGTCTTGGGCCAAAGTCATGGAAAGAGTAAGTCATTCATTTTGTTTTGTACAAATTATTCTTTATAATTCAAACAAATAAAATCGCAGGTTTTGACGCAATTTCAACAACTCAGGCGAGAAGACGAATTTGTCGGTCCCCTCGTCGAAATCGAATACTGGCGCAGGCAATTGGCCCGTTTCACCAGCATCGTAGATTTCATTAAATCAGACATCTGCCTGATGCACCTACAACTTCTCTCTCAGGCCAAATCAAAATTCCTCAAAGTATGAAAAAAATTAGTGTGTAACCTTTACGCGTGGTTGAAGTAAAACTTCATCAATCTAAAAAAAATCATCAAAAAATCCGTGGGGCGAAGTTTTATTTGTCTCGTTAACAATAAAAAGGTTGAAGGAAAACTTCATCAAATCAAAAAAAATCATCAAAAAATCCGTGGGGCGAAGTTTTATTTGTCTTGTTAACAATAAAAAGGTTGAAGTAAAACTTCATCAAATCAAAAAAGATCATCAAAAAATACGTGGGGCGAAGTTTTATTTGTCTTGTTAACAATAAAAAGGTTGAAGTAAAACTTCATCAAATCAAAAAAGATCATCAAAAAATACGTGGGGCGAAGTTTTATTTGTCTTGTTAACAATAAAAAGGTTGAAGTAAAACTTCATCAAATCAAAAAAAGGTCATCAAAAAATACGTGGGGCGAAGTTTTATTTGTCTTGTTAACAATAAAAAGGTTGAAGTAAAACTTTATCAAATCAAAAAAAATCATCCAAAAATCCGTGGGGCGAAGTTTTATTTGTCTTGTTAACAATAAAAAGGTTGAAGTAAAACTTCATCAAATCAAAAAAAAATCATCCAAAATTCCGTGGGGCGAAGTTTTATTTGTTTTGTTAATAATAAAAAGGTTGAAGTAAAACTTCATCAAATCAAAAAAAAAAATCATCAAAATACCGTGGGGCGAAGTTTTATTTGTCTTGTTTACAATAAAATTGGAGAGGTCAACTTTTCCTGTTTAGCAATGGCAGAAACAAGATAACGCCGTGACGGATGCCCGCAACGAATGCCAGGACAACGTGAAGTACCTGTACGCGTTGGAGAAGTACTGGCAGCCTTTGTACCGTTGCGATCCTTCAAAAATTCCCGATCATCTACCCGCGCTGCTCTATTCCATCAGAATGGTGTTCACCACCTCCAGATACTACAACAACACGGCCAGCGTGACGGCCATCCTGGTCAAGGTCTCCAACCAGATGATTTCCAGCTGCCGAAGCTTCCTCAACTGCGAGGGCACCAAGACCATTTGGAAGCAACCTCGGAACGATGTGATGGCCAAATTCAAAGTATATTTACCCTCAATCTGATTGAGCATTTGGTGAGATAATTGTTGCGTTTAGATTTGTTTGGATTTGTACCTGAAGTACTACCAGTGTTTCAAACACGTGTTGGCCAAAATGGAAGAGACGGGAGAGCCGCCGTTTGACTGCTCGGAAATGTACGTCTTCGGCAAGTTTGAAACGTTCAAGACTCGAATTGAAAAGGTTAATGCGAACAAATAGTTTGACGCGTTCGTTCTTCTAAGCTGGTTGCAATTTCCAGATTATTGATGTTTTCGAGACGACGACGAAATACTCGATCCTTCAATCCAGCACCATAGACGGCATCGATGTTTTTGCCAACATATTTAAGAAATTCTACCTGACGATATCGTCCAAGAAGTACGACGTTTTGAACCACCGATTGGAGATCTTCAACAAGGACTACGACGAGTTTAAGCAGAACGTCGCGGACACGGAATACGAACTGGAGGAGTTTGTCGGGACTTGCTTAGAAAACATCACCGACGTCGACAACATACTCAGATTATTACGAAGGTTAAATTTCGTTTAAACAGTTTCATCCAAATCACTCGTTTATCTGTTTAGATTTGAGAAATTAAATTTGGAATGTCTTCACCTGAACGAACGGTATCTGGAAGCTTTGAAGGTGTACCAGAACGAAATCGAAGATCTTCGCGATAAATACAACGAGGATCGACAGGTGCCACCGATTCCGAAGAACATGCCTCCGGTCAGCGGACGGATCATGTGGATCCGACAGTTCTACAAGCGAATTGAAGAGCCCATGGAAGTTTTCAAAGAGAAAAAACGTGTGATGCGACACAGAAAAGCCCAAAAATGTATACAAATGTACAACGCGTTAGCCACTGTATTCGTTCATTACGAACAAATTTACCACGACTCTTGGTTCGACAATCTCCACCAGGTATAACGGCTTCAACTACTTGTTAGGCAAATCTTTCATGTTAGTTTTAGGTGCGTAATGGACTAGGTGCTCCAATTCTCATGAAGCATCCAAAAACTAGAAGGTTCATAGTTAATTTCGATCCATATATCATCGAGGCTATCAGAGAATCAGAATACATGTACAAGTTAGAACTTGGTAAGTCTCACGGAATCTCAAATTTTGTTGAGAATTAAACTGTTTATTTAATATATTAGACGTTCCGGATTCCGGTCAAATAATCGTGTTCTGCAGAGACAAAATCCTGCAGTCGTACGAGCTCATAAAGGCCTTGATCGCACGCCACGACAACATCAAAGAACACATCCCCAGACTTTTCCTGCCGCTCCTCAAGCTCGCCATGATCAAAATGGAGAATATCTTTATGCCTGGATTCTCTTCCATCACTTGGACTTCCATGAAAATTCCGAAATTCTGCGAGGAAGTCGGAGCGTATCTGGACTACATCGAAGTTTTCGTCAAAGAAGTAAACAATCTTAAATGACCTCCTGTGTGTTATTATAACTTCGTTTCTTTATTTAGGCGACGGATATTAAAGAAGCGAGAATCGACGAAGTTTTGGACGGTATCGCTCAAATGTGTTTGATTCATCTGCCCGAACATCCCGTGGTTCCTTCAGAATTTTTGGAATTGAATAGGGAACACCGGAGGCAAATAGGTATCGTGAATCAATAACAGAAATATTATTTAACCCTTTCACCGCCATTCCGGGAGATGTGTCATGTGTCCTTTGCTTTTCGACGGTCATTGAGCCTTCCGCTCAGTTGTTCCGTCGCCTTGTTGTTTGTTCCTTTGGGTTTTTTTTGTGTCGGTTTGTTTGTTTGTTTGTCGGTTTGCTTGTTTGTTTGTCGGTTTGTTTGTTTGTTGTTCTGTTGTGTTCCACTCATAAACGGTTTTCTTTTCTCTTTTTTTTTTGTTCTGTTTTTTTTTTCTTTTCTTCTTCTCGCTGTTGGTCCTTGGTTCGTCCTGGTGTTGGTTCCTGGTTCACCCTCCTGGTGGTTCCTGGTTCGTCCTTCGTCCTCGTGGTAGTTCCTTGTTCGTCCTCGTGGTGGTTGCTGTGTCTCTCAGTTTTGTGCGGGAGATGTGAATCAATCATGTGTCCTTTGCTTCTTGACGGTCATTGAGCCTTCCGCTCAGCTGTTCCGTCGTCTTGTTGTTTGTTTCTGTTGTTTTTTTTTTTTAGTCTGTTTGTCTGTGTTGTCTGTGTTTCGTTGGGTTTCGTTTGGCTTTACTTGGCTATAGTTGGGTCTTGTTGTCCTGGTGTGGTTGTCGGTTTTCTTTGTTGCTTCTTCAGTGTTTCGTCTTCTGTGGTTGTTCTCCAGGGGCCTGTGGTCCTGATGTGTTTGGTCTTCTCGTTGATGGTGATGGGTTGCTCTTCTTCTTGGTCGGGTTTGCGCTTGGGGGCGGCTTCGGTGTGGCTGTGAGTGTCCATTGGTGTATTTCTTCTCCTTGGGGCGGTTTCGGTTATCTTTTCTGCGGTGGCTTCGTTTGTATTCTCGGGGCGGCGTCAGTTTTCTTTTCGGGGGCGGCGTCAGTTTTCTTTTCGGGGGCGGCATTGTTTGTCTTTTCGGCGGCGGCTTCGGTTTTCTTTTCGGCGGCGGCTTCGGTTTTCTTTTCGGGGGCGCATCAGTTGTCTTCTTGGGGGCGGCTTCGGTTGTCTTTTCGGCATCGGCTTCAGTTTTCTTTTCGGCGGCGGCTTTGTTAGTCTTCTCGGGGGCGGCTTCGTTTGTCTTCTCGGGGACGGCATTGGTTGTTTTTTCGGCGGCGGTTTCCTGGGGTTTATCGTTGGCGGTTTGTTTCTTCAGCAGCAGTAGCGTTATATAATTCATCATTTGGACGAGGTCGCTGTCGTCCACAGTGTCCAAGTAGTCGGGGTCGAAATACTTTGCCGCAAGGGCTTCGTTGGGCGTTGTCGGAATAAACGTGTTCATTTTGTGACAGCGGAGGAGCGAGTGGGAGATGTGACCCGGGGCCCTGAATTTATACAGCGTCGTCCCGGGTGATGTAGCCCGGGGTTTTTTTTTACCAGCGCCATCTAGTGATGAAATACTGAATTTTAAAGTTTAGGAAATTTTAAAATAATTGATTTTTTAGAGGTTTTTTGAAAAAATCGGCCGCGGAACGGCAAAACTCGCAGTCCCAATAGAAAGAAGACCAGGTTGTTTGTCTTTGTTCGTCTATAGCACGGCGCCACGACGCCCTTCTACACTGGCTGGTTACACTGCCGCAAAGCTAAAGGTACAATCTAAAAAACTGCGTCGAAAAATCGCGAGCCTGCCGCAGCACGTGAATATAGACGGCCTCAAACTTGAAGGTGCAAGAAGTGAAGATATTTTCGGATCGGGGGCCCTATTGAAGTGCGAATCGGTTTTTTAGTCTATCTATCCTGCGCGATGCGAACACATTCTCGCCGATGACCGCTGAACTCGCAAATTGCCGTCCAAAGAGGCGGTTTCGGATTTTTATTTCGGCATTTCGGACGCACCGGGCAGACCCAGCAACTCGAGAGTGGTACCAAAACGTTTAAGCGTAGCGGCGAACGGCATCGGCAAAAGTCGGATTCGGGGGCACGGTAAGGGGGGCTAATTTAAAAAAAAACGTGCAAAAAAGAGTGATGTTTTCCAACGTCGACAGCTCGACGGGGACGGCTCGAATCGCGAACCCTTAAATACAAAAGTGGCGCGGGAATCCGTTCCGATCCGAACGTGTGCAATTTCGAGTCGCTGAGCAATTAAACACCTACCGAAATGCGCATCTCGGCGGGGCCCACTTGTCGCTCAACTTGGAATGTCAAAAACGTGACATCCTGGTGCCCCAAATCGACATTCAAGTTTCTCTCTGTGTAGATTAACATTTATAAGTGGGCGTCGCGACGCGATTCCGCGACGTCCAATTATGGGTGCGAAAAGCCAAAAGATCATTCTACGACGGTTGCAAACGACGCAGCGTGATGCCGCTAGCACTAAAAGATAAAACGTTCAATTCTCTGCGTGAATCGCGAAAAACCGTTAACGCAGAGCTTAAGTTGGTGATTCTGTACGAGTTTTCCTGGACGTCCAAAAATCGTCGTTTTTCAACGGTATCGCGTAAAAATTCCAAACAAACTAATAGGTTCTATGCCCGATCGAACAGCTCCGGTCCCATTTAGATCCGTCAATTGTCTCGGACGTTCTAGGTACCACCGCAAAACGCCTGTTTTTTTCCTTTTTACGCATTTTCCTCTTTAAACGGCCGCAGATAATCGCAATAAGTCGTTGCAGTTTTAAAAGTCTTGCCGGAATAGTTGCGGGCAAGTATTCTGAGGAGAACGAACCCAATCGGCAACCTGGAACCCTTTGAATACGTGTCCGTGGAAGTAATTGCAAAATCGGCAAAAAAAAGTTGCTTTTTCTCTTGCACCAGGTGAAACGGGGACGTCGCAGTACGGCGAGCAAGGGCTCTAAAAACGTGGCACGGCGATAGTTAAAGCGCCCGGGCAGATTTTTTGAGATTCGACGAAAAATGCGCCTTGAAGGTAAAAAATTCGTAATTTTAGGTTTCGGTCCGGTGCGTCCGAACCTGGGGGAGTTTAGTCGCGAAAATGTCGCTCAATGGGGCTCTCGGTACACCAGAAAAAGTACAATCCCATTTGCGCCGCTGCCGCCAGATCCTCAAAAACTTCGATTTTCGGGGAGGTTTTGACCCTCTGGAGGGGCGGCGCGGCAGAACGGAGGACGAAAGCTGGGGATGCACAACGTGCGGACGGACATTCGCAGTTATAGCATCGAAGACGCTCGGTTGAAACATCGAAGATCTTCCGCCTTCGGCGGCATAAAAAACCGAATTTTACCTTTTAAAACACCCACGTGGTGCGGTCCATTTGAAATGCAGCCCAGGTGAAATTCTGGAAACGCCACACGTCAGTCGTCTCAGAATTGATCGAAATCTGCGATTCCGTCGTGACCTAGCGATTCAGGCCAAACGCTTCCCCACGCGGACCCCAAAAGTTTGCTTACAAATATTACCACTTTTATGGAGGTTACTGCGTAGATGGCCAGGAAAAATGAAATTCATTCAAGGATTCCGGTATAAAATTTCGAGACGCGTCCTCCGACACCACTCTCGTCGCTGCAGGACTTTTGTCGGCGACGTTATTCACATTTGTTTGCAAATCCGGGTCCTCCGACTAAAACTACCGCCTCCGGGGCTCCTACGGTCTGAAAAAGTCGGTGCATCGGATTCTTGTAGCCAAAGAATAGACGAACGAACCCAAGTAAGGCGATTTTCGATAAGACTTCCGGATCGCGTGGTTTAGGCGACCAAATTTTTTTAAAGAAAAAGTGAGTTTTTGCACTTTTTAAGTAAAAATATCGAAAAGTGAGTCGAGAGTCGGAAGTTCCGGACACACCGACACCGGAACCACGTCTGTGCGACGAAAACTGTCACAGTTGTGGGTGAAAAAGCTTGAAAAATTCGCCCAGCCGCCTCCGGAGAAGGCAGATGGGTGAAATTATTTTTAAAAAAAATACTTGAATCTTTTGCTAATCAGTTGTCTTAGATTTGGAGTCTTAAACGCTTTATAAATGTTTTTTTAATTTTTTAGAAAAAAACTCCCTTATTTGTTGAGTGACCTTTGATCAAAAGGTGACTTATGTATGTGAAAGGGGTTGCATTTTGCACACCGGCATTTTTATAAATATTGGCGCTGTGTGTTATTCCTTAAAATTGACATGGCAGTGAAAGGGTTATATTTACTTGATTTTTTTACCCCCGATACTTTATGATCTTGATATTACACCTATACCATTATTTTCTCATTTAGTTTGTAGTTAATGTCATAAAACTTAAATCAAATAGTAAAAAATATGCGAGCGATTTTCAAATTTGCGAAACGCATCACCATTGTTCAATATGGTATGTGACGTGCTTTTGAAATTTATCGGTGTAGGTAGGGTGGACTATGCACCTCGATTGTGACTTTGTCAAACACTTTATCTGTTGTACTTATAGTGTTTTTGCATTCCGATACTATACAATATCTATAAAATGTTTTTTTTTAGCTTTTTCCATGATCAAAATAGCAAATTCAAACAGAAAATCCTTAACTGTGTATGCAAATAGACTATGCAACACTGAATGTCAAGTGGTATGCGACGTCATCCAAAGCGCGCTATAAATGGCACCTTTCAAACTGGTCAAATTTAATCGGTATTTTATATATTATTTTAGAAATTAATTGAAACACAACAGTTTTTATATTTTTTACTATGTTATAAGCTTATAAAAAAAACCGGCGAAGTGCGAGTTGTGACTCGCGCACCGAGGGTTCCGTACAAACTTGTAAGTAATGTATCTTTGGGAGGACCTAACTGTATGCAACCCATATGCTTCTGGTGCCTGACAATACCACGCAACACATTAGTGTATTTTCTAATAGAAAATTCGCATTTTTCTTGTAATTAAACTACATATTTACGGTTTTCATATATTTTCCTTTACATGTGCTGTAAGACACCGCTTCTCGCCAAATTTCATGATTCTAGGTCAACGGGAAGTACCCTATAGGTTTTGATTCCCTTGTGAAATCGCAAAATATGCGACATAAACGGTCATATCTTTTGATCGCGTTGACTTACAAGTTTGATTTTTTCACAGCTGAAATAAAACGCAAACCCGAGTATTTGATACAAATTTCAACTTGTTATCTCTAGGCGTTCCTGAGAAAAATGGTCTTGACAGACAGACAGACGGACGGACGGACAGACGGACAGACAGACGGACAACAAAGAGATCCTATAAGGGTTCCGTTTTCGGTACGGAACCCTAAAAATGATGCATATTTTCTATTGTTTTGCTTGATGTTGGTGATTTTCAGTGAAAGAGATCGAGTTGAAATCAGCGACGGCGGAAAAAGCGGTGGTGGATTTGATCAATAAATTCATGGATTCGATCACTCAGCCGGAGCTGCAGGCGGGGAAGTACGATTGGTTGGACCCGGAGAAGGTCGTCAAACCGGTCGGCTCGTCTTCCAAGCTGGTGATGATCGACGAGGATTCCGTCTTCAAGGAGATTGATAGATTCCAAACTTTCGATATAACGTCAATCCATTCCGATTGCGTCGAAATGTTTGCGTATTTCAATATGAACATGACGGACGCGCTTGTCAAATGCACCAAATTTTCACTGGATCAGATAAAGAAACGAGCGGCTTCAACGAGGTAAGCGAAATCTTTTTCAAATTGAATCTGTTTCTAATTCTGAAGTTCTCAGTCTTGAAGACATGCTGGCCAATAATCCCATAATGAGAACACTCATGGAACTTCACATTCCTCTCAACTTGATCAATCCAGCGCTCGAGGAGATCCAAAACTATTTCACTCTGGTTTTGAACAACATCATAGACACCCACACGGAGGTCGTTCAATGGGGTCAAAGATACGCCAAAAAAGAAACACGATTTGCACAACAAACTTTCCCGAGCGCGGAATTAAAATGTAAGATTTAGCGAAATTTAGTCGCTCGAGCACAAAACTTGGAAATTAATTAATGTATCTAAAGAATACGACGTCTTGAAAACGATTCCGCAGTCAGTTTTCAAATATCTACAACCGTTGTTGAGATACAGACTTGTGAAGTCGAAATTCGCGAACATTTGAATTCAAAATTTTGCAATAAAACATTGAATCTTTCAGAACAATTTACAGACTCTTTTGCTTGTCTTGTCGTCTAGTATCAGTGTGCCGAAAACGGTTTCGTTGGGATTTGTAGTTTCAGAGAGGTTTGTTTAAAACCGGACGGTGAAAACGAAGTGACGGCTAATAACAGCGAAAACTATATATTTTGCTTATTTGTAACTCTAGAGCGAAATAAACTAGAAAATCGTTTTCAGCACTTCGATTCCCTTCGGATAATCGGAAAAACATCACAAAAAAAAAATCCAAAAATTTTTTTAACAAAAATTTTCCATCATTTCGTTCGAAAAATATGTGGTTTTTCGGTTTTTTTCGATTTTATTGAGAACGGTAAAAAGCAGCGAAATCATTTTTCGCACATAAAAACTACACGACAAGACGAACAAGTTGATGTGTAAATTGTCCGGAAGGATTCAATAATTCGTCGAGAGATTTTAAACTGAAATTTACCCGTTTCTCGATTTTCTAAGTAGATGTCTCAGAAATGGTTGCAGATAATCAAAAACGGTTTGCGGCATTGTTTTCAGAAGGTGATTTTCCTATTAATACACTAAGATAATCCGCGAGATATTTACGACTTTCCGAGATCTCTACTCGAGCGCCGAAATTTCTTAAAAAATTCTTCAATTTTTGCAGGCGATAGTGAACGGAAAGAAGTAGCGAAATATAATTTGCATATCTGTATTCAGCAGCAAAACAGCTTTCAGAAACGTTTTTAAATTTTGCTGTAATTCAAAAAATGACGTTTTTGACAAAATCGATTTTCTCGCATATCGTCGTTTCCGCGGTCTAGACTCCCCGTGTCGATGGTATTTCTCAACTGAAAGCTTCCTAGGGAATATTATATACGTATTCCGACTAATTTTTGGACGCTGAATCTATTGGTGAAGACTAGAAGTCTCTCTGGCGAGCCGTTCAAAAGTTATGACAGCGTCAAATCAGTCGGAAATGCGAGATGGTGTACAGCGAAAAAATATATAAAACTTGTTTGTTTGTAACTTTAGAGCGAAATAAACTGGAAAGCACTTTTCAGCACTTCGGTTTCCTTCGGATAACCAACAAAAAATCACGAGAAAAATTTCCAAAAAATTTATTAACAAAAATTTTCCATCATTTCATTCGAAAAAAATTTCCTTTTTCGTTTTTTTCGAATTTCTCAAGAACGGTAAAAAGCAACAAACTGATTTTTAGCACACAAAAACTACACGACAAGAAGAACAAGTCGATGTATAAATTGTCTGGAAAGATTCAATAATTATTCGTGAAATTTCAAACTGTTATTTACCCAATTCTCGATTTGCTAGGTAGATATCTCGGAAACGGTTACAGATAGTCAAAAATGGATTTCGGCATCGTTTTCAGAAGGTCATTTTACTATTAATACACAAAGACTGCCCGCGGGAGATTCACGAATTTCCGAGATCTGTACTCGATCGCCGAAATTTCTTAAAAATTTCTTCAATTCTTGCAGACGATAGTGAACGGTAAGAGGTAGCGAAATGTAATTTGTATATTTGTAATCAGCACCAAAAATGCTTTAAGAAACGTTTTTAAATTTTGCTGTGACTCAAAAAATAACGATTTTGAGAAAATCGATTTTCTCGCATTTCGTCGTTTCCGCGGTCTAGACTCCCCGTGTCGATGGTATTTCTTAACCGAAGACTAGAAGTCTCTGTAGCGAGCCGTTCAAAAGTTATGACAGCGTGAAAACAGTCGGAAATGCGAGATGGTGTATAGCGAAAAAATATATAAAACTTGTTTGTTTGTAACTTTAGAGCGAAATAAATTGAAAAACCGTTTTCAGCAATTCGATTTCCTGCGGGTAACCAAAAAAAATCACTAAAAGAATTTCCAAAATAAATTTCAACAAAAATTTCGTTCGAGAAATATGTGCTTTTTCAGTTTTTTCCGATTTTCTCAAGAACAGTAAAAAGCAACGATATCATTTTCGGCACACAAAAACTACACGATAAGACGAACAAGTGGATGTATAAATTGTCCGAAAAGATTCAATAATTCATCGAGATATTTCAATCTGAAATTTACCCGATTCTCGATTTGCTAAGTAGATGTCTCGGAAACGGTTGCAGATAATCAAAAACGGATTTCGGCATCGTTTTCAGAAGGTCATTTTACTATTAATACACAAAGACTGCCCGCGGTCGATTCACGACTTTCCGAGATCTCTCCTAGAGCGGCGAAATTTCTTAAAATTTCTTCAATTCTTGCAGGCGATATTGAACGAAATGAGCTAGCGAAATATAATTTGCATATCTGTAATCAGCAGCAAAAATGCTTTCAGAAACGTTTTTTAATTTTACTGTAACTAAAAAAATAACGATTTTGACAAAATCGATTTTCTCAAGAACATCAAGTTTCCGCGGTCTAGACTCCCCGTGTCGATGGTATTTCTTAACCGAAAGCTTCCTACGGAATATTATATACGTTTTCGGACTAATTTTAGGACGCTGAATCGATTGGTAAAGACTAGAAGTCTCTGTAGCGAGCCGTTCAAAAGTTATGACAGCGTGAAATCAGTCGGAAATGAGATGGTGTATAGCGAAAAAATATACAAAACTTGTTTGTTTGTAACTTTAGAGCGAAATAAACTGGAAAACCGTTTTCAGCATTCCGATTTCCTTCGGGTAACCAAAAAAAATCACGAACAAAATTTCCTAAAAATTTTTCCACAAAAATTTTCCATCATTTCGTTCGAAAAATATGTGCTTTTTCGGTTTTTTTCGATTTTCTCAAGAACGGTAAAAAGCAGCGAAATCGTTTTTAGCACACAAAAACTACACGAAAAGACGAACAAGTCGATGTATAAATTATCTGGAATGATTCAATAATTCGTGGAGATATTGTAAACTGAAATTTACCCGTTTCTTGATTTTGTAAGTAGATATCTCAGAAACGGTTGCAGTTAATCAAAAACGGATTGCGGCATCGTTTTCAGAAGGTCATTTTCCTATTGATACAATAAGATTGTCCGCCGGAAATTTACGACTTTCCGAGATCTCCACTCGAGCGCCGAAATTTCTTAAAAATTTCTTCAATTCTTGCAGGCGAAAGTGAACCGAAAGAGCTAGCGAAATATAATTTGCATATCTGTAATCAGCAGCAAAAATGCTTTCAGAAACGTTCGTCGTTTCCGCGGTCTAGACTCCCCGTGTCCATGGTATTTCTTAACTTATAGCTTCATATGGAACATTATATACGTTTTCGGACTAATTTTGGGACGTTGAATCGATTGGTGAAGACTAGAAGTGTCTGTGGTGACCCGTTCAAAAGTTAGGGCATCGTGAAATCTTGCCCCACCTGTCCAAGTTTTACTTGAGAAAAGTAATATTTTTGTGTAATTACAGATGGTGGCGGAGACGAAGAGGTGGTGGAAGTTGCGAATGCGTTAAAAAACTATCACCAAACCGTGTCTGAGCACAAGGAAATTGTCCGGTTGTTTATGGGACTGCAGGGCGCAATGTTCTTGTTGAAGCCGGACGTGCTTAAATTGCTCGAGAAGTATTTGACTTATTCGTTTCTTTGGGCCGAGGACAGGGAAGAGCAGATCAACGAGTTTTGTAACAAGAACCCGCTGGTCGTCGAGATTTCGGAACGGTTTCAGCACTACGACGACAGAGCCGCCGCAATCCGTGAGCTCCCAGAGTATCATAACATCGGCGCTGTTCAAATCGTCATGGGTACTTTGCTCGCAACATTTAATGATAATATATAATATATATATATATATATATATATATATATATATATATATATATATATATATATATATATATATATATATATATATATATATATATATATATATATATATATATATATATATATATATATATATATATATATATATATATATATATATATATATATATATATATATATATATATATATATATATATATATAAATATATATATAATAATGATTTTGTTTCACTTATTTACATCTTTGCTTAGAAAATTTCAAATTGGCTTTGCTGATTGAATCGGATGCTTGGAAACATTTGTTGGGCAAGAATTTGGGCATCCGCTACAAAGAAAAACTTATGGAGATGGTGGATTTCATCAAGGTTCAAGAGAAAATTTTAGCTAAACCTATAAAAGATTTAGACGATTGCCGGTTAGTATTTACTAATAATCTTTAATAAATTTAGAGGTCTGTAGCACCATTATTAGATAATGATCTTTAATTAATTTACGTATGTGATTTTTAGTTTGGCGATGAGTTGTTTGGAGCGAATCCGCGAGAACTTCATCGACATGGATCTCGATTTGGGAACCATGGAAGAAGCTTACGCCACATTCCTCCATTACAAAATCGACGTAGCCAAGGAAGACATCGAACGCGTCGACGCATTACGCTTCAACTTCACCAACATGATCAACAATGTATTCGTTTCTTTCAGCCGAGCATTAGTTTCGTTACAAAATATATTTTCTAGGCTAAAATGGTGCAGGAGCAAATTTGCAACGTCCAAGGACCATTACAAGAAGAACTAACGGCCGGGGTTGCTACGTTCGTTCAAGAGGTCGAAGAATTCGACGAGCAATACGATTTGAACGGGCCCATGGTTCCTGGACTCGCGGCTCGCGAGGCGAGCGACCGCGTCTTGCTGTTCCAGGCTCGATTCGACGACCTCTGGCGGAAGTTTGAGATGTACAGCAGCGGCGAAAGGCTTTTCGGCCTCGAAGTTCACGACTATCCCATCCTGCAAAAGCGGAAGAAAGAGTTCAACTTGTTGAACAAGCTGTACGGATTGTATCTGACTGTTAATAATTCTATTGACGGCTATTTCGATTTGTTATGGGTGGATGTCGATACCGAAGTCATCATGACTGAGTTAACAGATTTCCAAAATAGGTGAGATATTTATTTGCATAAAATTGACATTGCAAATCCAAATATTTGCAATGTTACATATTTTGAAGAAAAACTTCGTTGGGTTTTTTTTCTTTTTTTCTGCTTTCACTTCAAAATCGATTAAATGTCATTTTCTTATTGAACCTGATCATTTTTAGATGTCGCAAGTTGCCTAAGGGCATGAAAGACTGGCCAGCTTATTTGGACCTTAAACAGAAAATTGACGATTTCAACGAAACTTGTCCGTTGCTGGAAATGATGGCCAACAAAGCCATGAAAGAAAGACATTGGAAGCGAATCTCGAAAGTCACCAAATACGAATTCGAGATCGATTCCCCGACATTCACTCTGCGCGATGTCATGGAAGCTCCGTTGCTCAACTTCAAAGACGACGTTGAAGTAAGAGATAACATTTTCAAATCCTCTCTCGTTTTTTGAATATTTGCAACAATTCGCATAAATCTTAAAATTTAGACGGTTTAAAGTCAATTTATGAAAAGGCTATCGTAAAAACAACCGAAATACAACGAATTATGCCTCAAAACCATAAAACAAACATTTAAAAGCTCCATAACTTCGTTATTTACGCGGCGAATTTAATAAAATTTACAACAATCTATTCCAAATCTAACTCCCAACAAGAAATAATTCGACAAGTTTTTGCTAAAACAGCTTGCAAACCCCTCAAATCGCCCAACAAACATTCTAAACCTAAAAATTCAACATGGCCGCCTAAACTCAAATTCAAAGTTATGCAACCAAACACACATCTATGCCTAATTAGTTTCTGCTTTCATGTCTAACCTAACCTAACCAGCTCGATAGCCCGATTGGTTTTTAAGAGATGCAAGTTTGAATTATTTTTCAGGTTTTTTTGGATTCTCGGTGATATTTCTGGAACCTATAAGAATTTCGCCAAAAATATTTTTGCAAATTATCGAGAATGAGCTATTTAATGCCGAATTGAAAACTTCGGGCCGATAGCCTTATTGGTTTCTAACACCCAAGTTTAGAATTCACTTCGAAATTTTGTTCTTGAATATTTACAACAATTCTCATAAATATTTGAATTTAGACGGGTGAAGGTCAATATATGAGAAGGCTATCGTCCCTAAAGCTTTCGATGTTCTAAAAACAATCGAAATACACCGAATTATGCCTCAAAACCGCTAAAACCTTACCTATTTACATTTAAAACCTCCATAACTTGGTTATTTACGCGGCGAATTTAACAAAATTTACACCAATCTATTCCAAATCTAACTCCCAACAACAAATATTTTTTTGCAAACAAGTTTTTGCAGAAACCGCTTGAAAACCCCTCAAATCGCACATCAAACTTTCTAAACCTAAAAATTCAACATGGCCGCTTAATCAACAGGCCGCTCAAATACAAAGTTATGCAACCAAATACACATCTAGGTCTAATTAGTTGCTGCTCGTAATCCACTTACATTATGTCTCCATTGGACTTTGTAGACGTGGGGAGTGGGGATGGGCGTTGATGATGCAGTCGAAGTAGACGTCGGTGCCTTCGCCGATCGCGTCGGGATCTAGGGAAGTTCCGAGGATTATCTTCGCCTCGGGCGTGTCTGCAACAAGATTTGGTGTCAATGTCGGTGGAATTAGCGTCTCTCTGTGATTAGGTCTCTGTAACTAGACCGGGGGTTGAGGTAACACCACCCTCGCCCCAATCTAATTCAATTTTCGATTTTTGCGTTCACATTCCCTTCGCAGTCTCATATTTTCACGTTACGGAGGGGAAAGCTTTTAGTTTAAGGGATGTAGAGCAGACAAGAAAACTCTGACGCTTGGGGTGGTTTATGTATTGGATATTGTCCAACACGAGCAAGTGTAAATCTGGTTTAGTTTAAGTCGAATAAGTCGGGGGCTTAAAATCTTGAATTGTGTTTTAATTGGGGATTTAAACTATTAGGGGTCATGCAGTAACTGCATAACGACGTTTAACTCGGGGAAATTGATTTTTTGCACTAACAATGAATTTCCAGCTTCCATCCGTCCTCCAATCCATCCGAGGACATGACCTTGTTCTCGGCTCCACACGACAAATACTTGCTGGTGGTCGTGTTTCCATCATTCGAAGTCTGAAATAGAAATTGCAAAAGATACTGAGGTTTTCGGATTTTTTAGGGTTGCGTACCGAAAACGGAACCCTTATAGGATCACTTTGTTGTCCGTCTGTCTGTCTGTCTGTCTGTCTGTCTGTCCGTCTGTCTGTCTGTCAAGAACATTTTTCTCAGGAGCGCGTAGACGTAACAAGTTGAAATTTGTATCAAATACTCGGGTCTGCGGTCTCTTTCAGCAATGAAAAAATCAAACTTGTAAGTCAACGCCATCAAAAGATATGACCGTTTATGTCGCATATTTTGCGATTTCACAAGGGAATCAAAACCTATAGGGTACTTCCCTGAAAAACCTGACCTAGAATCATGAAATTTGGCAAGAAGCGGTGTCTTACAGCACATGTAAAGGGAAAAATCTGAAAACCGTAAATATGTAGTTTAATTACATGAAAAATGCGAATTTACTATTAGAAACTTATGAAAATACACTAAGGTGTTGCGTGGTATTGTCAGGCTCCAGAAGCATATGGGTTGCTACAGTTAGGTCCTCCTCGGTTAGGTCCGAAAGTTAAAAAGTATGTGTCGGCACCATTCTGAATTTTCTTTGTTTATATTCGTTATGCATTTCATCACGTACGCTCTATGTCCATAATATATACAGGGTATATATTATGTCTAAATTTTGCTTGTTTATAACAGACATGCGACATTCTCAAGTCCCGTAACATCCTGTATATATTATATTTCGTCTAATTTTTGTTTATAATCTACATAATATGTTGATAATCTACATAATAATACCATACTATAATCAACATAATCTACATAATATGTTGTAGATAATATGATTAAAGTATATTAACTTAAATCACGTACGCCCTATATTTTTTGGTAGTCAATTGCCCAAAAGCAGTCAATTGAACAACTGAATGTTAAGAGTATCGAAATAGATCTAGAAATAGTTAATATATTAGTTTATATAAGAGCTAGAAATAGTTAGATCTTAATATAAGTTAGTGAATAAGGGTAATACTAAAATAAAGTTTTCTTTTTATAAGTTTAAAAATATTCGCGTTATTTAAAAAAAAAATACTCTATATACCTTTATACAGGGTATATAGGTATACAGGCAAAATTGAGCAGTAAAAACAAATAGTGAAGTTCCAGAACCCCTAAACACTCATAGTGAATGGGGGATGTATGGTAATAAAATATAGGGTAGAATTCCATCGTACGACAGCGACATCTTGAGGATATGCTTGCAGCGGTACTAAGATGGTCGTGATTTCAGGAGAGCCACTTGTCAAGTTAACTGAATGTGCTTGCTACGTCCTCCACCAAAAAAAGGTACCTTACTTACAAGATTGTGTGATTGTGTTTTTTCATTTTTGCGGGGTTTATGGGTGTGAAAATGGAAAACTTTGTCAATATTATTTGTAGGGAATTTATTTGGGAATAATTTAAGATAAAAATTGTTGATTTTGGTTGGAAATTGAGAAAGTTATAACAAGAAAAACGATTTTTAAATTCTCGCAAATTGTGTCTTCGTTTTTAAAAAATCATTTAAAAGTTGGAAGGATTAGAGAAAAGTTTGTTAATATACTTTGTAGACGAATAAATTCTGCGCAAATTGTCGTTAAATTTGTTGATTTTGGTGAAAATTTGCGCGAGTTATAGACAAAATTCACAAAATTTGCAAGGGGAGTGAGTAAATAAAAATTGAATCTCGAAAACCGAAATCCGCGCGCACGGAATATTAAAGTTGATAAGAAAACCGCACGCCTTAATGAATAAAACAGGAACGAGCTCAAAATAATAAAATAAAAAACCGGCCAATTACGAGTTGTGACTCGCGCACCGAGGGTTCCGTACAAACTTGTAAGTAAGGTATCTTTTTTGTGTGGAGGACGTAGCAAGCACATTCAGTTAACTTGACAAGTGGCCCTCCTGAAATCACGACCATCTTAGTACCGCTGTAAGCATAACCTCAAGATGTCGCTGTCGTACGATGGAATTCTACCCTATATTTTATTACCATACATCCCCCATTCACTATGAGTGTTTAGGGGTTCTGGAACTTCACTATTTGTTTTTACTGCTCAATTTTGCCTGTATACCTATATACCTTGTATAAAGGTATACAGGGTATTTTTTTAAATAACGCGAATATTTTTAAACTTATAAAAAGAAAACTTTATTTTTGTATTACTCTTATTCACTAACTTATATTAAGATCTAACTATTTCTAGATCTAATATAAACTAATTTATTAACTATTTCTAGATCTATTTCGATACTCTTAACATTCAGTTGTTCAATTGACAGCTTTTGGGCAATTGACTACCAAAAAATATAGGGCGTACGTGATTTAAGTATCGTTATGTAGATTATAAAGAAAAATTAGACGAAATATTATATATACAGGATGTTACGGGACTTGAGTATGTCGCATGTCGGTGAAAAATTTAGACATAATAAATACCCTGTATATATTATGTATAAAGAGCGTACGCGATGAAATACATAACGAATATAAACAAAGAAAATTCAGAATAAACAGCTTGGTGCCAACACTTACTTTTTAAGCTTCGGACCTAATCGGGGAGGACCTAACTGTATGCAACCCATATGCTTCAGGAGCCTGAAATCGCAAAATACGCGACATAAAAGGTCATATCTTTTGATCGCGTTTACTTACAAGTTTGATTTTTTCACAGCTGAAAGAGACCGCAAACCCCCGAGTATTTGATACAAATTTCAACTTGTTACCTCTACGCGTTCCTGAGAAAAATGGTCTTGACAGACAGACAGACGGACAGACAGACAGACAGACGGACAACAAAGTGATCCTATAAGGGTTTCGATTTCGGTACGGAACCCTAAAAACACGCGAGTTTGACACAGCAAAAAAAAAAAACTCAATGCATATCAATGAGGTTTCCCATTTCGGTCCTGCATTACAATATTTACACTCAAATATAATTTTCGCGCGATATTTTCAAAAAATCATATTTTTTTTTTAATTTCCGCGATTTTTTCCCGATAGTCAATTAATCGCCGAAAATGGATAAAACAAGGAATTTCGTGGATTAAATCTATAAGGTTCTTATAGATTACGAAATTCTCTTGCGTTTGCAAAAAAAAAGCCGTGCGAAAAATCCAGCGGAGACCGCTAGAAACCGCGCTTTATCCTTATATGATATCCCGTGTATAGCGGGCTTAAGGCCCCGCTATACACGCTACGGTCTACCGGACAGGCCACCTGTGCAGGTTTGCGCAGGTCAACCGTACGTCGGTAGGGTGATAAAAACTGCACAGGTCTATTCCCACACACGCTCCGGTCTACCTGCGCAGACAAGCCTGCACCGTGTGTATGGCGAGCATTAGATTTCGAACCCATGACAAGTTTTTTCATTCACATTGTTTTAGGATATTTGCATTAGTGCTATCAAGGAGAAGGACATTGAGGCGAAGCTGAAGCAGGTGATAGCCGATTGGGCCATTGTGGACTTATCGTTTTCGCATTTCAAATCTCGCGGAGAACTTTTGCTGAAGGGCGCCGAAACCGGCGATATCATCGCAGCCTTGGAAGACAGTCTCATGATCATGAACTCCTTGCTCAGCAACAGGCAAAGAATAGACAATCAAGTCTAGTGAAAGTGAATTAATCTGCTTGCTTGTAGATACAACGCTCCGTTTAAGAAGGACATCCAACTTTGGGTCAGCAAACTGGTGAACACGTCGGAGATTTTGGAGAAATGGATGCAGGTGCAGAATCTTTGGATTTATCTGGAAGCCGTGTTCGTGGGTGGTGATATTGCCAGACAACTCCCAGCTGAAGCGAAAAGATTCAGCGTGAGAATACAACTGATGTTTTAATTGCAAACTGTTTTGGCGAATTGGTAATTTTAGGGGATTGATAAATCTTGGGTGAAGATAATGTCGAGGGCAAGAGATATGGGAAACGCTGTTGAGTGTTGCACCTACGACGAGACCATGATGACTCTCTTGCCGTATTTATTGGAACAACTGGAGACTTGCCAGAAGAGTTTAACAGGATATCTAGGTAAAGCCTTGACCTTAAAAACTAAATATTTGAAAGAAATGTCATTTCAGAATCGAAACGTTTGTGCTTCCCACGCTTTTTCTTCATATCCGATCCTGTTCTGCTCGAGATCCTAGGACAAAGCTCAGATCCGCAATCCATACAACCTCATCTCTTAAGTTTATTCGACGCTGTTGCCAAAGTAACAAGAACTAATTTTTAATAAATTTAAATGTAAATATATTTTTTTGTTAGGTGCAATTTGATCCGAAGAAGAGTGATACGATTTTGGCGATGCTTTCGGACTTGCGTGAACGAGTTGTGTTTGAAAAGCCCGTTTTGTGTTCGGGAGGTGTCGAAATTTGGTTGAACGTGCTTCTGTCGACGGTCAGGGACACCGTCAAGAACGTTCTGGCAACGATGGCCCAAAATCTCAAAGATCCCGAATACGATTTCATCAAAGGCTTCCAAACATTTTGTGGCCAAGTACAAACACATTATATTTTAGAAGATCAGTCGGTTCAATTTGTTTTTTTTTAAGGCTGGTTTGATTGGTGTGCAGATTTTGTGGACCAAGGAAGCCGAGTTGGCTTTGAAGAGAGCTAGGGTGGACAAACTGATTATGAAAACGACGAACAAGAGGTTCTTGGAACTGTTGAACGCTTTGATTGATTTGACGTCGAAAGACTTGACGGTTCTTGAAAGAATCAGATATGAAACCATGGTCACCATCCATGTCCACCAACGCGATATTTTCGACGACATCGTCCGATTGAAAGTCAAGTCGCTTTTGGACTTCGAGTGGCAGAAACAGGCTCGATTTTATTACAACGAGGAGAACGACGACATCCTTGTTAAAATTACAGATGTAATTTTCTTGTACCAAAACGAGTATCTTGGTGTTACGGAACGTTTGGCCATCACACCGTTGACCGATCGATGTTACATAACTTTGGCCCAAGCAATTTGTAAAAATAAAATTTCTCGTCTTTCAAAAGAATTTATTGCGATTGTTTATTGTTAGGGATGAATATGGGAGGTGCTCCTGCAGGACCAGCAGGAACAGGCAAAACCGAAACGACGAAAGATATGGGCAGAACTCTCGGGAAACTGGTGGTAGTGTTCAATTGCTCGGATCAGATGGATTTCCGCGGTCTCGGACGAATATTTAAAGTCAATTTACCATATGTCCAGTAAGATATCAATTCGAATTTGAAAGTTTTTCAGGGCTTGGCTCAATCTGGAACTTGGGGTTGCTTCGACGAGTTCAACAGAATTGAACTTCCGGTCCTTTCCGTCGCCGCACAGCAAATCTATATTGTCCTTCAAGCTCGAAAAGAAAGAAGAACCTCGTTCATCTTTAGGTAAAACCTAATGTCCTAATACACAAGTCAAAAAGATTTCGAAGAGACAACAAACTCTGTTAATTAAAATTTTTTGTTAATTATTTGTTATAATTTTTGTTATAATTTGTTAAAATTTTTTGTTAATTAAAATGATTTGTTTCAGTGATGGAGATAACGTGGCGATGAATATAGAGTTTGGAATCTTTTTAACGATGAATCCGGGATACGCGGGTCGTCAGGAGCTTCCTGAAAACTTGAAGATTATGTTTAGGTCGGTGGCGATGATGGTCCCCGACCGGCAGATAATAATCCGAGTGAAACTGGCGTCGTGCGGTTTTAAAGAAAACGTGGTCCTTTGCCGCAAATTTTACACACTTTACAAACTTTGCGAGGAACAGCTCTCCAAGCAAGTGCATTACGATTTCGGTTTGAGAAACATTTTGTCCGTTTTAAGGACTTTGGGTGCACAGAAACGATCCAATCCCCAAGATACCGAAGAGACGATTGTCATGCGAGTGCTGAGGGACATGAATTTGAGTAAACTCGTGGACGAAGATGAACCTCTGTTCCTTTCCTTAATAGAAGACATGTTCCCTGGTATTAAGTTATCCGCTATATCGTGGAAGGATTTGCAGAAGGCTATTACTAATCAAAGCTCTGAAATGGGCTTAGTTAACTATCCCAGTTGGAATTTAAAGATTTTGCAACTTTACGAAACATCTTTGGTGCGGCATGGGTTGATGGTGATGGGACCAACAGGCGCAGGAAAAACAAGATGCATGCACTGTTTGATGCGGTCACTGACCGAAACGGGCAAACCTCACAAAGAATTGAGAATGAACCCCAAAGCTATAACAGCGCCTCAGATGTTTGGACGTCTGGATGTCGCAACGAACGATTGGACCGATGGTATATTCTCAACGCTGTGGCGACGAACCCTCAAAGTTAAAAAAACTGATTTCGTTTGGTTGGTCCTCGACGGTCCCGTCGACGCCGTTTGGATCGAAAACCTGAATTCCGTCCTCGACGACAACAAAACGCTAACTTTGGCCAACGGCGATCGCATCGTCATGGCCGCCAATTCCAAACTGGTCTTTGAGCCCGACAACGTCGACAACGCCAGTCCCGCCACCGTTTCCCGAATGGGCATGGTCTTCATGAGTTCCTCGGTCTTGCCCTGGATGCCAATCCTCGACGCCTGGCTCAAAACCAGACCCCAACAAGAAGGAGACGTCATCCGAAACTTCTTTAATAGAATCTACTCGGATCTCCAACTCTTCCTCATGTCCAAACTCAAACCAAAAATGATGATGAGAGAAGCATTGTATATTAGACAATGTTATGACGTTCTAGAAGGAATTATAGATACGGGAGAAGATAACAGTAAGTTACAAATTAATTTTTGTTTAAGGAAAGCCTGAATTTTTCAATCGGAAATCACTTTGACTGACGGAAATAAGGTTAGGTGAAGTCATATCTACATAGATGTCGCTATTTAATAGTTCCAACATTTTGACATAGACCTTTTTACGGTTAGTTAAGCGCAAGCGCATACGCCAAGTTTGAAACGCGGGAATATGAAAGTTTCGGGCAAATAATAAGGTTCTACGTCAAAAAATTCGAAAATTGACACATGTGGACAAAAATATGAAAAGCTCTATTTTTCAACATTGAAAAATTGAAGTAAATTACTTTAAACGCAATTCGACAGTAACTTTTTACTGAAATAACTTTAAGTAAACTCTATATACTGCTTACGTGATTTTTTTTTGTTCTGTAGAAGTTCTGACTGATAGGCATTTGGAACATCTGTTCTTGTTTTCGTTGATGTGGTCGTTGGGAGCAGTTCTGGAACTGGACGATCGTGTGAAAATGGAGCAGTTTGTGTTGACGCACCCGTCTAGATTGAATTGGCCGAAGATCAAAGACTCGGAGACGATTTTCGAGTTTGTTGTCAACGAGCATGGGAAGTGGGAACATTGGATGGAGAGGGTGGAAGATTTCGTGTATCCCACCGATCAGATTTTGGAGTACGCCAGCATTCTGGTGCCAAATGTTGATAACGTCCGGACCGCGTTCCTCATCGACACGATTGCCAAACAGAACAAGGCCGTTTTGTTGATAGGTTTGTTCAGTATTCAAACAGTTTTGTTAATAAAATAAATTCATTTTAATTCAAAGGCGAACAGGGCACAGCAAAGACGGTAATGATAAAAGGCTACACGAGCTACTTCGACCCGGAATTCAAGCTCTTTAAAAGTTTCAACTTTTCTTCCGCCACAACCCCAAACATGGTTCAAGTAAGCAAAGTGATTGAAATGTAGTAAGAGTGCTCATACGTTCAGCGCCTCCCGTGCCACAATTCAAACTAATGGAAATTGACATAAATCCTCCAGTGGCGCGTAAAAAAACGCCACCGTAGCTACAGATTTGAACAAAATGGATGTTTAGATTACGTTATATTATGTTAAGATCAATCAAGACTACATATCGCGCGGCAGCGCGACCTCTCGATCCGAAATAAGAAAAAAAATTCAATTCTTTAAAGAATTAATAAATTTATTTTCCCTACCCCTATGTGTCTTGCATGAACACAATGCGAACATTGGGTTGCCTATATCTATGAGCACTCTTACTACATTTTCACCAGCAAAGTTTATCCTTTCTCAAATCAATTTTGAAACTTTGAATTATTCCAGAGAATTATAGAATCGTACGTGGACAAGCGAGTTGGTACAACGTATGGACCTCCAACTGGCAAAACTCTTACCATATTCATCGACGACATAAACATGCCGGTAATTAACGCTTGGGGAGATCAAGTAACGAACGAAATTGTTCGGCAACTGATGGAAAACGGAGGTTTCTTCAGTTTGGACAAACCTGGCGATTTTTCCGCAATCATGGACGTCCTTTTCTTGGCGGCGATGATACACCCGGGCGGAGGTCGCAATGACATCCCGCATCGCCTGAAGAGGCACTTTTGCGTTTTCAATTGCACCCTGCCGAGCATAAGTTCTATGGATCAAATCTTCACGAAAATCGGCGTGGGATACTTCTGCATCGAACGCTTCAACCAGACCATCGTAGATTTTCTGCCCAGGCTGATAACCTTGACCAGAAACCTTTGGCAAGCGACGAAGAACAAAATGTTGCCGACGCCTGCGAAGTTCCATTACGTTTTCAATTTGCGAGATTTGTCGAGGATTTGGCAGGGGATCTTGAACATTCACGGAGAAGAATGTCAAACGATCACGTCGCTGCTGAACCTTTGGAAACACGAATGCTGCAGAGCCATCCAGGATAGGTAAAACGAAGCCAAATAAATGTTAATGATTTTTTATAAAGTTATATTTAGGTTTGTCAATTTTGAGGATCGTGAATGGTTTGATGGGATGATTTTAAGGCAGGCTCAAATGGACCTCGAGGACGTTTACGAAGAACATTTTTGCGAAGACGAGCAATATTTCGTGGATTTCTTGAGGGATGCTCCAGAGGCGACTGGAGATGAACCCGAAGATTTCTGTTTCGATCCGCCGAAAATCTACGAGGAAATTCCCAGTTTCCAATTTCTCAAAGATAAGCTGCACTATTACGTAGATTTGTACAACGAGTCAATTCGTGGCGCTAAGATGAACATGGTATTCTTCCACGACGCAATGGTCCATCTTATGATCATCTCGAGGATTATCAGAACGCCAAGAGGCAACGCGTTATTAGTTGGTGTTGGTGGTTCTGGCAAACAAAGTCTCACCAGACTATCTTCTTACATTGCTGGATATAAGAACTTCCAAATTCAACTTACAAGGCACTTTTAAACATAAAAATAAATTTGACTCTACTCTTTTCTTTTTTGTAGAATCTACAATATCAATAACTTGATGGACGACTTGAAATATTTGTACCGGGTGGCTGGATTGGAGGGTTTCGGCATATCTTTCATCTTTACGGACAACGAGATCAAGGACGAGAATTTTTTGGAGTCGATCAATAACGTGCTAAGTTCGGGTGAAATTGCGAATCTCTTCGCCAAAGACGAACTAGACGAGATCCAAACGGAACTGATCCCGATCATGAAGAAGGCCCAACCGAAACGACCACCCACCGTCGACAATCTCTACGACTTCTTCATCAGCCGGGCGAGGAACAACTTGCACGTCGTCTTGTGTTTCTCTCCAGTAAAAAGCCAAAAAATAAATTTTAGTTCGTTTTAATATCTATTTCGTTTTTCAGGTTGGAGAGAAATTTAGAACAAGAGCGTTGAAGTTCCCTGGGTTGATTTCCGGTTGTACGATTGATTGGTTCTCAAAGTGGCCAATGGACGCTCTAATAGAAGTCTCTGAATTCTTCCTACAAGATTATCCGATAGTTTGTTCGGCCGAGATCAAAAACGAACTGATTTTAATGACGGCGGAAATTCAAGATTACGTCGCCGAAATCTGCATCAGTTATTATGATCGTTTCCGCCGTCAGACCTTTGTCACGCCAAAAACTTTCCTCTCGTTCCTAGCGAATTACAAGGTTTTGTACAAAGATAAACTCGAAGGCATCAACGTTTTGGCCCAAAGGATGAAAACCGGTCTGACGAAGCTCATTGAGGCAGCAACCAGCGTTAACGTTCTGAAGCAAGAATTAGCTGTAAAACAAAAAGATATTGCCATTGCTACCGAAGAAGCGGGGATCGTTTTGGCCGCCGTACAAGAAGCTTCGACGTTAGCCAATCAAATCAAAACAGAGGCTATTGCATTTAAAGAAAAAGCAGAGTCGTTAGTAGCTGTTATCAGTGTTGATCAGAAAGAGGCTGAGGATAAGTTGAAAGCTGCCCAACCAGCTCTGGAAGCAGCAGAGCAAGCTTTATTGGTAAAAGATTAGTAAGATAAGTCATGCTTTGTTAATATTTTGTTTTTAGACTATAAAATCTGCTGATATAGCAACAGTGAGAAAATTGGGTAAACCTCCTTTCTTGATCATGGTCATTATGGACGCTGTGTGTTTGTACTTCAAGAGGAAACTGGAACCGACTCAGGCAGATTTCGAGAAGAAATTCTTGCTGACCTCCTGGGCAGAATCGCTCAAAGTAATGGCAGATACTCGTTTCCTGACGAAGCTTCAAGAATATCCCAAAGACACGATCAACGCGGAAATGTTGGACTTGCTCGTCCCTTACTTCGAATTTCCTCTGTACACGTATGAAGCTGCCAAAACGGCTTGTGGAAACGTCGCTGGTTTGATATCATGGACCGTAGCCATGGCTTCTTTCTACGAAGTCAACAAAGAAGTTTTACCATTGAAGGCGAACTTGGTGAGACAAGAAGCCAAACTCAATAAAGCTCAGGGCGACTTGAACGAAGCCATGGATCTCCTCGCCAGAAAAGAAGAGGAAGTTAGGGAGATTACGCTGAAATACGACACCGCCGTTGTGCTTAAAAAAGCTGTGGAAGACGATTACAGTAAGTGTAGGGCGAAAATGGACGCAGCGACTGCACTCATTGACGGCTTGAGCGGAGAGAGAGTTCGTTGGACCGAACAGTCGGCTCTCTTCAAAGCCGAAACTGAGAGGTTAGTCGGGGATGTTTTGGTTCTGACCGGATTTTTGAACTACACCGGTCCGTTCAATCAGGAATTCAGAATGACCATGCAAGTGTTTTGGATGGAGCAATTGTTGGATAAGAAAATTCCAGTCTCTGCAAATATCAGCGTCACGGAAAGTTTATCCGACACAGCAACAGTAAGTTGAAAGAAAATCATTTCTTTGGCGGGAAAATGCGAGCGAAATTTATTTCGCTAAAATCGTTATTTTTGCAGTTATTGATAAATTTCAAAGCGTTTCTGAAAGAGTTTTTCCTGCTGGTTACAAATATTCTAATTGCATTTTGCTAGCGGTTTCTGTTCGCGAGATAAAATTGACAAAACCGAGCGAAATTTCGCGAAATTTGGTCACCCAATCATAGAACTGCGAAACTAATTAATATTTTTAAGGAAATCTAAGTGTATCCGTAGGATAATGGCCTCCTGAAAACGATGCCGCAATCCGTTTTTAATTAGCAGCAACCGTTCTCGCGATATAGACTTGCGAAGTCGAAATTCTGCAAAATTTGAATTCAGAATTTCGCAATAAAAAACTGAATCTTTCCAAACAATTTACACATCAATTTGCTCGCCTTGTCGCTTAGTTTATGTGTGCCGAAAATTATTTTGCTGGGATTTGTAGTATCAAAGAGATTTGCAAAAAAACGAAAACGCACTTTTTTCCTGATCAAAAGGATGGATTTTTTTGGCGATTTTTTCGACAAATTTTAGGGCCTTTTTTTAGTTTATCTGAAGCAAATTGAAATGCTGAACACGATTTTCCTGTTGATTCGGTTTAAATGCTCAAATTTTCCAAAATATAGCCTATTTTATATTGCCATTTCCTCTCACTTATTGCAAGTTTTTTCTGCAGGAAAATTTAGCCAAATTCCTTATGCATCTTTTAAGACTAAATTTGTGAAAATCGGTTGAAAATTATCCGAGAAGTGAATTAAAATGTAAGAGTCCTCCGATGACTGTTCGATGATATTTTATGATGTTCGATGAATATGATATATGTTTTTCGACTAATCTTCGAAATGCTGAATCGATTGGTGAAAATTAGAAGTCTCTGTGCTAAGTCGTTCAAAAGTTATGACATCGTGAAATCAGGGGAAAATGCGAGAAAATGTATTTCCTTAAAATCACTATTTATGAAGTGAATGGAAAATTTCAAAGTGCGTCTGAAAGTGTTTTCTCTGCTGGTTGTAAATATACAAATTGCATTTTGCTAGCCGCTTCCGTTCGCGAGATATGACTTGATAAAATTGGCTAAATCGAGCGAAATTTCGCGAAATTTGGTCGCCCGATCATAAAACTGCGAAACTAATTAATATTTTTAAGGAAATCTAAGCGTATCCGTAGGAAAATGACCTCCTGAAAACGATGCCACAATCAGTTTTTAATTAGCAGCAACCGTTCTTGCGATATAGAATTGCGAAGTCGAAATTCTGGAAAATTTGAATTCAGAATTTCGCGATAAAAAATGAATCTTTCCAAACAATTTACACATCGGTTTGCTCGTCTTGTCGCCTAGTTTATGTGTGCCGAAAATTATTTTGCTGGGATTTGTAGTTTCAGAGAGGTTTGCAAGATTTTTTTGGCGATTTTTTCGGAAAATTTTAGGGCCTTTTTTTTAGTTTATCTAAATGAAATTGAAGTGCTGAACACGATTTTCTTGTTTATTCGGTTCAAATGCTCAAATTATCCAAAATATAGCCTATTTTCCTATTTTTAGCCATCTCCTCTAACTTATTGCAAGTTTTTTCTGCAGAATAATTTAGCCAAATTCCTTACGCATCTTTCGAGACTAAATTTGTGAAAATCGGTTGAAAATTGCCCGAGCAGTCAATTAAAATGTAAGATCCTCCAGCGAATCGATGACTGGTTCGATGATATTTTTAATTAAAAGCATCCTAGGAATATGATATATGTTTTTTGACTAATTGTGTTATGCTGAATCGATTGCTGAAAACTAGAAGTCTCTGTGCTAACTCGTTCAAAAGTTATGACATCGTGAAATCAGGGGAAAATGCGAGAAAATGTATTTCCTTAAAATCACTATTTATCAAGTGAATGGAAAATTTCAAAGTGTGTCTGAAAGTGTTTTCTCTGCTGGTTGTAAATATATAAATTGCATTTTGCTAGCCGCTTCCGTTCACGAGATATGACTTGATAAAATTGGCTAAATCGAGCGAAGTTTCGCCAAATTTGTTTGTCTGAGAAGAGAACTGTGAATCTAATTAATATTTTTAAGAAAATCTAAGCGCATCCCTAGGGAAATGACCTCCTGAAAACGTTGCCGCAATCTGTTTTTAATTATCTGCATCCGTTCTGGCGATATAGACTTGCGAAGTCGAAATTCTGGAAAATTTGAATTCAGAATTTCGCAATAAAAAATTGAATCTTTCCAAACAATTTACACATCAAATTACTCGTCTCGCCGCCTAGTTTATGTGTGCCGACAGTGATTTTGCTGGGATTTGTAGTTTCAGAGAGATTTGCAAAAAACCGAAAACGCACTTTTTTCCTAATCAAAACTCAAAACGATGGATTTTTTTGGCGATTTTTTCAAAAAAATTTAGGGCCGGTTTTTCAGTTTATCTGAAGGAAATGGAAGTGCTAAACACGATTTTCCAGTTTATTCGGTTCAAATGCTCAAATTATCCAAAATATAGCCTATTTTCCAATTTTTAGCCATTTCCTCTAACTTATTGCAAGTTTTTCATGCAGAATAATTAGCCGAATTTCTAACGCATCTTTTGGCACTAAATTTGTGGAAATCGGTTGAAAATTGCCCGAGCAGTGATTTAAAATGTAAGATCCTCCAGCGGATCAATGACTCGTTCGATGATATTTTTAATTAAAAGCTTCCTCGGAGTGTGATATATCTTTTCCGACTAACTTTGAGATGCTGAATCGATTGGTGAAAACTAGAAGTCTCTGTGATAAGCCGTTCAAAAGTTATGACATTGCGATTGTTATCGCATTGCGTACATATACTGCTGCACATTGTTGCCGCTTGTATTACGTATTAAGGTCGATTCCCATATGCGCGACACTCAGCTACGCAACGTGCGACATCGCCTGTCAAATAATGATTACATTGTTTTAAATGGGCACGTCACGTAGCCATAGAGAGAACGTGCCCATTTAAAACAATATAATCATTATTTGACAGGCGATGTCGCTTGACGTCGCATAGCTGAGTGTCGCGTATATGAGAATCGGCCTTAATACGTAATACAACCGGCAACAATGTGCAGCAGTATATAGGCAATGCAATAAGAATCGCAGTCATAACTTTTGAACGGCTTATCACAGAGACTTCTAGTTTCGACCAAACGATTCAGCATCTCAAAGTTAGTCAGGATTCCAACAAAGATTCATTATTCGTTTTGTTCTTTAGATTGGTGAATGGAATCTGCAAGGATTGCCAACGGACGAGTTGTCAATTCAAAACGGAATCATCGTTACGAAAGCTTCGAGGTATCCTCTCTTGATCGATCCGCAGAGTCAGGGGAAAGCCTGGATTCGGAACAAGGAGAAGGAATTTAATTTAATCGTCACCTCGCTCCAGCACAAATATTTCCGCAACCACATCGAAGATGCCGTCTCGCTGGGCCTTCCCATGCTGATCGAAGATGTCGGCGAAGAGCTCGACCCGGTCCTCGACAACGTCCTCGAGAAGAACCACATCAAAGTGGGCACCACTTACAAGGTGAAAGTCGGCGACAAGGAAGTGGATTACACCAAGGATTTCAGGATGTACATTACGACGAAGCTGGCGAATCCTTCTTACACCCCGGAAATTTTCGCGAGGACTTCCGTGATCGATTTCACCGTCACGATGAAAGGTCTCGAGGACCAACTGTTAGGACGTGTCATCTTGAGCGAGAAGAAGGAGTTGGAATCGGAGCGCACGAATCTTATAAAAGACGTTACGGCCAACAAGAGGAAGATTCTGGAATTGGAACAGAATTTACTGTACAAGTTAACAACCACGCAAGGTTCTTTAGTTGATGACGAATCTGTGATTGGAGTGTTAAATGTCACGAAAAATACAGCGGCTGAAGTTAGGGAAAAGTTGGATATCGCCAGAGAAACTGAAATTAAAATCAATGCCGCCAGAGAAGAATTTAGGTAGAATTAGTTTATTTAGTTTAGGTTAGGTTAGCTTAGAATTAGATGATTTAATTTGGAGCTTACAGAGATTGGTCAAGAGTTGGTCCTTACAGAGATTTTAATCTTTAGAATAGATGATTTTTAGGAAAGGTTTAGGAAAGAATTAGATTATTTAGTTTAGGTTAAGTTAGGTTAGCTTACAATTAGATGATTTAGTTTGGAGCTTACAGAGATTGGTCAACAGTTGGTTCTTACAGAGATTTTAATCTTTAGATTAGATGATTTTTAGGAAAGGTTTAGGAAAGAATTAGATTATTTAGTTTAGGTTAAGTTAGGTTAGCTTAAAATTAGATGATTTAGTTTGGACCTTACAAAAGATTGGTCAACAGTTGGTTCTTACAGAGATTTTAATCTTTAGATTAGATGATTTTTAGGAAAGGTTTAGGAAAGAATTAGATTATTTAGTTTAGGTTAAGTTAGGTTAGCTTACAATTAGATGATTTAGTTTGGAGCTTACAGAGATTGGTCAAGAGTTGGTCCTTACAGAGATTTTAATCTTTAGATTAGATGATTTTTAGGAAAGGTTTAGGAAAGAATTAGATTATTTAGTTTAGGTTAGGTTAGCTTAGAATAAGATGATTTAGTTTGGACCTTACAGAGATTGGTCAACAGTTGGTTCTTACAGAGATTTTAATCTTTAGATTAGATGATTTTTAGGAAAGGTTTAGGAAAGAATTAGATTATTTAGTTTAGGTTAAGTTAGGTTAGCTTACAATTAGATGATTTAGTTTGGAGCTTACAGAGATTGGTCAACAGTTGGTTCTTACAGAGATTTTAATCTTTAGATTAGATGATTTTTAGGAAAGGTTTAGGAAAGAATTAGATTATTTAGTTTAGGTTAAGTTAGGTTAGCTTAAAATTAGATGATTTAGTTTGGACCTTACAAAAGATTGGTCAACAGTTGGTTCTTACAGAGATTTTAATCTTTAGATTAGATGATTTTTAGGAAAGGTTTAGGAAAGAATTAGATTATTTAGTTTAGGTTAAGTTAGGTTAGCTTACAATTAGATGATTTAGTTTGGAGCTTACAGAGATTGGTCAAGAGTTGGTCCTTACAGAGATTTTAATCTTTAGATTAGATGATTTTTAGGAAAGGTTTAGGAAAGAATTAGATTATTTAGTTTAGGTTAGGTTAGCTTAGAATAAGATGATTTAGTTTGGACCTTACAGAGATTGGTCAACAGTTGGTTCTTACAGAGATTTTAATCTTTAGATTAGATGATTTTTAGGAAAGGTTTAGGAAAGAATTAGATTATTTAGTTTAGGTTAAGTTAGGTTAGCTTAGAATTAGATGATTTAGTTTGGACCTTACAGAGATTGGTCAACAGTTGGTTCTTACAGAGATTTTAATCTTCAGATTAGATGATTTTTAGGAAAGGTTTAGGAAAGAATTAGATTATTTAGTTTAGGTTAAGTTAGGTTAGCTTAGAATTAGATGATTTAGTTTGGAGCTTACAGAGATTGGTCAAGAGTTGGTCCTTACAGAGATTTTAATCTTTAGATTAGATGATTTTTAGGAAAGGTTTAGGAAAGAATTAGATTATTTAGTTTAGGTTAGGTTAGCTTAGAATAAGATGATTTAGTTTGGACCTTACAGAGATTGGTCAACAGTTGGTTCTTACAGAGATTTTAATCTTTAGATTAGATGATTTTTAGGAAAGGTTTAGGAAAGAATTAGATTATTTAGTTTAGGTTAAGTTAGGTTAGCTTAGAATTAGATGATTTAGTTTGGACCTTACAGAGATTGGTCAACAGTTGGTTCTTACAGAGATTTTAATCTTCAGATTAGATGATTTTTAGGAAAGGTTTAGGAAAGAATTAGATTATTTAGTTTAGGTTAAGTTAGGTTAGCTTAGAATTAGATGATTTAGTTTGGAGCTTACAGAGATTGGTCAAGAGTTGGTCCTTACAGAGATTTTAATCTTTAGATTAGATGATTTTTAGGAAAGGTTTAGGAAAGAATTAGATTATTTAGTTTAGGTTAAGTTAGGTTAGCTTAGAATTAGATGATTTAGTTTGGAGCTTACAGAGATTGGTCAAGAGTTGGTCCTTACAGAGATTTTAATCTTTAGATTAGATGATTTTTAGGAAAGGTTTAGGAAAGAATTAGATTATTTAGTTTAGGTTAAGTTAGGTTAGCTTAGAATTAGATGATTTAGTTTGGACCTTACAGAGATTGGTCAACAGTTGGTTCTTACAGAGATTTTAATCTTCAGATTAGATGATTTTTAGGAAAGGTTTAGTAAAGAATTAGATTATTTAGTTTAGGTTAAGTTAGGTTAGCTTAGAATTAGATGATTTAGTTTGGAGCTTACAGAGATTGGTCAAGAGTTGGTCCTTACAGAGATTTTAATCTTTAGATTAGATGATTTTTAGGAAAGGTTTAGGAAAGAATTAGATTATTTAGTTTAGGTTAAGTTAGGTTAGCTTAGAATTAGATGATTTAGTTTGGAGCTTACAGAGATTGGTCAAGAGTTGGTCCTTACAGAGATTTTAATCTTTAGATTAGATGATTTTTAGGAAAGGTTTAGGAAAGAATTAGATTATTTAGTTTAGGTTAAGTTAGGTTAGCTTAGAATTAGATGATTTAGTTTGGAGCTTACAGAGATTGGTCAAGAGTTGGTCCTTACAGAGATTTTAATCTTTAGATTATTTGATTTTTAGGAAAGGTTTAGGAAAGAATTAGATTATTTAGTTTAGGTTAAGTTAGGTTAGCTTAGAATTAGATGATTTAGTTTGGAGCTTACAGAGATTGGTCAAGAGTTGGTCCTTACAGAGATTTTAATCTTTAGATTAGATGATTTTTAGGAAAGGTTTAGGAAAGAATTAGATTATTTAGTTTAGGTTAGGTTAGCTTAGAATTAGATGATTTAGTTTGGACCTTACAGAGATTGGTCAACAGTTGGTTCTTACAGAGATTTTAATCTTTAGATTAGATGATTTTTAGGAAAGGTTTAGGAAAGAATTAGATTATTTAGTTTAGGTTAAGTTAGGTTAGCTTAGAATTAGATGATTTAGTTTGGAGCTTACAGAGATTGGTCAAGAGTTGGTCCTTACAGAGATTTTAATCTTTAGATTAGATGATTTTTAGGAAAGGTTTAGGAAAGAATTAGATTATTTAGTTTAGGTTAAGTTAGGTTAGCTTAGAATTAGATGATTTAGTTTGGAGCTTACAGAGATTGGTCAAGAGTTGGTCCTTACAGAGATTTTAATCTTTAGATTATTTGATTTTTAGGAAAGGTTTAGGAAAGAATTAGATTATTTAGTTTAGGTTAGGTTAGCTTAGAATTAGATGATTTAGTTTGGACCTTACAGAGATTGGTCAACAGTTGGTTCTTACAGAGATTTTAATCTTTAGATTAGATGATTTTTAGGAAAGGTTTAGGAAAGAATTAGATTATTTAGTTTAGGTTAGGTTAGCTTAGAATAAGATGATTTAGTTTGGACCTTACAGAGATTGGTCAACAGTTGGTTCTTACAGAGATTTTAATCTTTAGATTAGATGATTTTTAGGAAAGGTTTAGGAAAGAATTAGATTATTTAGAAAATGACTTGAAAATGACCGTCAAACGTCGAAACTCGAGTCGTGATATGTGTAGAAATTTATATAACTGTGAATAATAAGTTATATAATATTTTTACATAATATAAGTGTGGTAAAAAACAAAGTGAATTTTTCAATTCAATGTAAGTATGGATTACCACGTAGTAACTGTCGCAACCATCCTATTCATAAGAATTAGATTATTTAGTTTAGGTTAAGTTAGGTTAGCTTAGAATTAGATGATTTAGTTTGGACCTTACAGAGATTGGTCAACAGTTGGTTCTTACAGAGATTTTAATCTTCAGATTAGATGATTTTTAGGAAAGGTTTAGGAAAGAATTAGATTATTTAGTTTAGGTTAAGTTAGGTTAGCTTAGAATTAGATGATTTAGTTTGGAGCTTACAGAGATTGGTCAAGAGTTGGTCCTTACAGAGATTTTAATCTTTAGATTAGATGATTTTTAGGAAAGGTTTAGGAAAGAATTAGATTATTTAGTTTAGGTTAAGTTAGGTTAGCTTAGAATTAGATGATTTAGTTTGGAGCTTACAGAGATTGGTCAAGAGTTGGTCCTTACAGAGATTTTAA
Organism: Phosphuga atrata; assembly: GCA_944588485.1. Classification (NCBI taxonomy): domain Eukaryota; kingdom Metazoa; phylum Arthropoda; class Insecta; order Coleoptera; family Silphidae; genus Phosphuga; species Phosphuga atrata. The sequence continues at coordinate 49,717,290 of OX155903.1, read as the reverse complement.
TCTTTAGATTAGATGATTTTTATGAAAGGTTTTAATGTTTTGGATTTTAGGTCGATTGCGACTCGTGGAAGTGTCTTGTATTTCCTAATAACGGCCATGGCGATGGTAAATTGCATGTACCAAACATCTTTGGTGCAATTCCTCGAGAGGTTTGATATATCCATGCAGCGATCTGAAAGAAGTCCCATTCAATCAAAGTAAGAATTCATTTTTTACCTTATATTCTGGGTTTCGACAATCTTATAAATCGAACTATAGTCCATTTTTTTTAAGAATGCAGTACAGGGAAGATAGGGCTTATTTGACCTTGTTCTCTGATTGGCTTAAATCGAGGAGAAGTTCACACCGACAAAATATTTACTTCTCCATCTCAACCTTTTTTCTCTTTCTTTTCTCATACATTCTCAGCTGTTAGTTGTCAATGGCTGCCGTGTCAATTCACAATTGTCATCTAATCTTTTTGTATCATTTAGATTTTTGCGTTTTTCTCCATTTATATGTTTGTATTTTATTACTAATGCTGCTATTTGGAGTAATTATTCAATAATAATAAGATTTTCATTGAAACCATTAATAAATTGCCAATTTTAAAGTAACTATATTTGAATTTAGCGCCAAATTTTGTAACTAGATTGCACATTTGTTATAGTGTAAATCAGGTTTCTAGTTACTGCATGCTTAAAAAAATGGACTATAGACCATATTCTTGATCTTAGCATAATTTGTGTTCTAAAATTTTCGTTTTTATAGACGCATAAACCACATTATTGAATATTTAACGTACGAAGTATTTAAATATAAATCACGTGGTTTGTACGAACGCGACAAATACATGTTTGTCCTCATGATGACGCTCCGCATCGACCTGCAGAAGGAGCACATCACCCACGAGGAGTTCCAGAACTTCATCAAGGGCGGAGCGGCGCTGGATCTCAACTCTTGTCCACCAAAACCGGGGAAATGGATCATGGACATGACCTGGCTGAACATTGTGGAACTGTCGAAACTCAGACACTTCCAATACATCGTCACCCAGGTCAGCACCAACGAGAAGTTGTGGAAGCAATGGTTTGACAAAGACGCACCGGAAGAATCCCAAATTCCTGAAGGATATCACGTATTGGATACCTTTAGAAAATTATTGCTAATTAGGTTTTTTACTATTGAAGCTTTTTAATTGTTTAATTTTAATTGTTTTGTGTTGAAGGTCTTGGTGCCCAGATCGGACTTTGACGCAAAGTAGGAAATATATAGCTGCATCGATGGGTAACAAATATGCAGAACCGGTCATACTGAATATGGAAATTATGTTGAACGAAACTCGTCCTCTTACTCCAATGATTTGTTTCTTAAGCACTGGATCCGATCCGACTCCGTATATCGAACAATTGGCCAAACGTGTCGAAAACAAAGTCAAAGCCATGTCTATGGGACAAGGACAGGAGGTTCACGCCAGGAAACTATTGACCCAAGCAATGACGGACGTAAATAATAATTTTAAAATTATTTCTTGGCAAAACGTTACTTTTGATTGTCTAAACAGGGTTTTTGGGGACTTTTGCAAAATTGCCATTTGGGTTTGGACTACATGAACGAGGTTCTTCTACTGTTTTTGGATTTGGAACGAAACCAGACTCCTATACATCCCGAGTTTCGTTTGTGGATTACTACAGAGGTTCACGAGAGTTTTCCAATTGGTCTCTTACAGATCTGCATCAAATTTACCAACGAACCACCTTCTGGTAAATCTTACAAATCAATACTTCAAACTACAGTCAAACTGTGCACCTGAAGCCGATTTCAGAAAGTGTTTAATAGCAGCAGAGTATTTAGAAAGTATGCTCACTCAGTTCTTTTCTCACAATGTAAATGCTTTCGCTAAAGCAGTTTCTGAAATCGCTTGAAACGTCTGACTGCACCTTAACTCTTCTTCTACACTTAGGAATCAGAGCTGGCGTTCTGAGGACTTACACGTCCATGAACCAAGACATGCTGGACTACTCGGATCAGCCCCAATATATTCCGTTGGTCTACGCGATTTCATTTTTACACACCGTCGTCCAAGAACGCAGAAAGTTTGGTCCATTGGGTTGGAACATTCCTTACGAATTCAATTCAGCTGACCACTTGGCCAGCTGCATTTTCGTACAAAACCACCTGGAAGATTTGGATCCCAAACGTGGAGTCAGTTGGAACACCGTAAGGTAAAATATCGGATTAACTTAAATTAGCTGCCTAGACCAGTGTATGGACCGTGTCTCACGAAAATCAAATTTTCTCGTTTGAAACAGGGCTAGTCTAATCACTTACCTGTTAGGGTCTTTCGTGTCTCCGCCACGTGTGTATCGTCCTTCCGGTGCCTTTTTTAAGGGAGGAAATGGGGATAATGGGTGGAGGGATCCCTTAAAATTTGTGTCTTCCAGACGTTGGATGCCGCTTCAGCCCTTTGGGCTCGTGATTACACCCCTGGGTAACTTGACTCGAAACGATAAACTTAAAAGTGCATGCACGTGTCGGTCGAGCTTGATTCGCGCTTCGATTCTTGTCTTTACGCTTCTCACACTCGAAGCATACTCTCCGAAATATAAATTCGCCTCTTTCCCCTTCTGTTATCGGTGCCGAAATCGATTCAAATGTTGAATTAAAAATACAGATTTTTATTGGCGCGAACAACCAGAATAAATAGTTCGTTTGTTTTAGATATATGTTGGGTGAGGTGCAGTACGGTGGGCGAGTTACAGACGATTACGACAAGCGTTTGTTGAACACGTTCGCCAAAGTCTGGTTTAGCGACAAAATGTTTGCAGACGATTTCCAGTTCTACAAGGGCTACAAGATTCTGAAGTTCAAATCGGTACAGGAATACATGGCGGCGATCGAGACCTTCGCCACCACCGATCCCCCGCAGGCCTACGGCCTCCATCCAAACGCAGACATAACGTAAAAAAATGAGTGTGCGGTTGAAGTAAAACTTCTTTGAGAGTTGTCTCAGGTTTCAAAGAAGTTTAACTTCAAAAAAGATCCCAAGAAGTTTTACTTCAAAAAAGATCTGATTTATTCCAAAGAAGTTTTACTCCAAAAAAGATCTATTTTATTCCAAATAAGTTTTACTTCAAAAAAGATCTGATTTATTCCAAAGAAGTTTTACTTCAAAAAAGATCTGTTTTATTCCAAAGAAGTTTTACTTCAAAAAAGATCCAAAGAAGTTTTACTTCAAAAAAGATCCAATGTTTTATTTCGAAAAGGATCCAAAGAAGTTTTACTTCAAAAAAGATCTGATTTTTTCCAAAGAAGTTTTACTTCAAAAAAGATCTGTTTTATTCCAAAGAAGTTTTACTTCAAAAAAGATCCCAAGAAGTTTTACTTCAAAAAAGATCCAAAGTTTTATTTCGAAAAGGATCCAAAGAAGTTTTGCTTCAAAAAAGATCTGATTTATTGCAAAGAAGTTTTACTTCAAGAAAGATCTAATTTATTCCAAAAAAGTTTTACTTCAAAAAAGATCTGATTTATTCCAAAGAAGTTTTACTTCAAAAAAGTTCTGTTTTTTTCTAAGGAAGTTTTACATCAAAAAAGATCCAAAGAAGTTTTACTTTAAAAAAGATCTGATTTATTCCTAAGAAGTTTTACATCAAAAAAGATCGGATTTATTACAAAGAAGTTTTACTTCAAAAAAATTCCAAAGAAGTTTACTTCAAAAAAGATCCAAAGAAGTTTTACTTCAAAAAAGATCCAAAGAAGTTTTACTTCAAAAAAAGATCTGTTTTATTCAAAAGAAGTTTTACTTCAAAAAAGATCTGATTTATTCCAAAGAAGTTTTACTTCAAAAAAGATCTGTTTTATTCCAAAGAAGTTTTGCTTCAAAAAAGAACAAAAAAAGTTTTACTTTAAAAAAGATCCAAAGAAGTTTTACTTCAAAAAAGATCCAAAGAAGTTTTACTTCAAAAAAGATCTGTTTTATTCAAAAGAAGTTTTACTTCAAAAAAGATCTGATTTATTGCAAAGAAGTTTTACTTCAAGAAAGATATAATTTATTCCAAAGAAGTTTTACTTGAAAAAAGATCTGAATTATTCCAAAGAAGTTTTACTTCAAAAAAATTCTGTTTTTTCCTAAAGAAGTTTTACATCAAAAAAGATCCAAAGAAGTTTTACTTCAAAAAAGATCTAATTTATTCCAAAAAAGTTTTACTTCAAAAAAGATCGGATTTTTTCCAAAGAAGTTTTACTCCAAAAAAGATCTGTTTTATTCAAAAGAAGTTTTACTTCAAAAAAGATCCAAAGAAGTTTTACTTCAAAACAGATCCAAATAAGTTTTACTTCAAAAAAAGATCTGTTTTATTCAAAAGAAGTTTTACTTCAAAAAAAGATCAGATTTATTTCAAAGAAGTTTTACTTCAAAAAAGATCGGATTTATTCCAAAGAAGTTTTACTTCAAAAAAGATCTGTTTTATTCAAAAGAAGTTTTACTTCAAAAAAGTCTGATTTATTCCAAAGAAGTTTTACTTCAAAAAAGATCGGATTTATTCCAAAGAAGTTTTACTCCAAAAAAGATCTGTTTTATTCAAAAGAAGTTTTACTTCAAAAAAGTCTGATTTATTCCAAAGAAGTTTTACGTCAAAAAAGATCCAGAGGTTTTCCTTCAAAAAGATCCAAAGAAGTTTTACTTCAAAAAAGATCTGATTTATTCCAAATATGTTTTACTTCAAAAAAGATCGATTTTATTCTAAATAAGTTTTACTTCAAAAAAGATCTGATTTATTCCAAAGAAGTATTACTTCAAGAAAGATCGGATTTATTCCAAAGAAGTTTTACTTCAAAAAATATCTGTTTTATTCCAAAGAAGTTTTACTTCAAAAAAGATCCAAAGAAGTTTTACTTCAAAAAAGATCTATTTTCTTCCAAAGAAGTTTCACTTCAAAAAAGATCTGATTTACTCCAAAGAAATTTTACTTTAATGAAAAAAAAATGATACTGTAATGCCCGCCATACACACAACGGTCCACATGACAGGTCTACCTGTGCAGGTTTGCCTGCGCAGGTAGACCGGAGCGTGTGTGGGAATAGACCTGTGCAGTTTCTTGTGTACGGTTGACCTGCGCAGGCAAACCTGCGCATGTAACCTGTACGGTAGACCGTAACGTGTATGCCGGGCATAAGTAATAAATAATGCGCTTCTGTTCAAATTTTAGGTATCAAACCAATAGTACTTCAAGCATGTTGTATACAATTCTTTCAATCCAACCTAAGGAATCTTCTGTTGGTGGTGGAGAGACTCGTGAAGGAAGTGTGACTAGACAGGCTAAGGAAATGTTGTCTAAATTGCCGGCAAATTATGATCCGTTTGAAACGAAAGAAAGGTTTGTTTTTGGGACAAAATATTGTGGTTTTTTGATAATTGTTGGTACTAGGTTGAAGCTTATGGGTCTGCTGAATCCTCTGAATATCTTCCTGAGGCAGGAAATTGACAGAATGCAAAAGGTCTTGACCCTTGTGCGATACACTTTGAGGGATTTGCTTTTGGCAATTGAAGGAACAATAATTATGAACGAGGTAAAATTCAAATATTGTTTGACTGTTTCTATTTCCTTAATAAAGTCGGAACACAGCCTGAATATATAAATATATTCAACCTTTCTGGAGCTCTATAACATTAGTCTTTTTAGGACTACCTAGGTTAGCTTTATATTTCCTTTGTTTTAGGCGTTAAGGGATGCTTTGGACAACATTTATGATGCGCTGGTGCCGATAGTTTGGAGAAGGGGTTCCTGGGCTTCGAGCAGTTTAGGCTTTTGGTACACTGAGCTACTAGAAAGAGACATGCAGTTTAAAACTTGGTGCTTTGGTGGACGGCCGTCGAGCTTTTGGATGACCGGCTTCTTCAACCCCCAAGGCAGAAACCTGCGTAAATTGGAATTATTGTGTTTTTAAATATGAACGTTTTAGGTTTCTTGACTGCGATGAGACAAGAAGTCGCAAGGGCTCACAAAGGATGGGCTTTGGATCAAGTCACACTACATAACGAAGTTACTAAGAGTACTAGGGAGGAAGTCAAAGCACCACCTACGGTAAAAATTTGACTAACACATATAATGTTTAGATTTAGACTAATCATATTAGTTAATCTACTAAAAGGCACTATGCCGAATCGATTGGTGCCGGCCCGGTCCCGAACCGACTGTTGGGTATCCCAGGAGAGAGATCCCCGCAAATTAGGTGAAAAAACACCGCGTTTTTTCCGATTTTTGTGCTAAAATTGACCCAGTGCGGGAACAGGATGCCGAAGGTACCAGATTCTTCCACCGGTTGCGTTTAAACATCTCGCATCGAACGAACCGGTTTGGAGACACGGCGCTCTTCTATCAAGAGAACGGCGTCCACAACAGTGATGGAAAAACGGTTTTTTTTCGCATCATTTTCCGCCGCACCGGGTGAACCGACGGTCGCGTACTTTTTCGCATGTCGTCAAAAAACGTGAAATCGACGCGGCAAGAGGACGCAGTAAAAAAATCGAGCCGCGGACCAAAATTGCTCCTCAAAGGTGCTAGAAACGATCTCCTGTTTTTGGCACCTGGAGGACGCCGTGTGGGACTTGCGTGCGGCAGACGGACACGGGTCGAAGGCCCGTTCAGTTTTAGAACAGAAATTGACAATTTCCTGTTTCGACGCGCAAGAGAAACGGAGTTTTTGAAGAAAAAGTGAAAAATTTAAAATGCACCTACAGCCGCCCCCGCGGGGGCGGAACTTTGTAAGGCTCGTCTAAAAAAACCTAATTTTTTGTTCAATTCACCGGAAAAAAATCAAGACGTAAACCGCATTTTTACACAAATTTTCTTAATTTTCAAAAAATCTTGATTTTTTTGACCCCTTTTGAGTTCAGGGAAGGCACCTTACTCGATTAGTATATTGTAATAATAACTACTTAATATACTCAGGCCGGAGAGATAATGCGTTTCGTCTCAACGAGTTTAGCATTGCGCATACCCCCACATTAAGGCCGATTCTGATATACGCGACACTCAGCTACGCGACGTCACGCGACATCGCCTGTCAAATAATGATTACATTGTTTTAAATGGGCACGTTCTCACTATGTCTACGCGGCTTGCCCATTTAAAACAATGTAATCATTATTTGACAGGCGATGTCGCACGACGTCGCGTGGCTGAGTGTCGCGCATATGGGAATGGACCTTTATTCCGAGCGCGCGGTGTTTAGTTGTCCGTGTTTGAAAATCTGACGCATATTTCTTAACTCAAACTAACCTGCGCGTACCATGCCCACGACGCGTCCCTCGCCCCTTATACCTCGGCGCAGTACAGCTACATTCTCTCGCCGGCCCGTGTATACAATAGTTAATTCCTAAAAGTTTTGATTAAACCAACGAGGATAGGTTAATGTAGAATATTAGAACTAGCCTAGCCTACAAAAAAAAGTCCATTTTTTTAAGAATGCAGAACAGGAAAGATAGGCCTTTGTCGACCTTGTTCTCTGATTGGCTTAAATCGAGGAGAAGTTCACACTGACGATATTTGCTTCTCCATCTCAACCTCTATTTTCTCTTTCTTTTCACATACATTTGCAGCTGTTAGTTGTCAATGGCTGCCGTGTCAATTCACAATTATGATCTGATCTGTTTGTAACATTTAGATTTTTGTGTTTTTCTCCATATATTTGTTTGTATTTTATTGCTATTGTTGCCATTTGGAGTATTTAATCAATAATAATGAGATATTCAATGAAACCAAAAATAAATTACCAATTTTATATTTCAGTAACTATATTTGAATTTAGCGCCAAATTTTGTAACTAGATTGAACATTTGTCATAGTATAAATCAGGTTTCTAGTTACTGCATTCTTAAAAAAATGGACTCTAAAATGGACTATAAATAGGCTCAATAGTTTGAATTAAAATGGCATTTGTAATATTTTTAGGAAGGTGTATATGTATATGGACTATTTCTTGATGGTGCAGGATGGGATCGAAGACACTCTCGACTAACAGAATCGACGAACAAGGTTTTGTACACGCTGATCCCTGTAACACACATATTTGCCATAAACTCGACGGCTCCGAAAGATCCGAAGCTTTACGAGGTAACGTATTTCCCACTCTAGTCGTTGCTTCGTTGCTAATTGTCGCGTTTTTGGGGCTTGCAGTGTCCGGTCTACAAGAAGTCCAACAGGACTGACTTGAATTACATAACTCCCTTGTGGCTGACTACAGTTAAACCTCCGGAGCATTGGATCTTGAGGGGAGTGGCTCTAATTTGTGACACTTCCTAATTTCTTTTTACAAGTTTTGTTTTATAATAAAATGTTGATATTATTATTTTTCTTTCTAGTTGATTTAAATGTAACTAAAACCCTTGATAATCTAAGCTTGTCGATTTTTTTCTGATTCTTCACTGACTCTCTGACTCTGACTCTGAAGGTCGATTCCCATATGCGCGACACTCAGCTACGCGACGTATTGCGACATCGCCTGTCAAATAATTTAGTTTCTAACTCTAGTCTTATCATTCTTATTTAGTTTGTTTAGATTAGTCTTGTCTGTCTAATCTTGTCTGTCTAGTCTTGTCTGTCTCTGTACCTCGGCATTTGCAACCTGGGAAAGGTTCCGACCTTCAGGAGAGGTCCGCGAACGTCAATCGTGAACTTGACGTTCGCATCGCAGGGACTGATGGGAAGAGTCATGGATTGGCAGGTGAGGGATGATTGGGAATCACTGAGCGACCACCCATGCGTTTCCTTTTACCTGTACAGTAACGTCATCGTGGGGCAGCCGCACGAGCACCGTGCTCGTTGGATAGTTGGGACAGCTGACCGGGGAGCTATTGCTCGGGAGATGGCTCGAGGAAGTACCGCACGGGCTAGCCGCGGAAGATCTTACCGGGGCGTTCGTAAACAGGGTGCTGGACGCGTGCAGGGCTGGTGTCCCTAATAGACTTCTGTTCTCATGGGGGGCGGAAGCCCGTTTATTGGTGGACACCAGAAGTGGCGCAAGCGAGACGCGTGGCGGTGGCGTCTAGGCGTCAACTTCAGAGGGCGCGCTGTAGAGGGAAGTCGGGTGAGGCTGTGGAGCGAAACAGGACCTGTCGTTCCTCAAAGACGTCCGTCCTCAGGGGGACGGAAGCCCGTTTATTGGTGGAAAACAGAAGTGGCACAAGCGAGACGCGTGGCGGTGGTGTCTCGTGGAGGAGCGGGCGAAACAGGACCTGGCGTCCTTCAAAGACGTCTGTCCTCAGGGGGGCGGAAGCCCGTTTATTGGTGGAAAACAGAAGCGCAAGCGAGAAGCGTGGCAGTGGTGTCTATTCGTCAACTTCAGAGGGCGCCGCGCCGCTTAGAGGAGAGCCGTGTGAGGCTGCGGAGGAGCGGGCGAAACAGGACCGTGGTGATTTTCGACGAGCGATTGCCGTATGGGCTTGCCGTACCGCATCGTCACCGGTCGTTTCGGGCACCGAGGGAAGGGTCCGGACGCGTGCGTGTTGGGTGGGACCGAAGCAGTGGTTGACCACCTTTTCCCAGTCATGGCGATGGGGGTGGGACGCGCTGTCGTAGGGCGGTACGTTGTTGGGGTGGACTCCTTCACCGCCGAGGAGGTTGGCAGAGCGGTAGCTTCACTACCCGCGAAAAAGGCACCCGGTCCAGACGAGCTGCCTAACGAGCTGTTACGCCTGGCAGCAGGGGGGGGCCTCGAAGGACTTGCCGACGACTACAACAGACAGTCTGGAAGGGGGAGTGTTTCCCAGGTGACCCTGAGACGCAGCATATCCCAGCACCTATCGGTGAAGGCATGTGCCAGGTCGTCCGCATACGCCACAATACACACCCCTGTTGTGCTGGAAAAAGGCCATTTTGGCCCTTATTCCAAAGCCGGGTAAGGATCCCTCGACGCCTGGTGCGTACAGACCGATCTGTTTGCTGGACGGCGGGGCAAAAGTACTGGAAAGGTTGCTTCTATGGCGGTTACAAGCCGTTATAGAACAAGGGGGCGGACTCGCTCCGGTGCAGTTCGACTTGCGTAAAGGGGTTGGGACGGATGATTCCATTCGAGCTGTCCTTCGTGTCGTGGAGGGGGCAACAGCGGACCGTACCGTACCATTGGGCAATGTGTGGTGGTCAGCTTTGACGTCGCCAATGCCTTCAACACGGTACAATGGTGGTTCGTTCTCGAGGCCCTAGCAGGGTGGAAACTACCGGAGACGTTGCTGAGGCTCACTGCCGATTACCTGCCCGATAGAACCATTAGGTACCGCGAGGGGGAGGACTGGCGCGAGCGGGGGTTGTCTGCCTGGGTTCCGCAGGGATCGGTTTTAGGACCATTCTTGTGGAATGTCGCCTATGACGGCCTTCTGCGGACACTGAGACGGTTACTGCCCACAGGGGTGGGTATTGTAGCGTATGAGCCGAGCTGGCTCTAGTCTTCACCGACGGGTGTTGGGATAAGCTGCGTCACAGGTTACGCGCGCGTGGGAACTCGATCGGGAGAAGATGGAGACGGTGGGCATTCAGCTCGCCGCCTCTAAAACACAGGGAGGTCAGGGAGGAACAGTGGGGACTACAGGTGTGCCACGCCGCCGGTAACGCGACACGCGCGTCACATCAGGTGGCGCGTCTCATGCCAAGGGCCTCCGGACCTGGGGAGGGTAGCATTGCCAGAGTGGCCACTTGCAAACTCCTATACGCGGCACTGGTGTGGGCAGCGGCGGGGAGAGGTAACGCCCGTAACAGGGAGCGATTGCGACGGGCACTGAACCCGGTGGTCATTAGGGCTTACCGTACAGTCAGCAGTGACGCCGTGTAGGTCCTCTGTGTTATGGAGCGCGCGTTGGTGAGGGCCGTAAGAACATCTGATTGGAACCGCAGGGAGGCAGGGAGAGCTGCTCGGGAGCAACTCCTTGTCCGCTGGTAGGAAAGGTGGTCACGCGGCGGAAACGGCACGGGGACTCGTCGCCTCATCCCAGATTTAATGCGGTGGATGGGGCGAGGGCTGGATGAGGTGGGTTCATACTTCCTCACCCAGCTTGTTACCGGACACGAGTCCTTCGGAGCGTATCTCAGGATTGGGTAAGCGCCAGAGGGCAGGTGCACATCCTGTGGAGAGAACGTGCGCGACGACGTAGAGAGGACGTGCGCGACGACGTGGAGCACACTCGTGGCGTGTCCGCGTTGGGAGAGGCATCGACAGCCCTTGGCGTCGGTTCTGGAAGGGGAAGTCACAGTCGAAGTCGTGGCGGGTGGCCTCGCTGGTTAGGTGGGGCGGGGGGAGGCGTGGGTTCCACGTCAAGGCTAGACAGACAAGACTAGACAGAGAAGACTAGACAGACAAGACTAGACAGACAAGACTAGACATACAAGACTAGACATACAAGACTAGACAGACAAGACTAGACAGACAAGACTAGACAGACAAGACTAGACAGACAAGACTAGACAGACAAGACTAGACAGACAAGACTAGACAGACAAGACTAGACAGACAAGACTAGACAGACAAGACTAGACAGACAAGACTAGACAGACAAGACTAGACAGACAAGACTAGACAGACAAGACTAGAGAGACAAGACTAGACAGACAAGACTAGACAGACAAGACTAGACAGACAAGACTAGACAGACAAGACTAGACAGACAAGACTAGACAGACAAGACTAGACAGACAAGACTAGACAGACAAGACTAGACAGACAAGACTAGACAGACAAGACTAGACAGGCAAGACTAGACAGACAAGACTAGACAGACAAGACTAGACAGCCAAGACTAGACAGACAAGACTAGACAGACTAGACAGACAAGACTAGACAGACAAGACTAGACAGATAAGACTAGACAGACAAGACTAGACACACAAGACTAGACAGACAAGACTAGACAGACAAGACTAGACAGACAAGACTAGACAGACAAGACTAGACAGACAAGACTAGACAGACAAGACTAGACAGACAAGACTAGACAGACAAGACTAGACAGACAAGACCAGTCAGACAAGACTAGACAGACAAGACTAGACATACAAGACTAGACAGACAAGACTAGACAGACAAGACTGGACAAGAAATGTATAGTCTTGTCTAGTCTTGTCTATCTAGTCTGCCTTGTCGTGTCTGTCTAGTCTTCTGTCTAGTCTTGTCTCTCCACTCTTGTCTGTCTAGTAGTGTTTGTCTAGTCTTGTCTGTCTAGTCTTGTCTGTCTAGTCTTGTCTGTCTTGTCTTGTCTGTCTAGTCTTGTTTGTCTAGTCTAGTCTATCTAGTCTTGTCTGTCTAGTCTTGCCTGTCTAGTCTTGTCTGTCTAGTCTTGTCTGTCTCGTCTTGTCTGTCTAGTCCAGTCCGTCTAGTCTTCTCTGTCTAGTCTTGTCTGTCTCGTCTTGTCTGTCTATTCTTGTCTGTCTAGTCTTGTCTGTCTAGTGTAGTTTGTCTAATACTTTTTAATTTGAATTTTAAATATTTAGCGCGTTTTAAAATTTGAGTCAAAAGAGTGTATAAATCAAGCAACATAAATCTAAAGATGTGATTAAACATTGAAAGGCTCGCGCATTAACAAATATAAAACCAAATATACGAATAATTCCACAAACTAATATCTAATATCATTGGATATTAAAGAAAATCTAATATATTATAGAAATATATTAAAGAAAATCTAAACAATTTTTTCAGTTTAAAAATTTCAAATATTTAGCGCACTTTTAAACGTCAGATTGCAGGCCGACAACCGTTAAAACCGAAAACTGCGTATTTACAAATTGTCAGTGATCAATGTCAGATATTTGTCTGGGCAGTCGACTGTTGCTGAGCAAAACGCCGAAGTGCTAAATCATCGTCAGTTTTCCACCGGAGACACCCTTGAACACCATGGCTTGGCTGCCCTTAGAATCCAACCCGGACGTAAGAAAACACCTTATAAACGCCGCCGAAACCACCCCTAATCACGTCTTTCTTTCATTTTAGGTTATGAACAAGGTAACAAGATGAGGGTTTGTTTGGAAATTGATTTTACCCCTCCATTTTTACCCTTCAAACTTGATATAGATTTATTTAGACACTCCAACAAATGCAAAACATTGATCCACGATTGTTTAAGCTTCTACTCTATATAGATAACACAAGAGAGTCTATATAGATAAGAAATAACATATAGTTTATGTCTATTTTTTTATGTGGGGGTTGTTTGGCTGCAAAGCCTTTCTGCACTGCGACCAACTTGATCTATTATGCTTGACGCTACTACAATTACTCTCCCAGGAATTCAACTTCATGAATGAAGTCTAAGATGTTCCTGAGAGCCTTGCTACTCAGCTCCAAGGTGGTCATTCTTGCGACCCCAAAGTGGGCAGCCTTATGTGTGCTAGCACTACACATGTGCACATTATGTGTTCAGCGGTTTCTTCGTCTGATTCACATAATCTACAGGCAACTTCCTGTGCCTTTCCCATTTTGTGTAGGTGATATTTCACCGGACAATGTCCTGTGAGTATGCCTACCAAAATTCTGATTTCTTTTCTAGAAACTTAGCATCTGCTGCATTTTTGCGGCAGAATAGTTTATGAGCATTTTAGCTTGCCTCTGTCCTGGCGTGTTCTTCCAGTAGGTTTGCTTTTGCTCTTCTTCCCATTTCTTAGCCCCCAGCCTTAAGTGGGCCTTTGTAAGCCCACAAGTTGGCTCCGGGCCCAAGCAGGGAGCCTCAGCCCCCCTTTATATATGCCCTGCCTTGGTGACCACATTTAGTTTATATCTAACTCTGTTTTTTTTTAATTTTTCTCTAACCAATGTGGGTCCAGGGGCATTAGCCCTTAAAACACTGATGCCCATTGGCCTATTGTATTTCCCCACATCGTTTCGTTCATGCAAATAGATCCAGTCCCTCTATTAGGTCCAGGATTCTATGTGCCATTTTTTCATGGGGACTTTCTCAGCTGTAATATCAAGCTTGTGTCTCCTACGTGCAATTGCTTAACAGTGGAAGATTATATCGGTGGCAGTTTCGTCCTCATAGCATAACCTGCATAAAGGTTCATCCTTCCAGACACCCATTTTATGCAGGTGTTCTCGCCCTAGAGGGCGGTGTCCTGTAGTGATCTCTATTGCGATCTGCTTCCTTGGCAGTTGCAGGATTTCAGCAGTTAGAGTTCCTGATAGGTTTGCTAACATTCATTTGCTTTGTGTCAAAATTTGACCATTCAAATTGACCCACTGTAGACGGTGCTTAGTTGCTACCCATTTACAGATTTTATTTCGGGTTGTGGTCTTGGTAATGTAAGGTTCGCTTCAAGCAATGATGTTTGCCTTACAGGCTCCATCTTTTGCTAGCTTATCCGCCATTTCGTTACCCACCAGGCCCGTGTGGCTAGGCACCCAAGCGAGTGTGACCTTGTTATGCTTTGCCAGGGCTTTTAGGTCCTGAAGACAGTCCCAAACTGACTTAGATTTGATTTCGTGACATGCTAGAGCATTAATCGCAGCCTGACTGTCCGTGAAATTGTGGATGTTCCTACTTTTGTAGTTCATTCTCAAATTTTCACGGACACAGACCATGATAGCGTGTTTTTCTGCTTGGAATACTGTGGCATGTGTCCCCAGGGGTACAGATAGGCTGCACCCCAGGACAGTCCATAGATTCCTGCGCCAGTACCACTGTCCTTCTTGGAGCCGTCTGTATACCAATCCAGTCCTCCTTGGCAAGTGGTTATTTGGTTGCCTTCTGTCTGTCGAAGATGTGTTTTGAAGGGTAAATCGAATTACAGCCTTTTCGGCATCGAATCCCCCTCTATATTGAGGTAGGATTCTGATAAGACATTCGTTATCACGGTGTGTCCTGACCTCGCCAGAGATTCCCAGGTGCCATTGCATATGCATCTGAAAGCTCCCATCCTTGCCTCGCCCATGATAAAGATATCTAGGGGAGGAAGGCCTAGTATCACCTCCGCAGCCACAGTTGGGGCGGTTTTCATCGCTCCTGTAATTGCTAAACAGGCCAGTCTTTGAACATAGGAGAGTTCTCTGATGGCCTGTTTTTGCTTCACTTTGGTCCACCATACTGTGGAGCCATATGTCAGAATGGGTCTAACTACCATAGTGTATAGCCAGTATATTATGCTTGGTTTTAGTCCCCATGATTTTCCAAGTGTTGTTTTGGACATCATCAGTGCCATTTTACACTTGTTGGTAGCTTTCTTTAGGTGTTGATTCCAAGTCAGTTTGGCATCCAGGATTACACCTAGATACTTGACTTCATCACTCACCTTTAGATGCTCGTTATAGAAAATTGGGGGCTTTAGCCCATCCGTTTTTCTCATTCTAGTGAATGGTACTAGAGTGGATTTTTGGGGATTGACCCAAAGGTCGACCTCCCCGGCACCAACTCTCTACCTTGTTCAGTGCTTCCTGCAAAAGCACTGCTATTATAGAAGGAAATTTACCCCTGATGAAGATGACTATGTCATCCGCATAGCCTTGGGTGTAAAATCCTTTATTATTTAGTGACACAAGCAGGCTATCAACAACCATATCCCAAAGGAGTGGAGGTAGAACCCCACCCTGAGGACACCCCTTGATGACAGCTACCCGTATTGTGTCACCTGATACTGTAGCCTCAACTTAACTCTTAGTTTATATCTATCTAACTTTGATAGTTTCTGTGTATTCTTGTCATGTTGTTTGTGTATTCAAGTTCTTGTATGTGTATTCAATTTCTCTCTATCTTTCTGTTATAGGAATGTAGCAACAAGCAATAGAGCTGACTTGTCAAATGGGCCCCCTTTGAATTCACGAACATATCAGTACCACTTTTTGCATGTCGTCAGGATGCCATTGTCTTTGTCTTATCAAGCTTTTGTTGCCTTACATCCTCCTTCCTCTTTACCTTTCTTTTATGGGAATGTAGCAAGCACTAGAGCTAACTTGTCAAATGGCCCCCCTTGGAATTCTTGAATGTCAGTACCTTGAATATCTTTGTTTTATCAAGCATTTGTTGCCTTACATCCTCCTTTCTTCTACCTTTCTTTTATGGGAATGTTGCAAGCACTAGAGCTAACTTGTCAAATGGCCCCCATTAGAATTCACGAACAAATCGGTACTGCATTTTGCATGTTGTCAGGATCCCATTGTGTTTGTTCTGCCACACATTTGTTGCCTTACAACCTTCATTTCACACCATGTGCTTAGGGGTTCAGGCATTTGGTCAGATTAGTTTGTCCCTGGCTATCTGTCCAGATATGGATTACATGTTTGTCTGCCTCTTTCATGCTGATAATGTTTCTTATCATATCATCCGTTGCTGTCCAGTCCTCTTCGGATTTTAACATGACCTCCAACAGTGTCTACTCCCAGCTCTGTTTTTGTCTTCACTGTCTGGTGGTCCCTCTCCACAATCCACTTTCCAAATTCGAAGACCATGTGCGCTACACTGTCAGCTGATAATGCTTCTTATCATATCATCCATTGCTATCCAGTCATCTGTAGACTTTAACATGACCACCAACAGTGTCTTTACTCCCAGTTCAGTTTTTGTCTTCAATGTCTGGTGGTCCCTCTCCAGAATCCACTTTCCAAATTCGAAGACCATGTGTGCCGCACTGTCAGCTGATAATGCTTCTTATCAGATCATCCGTTGCTGCCCAGTCATCTGTACACTTTAACATGACCTCCAACAGTGTCTACTCCTAGTTCTGTTTTTGTCTTCGCTGTCCAGTGGTCCACTTTTCACATTCGAAGACCATGTGCACTGCACTGTCCATTTGTCCACAGATACACAGACTGTCAGAGACCCTGCCAATATTGTGCAGGTACTCTCGAAGCATCTGTGCCTACTGAACGCTTGTGTGAGATAGTATTTCATCTTCCCATATTTTCGTTCTAAACAAATTCCCACTTGTGGGATTAATAGTTTTGTCTACTGTCCGTTTGAACAACATGTCCAGTGCCGTTGCTACTCCTAGAAAAGATGTAGTTAGAGGAAAACTATGAAAAGGTCGCGTCCGCAATGTTTAAAAGGTGGGAAGATGACGTATAATCAGTCACGAGCACTGCATGTGTTGAGACTGTCTTGTATGCACTGCCCACACGTTGTGCCAGTTTTTTCTGTGCTGTGACCAACATGTTTTTAATGGTCTCTTTCTCAACTGCTTTTGCCCAGACCGGAGCACCACAGAGCATTGCCAATCTTGGCTTTCTTTCTGGCAATCTTTCTCTTGCTACTTTTTGGTCCACTGATATCTTTTCCAGTGCTGCTGTTAACTTGAGGGCTTTCATCACTGCTCACATAATATGTGGTGTAAAACAGTGGTGCGCAAACTATTATCAGTCGCGACCCCCCATTTCGCACAAAAATTTGTTACGACCCCTGGAAAGACAGCAATCGTTTTTTTAATAGACGTTACAATATTTTACTACAGAGAAGTTTGCGCACCACTGGTATAAAACATAACTTCTTATCAATCACACTATCAAAACTATCGGCCCTACATGCCTCAGACATGTTGATTTAAAGATATTAAATATTATTAAAAACCGAGTTAAATGACAAATTGTAATTTACGTTAGATTATGGCTTACGTAAATTTCAATTTGGCATTTAACTCGGTTTTCACTTCATAACTCCTCAATAGGCCTTTACATAGTTGAATTTTTTTGGTGCGCATGCATCAATTTTCGCGTTTGTACGACAAAAAAGTGCCCGAATTTTTTTTGACGTATAACCAGTTAAAACAACAAAATGTGCCCGAAACTTTAATATTCCCGCCTTTTAAACAATGCGGCTGCGCTCAACTAACCGTAAAAAGGTCTATTGAATTGTTTTGTAATTCTTAGTTTCTTCAAAAAATGGGTATTTCCGATGAATGGAAACTTGTGGACGTCTACGGCTTGGATTCCGAGGCTCTGGCGTGGGTCCCACGACCCGTCCTCTCTGTAATCCTACTGTTCCCCTGCAGTGAAAAGGTAAAAACGTTTTAAAACCTTCCAAAAACCTCATTAAAAACCTCTCTCTGCTAACTAGTATTACCAGTATTCTGCGGAACAGCAGAAGGAAATCAAAGAAAAGGGGCAAGATCTCTCGCCGAACATCTTTTACATCAAGCAGTTGGTTTCGAACGCTTGCGGGACGGTTGCGTTGATTCACAGCATCGCCAACAACACAGACAAGTACAAACCAGTTTTGGTCGCGTTGGGTGGTTTTTGTGAACCTTTTCTTGTTTTAGGATGGTGATCGGGAATGAGACTGTGCGGAAGCTGTTTGAAGACGCGAGGGATCTGTCGCCGGAGGAACGGGGCAAAATGTTGCAGGTGGCCGCCACGTCTGAGATTATCACGTTGCACCAGGAGTTGGCAAACGAGGGACAGACAGAAGTAATTTATTTATATTATTATTTATTTATTTTTATTTAGAAAAAGGAAAATATGGTTTGGGTTTTGTTTATATTTTTAGGTAAATCCAAACGAGCAAGTTAATCATCATTTTATTGCGTTTGTGCATAAGGATGGAAATTTGTATGAATTGGACGGTAGGAAAGAGTTTCCTATCAATCACGGACCAACGACTCCAGAAACTCTTCTCGAGGTAAATTAATGAATAAACCAAATAATTACAGTATAATCTCGTAATTCGGACGACGCGTTCAGTAATCCGGCGGTCTGGAGACCGCTCGCGCCCTTCCCTCCCACCACTTTTTATGATAATCCGGCGGTTGTAATTAATGAATAAACTAACTAATTACAGTATATTCTCGGTAATTCGGACGACACGTTCAGTAATCCGGTGGTCTGGAGACCGCTCGCGCTCTTTCCTCCCACCACTCTTTATGATAATCCGGCGGTTGTAATTAATGAATAAACCAACTAATTACAGTATATTCTCGGTAATTCGGACGACACGTTCAGTAATCCGGTGGTCTGGAGACCGCTCGCGCTCTTCCCTCCCACCACTCTTTATGATAATCCGGCGGTTGTAATTAATGAATTAACCAACTAATTATAATATAATCTTCGTAATCCGACCGTTGGACGACACGTTCAATAATCCAGGGGTCTGGAGACCGCTCGCGCTCTTCGCTCCCAACACTCTTTATGATAATCCGGCGGTTGTAATTAATGAATAAACCAACTAATTACAGTATATTCTCGGTAATTCGGACGACACGTTCAGTAATCCGGTGGTCTGGAGACCGCTCGCGCTCTTCCCTCCCACCACTCTTTATGATAATCCGGCGGTTGTAATTAATGAATTAACCAACTAATTATAATATAATCTTCGTAATCCGACCGTTGGACGACACGTTCAATAATCCGGGGGTCTGGAGACCGCTCGCGCTCTTCCCTCCCACCACTCTTTATGATAATCCGGCGGTTGTAATTAATGAATAAACCAACTAATTAAAGTATATTCTCGGTAATTCGGACGACACGTTCAGTAATCCGGTGGTCTAGAGACCGCACGCGCTCTTCCCTCCCACCACTCTTTATGATAATCCGGCGGTTGTAATTAATGAATTAACCAACTAATTATAATATAATCTTCGTAATCCGACCGTTGGACGACACGTTCAATAATCCGGGGGTCTGGAGACCGCTCGCGCTCGTCTCTCCCACCACTCTTTATGATAATCCGGCGGTTGTAATTAATGAATAAACCAACTAATTACAGTATATTCTCGGTAATTCGGACGACACGTTCAGTAATCCGGTGGTCTGGAGACCGCTCGCGCTCTTCCCTCCCACCACTCTATATGATAATCCGGCGGTTGTAATTAATGAATTAACCAACTAATTACAATATAATCTCGGTAATTCGGCCGTTGGACGACACGTTCAGTAATCCGGTGGTCTGGAGACCTGGAAAGAGTTTCCGATCAATCATGGACGAACGACTCCAGAAACTCTTCTCGAGGTAAATTTATGAAAAAACCAGCTAATTACAGGTTATAATCTCGGTAATTCGGACGACACGTTCAGTAATCCGCTGGTTTGAAGACCGCTCGCGCTCTTCCCTCCCACCACTCTATATGATAATCCGGCGGTTGTAATTAATGAATAAACCAACTAATTACAATATAATCTCGGTAATTCGGCCGTTGGACGACACGTTCAGTAATCCGGTGGTCTGGAGACCGCTCGCGCTCTTCCCTCCCACCACTCTTTATGATAATCCGGCGGTTGTAATTAATGAATTAACCAACTAATTACAATATAATCTCGGTAATTCGGCCATTGGACGATACGTTCAGTAATCCGGCGGTCTGGTGGCCGCTCGCGCTCTTCCCTCCCACCACTCTTTATAATAATCCGGCGGTTGTAATTAATGAATTAACCAACTAATTACAATCTAATCTCGGTAATTCGGCCGTTGGACGACACGTTTAGTAATCCGGCGGTCTGGAGACCGCTCGCGCTCTTCCCTTCCACCGCTCATTTTAATTATCCGGCGGTTGTAAATAATGAATTAACCAACTAATTACAATATATTCTCGGTAATTTGGTCGTTGGACGATACGTTCAGTAATCCGGGGGTCTGGAGACCTCTCGCGCTCTTCCCTCCCAACACTATGATAATCCGGTATATAATCTCGGTAATTCGGCCGTTGGACGACACGCTCAGTAATCCGGTGGTCTCGAAACCGCTCGCGCTCTTCCATCCCACCACTCTATGATAATCCGGCGGTAGTCTGGTCCCATATGTGTCGGATTATCGAGATTATATTGTACTTCAACAAGTTTTTTGCAAGCATTATGAAGATTTAGACTTGTAGACCTTGTCATAGAGCAGGGCTCGAGGCTTGCCAAATTTCTTTTAGAAAAGTTTTGAGCTTAAGAAGTTTAGAAGGCACACTTGAGAAATAGTTGCCGTGCCAATACAATTTTCCTTCGTGTTAGCTGTGGCACGCGTGGCATAGGTTCGCCACCACTGTTCTAAATCATTTTAAACATGAATCAAGCATTATTGACGTTGGTTGACGCTTGAACCAAGACTTGGCGGTGATTGATAGAAAGTGGCTTAATAGACTGAGTTTTGATAAGAAGATTGAAGGGTTGATTGAAGTTGTTTGAAGCACGTCAAACGATTGACTGAACTGCTCATCAAGCTGAATTTCTTTTAGTAGGTTTAGGTTTAGAAAGCACGCGCGAGAAATAGTTCGCGTGCCAATGCAATTTTCCTACGTGTCAGCTGTGGCACGCGTGCCATAGGTTCGCCAACACTGTCATAAAGGATATATAGATAATCCTAGAGGAGAACCCATAATGTGTTGTGGAGCCAAAGCTGATCCTCATGATGATCTTGTCATAGTTGAAATTTTTTTATGCGCATGCGTCAATTTCCGGCATGTTTTCAGGCACCTTTTAGACGTATAACCAGTGAAAATAATAAAATGTGCCCGAAACGTTCATATTACCGCCTTTGAAACAAGGCACGCATGCACTTAACCGTAAAAAGATCTATTTGATTTTATTGTTTTTTTTGTAGGATGCAGCTAAAGTGTGCAACGAATTCATCAACCGAGACTCTGAGGATGTCAACTTCACTGTGATGGCTTTGACAGCTGCAGAGAACTAAGACTATTTATTTACTTTTAGAAATAATGCACTGCTTTTTTGGTGTGCCATCGTACTCTAATCTGCCTTCAAGCACTCTCATTCTATTTTTATTTTTTTAAAAATCCATTTGTATCGAAAGGAAACGCTAACATAGCCAAAAATATATATTATATGTTCTAGTAATCACGTATATGCTTGAATACTCTATTTATCATAGAAAAACTTGTCATTAAAATGTCAATGTTACGGTAAATGTAGACATTTACCGGTATATGTACACATTTAGCTTCTTGGTTGGTAAATGTGAGTTCAACTTACATTTACCAATTATTTCCGGCAAATATGTACATATGCATAATGTTGTTGGCAATTGTTAGAGGTTTACATTAACATACGCAGCACATGAAAAACTGCAAGGTGGTCGTCACCTTTGTTGATTTTAGGAAGGCCTACGATTCCATTGATAGAGAAACGCTTAACAAGGTACTCCAGGAACTAGCACTAAACAACAAAACCCGCAGACTCATCCTAGAAACTTTGACCAACACCCATTCCAAGGTTAAATTTAGAAGCGAGATTTCAGAAAGCTTCAGGAGTGAGACAAGGAGATGGACTTTCCCCACTTCTCTTCAACTGTGTCCTTGAAAAGGTTATGAGAGAATTTGGGTGCTCAGAGTGGTATCTACCTGGGACGTAAGAACGATGGACTGGTTGTAGATTGCCTGGCCTTTGCAGATGACATGGCACTGTTTGCTGATTCTCTTGAGATGGCTTGAGAATGCAGGTAAACTGTCTCAGAAAACGGGCTGCCAAAGTGGGTCTTCAAGTGACGCTGGAGAAAACAGAATTCTTCACAAACATCAGAGAAGCAAACAGAGAGATGTTACTAGAACAGGGAAACATCAAGAGGACTGAGAAATTTAAGTATCTCAGCGAATGGATTGAACCCAACTTATCAGAAAGAGCATCATTATCCAAGAGAGTCAACAAGTTAGAACTAGCCTATCGGCTGACTAAGAACACTTACAATAAGAAATGCCTGTCATGCAACCTGAAACTTAAGCACTACACATCAGTCTTACGACCAGAAGCCCTATATGCCATGGAGTGTCTATCCTTGAACTGAAGAGGTCTAATAGAGAAATTGGAAATCAGAGAGAGGAGAATCCTCAGGAAGATGCTAGGTCTGGTAAAGGAAGATGGGGAGTTCTGGGGCCGCTTAACTGTGAGCTCTACGAACATATTGAGATGCTCTCTGACTGTGCTAGCTGGCTTTCTATGGCCACGTAGCAAGATTGCCTCCAAACCGACTAACCAACCGTCTGTTCACCTTCTGGCAAAACAAGAAGCTTCGTACCACTCGGTTGACAGAGACCGAGAAGGATATTAAAGAACTGGGAATAACAGATCTCAAAAACAGACGGTCTGTGAGACACACCCTAAAGGAAGTCCGTGGATTTCAGGAAAAACCTCGAAGAAAAGGTACTCCCTGGACAGAAGAGAGAAAGGAGTTACACCGGCAGAAGATGCGACAATACTGGGCAAAGGTCAAAGCCCAACAGTTGAACAAGCATGGTCCAAAGTAGACCTATTCGAAAGAAGAAGAAAAATACACAGCGCATGGGCTGTCCAACAAGACACACATGATATTGTAACACACAAAAAGTGTGTTACACACATTTTCCGGTAAAAGTAGATATATAAAGTTGATCTCAGATTTAAACTTACATTTACCTATCAAATTGGTAGATGTATACGTATACCGGTAAATGTTTACATTTCCCGATTTTGTACTTTTACCGTAACATCAACACCAAAGCCTTGTTGAGGGACGAAACCTCAAGTTCCACAGAGAGCAGTTTGCTTTCTGTAGAACATTGAGAATGCTGAAAGATATTTAGAAGATTAAATACTGTTTTTAATCATAGAAAAACTTGTCTTCAAGGTGTCAACAGCTAAGCCTTGTTGGAGATGAAACCTCAACTTCCACAGAGAGCTGTTTGCTTTCTGTAGAACTGAGAATGCTGAAAGATATTTAGAATTATACACGAACATAGTCAGGGTTTAGTTTCAGGGGGTTTTAAGGAAATACAATAACAGAAATGCACCAATTTACTTTCTAAAACTGATACACAAGGGTACCTAAACTCCACATTGACCACGTTTTATTGAAGAGAGTCGTCTCTCCTTGTTTCAATATAATATTTATGTTTTAATTTGCATATTCCGAGGGAGGGTTTGAACAACCAACCCCCCACCCCCTGGCTACGCCCATGGAATTATAATAAGAATGGTAATCAGGCCTCACAAATCATCTAAAAACTATTGTTCGAAGATGATCTGTTATTCTGCAGCAGAACCCCCATTCGCTTACTCAAAAACGATGATTCATTGATCTGTAGATGAAAGAGATATTGGGCCATGTAACGAAAAACTACAATTTTTGAGCCTTTTCCAAAACTTGTGGCAGACATGCAACGAGTCGATTTTTGAAGGTGGTGTAATAAAAGTTGCCTATAAGCAAGTACTAACAAAACGTTTATTTTGATCATCTGTTGAATTTGTTTGAGAATCCCTGGATGCAACTTCACACCCATGGCCGTAGCCAAGGGGGGGTTTTGGGTTCAAACCCAGAATATTAAATAAATCCCTTAAATATTATATTGAAACAAGGAGAGACGACTCTCTTCAAGAGAGCTTGGTAAATGTGGAGTTTATGGATCTTTTGTGTCGGTTTTAGAAAGTAAATGGGCGCAGTTCCGTTATTGTATATTCATCAAACCCCATTGTATTAAAAGTTGCCTATAATTAGGTACTAAGAAAACGTTTATTTTGATCATCTGTTCAATTTGTTTGAGAATCCCTGAATGCAACTTCACACATATTTGAAAATTGTTCGCATGCGCATTGTAGTGACAGAACATAGGCGTAGCGAAAAATAATTTAAATAAATTTTGTGGAGGGATGTATTTGCTGTATTTTGTAATAGCTTATATTTTGGGTACATTTCACACTTTGCAAGCGACCAATTAATTGTTTTTTCTCTAGTAGCATCGGACTTCTGGGATGTACTTGTTAGCTAGAAACTGTAGAAATCTTTCTTATTTTATTATCTGATATAGCCTAACGCTACACCACGCAAGGAACGGTAAAGCGCTCGGCGACGACGGGATAATAGGGGTGATGCTGCATCAGTGGGGAGACACGTTAACCACACAACTGCCATTGCTGTTTAACCAATGCCTGGAAGAAGAGAACATTCCTGAAGACTGGACATCTCGTCTAGTGGTACTGATCCACAAAAAGGGAGACACAGAAAACCTGGAGAACTACAGACTGAACAGCTTACTGTCCCAAACTTACAAAATGTTCACAAAAAGAATATCGGATTACCAAAAAACTTGACAACTACCAACCCAGCAAACAACCAAGGGATTCAATACAACCGAGCAACTACAAACAACATACACATTAAGACGACCACAGAAACATTGTATTCTGTGGTCGTCTCCATGTGTACACTCATCGTTGTTTCTCAATGTGTACTCTCGCCGCTATGGCTAACGTTCATAGATTTCGGAAAAGCCTTTGACACAGAGGAAATCTGGGCACTCCAGCAAGCCGTAGAAAATGCTAGCATTGATTATAGGTACGAAAACTCAATCAGCAATCTCTACCACAACGCCACATTACAAATCCAACTGCACGCACCAACCGATAAAGTGAGAATCACGAGAGGTGTATCGCAGGGAGATCCTTTCGCCGAAACTATTTACCCTGGTCTTGGAAGATGGTCTTCGCCTTAAAACAATTGATTTCAGTATCCGAGGTATTAACATAACGGGTGACATAACTAATGTTTGCCGACGGCATAGCACTGATAGACGACACTGATAGACAACAACACTGATGACTTCAACAAGGAAGAACTCATCACACTCATCAACGATATCTACATAGCCACGAAACGCATAAGATTGGAAATTAACTTAATAAAAACCAGGTACATGACGTCAGATAGAGAAGATGTAGAACAAATTACCATCGAAGGCAACTTAATTGAGAAAGTACAAACATGTAAGTATCTTGAGCAAACACTAACAATAGATTAGGCAAATCAAGAACTAGAGGATCAGACAAACCTGGGCGGCTCACAGCAAGATAAAAAATATACTAGCGCTCAACGTCCCCCTCGAGTTAAAAAGCGCCCTATACAATCAGTGCATACTACCGGTGACCACTTATGGATTGCAAACCTGTGCAATTACCGAAACAACAATGGAAAGACTGAGGGTAAATCAAAGAGCAATCGAAAGACGCATACTAGGAATATCACTGAGATAAAAGAAACGATTGGATCAGAGAGAAGACAAAAGTAAGTGATGTAACAAATGAAATATTACAGCAGAAATGGAGTTGGGCCGGCCATGTCGCAAGAAACGAAGGCAAATGGAGTGGAAAAATCATAAGTTGGAGACCATGGAACAACAGAAGAAGCGTATGAAGACCACAGATGCCATAGAACGACGACCTCAAACGAACGGAAGGCATTAACTGGTACCAAGCGAAATTAGTTGACTACATGAATCAACAGGACTACGTGGAGAGCTTATGCCCAACGGGCAGACGACACCTTAAAAAAAAATATATATATATATATATATATATATATATATATATATATAGTCTATTCGCGCCAATTTTAATAAATCTGTATTTTTAATTCAACATTTGAATCGATTTTGGAAAGGTTTATCGACCTGGGCCGAAATCGCGCGATTTACCTATTAATTTAGTCGCGAATTTATATATTCGGCGAGTATGCTTCGAGTGCGTGAAGCGTAGAGACAAGAATCGAAACGCGAACGAAGCTCGACCGACACGTACACGCATCTTTCCAAGTTTCTCCTTTTAAGTCAAATTAACTAGGTGTGTAATCACGAGCCCAAAGGGCTGAAGCGGCATCCAACGTCTGGAAGACATCAATTTTAAAGGAATCCTTCCACTTACTATCCCCATTTCCTCCCTTAAAAAATGCGCCGGAAGGACGATCACGTGGCGGAGACGCGAGCAGCCCTAACAGGTAAGTGATTAGACCAGCCCTGTTTTAAAACTGGAAATTTGTTATTTTCGTGAGACACGGTCCAAGCATTGCTATTTCGAATCGTATCGGGGTCAGTTAGTCGAAGACGTATATGTGCTCGGGCGCTGTTGGATTCGCCATTTTGTTTCCGGTCTCGGCGGAAACACTCAAAGCATACTCCATTAATTTTGTCAGGATATCCTGCTATCGTTGGAATAATCTGTTAGTTATCTGGTTATTCAATTTCGTTGATTATTAATTTTATCTGGTTATCCAGTTTCGTCGGAATAATCAGTTAGTTATCTGGTTATTCAATTTTGTTGATTATTAAGTTTGTATGGATATTCCGATTTCGTCGGAATAATTAATTCGTTATCTGGTTATTCAATTTCGTTGATTATTAATTTTGTCTGTATATCCAGTTTTCGTCTTAATAATTAATTAGTTATCTGGTTATTCAATTTCGTTGAATATTAATTTTATCTGGTTATCCAGTTTCGTCGGAATAATCAGTTAGTTATCTGGTTATTCAATTTTGTTGATTATTAAGTTTTATGGATATTCCGATTTCGTCGGAAAAATTAATTCGTTATCTGGTTATTCAATTTCGTTGATTATTAATTTTGTCTGGATATCCAGAGTTCGTCGGAATAATTAGTTCGTTATCTTGTTATTCAATTTGTTGGTTATTAATTTTATCTGGTTATCCAGTTTTCGTCGGAATAATTAATTAGTTATCTGGTTATTCAATTTCGTTGATTATTAATTTTATCTGGTTATCCAGTTTCGTCGGAATAATCAGTTAGTTATCTGGTTATTCAATTTCGTTACCAGCTTATTTTGGAAATAATAATTCATTTAGTACCAAACTGTGAACCCGCCACTGTTTGTTTTAGTTCAATTTCTGCCACGGAGGCGCCACTAGTATCGGAGCTCCAGCGACTGTCAATTCAAATTATAAGAAACTGTCTTGTGTTTCACCCAAGGTTTCATTAGATATTTGTCTGTGATATGAGTCGAAAGATGTTACGACTAGTTTTGATTGATTTGAGTGGAACACTTCACATAGAAAACACAGTGATTCCAGGCGCCATCGAAGCTTTGAACAAGTAACTATGCTTCCTTAATAAAATAAATAATAAAACTTAATCGAATCTATTTATAAGGTTGCTTTTAGATTGCGTCAAACTGAACTTAAACTCAAGTTTGTAACGAACACGACGAAGGAAAGCAAGGATTTCCTGTACAATCGCTTGAAGAATTTGGGATTCTCCATAGACAAGAATGAGATTCTGAGTTCGTTGAGCGTAGCTCAGTCCCTAATCGTGCAACGAGGTCTTAAGCCCCTTTTGCTGTTATCGCCGGAAGCACTCGAAGACTTCGAAGGTCTCGCTTGTAGATCCGACGAAAAACCAAATGCAGTCGTCATTGGTTTAGCTCCAAATGATTTTCACTACGAGAAATTAAATGAAGCTTTCAAGTACTGAAAAAAATGAATGTTGCCTGAAATATACACTAAACTTTTGTATTTTAGATATTTGTTGGATGGGGCTCAGTTAATTGCAATTCATGCTGGGAAATATTTCAAGAGGACCGATGGATTGGCTTTGGGGCCTGGGTGTTTCGTGAAGGGGCTTGAGTATTCTGCTCAATGTAAAGCTGAGCTCATTGGGAAACCAAACGCTGGGTTTTTCAAAGCCGCTCTTGGTGATATCAAGCCTGAAGAAGCCATCATGATCGGAGATGTAAGTTCAATTTAATAAATACAACAATTATTGAGTTGTTGGTAGAACTGTTCTGCAATATTTAGAAAAATTTTCTAATATTTTAATATTTATTTCAGCAAATATTGCAGGTTTTTTGTAAATTCCACTTTGAAAATCAAATTTGTGAACATTGAAATTTTCAAAGTTAATTTTCTCAAAAACTAATTTGGGGATTTGTTTTAAATTTTCTGGAGATGTTGGTAGAACTGTTCCGGAATATTGAGCAAAATTTTCCAATTTTCTAATATGTATTTCAGCAAATATTGCAGATTTTGTAAATCCCACCTAGAATATAAAATTTGTAAACATTGACATTTTCAAACTTAATTTTCTCAAAAACTAATTTGGGGATTTGTTTCAAATTTTGTAGAGATGTTGGTAGAACTGTTCGGGAATATTTAGCAAATTTTTACAATATTTTAATATTCACTTCAGCAAATATTGCAGTTTTTTGTAAATTCCACCTAGAAAATCAAATTTGTAAACATTTAAATTGAAAAAAAATGAGGAAGAATGATTTGATTATATCCATATGGAATGTACGAAGCTTGTATAGGGTTGGAGCTATGCAAGAAGTAAAAAATTAACTACTAAAATACAAAGTACAGATAGGTTTTCAGCACTTCAAGAGATATAAGAATTTACACTATTAACCAGCGGTAATAGAAATAATACGCTCGGCAAAGGGTTCCGGTTAGTCAACACAAAGATGAAGCACATGGTAAAAGATTTCAAAGCGGTAAATGAGAGAATCTGCGAATACAAGGGAAATTTTTCAACACGACATTCATAAACTGCCACGAAAACCTACGGAAGAAAAAGAAGCAATAATTAAAGATACCTTCTATGAAACCCTGGAAAGGACATATGAGACAGCCCCTAGGCATGACATTAAAGTAATCCTAGGAGATTTAAATGCGAAAATCGGTAAAGAAATAGGCTACAGGCCAACCGTAGGCAGACATAGCAAACACGATATAAGCAACGAAAACGGAAGAAGATTAATAGATTTTGCGATGGGGAAAAATATGATAATCTCCAGCACCTGCTTCCCACACAAACAGATACATAAAGAGACACACAGGGACATAGAGGACAACACCCGATGCAAACACCTGCAATCAAATAGATCATATTCTCATAGATAAAAGACACGCATCAAACATCATCGATGTTAGAAGTTGCAGGGGGGCAAACTGCGACTCAGATCATTTTATGGTGAAAGTGAAATATAGACAGCGAATAACAACAATGGAAAAGGGTAAAAACTGCAATAAGTGAAGAGTTTATGATAATGAAAAACTAAAAGACGAGGAAACCCAAATCAGATACCATCAAAGGGTCACACCACTTTTGAACGAAAACACGGGTGACATGGACAGTCAAGAGAAGTGGAAAAGAATAACTACAGCTGTACACACAACAGCAAGTGAAATTATAGGGGAAAGACTGGTACGACGAAGAATGTAGAGAAGCGCATAAGGAAAGAAACGAAGCTCGAAAGAAAATGATACACAGAAAAACTAGAGCAAATATGGAAGAATATCAAAATAAGAGAAGGCATTCCTGTGCAGAGCAAAGAAAAGAGCATACGAAAATAAGAGAGTAGAAGAACTAGAACAAGAATACAGAAACCAATGTGTGTGAGCATTTTACCAAAAAGTGAAGAAAAGTGAAGAAAAAGAACAATATCAAGCAAGAACAAACATATGTGAAAACAAAGCAGGTGAATTAGTAGCAGACGTGGAAAGTATAAGTGCAAGATGGAAATAATATTTTGAGGAATTACTAGAGGCTAATGACAGTGAAGAAGAAGATTACGATAATAAAGATACTCAGTACTACGGCCCACACATAAACGTAGAGCCACCAACGATTAAAGAAGTTAAACACCTAGTGAAAATTAAAAAACCAGAAATCGCCTGGAGAAGATGAGGTAACAGCAGAACTAGTAAAGAATGGAGGGGAAGAACTAGGAGACAAAATACACGAGCTAATATAAGAGATATGGGTATAAGAGAAAATGCCAGACAGCTGGTCAAATGCAATAATATGTCCCATCTATAAGAAGAAAGGAGATAAGCTGCAGTGCAATAGTTACAAAGGAATATCTTTATTAGGAGTTGTGTACAAAATTATGGCCTCTATAATAGCGGGAAGAATAAATTCATATGCAGAAGAAACATTGGGTGAATACCAATCAGAGTTTAGAAGCAGAAGGTTGACGACAGACCACATATTCACAATAAGAACAAGCCTGGAAAAGTGCTACGAATACAATATCGATGTCCACCAACTGTACATAGATTTTAAGCAGGCATACGACAGCGTCAGGAGAGAATATGTAGAACAGACAATGAAACAATTTGGAATCCCAGAAAAGCTAGTTTACCTAACGAAAATGACAATACAACACACAAAAAATAGAGTGAGAAATCGAGGGAACCTGTCACAGCAGTTCGAAGTGAAAAGGGGACTGAGGCAAAGTTTTAGGCAAATATTTAAGTTTTTAGGCAGGTTGAGGCAAATATTTAACCTAGTACTCGAAAGATGTATAAGAAAGATAGATACAAATCCAGGAGGGAATATTTATAACAGAACCTGCCAATATCTAGCATACACAGACGACATAGTGATACTAACAAGAACAAAACAAGCCCTACAAAGACTGCATATTCTGAATTAGAGAAAGAAGCAAGAAAGGCTGGATTAAAGGTAAATGTAGAAAAAACCAAGTACATGCTGATGACGAGAGACATGAGAAGAGAACAGACGAATATAAGAATAAATAATAAAAATTTCGAAGAAACACCAAAATTTAAATACCTAGGAAGCACAATCACAAAATACAATGAAACAAGCGGAGAAATAAAAACAAGAAACTCAGCAGGAAATAGAAGCTACTACGCACTAAAAAAGATATTCCAGTCAAGAAATATATCAAGAAATGCCAAGAAGAAAATATATAAAACAATAATAAAACCAGTAAGTAACATATGCAAGCGAAACATGCGTTCTAAAACAAGAAGACGATAAAAACCTGTGTTTCTTTGAAATATTTTTAGGGGCAGTGTGAAAGACACCAAGACTATGCCAGCTGCAGATATAGATTCGGATCACAACCTTCTGGTTGCAGACATCAGTACAAGGTTGAAGAGGATCAGACAGTGTGGGAAGAGAAAGCAGAGATGGGACTTGGAAAAGCTAAGAGAGAAGAATGAGGCAGTAAGAGAATCCTTAGAGAATGTCTTTAGTGAATTGAGAGAGGAAAATGTAAGTGCAAGTGCAGAAGAGCAGTGGAGAAATATTAAACTGGCCTTGTTGAATACTTTAGAGAGTAAAGTCAGGAGGGAAGCAAAAAGAGCAAGGAAACTCTGGATCACCAATGAGATCCTGGAGAAGATGGAGGAAAGGATGAAATGTAAAAATGTGAACG
Source organism: Phosphuga atrata (assembly GCA_944588485.1). Lineage (NCBI taxonomy): Eukaryota > Metazoa > Arthropoda > Insecta > Coleoptera > Silphidae > Phosphuga > Phosphuga atrata. The sequence continues at coordinate 49,685,477 of OX155903.1, read as the reverse complement.
AAGCGGAATAGAGAAGACTTAACAATGCACTCAGGAGAGAAACAGACAAAGTGAAGGAATAATACCTAGAAGAAATGTGTGAAGAAATAGAGGAACTACAAAGGAGAGGAAGGTACGACCTAATGTATCAGAAAATGAAGGAGTTGGGAGGCAGTGAGAATAAAGAGTAAGGAATTTCGGAATAGAAAACTCTAAAGGACAAATGGAGACAGAACAAGGAGAGATGCTGAAAATATGGGAGGAAAACGCAAAAGAACTCTACGATAAGAAACACCGCCCCGCAAGTAATTAAAATAGAGATAGAGGAGGTGGTTGATGAAGACGAAAAAGGGCCCAGCATATTGAAAACAGAAGTAGAGAAGGCAATTAAGGACATGAAGAGGAGGAAAGCTACAGGAGAAGACTACATACCAGTGGATTTGCTGAAGGAAATCGGAGATGGAGGTTTGAAAGTGTTGACACAACTCATCAACAAAATCTACGAAACTGGGGAATGGCCTAAAGACTTTTTAGATCTCACAATGGTTGCTCTAGAAAAGAAACAGCAAGCCAAGAAATGTAGTGATTACAGAACAATTAGTTTGATCTCACACGTGGCGAAGATCATTGCAAAAATACTCAATGGACGGATAGAACATAAAATCGAAGAAGTAATGGAAGATGATCTGTTTGGATTTAGGAAAAGAAAAGGAACCAGGGTCGCCATAGGCATGATAAGGATATTGTCGGAGATAGTTTTGACTGTTCACGAAGAAGTCTGCGTCTGTTTGTAGATTGGCAGAAGGCCTTCGATAGAGTTAACTGGACAAAATTGATGAATATTCTTAATGAGATTGCTGTCAACTGGAGAGACCGGAGACTAATTTGCAATCTGTACATGAGACAAAGAGTAAAAGTACAATTGAACTATGGAGAAACAAACAGCGTAGAAATAGGAAGAGGAGTCAGACAAGGATGTTGTCTATTGCCGAATCTCTTCAATTTGTATGGTAAATGGCTGGCGAGAGAAGCTTTGAAACGATGTGGAAATTTCAAGATAGGGGGACGCCTCATCAACACCATCAAATATGCAGATGACCTGGTAGTACTCGTAAAGAACCAAAGACAACTACAACACATGATGAACCGGCTGGTGGAAACTGGAAGGAAATATGGCATGCAAATTAACAAGGAAAAATGTAAAGTGATGAGGATATCAAAAAGGGAAAAACCTTTGAAGATAACAGTCGACAATCAAGAACTGGAGAATGTAAAACAGTGCAAGTACTTGGGAAGCCTGCTGACAAAGGATGCATACTGCACAAATGAAATTCGAGCAAGAATCACCATGGCCAAAGCTGCATTCAACAAGAAGAGGACTCTACTGACCAGCAAGTTGAGCTTGGAACTAAGGAAGAAACTGGTGAAGTGCTACATCTGGAGCATTGCACTGTACGGAGCAGAGACGTGGACCATGAGGAAAAGGGAGAAAAAATACGTCGAAAGTTTTGAAATGTGGTGTTGGAGGAGAATGGAAAAGATCAAGTGGACAGATAGGGTGACAAATGAGGAGGTACTAAGATGGGTAGGAGAAAAGAGAATTATTCTAAAGACAATTCTCCAGAGGAAGGGCAACTGGATTGGACATATAATTAGACATGAGGGGCTCATACATGACGTCATTGAAATTTTCTAATATGTATTTCAGCAAATATTGCAGATTTTGTAAATCCCACCTAGAATATAAAATTTGTAAACATTGACATTTTCAAACTTAATTTTCTTAAAAACTAATTTGGGGATTTGTTTCAAATTTTGTAGAGATGTTGGTAGAACTGTTCGGGAATATTTAGCAAATTTTTACAATATTTTAATATTCACTTCAGCAAATATTGCAGTTTTTTGTAAATTCCACCTAGAAAATCAAATTTGTAAACATTTAAATTGAAAAAAATTAGGAAGAATGATTTGATTATATCCACATGGAATGTACGAAGCTTGTATAGGGTCGGAGCTATGCAAGAAGTAAAAAATTAACTACTAAAATACAAAGTACAGATAGGTTTTCAGCACTTCAAGAGATATAAGAATTTACACAATTAACCAGCAGTAATAGAAATAAAAAAAGGGTTCCGGTTAGTCAACACAAAGATGAAGCACATGGTAAAAGATTTCAAAGCGGTAAATGAGAGAATCTGCGCAATAAGAATACAAGGGAAATTTTTCAATACGACATTCATAAACTGCCACGAATCTACGGAAGAAAAAGAAGCAATAATTAAAGATACCTTCTATGAAACCCTGGAAAGGACATATGAGACACCCCTAGGCATGACATTAAAGTAATCCTAGGAGATTTAAATGCGAAAATCGGTAAAGAAATAGGCTACAGGCCAACCGTAGGCAGACATAGAAAACACGATATAAGCAACGAAAACGGAAGAAGATTAATAGATTTTGCGATGGGGAAAAATATGATAATCTCCAGCATCTGCTTCCCACACAAACAGATACATAAAGAGACTTGGACAACACCCGATGCAAACACCCGCAATCAAATAGATTATATTCTCATAGATAAAAGACACGCATCAAACATCATCGATGTTAGAAGTTGCCGGGGGGCAAACTGCGACTCAGATCATTTTATGGTGAAAGGAAAATATAGACAGCGAATAACAACAATGGAAAAGGGTAAAAACTGCAATAAGTGAAGAGTTTATAATAATGAAAAACTAAAAGACGAGGAAACCCAAATCAGATACCAACAAAGGGTCACACCACTTTTGAACGAAAACACGGATGACATGGACAGTCAAGAGAAGTGGAAAAGAATAACTACAGCTATACACACAACAGCAAGTGAAATTATAGGGGAAAGACTGGTACGACGAAGAATGTAGAGAAGCGCATAAGGAAAGAAACGAAGCTCAAAAGAAAACGATACACAGAAAAACTAGAGCAAATATGGAAGAATATCAAAATAAGAGAAGGCATTCCCAAAACCTGTGCAGAGCAAAGAAAAGAGCATACAAAAATAAGAGAGTAGAAGAACTAGAACAAGAATACAGAAACCAAGAAAAAGAACAATATCAAGCAAGAACAAACATATGTGAAAACAAAGCAGGTGAATTAGTAGCAGATGTGGAAAGTATAAGTGCAAGATGGAAATAATATTTTGAGGAATTAATTACTAGTTTAGTTGTTTAACTTCTTTAATCGTTGGTGGCTCTACGTTTATGTGTGGGCCGTAGTACTGAGTATCTTTATTATCGTAATCTTCTTCTGCTTCCTCTTCTTCTTCACTGTCATTTGAGACTAATGACAGTGAAGAAGAAGAGGAAGCAGAAGAAGATTACGATAATAAAGATACTCAGTACTACGGCCCACACATAAACATAGAGCCACCAACGATTAAAGAAGTTAAACAACTAGTGAAAATTAAAAAACCAGAAATCGCCTGGAGAAGATGAGGTAACAGCAGAACTAGTAAAGAATGGAGGGGAAGAACTAGGAGACAAAATACACGAGCTAATATAAAAGATATGGGTACAAGAGAAAATGCCAGACGGCTGGTCAAATGCAATAACATGTCCCATCTATAAGAAGAAAGGAGATAAGCTGCAGTGCAATAGTTACAAAGGAATATCTTTATTAGGAGTTGTGTACAAAATTATGGCCTCTATAATAGCAGGAAGAATAAATTCATATGCAGAAGAAACATTGGGTGAATACCAATCAGAGTTTAGAAGCGGAAGGTTGACAACAGACCACATATTCACAATAAGAACAAGCCTGGAAAAGTGCTACGAATACAATATCGATGTCCACCAACTGTACATAGATTTTAAGCAGGCATACGACAGCGTCAAGAGAGAATATGTAGAACAGACAATGAAACAATTTGGAATCCCAGAAAAGCTAGTTTACCTAACGAAAATGACAATACAACACACAAAAAATAGAGTGAGAAATCGAGGGAACCTGTCACAGCAGTTCGAAGTGAAAAGGGGACTGAGGCAAGGCGACCCTCTGTCTACTACGTTATTTAACCTAGTACTCGAAAGATGTATAAGAAAGATAGATACAAATCCAGGAGGGAATATTTATAACAGAACCTGCCAATATCTAGCATACACAGACGACGTAGTGATACTAACAAGAACAAAACAAGCCCTGCAAAGACTGCATATTGTGAATTAGAGAAAGAAGCAAGAAAGGCTGGATTAAAGGTAAATGTAGAAAAAACCAAGTACATGCTGATGACGAGAGACATGAGAAGAGAACAGACGAATATAAGAATAAATAATAAAAATTTCGAAGAAACACCAAAATTTAAATACCTAGGAAGCACAATCACAAAAGACAATGAAACAAGCGGAGAAATAAAAACAAGAAACTCAGCAGGAAATAGAAGCTACTACGCACTAAAAAAGATATTCCAGTCAAGAAATATATCAAGAAATGCCAAGAAGAAAATATATAAAACAATAATAAAACCAGTAAGTAACATATGCAAGCGAAACGTGCGTTCTAAAACAAGAAGACGATAAAAACCTGTGTATCTTTGAAATATTTTTAGGGGCAGTGTGAAAGACACCAAGACTATGCCAGCTGCAGATATAGATTCGGATCACAACCTTCTGGTTGCAGACATCAGTACCAGGTTGAAGAGGATCAGACAGTGTGGGAAGAGAAAGCAGAGATGGGACTTGGAAAAGCTAAGAGAGAAGAATGAGGCAGTAAGAGAATCCTTAGAGAATGTCTTTAGTGAATTGAGAGAGGAAAATGTAAGTGCAAGTGCAGAAGAGCAGTGGAGAAATATTAAACTGGCCTTGTTGAATACTTTAGAGAGTAAAGTCAGGAGAGAATCAAAAAGAGTGAGGAAACTCTGGATCACCAATGAGATCCTGGAGAAGATGGAGGAAAGGATGAAATGTAAAAATGAGAACGAAGCGGAATAGAGAAGACTTAACAATGCACTCAGGAGAGAAACAGACAAAGCGGAATATACCTAGAAGAAATGTGTGAAGAAATAGAGGAACTACAAAGGAGAAGAAGGTACAACCTGATGTATCAGAAAACGAAGGAGTTGGGAGGGAGTGAGAATAAAGAGTAAGGAACTTTGGAATAGATAACTCTAAAGGACAAATGGAGACAGAACAAGGAGAGATGCTGAAAATATGGGAGGAATACGTAAAAGAACTACGATAAGAAACACCGCCCACAAGTAATTAAAATAGAGACAGAGGAGGTGGTTGATGAAGACGAAAAAGGGCCCAGCATATTGAAAACAGAAGTAGAGAAGGCAATTAAGGACATGAAGAGGAGGAAAGCTACAGTTGAAGACGACATACCAGTGGATTTACCGAAGGAAATCGGAGATGGAGGTTTGAAAGCGTTGACACAACTCATCAACAAAATCTACGAAACTGGGGAATGGCCTAAAGACTTTTTAGATCTCACAATGGTTGCTCTAGAAAAGAAACAGCAAGCCAAGAAATGTAGTGATTACAGAACAATTAGTTTGATCTCACTCGTGGCGAAGATCATTGCAAAAATACTCAATGGACGGATAGAACATAAAATCGAAGAAGTAATGGAAGATGATCAGTTTGGATTTAGGAAAAGAAAAGGAACCAGGGACGCCATAGGCATGATGAGGATATTGTCGGAGAGAGTTTTGACTGTTCACGAAGAAGTCTGCGTGTGTTTTGTAGATTGGCAGAAGGCCTTCGATAGAGTTAACTGGACAAAATTGATGAATATTCTTAACGAGATTGCTGTCAACTGGAGAGACCGGAGACTAATTTGCAATCTGTACATGAGACAAAGAGTAAAAGTACAATTGAACTATGGAGAAACAAACAGCGTAGAAATAGGAAGAGGAGTCAGACAAGGATGTTGTCTATCGCCGAGTCTCTTCAATTTGTATGGTGAATGGCTGGCGATAGTAGCTTTGAAAGGATGTGGAAATTTCAAGATAGGGGGACGCCTCATCAACACCATCAAATATGCAGATGACCTGGTAGTACTCGCCAAGAACCAAAGACAACTACAACACATGATGAACCGGCTGATGGAAACTGGAAGGAAATATGGCATGAAAATTAACAAGGAAAAATGTAAAGTGATGAGGATATCAAAAAGGGAAAAACCTTTGAAGATAACAGTCGACAATCAAGAACTGGAGAATGTAAAACAGTGCAAGTACTTGGGAAGCCTGCTGACAAAGGATGCATACTGCACAAATGAAATTCGAGCAAGAATCACCATGGCCAAAGCTGCATTCAACAAGAAGAGGACTCTACTGACCAGCAAGTTGAGCTTGGAACTAAGGAAGAAACTGGTGAAGTGCTACATCTGGAGCATTGCACTGTACGGAGCAGAGACGTGGACCATGAGGAAAAGGGAGAAAAAATACGTCGAAAGTTTTGAAATGTGGTGTTGGAGGAGAATGGAAAAGATCAAGTGGACAGATAGGGTGACAAATGAGGAGGTACTAAGATGGGTAGGAGAAAAGAGAATTATTCTAAAGACAATTCTCCAGAGGAAGGGCAACTGGATTGGACATATAATTAGACATGAGGGGCTCATACATGACGTCATTGAAGGGAAGATTAAAGGAACTGCAGGTCGAGGAAGAAGAAGAATGCAACATCTGGATGACATGAAAGAAAGGAGGATACAGCAGGCTAAAGAAAGAAGCTGAGGACAGGGAACATTGGAGGCAGAAATTCTCCTTACAAAGACTAGGACCTGCCACTAGGCACAATACTGTATAATATAATAATCTTTGAAAGGAAAATATTAAGATGAGTATACGGACCAGTGCAAGAAGAAGGGGAATGGAGGATATGAATGAATCACGAGTTAAGAAACTATATGAAGACCCAGATATAGTTGCCACAGTAAAGTCCCAATGATTGAAATGGTTGGGACAAGTAATAAGAATGGAAAATAATGGCGGTCCAAAAATGGCATTTGACAAAAAAACAGAGGGAACGCGAAAGTGAGGCCGACCCAGAGAGCGATGATGTGAAAAATGACCTAAGAGAAATGAAATGCCGACAGAAGAAGAAGAAACATTTAAATTTTCAAACTTAATTTTCTCAAAAACTAATTTGGGGATTTCTTTAAAATTTTGTACAGATGTTGGTAGGACTGTTCCGGAATATTTAACAAATTTTCCCAATTTTTTATTATTTATTTCACCAAATATTGCAGTTTTTTGTAATTTCCATCAAAATAAAATTTGCAAACATTTAAATATTCAAACTTAATTTTCTCAAAAACTAATTTAGGGAGTTGTTTCAACCTTTGTGCAGATGTTGGTAGAACTGTTTGTTAATTACAATGTTCACGTTACTTCTATCCAGGGGTCGTGGTAAAATTTTACAGAAAATGTTGGGTCGCAAATGAAAATAGTGCGCACACCACTGGTGTATTTTATTAGAAAGAACTCCATTATTCAAACTCTTAGTACTCTTGGATAGACACAATCGTTATTCAAATTTATTGATCAATATCTAGAAAATATAATTTGTATGTAGGATGTCACGGATGATGTTCAAGGAGCAATGCAGGCCGGGTTGCAAGGAATTTTGGTAAAAACAGGAAAATACCAGACAGGAGACGAAACCAGAGTGCAAATAAAGCCGACGTTCGTCGCCTCTAGTTTCGTAGAAGCCGTCGAAAAAATCTTAACAGATCTTAAATAATTTGAATTTATTTCTTTGTATATATATACAAAGTATATAGCATATAAAATATATAAATAAAATATATAAAAATTATTATAGTGCGATAACTTTTGTGCCTTTCCATTAATACTTGTTTTATCTGACGCTCGATCGGTGCACCGATGCAGAGCTTCGCCTGGAAAATATTAAAAGTTTAAAAACCGATTATATTCTGCCTAGAAATTAGAAACAGATTATCCTGCTTAAAATGTAAACTATATGCCTAAAACTAATCTTTCAAAAATATAAGCCTTTGCTTAAAGCTGATTTCCTAAATCATTTATCGTCCTACTTTCATTTTATATTAGTCCTACTTTCTTGAATTACATACTTTGTAGATTTCCATGAAAATGAACGTTGAAAATACAACCGATTCCAATACCAATAAATTTACCTTAATATTGGTAGACTCGACAAAGATTTGACTTTGAAATGGTCTACACAACTAAGATTGGAAACTTTCTCTAAAGCCGTGTCCGAAACGGAGAGTTTCCTATCACAAATTTCGAGATTTTTGGTATTAGCCTCCAGTTTCCTCAACTGGTCCCCGTCCCCTAGTTTCCTGGTGCAAACCGGAATCTTGCTAACATCTCTCGCGGACAAGTTTAAACTTCTCCGATTCAAATTCTTTCTGTCTCTGTCGAAACAGGTGGCAGAGATGATGCTGGAATACCGTTTCTTCGGTTTGTCTTCGATGCAGTTGTTTTTGTAAACCTTTGGAGGGACGATTTTCGATTTGTTTTTCGTGATTTTCCGCAAGTTTACTTTAACGTCATCGGTTATATTGGTCGTGGTCAAAACTTCGAGTTCCTTCAACGTTTTTATGTCGCTTAAAACTGTCGGAACCTCAACCGAATCAGATTCTTTCTCATTTGGAATCGCAATGCCTGCATCTGTATAAAAATGCTTTTCCAAAAAAGACATTTGTCTACAAAAGATAACATTTTTACTAGCACTAACTAGCACAAGCTTTACTAGCACAAACTAATTTAAACAGCATGTAAACTTACGTGGCCACAACTGAACCATGTACAACACTCTTCTTAACATCACCATAAGCCTTTTGTTGTTGAACAGCAACTGGAATAACAACTAAAGACCAAAAATCAAATCAACACCTTCGAAACACCTCTAGAAATATTCACCTGGTTCCCTTGTAATGGCTTTCGAATTCTCACTCATTATCCGCCTATCCTCCTCCTTAATCCGTGCCTCGTTCCTTCTACACAACATCTCCTTCTTCTTCTGCTTCAATAAATCCAGAACATCCTTGTTCTTTTCGGAACTTTCAAGCTTGCCCAATGTTTCCATGACCATCTGTCTCGTCTTAGTGTCACTCGTAATCGTAGCCATATTCTTCAGCCTAGACATAAACATCACGAAACCATAACGAATATTCGAAATTTTATCAGCTAAAACAAAAAAAACCATAACAGATATCCATCTAATTCAACTTGCTAGCTTTGTTACTTGCTAGGGCTAACAGTGGAGGAAGGAAATGTTCCTTGAAATATTTCTCACTGAAGATGTTGAGGACAGCCTCACAACAATTGAAATACAACATCCGCGTGTAACAACTGTTGCTTCTTGCCAACTGTTTAATTAAAGATTCCCGAGACCATTTATGCTGGTTATCTTGGAAGTTGTATCGCAGGAACACGATTAATGTTACGATCGCCTGAATCCGAATCGGTTTGCCTTTCTAAAACAACAAAAGCAAATAAAAATTAAAAAGATTTTATCCGATTTACTCCATTCAAGCTCCGGTCCATTAAAACTGGCGTGAAATTATTGTGAATGTAATCCGCAGGCATGCAGAAGGGTAAGCATTCCAACTGATTGAAGAACGTGACGGTTAAGCGCCAATTGTAGGCTTTGGATAATTCGGTTTGGCACTTGAAGAGGGCGCGGCCAATGTCCACAGTGATTTGATTGGCTGTGGTGTTCGACAACGCTTTGCTCTCGCAGAGGCTGAGTAAAGTTTGAGAAATGGTTGGGACTAGGAGGTCCAGCACTTCGATGGCGTCATCTCGCAGCAACTTCACCAGCTCGTTTTTTAATATTTTATTCTGATTGCCTAAAACAATGATTGAAACTGCTCAAGATTTGTCAATAGACCTTAGTTGAAATATTTTGTGTACAATGTGTCAATTTCCGCCCTGTTATACGTCAAAAAGATCCCGAAGTTTTTGACGTATAACTAAATATGTGCCCGAAACTTTCACATTCCCGCCTTTCAAACTTGGCGGATGCGCATGCGCTTAACTAACCGTAAAACGACCTATTAATTCTAGTATTTAATTATAGACATCATATTACTAAGCCATAAGTCCCTGTTTTTTTTTCAAAATTCGATATTTTTCAAGGTTAGGTTAGGTTTTTTTAGCAAAAAAATGTAAACTCCGCTCAAATTATCTTTAGAAAATTTATTTCTTTACAAAACCATGTAAGTGTCTCCAAAATCGATTGAGAAACGTCGCAGTTATGATTGAACTTATGAACTTCGTCGCAAATTTTCGTTTTCTCGCCATAACTCGAAATGCGTTAATTATTTCAAGAAACTTTGTTAAGATCATTTTAAAGGATTTATTGGTTTGTAAAATGGTGTTAAATTTGCGAATTTTGGTTGAGAAATGCCAAAGTTACAGCGAAAATTCAAAATTTTTCAAGGTTAGGTTAGTTTCGGTTTTTTAGCAAAAAATGCAAACTCCGAGCAAAATATCTTTAGAAAATTTAATTGTTTACAAAATCATGTAAGCGACTCCAAAATCGGTTGAGAAACTTATGAACTTCGTCGCAAATTTTCGTTTTCACGCCATAACTCGACATGCGTTCATTATTTCAAGAAACTTTGTTGAGATTAGTTTTAGAGAATTTATTGCTTAATAAAATGGTGTTTTATTTGCGAATTTTGGTTAAGAAATGCCAAAGTTACAGTGAAAATTCAAAATTTTTCAAGGTTAGGCCATCTTTAGAAAATGTAATTTTGTGAAACCTTGTGAAGATTAGTTTTCGAGAATTTATTGGTTTGTAAAATGGCGTTATATTTCCGAATTTTGGTTGAGAAATTCCAAAGTTACAGTGAAAATTCGAAATTTTTCAAGGTTAGGTTAGGTTTTCTTAGCAAAAAATACAAACTCCGACCAAAATATCTTTAGAAAATTTAATTCTTTACAAAACCAATTAAGCGTCTCCAAAATCGATTGAGAAACGTCGCAGTTATGATTGAACTTATGAACCTCGTCGCAAATTTTCGTTTTCTCGCCATAACTCGAAATGCGTTAATTATTTCAAGAAACTTTGTTAAGATCATTTTTAAAGAATTTATTGGTTTCTAAAATGGTGTTAAATTTGCGAATTTTGGTTAAGAAATGCCAAAGTTACAGCGAAAATTAGAAATTTTTCAAGGTTAGGTTAGGTTTTCTTAGCAAAAAATACAAACTCCGACCAAAATATCTTTAGAAAATTTAATTGTTTACGACACCATGTAAACGACTCCAAAATCGGTTGAGAAATTTATGAACTTCATCGCAAATTTTCGTTTTCACGTCATAACTCTAAATGCGTTAATTATTTCAAGAAGCTTTGTTAAGGTTAGTTTTAGAGAATTTATTGGTTTGTAAAATGGTGTTTTAGTTGCGAATTTTGGTTAATAATTGCCAAAGTTACAGTGAAAATTCGAAATATTTCAAGGTGAGGTTAGTTTAGGTTATTCTAGCAAAAAATGCAAACTCCGCCCAAATTATCTTTAGAAAATTTAATTTTCTACAAAACCATGTAAGCGACTCAAAAAACGGTTGAGAAACGTCGCAGTTATGATTGGAATTTTGAATTTCGTCGCAAATTTTCGTTTTCTCCCCATAACTCGAAATGTGTTAATTATTTCAAGAAACCTTGTGAAGATTTGTTTTCGAGAATTTATTGGTTTGTAAAATGGCGTTATATTTGCGAATTTTGGTTAAGAAATGCCAAAGTTACAGTGAAAATTCGAAATATTTCAAGGTGAGGTTAGTTTAGGTTATTCTAGCAAAAAATGCAAACTCCGCCCAAATTATCTTTAGAAAATTTAATTCTTTACAAAACCATGTAAGCTCTCCAAAATCGATTGAGAAACGTCGCAGTTATGATTGAACTTCGTCACAAATTTTCGTTCTCTCGCCATAACTCGAAATGCGTTAATTATTTCAAGAAACTTTGTTAATATCATTTTTAAAGAATTTATTGGTTTGTAAAATGGTGTTAGATTTGCGAATTTTGGTTGAGAAATGCCAAAGTTACAGCGAAACTTCGAAAATTTTCAAGGTTAGGTTAGTTTAGGTTTTTTTAGCAAAAAATGCAAACTCCGACCAAATTATCTTTAGAAAATTTAATTGTTTACAAAACCATGTAAGCGACTCCAAAATCAGTTGAGAAACTTATGAACTTCGTCGCAAATTTTCGTTTTCACGCCATAACTCGACATGCGTTCATTATTTCAAGAAACTTTGTTGAGATTAGTTTTAGAGAATTTTTGGTTAATAAAATGGTGTTTTATTTGCGAATTTTGGTTAAGAAATGCCAAAGTTACAGTGAAAATTCAAAATTTTTCAAGGTTAGGCTATCTTTAGAAAATTTAATTTTCTACAAAACCATGTAAGCAACTCCAAAATCGGTTGAGAAACGTCGCAGTTATGATTGAACTTGTGAATTTCGTCGCAAAATTTCGTTTTCTCCCCATAACTCGAAATGTGTTAATTATTTCAAGAAACCTTGTGAAGATTAGTTTTCGAGAATTTATTGGTTTGTAAAATGGCGTTATATTTCCGAATTTTGGTTGAGAAATTCCAAAGTTACAGTGAAAATTCGAAATTTCTCAAGGTTAGGTTAACTTAGGTTAATTTAACAAAAAATGCAAACTCCGCCCAAATTATCTTTAGAAAATTTAATTCTTTACAAAACCGATTAAGCGTCTCCAAAATCGATTGAGAAACGTCGCAGTTATGATTGGACTTATAAACCTCGTCGCAAATTTTCGTTTTCTCGCCATAACTCGAAATGCGTTAATTATTTCAAGAAACTTTGTTAAGATCATTTTAAAGGATTTATTGGTTTGTAAAATGGTGTTAAATTTGCGAATTTTGGTTGAGAAATGCCAAAGTTACAGCGAAAATTCAAAATTTTTCAAGGTTAGGTTAGTTTCGGTTTTTTAGCAAAAAATGCAAACTCCGAGCAAAATATCTTTAGAAAATTTAATTGTTTACAAAATCATGTAAGCGACTCCAAAATCGGTTGAGAAACTTATGAACTTCGTCGCAAATTTTCGTTTTCACGCCATAACTCGACATGCGTTCATTATTTCAAGAAACTTTGTTGAGATTAGTTTTAGAGAATTTTTTGGTTTGTAAAATGGTGTTTTAGTTGCGAATTTTGGTTAAGAGATGCCAAAGTTACAGTGAAAATTTGAAATTTTTCAAGGTGAGGTTAGTTTAGATTATTCTAGCAAAAAATGCAAACTCCACTCAAATTATCTTTAGAAAATTTAATTTTCTACAAAACCATGTAAGCGACTCCAAAATCGGTTGAGAAACGTCGCAGTTATAATTGAACTTGTGAATTTCGTCGCAAATTTTCGTTTTCTCCCCATAACTCGAAATGTGTTAATTATTTCAAGAAACCTTGTGAAGATTAGTTTTCGAGAATTTATTGGTTTGTAAAATGGCGTTATATTTCCGAATTTTGGTTGAGAAATTCCAAAGTTACAGTGAAAATTCGAAATTTCTCAAGGTTAGGTTAACTTAGGTTAATTTAACAAAAAATGCAAACTCCGCCCAAATTATCTTTAGAAAATTTAATTCTTTACAAAACCAATTAAGCGTCTCCAAAATCAATTGAGAAACGTCGCAGTTATGATTGAACTTATGAACCTCGTCGCAAATTTTCGTTTTCTCGCCATAACTCGAAATGCGTTAATTATTTCAAGAAACTTTGTTAAGATCATTTTAAAGGATTTATTGGTCTGTAAAATGGTGTTAAATTTGCGAATTTTGGTTGAGAAATGCCAAAGTTACAGCGAAAATTCAAAATTTTTCAAGGTTAGGTTAGTTTCGGTTTTTTAGCAAAAAATGCAAACTCCGAGCAAAATATCTTTAGAAAATTTAATTGTTTACAAAATCATGTAAGCGACTCCAAAATCGGTTGAGAAACTTATGAACTTCGTCACAAATTTTCGTTTTCACGCCATAACTCGAAATGCGTTAATTATTTCAAGAAACTTTGTTGAGATTAGTTTTAGAGAATTTTTTGGTTTGTAAAATGGTGTTTTAGTTGCGAATTTTGGTTAAGAGATCCCAAAGTTACACTGAAAATTCAAAATTTTTCAAGGTTAGGTTAGTTTAGGTTATTCTAGCAAAAAATGCAAACTCCGCTCAAATCATCTTTAGAAAATTTAATTTTCTACAAAACCATGTAAGCGACTCCAAAATCGGTTGAGAAACGTCGCAGTTATGATTGAACTTGTGAATTTCGTCGCAAATTTTCGTTTTCTCCCCATAACTCGAAATGTGTTAATTATTTCAAGAAACCTTGTGAAGATTAGTTTTCGAGAATTTATAGGTTTGTAAAATGGCGTTATATTTGCGAATTTTGGTTGAGAAATGCCAAAGTTACAGTGAAAATTCTAAATGTTCCAAGGTTAGGTTAACTTAGGTTAATTTAACAAAAAATGTAAACTGCGCTCAAATTATCTTTAGAAAATTTAATTCTTTACAAAACCTTGTAAGCGTCTCCAAAATTGATTGACAAACGTCGCAGTTATGATTGAACTTATGAACTTCGTCACAAATTTTCGTTTTCTTGCCATAACTCGAAATGGGTTAATTATTTCAAGAAAATTTGTTAAGATCATTTTAAAGGATTTATTGGTTTGTAAAATGGTGTTAGATTTGCGAATTTTGGTTGAGAAATGGCAAAGTTACAGCGAAACTTCGAAATTTTTCAAGGTTAGGTTACTTTAGGTTTTTTTACCAAAAAATGCAAACTCCGACCAAAATATCTTTAGATAATTTAATTGTTTACGAAACCATGTAAGCGACTCCAAAATCGGTCGAGAAACTTACGAACTTCGTCGCAAATTTTCGTTTTCTTGCCATAACTCGAAATGCGTTAATTATTTCAAGAAAATTTGTGAAGATTAGTTTTAGAGAATTTATTGGTTTGTAAAATGGCGTTTTATTTGTGAATTTTGGTTAAGAAATGCCAAAATTACAGTGAAAATTCGAAATTTTTCAAGGTGAGGTTAGTTTAGGTTATTCTAGCAAAAAATGCAAACTCTGCTCAAATTATCTTTAGAAAATTTAATTTTCTACAAAACCATGCAAGCGACTCCAAAATCGGTTGAGAAACGTCGCAGTTATAATTGAACTTGTGAATTTCGTCGCAAATTTTCGTTTTCTCCCCATAACTCGAAATTTGTTAATTATTTCAAGAAACCTTGTGAAGATTAGTTTTCGAGAATTTATTGGTTTGTAAAATGGCGTTATATTTGCGAATTTTGGTTGAGAAATTCCAAAGTTACAGTGAAAATTCGAAATGTTTGAAGGTCAGGTTAACTTAGGTTAATTTAACAAAAAATGTAAACTGCGCTCAAATTATCTTTAGAAAATTTAATTCTTTACAAAACCATGTAAGCGTCTCCAAAATCGATTGAGAAACGTCGCAGTTATGATTGAACTTATGAACTTCATTTATACTTAATAATAACTTAATTATTTCAAGAAACTTTGTTAATATCATTTTTAAAGAATTTATTGGTTTGTAAAATGGTGTTAGATTTGCGAATTTTGGTTTAGAAATGCCAAAGTTACAGCGAAACTTCGAAATTTTTCAAGGTTAGGTTAGTTTAGATTTTTTTAGCAAAAAATGCAAACTCCGACCAAAATATCTTTAGAAAATTAAATTGTTTACAAAACAATGTAAGCGACTCCAAAATCAGTTGGGAAACTTATGAACATCATCGCAAATTTTCGTTTTCACGCCATAACTCGAAATGCGATAATTATTTCAAGAAGCTTTGTGAAGATTAGTTTTAGAGAATTTATTGGTTTGTAAAATGTCGTTTTATTTGCGAATTTTGGTTAAGAAATGCCAAAATTACAGTGAAAATTCGAAATTTTTCAAGGTGAGGTTAGTTTAGGTTATTCTAGCAAAAAATGCAAACTCCGCTCAAATTATCTTTAGAAAATTTAATTTTCTACAAAACCATTTAAGCGACTCCAAAATCGGTTGAGAAACGTAACAGTTATCATTGAACTTGTGAATTTCGTCGCAAATTTTCGTTTTCTCGTCATAACTCGAAATGCGTTAATTATTTCAAGAAGCTTTGTTAATATCATTTTTAAAGAACTTATTGGTTTGTAAAATGGTGTTAGATTTGAAAATTTTGGTTGAGAAATGCTAAAGTTACAGCGAAAATTCGAATTTTTCAAGGTTAGGTTAGTTTAGGTTATTTTAGCAAAATGTAGCCGAAAGGCAACACAAGGGATTCTAAAGGATTATATATATATATATATATATATAAATGTATATATATATTTATATATATATATATATATATATATATAGCATACCTAAACTTTTTGCCATTTGTGCCAAAGTAGAAGCAGCAGATCTTCTCACTAAATAACAAGGATCGGCGACTAGTTCCTTAAAAATGGCATAAGTAAACAGCAACTGATTGGGAGCAAAGTTGAGAGTAAACTCCAAAACCAGAATGATATTACTAGCGCACCGTTCTCTGCACAAAACGTCCTATAAACAAAAAATCACAATGACATTGCAAAAACTAATCCACCATCAGTTTACCTTCGAGGCATCAGCTTTGACATCCGTATTACATTTCCCCATCTGCGAGAAGTTCTTGAAAATCCTGAGGAAGTAGTCGATTTCCATCACAGGAATGCTTTGGTCTAATCCTTGCAAGATCCTCCCGTACTCGTTCGCCAAAATGATTACTGTGCCGTCGTTTTTCTTCAAAGCCTTATCATTCAGCTGCTTCACCAACGGCACCATCGTCTCCTTTTTCGTTTCTAAAATAACATCCAAGAAATATAAAACACCTTTTTTTTCGTAGTTTAGTCTAATACCATTATCTAAGTAGGGTAAAACTCCAGCGATAGTTACGATTGCAGAACCTCGAACGCTCGGATTGCTGTCACAGGCGAGTTCTACAATGCTTGGCAGTAGATTTGTTTTAACGAAACTTTTACCAATACCTAGGAAAGGTGTGGGAAATTACCAGTCTGGGAATGTTTTAGTTGCAGTCAATTTACCTTTGGCAACGTAGGATAGGTTTGAGCAAATTGCAGTTCGGACAGCAGGAGAGCAATCCTGACACAAGCTTAATACTAACGGCAGTAAATCTTTTTTTACACTAAAATGATATTAACATTTTTTAAAATTCAGATGACTTAAATTATAAAATTCTGATGAAAATTGTTAGCCCTTTTCGATATTTTCTGAATAATTTGAACAATGCATGTGACGAAATAATTACAAAAAAATCTTACTCAATCTGATTTAGTCGAGGATATACAGAAATTTTCCCAATTAAATTACTACAAAAAACCTTAGAAATGACCGATTGAGTTGGTCCCGATTTAGTTTTCACCAATGGTAATACCTGAAAGCAACGAAACAAAAATTACAAGTTGTAATCCGTAAATGCGTAACTCACTGAATTTTTAATTGTATCTTCGTTTAATGTTGGAATTAATGAGAGGAGAGTGTCGCACCAGGAAGATGCGACGTTAGGGTCCTTGGCATCGACACCATGGACAACGGATGCGAAAATGCTGGCGTTGGGTTTGGTCTCGACGAGCGTTTTAAATATTTGACTCGCAGATATTTGGAATTCGCTCGAGCTGTTCATCAAGTCATGTTGAATTTTGGGGATGACCCGCGTGTACGTCGACTGCGAATCCGCTGACAGCAACTGGGGCAGCGACTGGATCACACACACTTTCTGCGGATCATCACCCGACCTAAAACAATTTGTTTTCAAGCAGAATTTGTTGGAAAGGCATTTGTTTACTTGGGCTTTGGAGTTATCGCAACCTCCATCCTGTTTACGCAATGGAATTTTAAATAAACATTTTCATTTCTTTTTAAACATTTTTTTTTATTTACGGTTATGGGTTTGACAGCTGACACATTTCAAAATAAACGGTATTTTGACAGTTCATAACTAACTTCAGTAATATTATGTTTGCAACTCTGTATACACAGATATATTAGACTGCCTAATTGAAAAACACGATAGTATCGATCTACCGACGGTTGCAACAAATAATAATAATTTATGGAATTTCCAATATTATTACGCTCTTTGTACGATTATTTCATTATTTGGTAAATATAAATTGAATCAGTAGCTCAAACAGGTCTGTAACCAGTGGTGCTAATAGAACTAACGTAAACCACAGTGGCGGGTACACAGTTTGGCACTGAACAAATTATTCCTTTCAAAGTAAGGTGGAGGTTATATTAGAGCAGGAGCTCATATCGCGTGACATAATTTAATCTAATTTGTGGAATTTTCAATATTTTTACGCTCTTTGTAGAATTATTTCTTTATGTAGAATTTTTTACTTTATTTGTGAAATATGTATTGAATCAGTAGTTCAAACAGGTCTGTAGCCAGTGGTGCCAATTGTACTAACGTAAAACACAGTGGCGGGTACACAGTTTGGCACTGAACAAACTATTCCTTTCAAAGTAAGGTGGAGGTTATATAAGAGCAGAGTTCATATCGCGTGACATAATTTAATCTAATTTAAGGAATTTCCAATATTTTTACGCTCGTTGTAGAATTATTTTATATTTGTGAAATATAAATTGAATCAGTAGCTCAAACAGTTCTGTAGCCAGTGGTGCTAATTGAACTAACGTAAACAACAGTGGCGGGTACACAGTTTGGGACTGACCAAATTATCCCTTTTAAAGTGAAGTGGAGGTTATATTAGAGCAGAGCTCATATCGCGTAACATAATTTAATCTAATTTATAGAATTTCTAATAGTTTTACGCTGTTTGTAGAATTATTTCTTTATTTGTGAAATTCAAATTGAATCAGTAGTTCAAACAGGTCTGTAACCAGTGGTGCTAATTGTATTAACGTAAAATACAGTAGCGGGTACACAGTTTGGCACTGAACAAATTCCTTTCAAAGTAAAGTGGAGGTTATATTAGAGGAGATCTCATACCGCGTGACATAATTTAATCTAATTTATAGAATTTCCAATATTTTTACGCGCTTTGTAGAATTATTTCATTATTTGTGAAAAACAAATGGGATTGGTAGTTCAAACAGACCCGTAACTAGTGGTGCTTATTGAACTAACGTAAACCACAGTGGCGGGTACACAGTTTGGCACTGAACAAATTATTCCTTTCAAAGTTTAAAGAAAATAAAATACTACATTTTCTAGTTATAAAGCATCAATATTAGAATAATCAATAAAATAAAACACAAAAACTAAATAGTTTAGATAATATGAAGCAGAATTTTCTTACGTAAGAATGTGCATAGCTCTATCGATGGGCCTGCTGTCGAGACTAGAATCAAGTGTGTGTTTCTTCATTTGATCTAAAGTCTAAAAGTCAAATATAACAGATAAACTTCAAACAAACAGTGCGAAAAAATTGTTACTTTTCCCTTGCCAGGCTTGTCGAGGTGCAAATTCTTCTCTTCGTCCAGGGTGCTCATTTTACTTGCCATGGTGCTTACTTACCGGCCCGGGCGGAAGCAACGAAATTTCGAAATTGTCACGCAAACAAATAAAAGAATAAACAGAGACACATGCTGGGACAAATAAAAGTCAAACTCCAGTCAAAAACAATCGTTCTTTTTTCTGCAGTATCAAAAGTTACAAATTTAAAAAATATCCCGAGGCTTTTAAATTCAATTCTATTATCAATATTATAAAATACAGCTTTTTCTCGTACTTCTATTAGTCAATAAATTAAATTATACTAATTTTTGTCTTGAAATTATCTCATAATAACTCTCTAGTCTGCTTAGTCTCATCCGTCTGTTTAATCTCGTTTCTCTAGCCTTGACGGTATGATATTAAAATAAAATACTTACGAAGAATTATCTTCGAGATTCAATAGATTTTATTAAAGTCTCATAGGAAGCTTTAGAAGACTCTCCGTCCAATTCGAACCGGTCGATGAATAATTGAGCCCTTAATACATATGTGGTGTTAAAAAATTGAGCTGAAAATTAAACCTTGAATTAGTTTAGAATCTAAAGATCGTTGAAATATTCATACTTTCATCGGTTTTCAAGAACAGAATGGAGTTAGTGACAAAGTATTCCTTGGAGGTTTCCAAGCCAAGGGTGGGTAAGACTGTGTAGTATCTGTCTTCGCCAACATTAAAATTGACCATCGGAGACTCTAAAATGTTGGTCAAATCATCGGTGAGTTTCGGTCGCACCCTGATGTTCTGATTAGATTCGAAATTCACTGCCTTACAATAAACCCGTATCAAAGATTGCCTAAAATAATTTCGTGTTTAAATCGTACGTTACGCTGTTGAGTGTTTAAACCTTTCTTTGAATGATAAGTCCGCTAAACTTGTGTCGCCTAGTCGCAAAGCATCAATTACATGCAAACTCTTAACATCGATGTCTTCCATGGTTTTCCTTAAAATCCCCTTCTCTTGGACCATTTCTCCGAACAACAAAGTTCCTTTAATCAAATGCAAGTTCTTGACTTTAACCCATTTGTGGTTTTGGAGTCGGAACACCTTCGACCCACCAACACCTACAAAATCACAATTTAATTTAACCTTAAGTTTGTGTTTACGGTAGTAATTACCTGCATAGAAATTGCAGTAGTTTGTCGTCCGGCAGCTGGAAAGCGAACAGTAAGTCCAATCGGAAATATCTGCAGACAATTTGTTGAGCTCTTTTATTGTTGTTAAATTGCTTGGTTGCACATACAGGAATTCTATTGGTCAAACATTAAATATTGTTGTGTTTGTGTTAAAACATTGAATGATTAGTTTAAATTTAGTCAAAATCGGTTTCTCTGTCCGTAATTTCAAGCATCAATGATTTCAAATTGTCCATGTGCAATCTTTAAATAGACCTTTTCATAGTTGAAATTTTTTTGTGTGCATGTGTGCAATGCTATACGTCAAAAAGTGCCCGAACTTTTTGACGTATAACTAGTGAAAATAAAATGTGGCCGAAACTATCATATTCCCGCCTTTCAAACTTGGCGGAAATGCATGCGCTTAACTGCGCATGTGTCAATTCCCGTCATGTTATACGTCAAAAAGTGCCCGACCTTTTTGACGTATAACCAGTGAAAATAACAAAATGTGCCCGAAACTTTCATATTGCCGCCTTTCAAACTTGGCGAAAATGCATCCGTAAAAAGGTCTATTGGTCCTGATCATTGAAACTATAAAATCGTCCAGAATCTGTAAATCTGTCTGCAAGTAATCTGATTCTTGATACATAATATCTCTTTAATCTGATGCATTATAAATAATAATCTGGTGTTTGCTGACAGCTTAGAACCAGCAGATACGGAAATAGGTACACATACAGCTGATAGCAACCAATGGACAAAAGTACCTGAGAAGAAAGTCCTGAAACAAACAAAGCGCAAAAACAAAAGAAACTTGATACATACTGGCTGAGCCAACCTATACGAACCTCCAACAAATTTTCCGAGCTAGGAGATGATAAACAAGACACTCAAATCAATGAGACCAATGAAACAATTGAAAAACCTGCTAAAGCACCACCCGTATATGTAGACTGAGTGAGTAATATCCAACCATTATTAAAGATGCTCGATGAGGTAGCTGCAGATGAAACTATGAAGTGAAAGTTCTCCGTAATGAACAAGTTAGAATACAACCCAAATCTACCGAACTATATACAAAAATAGTTATAAAACTTCCAGAAAAAAATACAGAATTTTATACCTACAGGCCCAAACAAGATCGCTGTTTCAAAGTAGTCCTCAAAAATCTTCACCCCTCCACTGATATAGAAGAAATAAAAGCTGAATTAGAAATACACGGACATAAAGTCACTAATGTTTATAACGTCAAACAAAGAAGTACCAAAAAACTGTTACCAATATACTTCATAGAAATAGAACCTAATAGCAACAACAAACATATCTATGATATCAAAAGCCTATTGCACTGCAGAGTCATCTTCGAACCACCAAGACCTAAACAGGAAATTCCACAATGTGGCAATTGCCAACAATATGGGCACACAAGAAAATACTGTTTTAGGAAACCGAAATGTATAAAATGTGCTGGAGATCATGCATCGTCCAAGCGTGAACGTAAAGAAAGGTCGGACTCAGTTAAATGTGTACTTTGCAATGGCAACCATCCTGCAAACAATAAAGGTTGCCAAATATATAAGGAGCTCCATAAAATCAAATATCATACACAACCGACAAAACCCCAACAGATAATGCATATCAAACAGCAACCAGACAAGCCTGGCACTTCAAGGCAACAAAACCAACCTTCATATAAGCAAGCATTAAAACCCAATAAACCTTCGCATGATCCAGCTGGTGAGCAAAGTCCAATGAATTACCAAAATTCCAAACAAATAACAATGACATGAAAGAAATCATGAATACTATGACGCAACTAATGCAACAATTAACTTCAGTAACAAACCTTCTAATGGAAATCATGACCAAACTGACACATTCGGTTCATTAAAAATAGCCCTGTGGAATGCTAATGGGCTCTCACACCATGTCCCAGAAGTGGAGACATTTTTAAAAATGAACAAAATTGATATCTTACTTGTATCTGAAACACATTTTACAAAAAAGAATTACCTAAACAGCTTCAATTACAAATTCTACCAAACAATGCATCCGGATGGCACGGCATACGAAGGATCTGCAATTCTCATTAAGAATAATATCAAACATCATGAAACCGAGCAATTTAAAACTCCTGAGATACAAGTCACAAGTGTTGTTATTGAGGATTGGCGGGGACACTTGACTGTAACTGCACTATATTCTCCCCCAAAACATACAATTAAAAAAGAAGACTACACCAAGTTCTTTAAAACGCTAGGACCTAGGTTCATAGCAGGTGGAGATTATAATTCCAAAAATACCCAATGGGGCTCTCCCCTAACAACTCCCAAAGGTCGACAATTACAGGCAGCTATAAATGATCTACACCTAGATACAATATCGAACGGGGAACCAACGTACTGGCCTACTGACCCAAAAAAACTCCCAGACTTGGTAGATTTCAGTGTCATAAAGGGGATTTCTACTAATTGTTTCAAATGTACTTCCCTTCAGGAACTCTCATCTGACCATAGTGTAGTTCTACTAGAGGTTTCCCAAGAGTTCGTTAATGTTAAACCTACAGCGAGGCTATATAACCGTAGAAGTAACTGGGACATGTTCCGCTCCATAGTAGAGTCTACGATTAATACCGACCTGCCTCTTATAACCGAAGAGGACATTATGACAGCGGTCGAACATTTCAATGAGTGTGTCCAGAATGCTGCTTGGGATAGCACTCCTGCTGTCAATAAATACACGAAACTAGACTGCTTGAAGCCCATCCGTGAACTAGTAGCCGAAAAAAGACAGGCTCGTAAATTGTGGCAAACTACTAGATTCCCAGGGGACAAAACACGGCTGAACTACCTAACGGCTAAACTTAAGAAACTACTACAAACTGAAAGAAATGAAAATGTACAGAACTACCTGCGTAATCTAGATGCTACTGCTGATAGTGACTATTCCCTTTGGAAAGCAACCCAAAGACTCAAAAGACCCATTGCCTCTAATCCGCCGATACGCAGGAAGGACGGTTCCTGGGCAAAAAGTGACCCAGAGAAAGGGGAAGCCTTTGCTTCTCATCTTGTTAATGTCTTCGTACCAAACACTGCCCAGAATGCGTCGGAAACGGACAGTGAACGACTCATCAACTCCCTTAATGAACCTTACCAACTCGACCTGCCAATTGAAAGGATCAAGATACGCGAGGTCATGGAAGCAATTAGAAACATGAATCAAAATAAAGCCCCAGGGTATGATCTAATTACTGCAAAAATACTTTGTGAAATACCTGCAATAGCAGTACATTTTTTGACACACCTGCTTAATTGCATACTAATCAGAGGCATCTTCCCACCCCAATGGAAGGTTGCTCAAATAAAAATGATCCTCAAACTCGGTAAAATTCCACAAGATGTGTCCTCCTACAGACCGATCAGCCTACTGCCCATTCTTTCAAAGGTTATGGAAGTACTTTTTTTAAAGCGATTAAACGCAGTAATAGCAGAAAATCAGATCATACCTAACCACCAATTTGGCTTTAGAAAAAATCATGGCACCATAGAGCACGTGCATAGGCTAGTAGAAGAAATACATAAAGCTTTTGAAAACAAAAAATATTGTTGCGCGGCATTTCTCAGGCCTTTGACAGAGTCTTATTGTACAAAATAAAAAATCAACTCTCGACAAACTATTACATATTCTTAAAGTCATATCTTGCCGACAGGTTTTTCTATGTTAAGCAAGGAGAAGACATAACCAAACTTCAGAGGGTTCACGCAGAAGTCCCACAGGGAAGCGTGCTTGGTCCGATCCTCTATCTGATTTACCTCAAACCTGCCCATGACAGACGGAGTCGTGATCGGCACTTTCGCTGATGACACAGCAGCATTAGCTGTCCATGACGAACCGGCACAAGCAAGTATAATGCTTCAACGCTCCTTAGACAACATCACGGAATGGCTAACTACCTGGCGGATAAAAGCAAACGAGACTAAGTCGGTAAAGGTGACATTTACGACGCGACGCGCAACATGCCCCTCTGTGTCGCTCAATAGAGTACTGATTCCCCAAGCGAACGAAGTCAGATACCTTGGACTCTATTTGGATCGTCGTCTTACATGGAAAAAACATATATTCACAAAACGAAAAGCACTAGGGATCCAACTGAGGAAACTGTACTGGTTGCTTGGCAAAAAATCACAGTTGTCACTGGCAAACAAACTGCTGTTATACAAATGTATTCTTAAACCAATCTGGACTTACGGAATTCAACTCTGGTGCACAGCCTCCAATTCAAACTTGGAAATATTACAGAGGTTTCAGTCCAAAATTCTGAGGAAAATTGTTAATGCTCGGTGGTTCCTAACAAACCAACAATTACACCATGACCTTGAAATCGCAACAGTTCAAGAAGAGATTAAACACTCAATGAAGTCGTACAGGAACAGACTTGATAATCATCCAAACATACTGGCTACACACTTATTGAATGATAATTCAGCATTCAAAAGGCTAAAAAGAAAGTCCCCTAGAGATTTATAGGGAATATTATACATAAAGGGCGCACGTCGCTGGACTGACTGCCCTCCAAGTCAACTGATAAATTTCTAACCTTATGCTGAATGTTCGTACGAAACAGATTGCATAAATACTATCAAAAAAAAATCTGATGCATGATACACGAAAATCAGATGGAAAAACAGTGAGTTATCGAAGAAAAATGGATCATGGAATTTGTTAAATCGTAAGAAAAAGTTTTTGCTTAATACCACCTTTCTTGATACAACAAAGATCTCAATGTATCATACAGATTAAACTGCAAGAAAATTGTAGTTATTCTCTGTATTAAACGTTGAAAAGAAATGAAAATTGTGGAAGTTATGATCAAAAAACAATTTATTTTCAGAGGAAATTTTAATTTTTTGTTGATAACTTTGTTAGTTTTTCTAGCAGAAAATTAGTTGTAACAGTTCCTTAAAGTGGAGGAGATTCTCTTTAATTTGATGTATGATACACGAAAATCAGATGGGAAAACAAAGAGTTATCGAAGAAAAAAAATCAAGGAATTTGTTAAATCAGAAGAAAAAGTTTTTGTTTAATAACTTTCTTGAAACAACAAAGATTTCAATATGTCTTACAGATAATTAAACTGCAAGAAAATTGTAGTTACTCGGTGTATTAAACATTGAAAACAAATGAAAATTGTGGAAGTTATGGGTAAAAAACGATTTATTTTCACAATTTGAATTCTTTTGTGATAACTTTGTTAGTTTTTCTAGCAGAAAATTAGTTGTAACAGTTCCTCAAAGTGGAGGAGATTCTCTTTAATCTGACGCATGATACAAGAAAATCCAATAGAAAAACAATGAGTTATCGAAGAAAAAAGAATCATGGAATTTGTTAAATCGGAAGAAAAAGTTTTCGCTTAATAACTTTCTTGAAACAACAAAGATTTCTAAGTGTCTTACAGATAATTAAACTGCAAGAAAATTGCAGTTATTCTGCATATTAAACATTGAAAACAAATGAAAATTGTGGAAGTTATGAGCAAAAAACAATTTATTTGGGAGGAAATTTTAATTTTTGTTGTGATAATTTTGTTAGTTTTTGTAGCAGAACATTAGTTGTAATAGTCTAGAAATGTCCATGTTATACGTCAAATAATCTGTAAATCTCAGATCGTAAAAAAATCTCAAAGCACAAGTTGTAAATCTCTGCAACTAACAAAATCTTTGAAAAATAATTTGTGCAATTAGTTTGTTTGCGATCTCTAAATTAGTTCAGTAATAAATAGCATTAACCTGGTTTACTAAGAGCTGCAGCGAGAAGATCTTCCGTAGTGAACTTCTCAACATTGGTTCTAGCTTTATCGGGAATTTGCCACCGCAGCAAACACCGAGCCCTCAATTCCTCCTGTTGGCTCTCAATAAGACTTGGATTCCTGCAGAAAATCGCCAACTTCGACAAATTCCACGTCTGATTCCTTCCAAGTCTACAAAATATTAACTGCAACAAACGATTTAAATAAGTTGACTGCCACCAATATTTTTGTTTTTTTTTAAAAGCACCGAACCACTCCGATCAGAGTGCATGGCAGTCAACCTGTTAAACTATCTTCAACTAATTACTTGTTATTGCGATTGATGATGTATTGCTTGAAACCTGCAAAGCCATTGATGACTTCCCGAGGCACTATACTAATAATATCTACTTCTTTATTATCTTGCAACAAAAACAATTCGTCGACAATCCTTCGGAGATAATTCCTGATTGCGGAAACGGCTGCGGAATCTTTCAAGCGGCTGCATATCAAATACCTCTCAGAGTTTGCTGGTCGAGAAGAATTCGGTTTAAAAATTGTTACTGAAACCAACAGAGTAAAATTTGTGTTTTTGTTCGAATTTTGAGTTTACTTTTGTCGAAACATTGGTGCATTAGGAATATAAGGCCTACACTGAAGGCTGTGAAGGTGTCGAAGAGTTTCGTGACAAAGTGGCCCCGCTTCCGAACGATTTCCAAAGCGACCAAACACTGACAGACGTAAATCTGTTTCGATAAGATTTCTTGTAAGTTCTCATTGCCTTCCACAGAAAAACCCTTCAAAAAATATTCATTTAAAAATTGTTACCCACACGTAGAATTATTTAATTATAGCAAATAAAGCAAATTATTGTAGCAAATTATCCAACATGATAACCAACGATCATTGAACGGTCATGGTACCAGAAGAAGAAGAAGAAAATATAAGTATTTACTCCATCAGCCATCATGAAATGGACTCCACTACCATCGGTTTCATGCAGGATATGTTTGGTGAAATCATTGATGTTTTCTGGATGGCACACATTTCCATCTTCCAGAGCTCCATAATAAGGTTGGAAGGTAACACCCGAACAGCAAGTCGAATCGTAAACTTTGAAGTCGTGAACTCCCCTCAGGGTGAAACCAAACCCTTTAAAACCCCATTTCTTCCTCCAGAGGATATATTCGGAGAAACCACCCGGACCGGCACAGACGTCCGCGAAGTAGTACGGACCTTTGTGTAATTTATGGTCGATCTGGAAATATTCGAAATAGATTTACACGTTTCAATAGGTTTTTTTGTTACATGTCTGTCGATGTTGGAGAACATGAAGTTTGTGGCTGAATCGATGTTGGCCATCTTTAAGGCAGCTCTGTTCATGAAGAACGCCGAACGGATTGTCTCAAACGGATTGGCTCTGGTCCTTGCCTTCGATAGTTGCAACGAATCAAATTCTTCGAAGACTTCTTGCTACGACAAATCAAAATTAAACAATAATCTAGAAACACGAGAGTTTATCGATAAAAATCGTGAACATTTGTGAATCCTAACAATCAGCTTGTCTATTCGCCATCTTACGAATCAAATAGTTTTTGTCTGTCTGTAATTTAAAAATCTGTGAAGATAAATTACTTTGTAATTAACTCGTTGAATAAATTAAATGTGTCCGCCTATAAATTTAGTTTAAAATGTTGAAACAGTTCAGAATCTGTTCAATACAATTCATTCGTAGCCTCTTTTTCTTGTTGAGTCACAGTCAACATACTTTTGTTTTAATTAATTCCTGCAGCATTTCCGGATCGCAATATTCAGTTTCATTCTCCGTCATTGCCTTGGGTAGACCTTTCTCCAACCAATCGAAACTTATAGTAATTTCGCATTCTCCGCTTTCAATCCATATCAGTTCTTCTACAACTTCGATATCCTAAAATATCAAAGTAAATGATTAAAGTCTTCTTTTACGTTCGTCCGGACAACAAAATAAGAATTATATAGGGAATATTGTTGATGGACTCAAAATACTGGATGGGATATCACTCAATTTTCTACACAGCAGCAATTGAAAACAACTTGGAAGGCACAGCAACAAATTTTCCTAAGATGTTTGAAACTGTGTCACCACCTCGCTGTTCTCTTTCAAAAACTGTTGAGACAAGAAGCTTTATTTAAACCATAAATAGGGAAATGGTGCACTATATGCTGTAACATCTTAAAAAACACTGCAGTTTTATCGGTCTACTGCCTACTGTCGCACCAAATAATACTTGACAAATTGTGGATTATTTTAGCTTATATTATTAGTTAAATGTAAATTGAAAATTGTTGAAGTTATTAGCAAAAAACAATTTATTTTCAGAGGAAATTTCAATTTTTTAACAATAACTTTGTTTGTTTTTGTAACAGAAAATTAGCTGTAACAGTTTCTTAAAGTGGAGGAAATTCTCTTTAATTTGATGTATGATACACGAAAATCAGATGGAAAAACAATGAGTTATCACAGAAAACAGATCATGGAATTTTTTAAATCAGAAGAAAAAGTTTTTGCTTAATACCTTTCTTGAAAAAACAAAGATTTTAATGTGTCTTACAGATAAATAAACTGCAAGAAAATTGTAGTTATTCTGTGTATTAAACATTGAAAACAAATGAAAATTGTAGAAGTTATGAGCAAAAAACAATTTATTTTCAGAGGAAATTTTAATTTTTTTGTGATAATTTTGTTAGTTTTTGTAGCAGAACATTAGTTGTAACGGTTTCTTAAAGTGAAGGAGATTCTCTTTAATCTGATGCATGACATAAGAAAATCCAATAAAAGAACAATGAGTTATCGAAGAAAAAAGAATCATGGAATTTGTTAAATCGGAAGAAAGTTTTTGCTTAATAGTTTTCTTGAAACAACAAAGATTTCAATGTGTTTTACAAATAATTAAAGTGCAAGAAAATTGTAGTTATTCAGTGTATTAAACATTGAAAACAAATGAAGATTGTGGAAGTTATGAGTAAAAATCGATTTATTTTCGGAGGAAATTCCAATTTTTTTTATATGATCTCTGTTAGCTTTTGTAGCAGAAAATTAGTTGTAACAGTTTCTTAAAGTGGAGGAGATTCTCTTTAATTTGATGTTTGATATTCGAAAATCCGATGGAAAAACAATGACTTATCGAAGAGAAAAGAATCAAAGAATTTGTTGAATCAGAAGAAAAAGCTTTTGGTCAATACAATTTTCTTGCAGTTTAATTATCTGTAAGAGACATTGAAATCTTAGTTGTTGCAAGAAAGTTATTAAACAAAAACTTTTCCTTCTGAATTAACAAATTCCTTGTTTCTTTTTTCTTTGATAACTCATTGTTTTTCCATCTGATTTACGTGTATCATACATCAAATTAAAGAGAATTTCCTCCAATTTAAGAAACTGTTAAAACTAATTTTCTGTTACAAAAACTAACAAAGTTATCTTTAAAAAAATGAAATTTCCTGTGAAAATAAATTGTTTTTTGCTAATAACTTCCACAATTTTCATTTGGGTTAATATTGAATAAGACACATCATAGTTATAGGGCACCCAAATTTTGATTATTGGAACTTATAAGTTGAATGGGATAAAATAAAAATCTTTACTTCTTCTCGGGAATTCCATTTCTCAACAATATGTCTTCCTGTTGGTATTCCAAAACCTTGATTGGAAATTTGTAAGGGGTACTCGACAGGTTCCAGAATGCCCTGTTCAGCTTTCCCCAAGCCTAAACCTTCCTTGTACCCCATTTTGAACTGAAATTTGAGTGATCACAAACTTTGAACCACACAACTTTCTGATATTTACCATGATTTTTAAAGCTTTCTCACATTTTTCGATGTTTTCCATGTTCTCAGAATACTGCATAGTATCCATTTGGGGCTCAGTCGCCTCCAGCACAAGCTTTCCCAAAATAAAACCAATATGTAAACATGCGAAAATAAGTTTGGTTATGTTTAGCTTTACACATCCAACTGTCACAATTTCGTTGTTTAGAAATCCCTATGGTTATACTAAATACCAACTGCCCAAACAAAAATGATAATCTTAAGAAAATATATATTTAAAAACTTTCTTTCTCTAATAACACTAAAAATTATAACATAAACATTAAACGAAAACTATTGAGGTTGAGCCCTGGGCAGTACAACTCCAGGCGGCAGAACAATTGGATTTTTCTCTGCAATTTCCTCGAAATATTTCCTAATACCGCCAGTTGGATCAACCTTCACCTCATTCCCCACTTTGTTCTTAGCCTCTGCTGCTCCCTGCAAAACATCCTGCTGATGCAACAAGTTTGTATCACTATACAGTGGACATCTAAAACAAAAAAATTAACAATTTGCTAAAAACAAACCATGTTTTTTATACAAATCATATCTTGTTCCTCCTTGTCCATTGAAGTGAGCATAATCCTTTACAGGTTTCTTGCAAATGTAACAAAGCATTGCACCACATGAACAAGTCATTTTATTGCAACCGTCTGCTTTTATAAATTTCAAGTTACATTTCCAGCAAGTCCTAAAACATTCAAACTTTCAATATAAATAAATCTGTAACAGTTTGTTTAAACATTAGAATGATTTGGTTAATTACTATAAATCAAACTGGTCTTGTCTTTTGCATATTATTTTACCTTAATAAAGCTTCGGTCATTTTGTTCTCTATGTAAGTTCTTTTTTCAACGTCGCTGTCCTTCTCAACTTCATCGCAGCGCAGGGGTAAATGCGAAGGTTCCTTGCAACTCCTGCAACTCTCCTTCATGCAATCTGAATTTAAACACTTGAAAATCTTATCTTCGATTGGAGGAATTGTGGCGAATTCGCAAAATGGACACTGTTCCAGATCCTCGATCCCAGCCGCTTTAACTTCCTCCATCTGCTTCCTTTGAGCAAGTTTCGAAAACAGCTTAGGCTTCAAAGCACTCTATATAAAAATAAAAATAAACAGATATGAATGATAGCCTTAATCGTGAGATTATAGGATTACTTGTAAAATTTGTAAAGTGAATTTTGAGTCACAACCGGCAAGGCAATCGTATTCCAAGATTCCATTTCCAAAAGCAACTTCGACAGCCCGTTGGATACATTCCCTGCAGAATGTGCAACCATTTGGGCAAGTTATAATATCGTCAGGCATGATTTCTTCATCGAAGCAACACTGACAACAAATCATCAATCCGTCCTTTTTAGCTTGTTCCCTCCGAAGGTTATAAAGCTTCTCCTTTTCATCCTTATAATCCAATATATCCTTCTTATGTTCCAAATACGCAAACTAAAAAGCAACACCTTTTAGAAAGGTAAAACTCACTTTCCAACAAATCTACTACCAATTGCAACATAGGAATATTGTCTTCGATAGCGTAAACAGTTTTCCTTGAACTTTGTAACAACCCCTCTTTGGTGTGATCCAAAATCTTACAAGCTTTGAAAACATTCAAAGTTTTATCCAAAACATTTGTGATGTGTCTGATGTTTACTTTCTTGTAGTGGTTTTTCAAAAAGTTCAATATAGAGTAGTAGTTTGGGCTTCTTGGCAAACAATCTTCAGCAAATTTCCTTTTGGAGTCTGGGTGAAAGAACTCCTCCGGATTTGGAAACAGTTCCAAGAACTTTTCCACATTGAACTCTGATTTGTATTGTCTTGCCTGTGCTGATAACTGTTCCCTCCTGAAAATAAAGCAAGTAATACATCAAATCACTTTCTTTAGTGAAATTAATACCGTAAAGCATCAGAGTATTTTGGATAATTTTTGGAGTCGATGGCTTCAGAAATGAAGAACTTTAATTCTTTTGCATCGAAAATTTCACTTAAACGTTCTTCCAGGTATCTTGGGTCCGCATCAGGTAAAACTTGCTTTAAAATCTCCAGCTGTTGTTCGTAATCTATTTCCTCTGCTTCTTCTTCAATTTCTCTCTTTGGATAATCTTCCACTAACAATTACAAACACATATATCAACCCACACTTGACAAACAGTTCGTAAACCATTATTTAAACTTACGAGAAAACACATAATCGATAATTTGATTTAAATCTTTTGAAACTCCTATTTCGTGTTTGCAAAGTTCCTTAAGGAAATTGGGATCGGCACTGGGGAAAATCTCCATGACTCCTGATAGGAGTTTATGGTCCAACTCCACTATTTCGTCAGTGAGATCGATGTTTTCAAATATCTCGTCATTATTATCATTGAAACATCTAAACCAAAACAATAATAGCAAAAATACATAAAACATTTGAATCTATACATACTCGCCCGTCAAATCCAAAAATTCTGCATCCAGAACTCGTTTTGCAATTTTTGAAAATGGTAATTTATTTTCAACTTCACCAAAGTTAGAAGTTTGTGTACTTGAAGGGGTATTAAGGCTCAAATTACTTAAATCACGTGACGTTGAAGGCTTAACATGTTGATTTTCATTTTGCTGACAACTCTTTCTCCTTTTCCGTCTACTGTTTTCAACCAATGATTTCCTTTTAACAACTTCACTTTCACTATTTATAAATCCAGAATTCACTTGATCACTATCCTGATTACTATCTTTGTTTGGATTCGCGATTACTGTCTTCGTTCGGAATAGTGGGATTCCAATGACTTTGTCATTATTATCCTCATTGTTTACGATTAGCAGCCGAACACAAATCCGCACCCTGTCCGGTTCACCACCAAAGAATTTTAATAGTGTCTTAATGAGCAGTTTTGAAGTAGACGGAAAGAGTGATGCAATTAATTCCACATCTTCCATTAAATTGTCTTTAGTGTTTGCGTCAAACTGTTCCAGGGCTTTGTTGAAGATTTGCGAGACACGGGTCTCTTTTGATAGAGTTGCATCTTCGTATATCTCATCGAAGGTATCTTGATTGGCCAACGGTACAATCTTCTTTATTAAGCTTAGCTCCATGGCATTCACCTTAAAAACAAAAATACATAGAGAATTGGAACTAGGCTAATCTAGTATATTGCTAGCTTTACAAGTTAAAACCAATTTTTAATCTGAGGATTAAGATGTAAAGTGTATTTGGAAGAATAGGGATTGGATTACTAATCTTTTTATTGATTTGCTTCTTACCATTTTCTTAGTTTTTGGATGCATTTTGCACGTTCCAGGAATTTTTTCCCAATGGCAAAAATTCCATGTTTATTTATGACAAATATTAAAATAAACCAAGCCGTCTTAACCTTCACACCAATATCGAACTGTCAGCATCCAATGTGACCAACATCCAGAATGAAAATTCACGCTATTGCGCCTTAATTTTATATTAAAAATATTATTTGAACTACGACAAATTAGTCCACCAAATGTACACCATTTGCGCATGCGCTTTGTAATAAAAGTGTTTTAAAATCATTTGAATTTTTCTTTGGAATTACCTCGAAATGTTCCGTAGCTGGATCAACCTTCACCTCATTCTCAACTTTATTCTTAGCCTCCGCTGTTTGTCTCTCTATACAAAGAACATCTAAAACAAAATAATTAGCAATTCGTTAAAACCAATCCCTTGTTTTTTTACACAAATCGTATCTTGTTCCTCATTGCACATTGAATTGGGAATAATCCTTTACAGGTTTCTTGCAAATGTAACAAAGCATTGCACCACATGAATAAGTCATTTTAAAAGGATGGATTGATGGTTTGTTGTCAGTGTTGCTTCGATGAAGAAATCATGCCTGAAGATATTATAACTTGCCCAAACGGTTGCACTTTCTACAGGGAATGCATCCAATGGGCTATCGAAGTCGCTTTTGGAAATGGAATCTTGGAATACGATTGCCTTGCCGGTTGTGACTCAAAATTCACATAACAAATTTAACAAAGTGCTTTAAAGCTTAAACAGTTTTCGAAGCTGGCTCAGAGGAAGCAGATGGAGGAAGTTAAAGTGGCTGGGATCGAGGATCTCGAACAGTGTCCATTTTGCGAATTCGCCACAATTCCTCCAATGGAAGATAAGATTTTTAAGTATTTACTCCATCAGCCATCATGAAATGGACTCCGCTGCCATTGGTTTCATGCAGGATATGTTTGGTAAAATCATTGATGTTTTCTGGATGGCACACATTTCCATCTTCTAGGGCCCCATAATAAGGTTGGAAGGTAACACCCAAACAGCAAGGGGAATCGTAAACTTTGAAGTCATGAACTCCCCTCAGTGTGAAACCAAATCCTTTAAAACCCCATTTCTTCGTCCAGAGGATATATTCGGAGAAACCACCCGGACCGGCAAAGACGTCCGCAAAGTAGTAAGGACCTTTGTGTAACTTATGGTCGATCTGGAAATGTTTGAAATAGATTTACGCATTTCAATAGGTTTTTTAGTTACATGTCTGTCGAGGTTGGAGAACATGAAGTTTGTGGCCGCGTCGATGTTGGTCATCTTTAAGGCAGCTCTGTTCATGGAGAAGGCCAAATGGATTATCTCAAACAGATTGGCTCTGGTCCTTGCCTTCGATAGTTGCAACGAATCAAATTCCTCGAAGACTTCTTGCTGCGACAAATAAAATTAAACTATAATCTAGAAACACGAGAATCTATGGATAAAAATCGGTGATCATTTGTGAATCTTAACAATTAGCTTGTCTATTCGTCATCTTACGAATCAAATAGTTTTTGTCTGTCTGTAATTTCAAAATCTGTAAAGATTGAAGTTTCAACAATTATTGTGTCCATCTATAAATTTAGTTTAAAATGTTGAAACAGTTCAGAACCTGATCAATACAATTCGTTCGTAGCCTCTTTGTCCTGTTGAGTCACAATCAACATACTTTCATTTTAATTAATTCCTGCAGCATTTCCGGATTGCAAGATTCAGTTTCATTCTCCATTATTGCCTTAGGTAGACCTTTCTCCAACCAATCGAAACTTATCGTAATTTCGCATTCTCCACTTTCATTCCATATCAGTTCTTCTACAACTTCGATATCCTGAAATATCAAAGAAAATTATTAGTCTTCTTTTACGTTCATCCGGACAACAAAATAAAAATTATATAGGGAAGATTGTTGATAGACTCAAAATAACTGGATGGCATATCACTCAATTTTTTTCAAAACAGCAATTGAAAACAACTTGGAGGGCACAGCAACAAAATTTCCTAAGATGTTTGAAACTGTGTCACCCCCTCGCTGTTCTCTTTCAAAACCTGTTGAGACAAGAACCTTTATTTAAACCATAAATAGGGAAATGGTGCACTATAAGCTGTAACATCTAAAAAAACATGACAGTTTTATCGGTTTACTGCCTACTGTCACACCAAATAATACTTTACAAATTATTAAAATGAAGTGGATTATTGGAGCTTATATTATTAGTTAAATGTAAATTGAAACTTGTTGAAGTTATTAGCAAAAAACAATTTGTTTTTGGAGGAAATTTCAATTTTGTTACGATAACTTTGTTAGTTTTTATAACAGAGAATTAGCTGTAACAGTTTCTTAAAGTGGAGGAAATTCTCTTTAATTTGATATATGATCAGATGGAAAAACAATGAGTTATACAAGAAAAAAGAATCATGTAATTTGTTAAATCGGAAGAAAAAGTTTTTGCTTAATATCTTTCTTGAAACAACAAAGATTTCAATGTGTCTTACAGATAATTAAACTGCAAGAAAATTGTAATTATTCTGTGTATTAAACATTAAAAACAAATGAAAGTTGTCGATGTTATGAGCAAAAAACAATTTATTTTTAGCGGAAATTTTAATTTTTTTGTGATAATTTTGTTAGTTTTAGTAGCATAACATTAGTTGTAATGGTTTCTTAAAGTAAAGGAGATTCTCTTTAATCTGATGCATGATACAAGAAAATACAATGAAAAACAATGAGTTATGGAAGAAAAAAGAATCATGAAATTTGTTAAATCGGAAGAAAAAGTTTTTGCTTAATAGCTTTTGAGAAACAACAAAGATTTCAATGTGTTTTACAAATAATTAAAGTGCCTCACGTGGAAGTCACCTTGTCGCGGTGTGAGGGCTTAGTTTGGCAACATACAGGTGGATTTATATGAATTCCAAAAGTAAAAATAATCCATGTGTACGGAGCCCGGATTCCCGGGAAGACGACCTTGACCTCACACTCGTAGACATGAGCAGTCCAGCCATGTCTACAGAGGCAGAGGTAGATGTTCTTGTAGGGACAGAGGAGGACTTGCCGCCTCCTGTCACAAAACAAGAATGACCAGCAGGCGCACCAAAATAGCCCAAGTGAACATCCATCATGCCAATGCAGCTTCAGCTGTGATGGCTAGGATGTTCAACAAGCAGCACCTAGGGCTAGCGCTGCTTCAAGAACCCTGGACCTACGGAGGTAAGATCAGAGGCCGGGGAACAGGGAATGTAAGTTGGTATGGGACAGCCGTAAGGTCTCCCCTAGAACTTGCATTATGGTAAGAAATGGCATAAATTACTTATGTCTTTCAGAATTTTTAACGCGGGATTTAGTACCGATTCAGGCCCTCATCAAGATCGAGGGTCTCCACCGCGAAGTAGTGATCGCATCAGCATACTTCCCTGGCGATGGTAACAGCATACCACCCATTGAAGTACAAAAGCTGGTGGAACACTGTATTAGGAGAAGGCTGCCATTCATCCTGGGATGTGACGCGAACGCACACAATGAGATGTGGGGCAGCACGGACACTAATAAGAGGGGTGAGTACCTTTTAGAATACCTCATTAAAGAGAACTTAATTGTGTACAACGTTGGGAACACACCAACATTTTTCACTAAAGTCAGAAATGAGGTACTGGATATTACGGTAGGTAGCGCTAACTTAAGTAAACTAATTAAAAAGTGGAGGGTTTCAAGTGAGCCCTCAATGTCAGATCATAGGATCATAGAGTTTGAGCTGGAAGGAGCGAGTGAGGAAAACACCCCCATTCGAAACCCCAGATAAACTGTGTGGCCTATGTTTAGTTCCCAACTAAAAGAAAACCTAGAGCAGGTGACAGTGCGGGGTAGTATCAAACTACAAACTACACCGTGCTGGAGCAGGCTGTAGGAGAAATAAATGTAGCAATCACCACGGCATTTGAATCCAGCTGCCCGGTAAAAACCGTGAAGGAGCATAAGGACGAAAAATGGTGGAACAAAAATTTGTCTACATTAAGAGCAAAAGTACGTAGGCTTTTCAACAAAGCCAAGCAATACGGAAATTGGCTAAAATACTCTGAGGTGCTTACCACCTACAACAAAGAGATCAGAAGGGCGAAAAGGGAAAACTTTAGGACCTTCTGTGAAAACATAGAATCCACGCCGGTGGCAGCTAGACTGCACAAAGCACTAGCGAAGGATAGAGTGGAAATGACAACCACTCTCAAGAAACCGGATGGGACCTTCACGGAGGATGAAGAGCAAAGAGCTCTCCTCCTACTAGAAACCA
Organism: Phosphuga atrata; assembly: GCA_944588485.1. Lineage (NCBI taxonomy): Eukaryota > Metazoa > Arthropoda > Insecta > Coleoptera > Silphidae > Phosphuga > Phosphuga atrata. Next base: position 49,647,720 of record OX155903.1, on the reverse strand, counting down.
ATTTTCCGGGATGTAGAGGATACAGGGAGACCGAGGGCTTGATGCAACCACGGAAACCAAGTCGGGCCGATTGGAAGAGGGCAGCGTCCATCTGTACGGAAAACCGAATCAGATGGGCTATCAGCACTTTCCAGCCTTTTAAGGCCGCAGGTGTGGACGGACTAGTTCCTGCCTTCCTACAAAAGGGAGAGAGAGAACTAATGCCGTATCTTCTGAAGATCTTTAGAAGTAGCTTAGCGCTCGGATATATACCGGAGCTATGGAGAAGGGCTAAGGTGGTATTTATACTGAAGGTGGGGAAGAAAGACACCACTCAACCGAAGTCATTTAGACCCATTAGTCTAACATCTTTTATGTTAAAGACAATGGAGAAGGTGATTGATAATTACCTTAGGACTATAGTGCTAGTAGGTACACCACTACACAGGAGTCAGCATGCTTACAGAGCAGGGAAATCCACAGAAACTGCCCCGTATCAGCTGACAAACGAAATAGAAGCAGCACTAGAGACAAAGGAAGTAGCGATATGTGCCTTCTTGGATATAGAGGGAGCTTTTGAGAACACCTCACACGAGGCTGTCAGGGCGGCCCTTGAAAGAAGGATATCGACAGCACTATCTCAAAGTGGATTGGAGAAATGCTGAGAACTAGAACGGCGGAGACACAAGTGGGAAAGACATCATTAAGATCTCCACAATTCGAGGGTGCCCACAAGGAGGTGTACTAACACCGCTAATGTGGAGCCTGGTAGTTCATGAACTACTGGTTAGGCTAAACGACCTAGACATCAAATGTCAAGGTTACGCCGATGACATAGTCATAATGGATAGAGGGAAATTTGAGGGAACGCTCTGAGAAATTGTTCAGAGAGGCCTCAATGTAACTAGTAGATAATGTCAGTGTGTAATGTCAGTAAAAACAGTGGGACTGAAGCTCAACCCGAGCAAAACCACGGTGATACCATTTACTAGAAGGAGAAAACTAAACTGCCTACATCCCATAATAGATGGGAAGGCAGTAGAATACCAACAGGAGATAAGGTATCTGGGTATTACACTAGATAGCAAACTCCTATGGAATAGACACGCTGAGGCAGTGGTAGGTAAAGCCAAACGCGCCCTAATGGTGTGCAGAAATCTGGCAGGAAAAACGTGGGGTTGTAACCCCACTATCCTGAGATGGATGTACACCATGATAGTGAGACCTGCAATCACTTATGGGGCAGTTGCGTGGGGAAGTAGAACCAAGCTGGCCTCTATAAAGAAACAGCTTGAGAAGATTCAAAGACTGTCGTGTGTCTGCATCACGGGGGCGATGAGGTCGTGTCCGACAGCAGCATTGGAGCTGCTGCTGGATCTGACTCCGCTGCACCTTGTGGTGGAGAGCGCCGCCAGATCGGCGATCGTAAGATTCAGCAAGGAAGGAATGGGCAGAGGTAAAATAATCGGGAGCAGAGACCGAAACAGCCTCGCTGCCAAGATCCCCTGGCTGGAAGTACCAAAAGACGAAATGGTATGCAAATACCACTTTGAGAAAAACTACACAGCAATGTGTAGTAGTAAAGCCGATTGGAGCGACGAATCCTCAGCATACCACATAGAGCAAAATGCCATGAAGTGGTATACAGATGGTTCGAAGACAAAGGAAGGCACTGGTGCAGGAGTGTTTGGACCTCGTACCAGATACTTCGAATCCATGGGAACATCCCCAAGTATCTTCCAAGCAGAGGTACACGCAATCTAAAGATGTGCACGTTTAACCTCGACAGGAATTACCGCAAAAAACGAATTGCTATCCTGTCAGAGAGCCAAGCAGCCATCAAGGCCATTAGCTCATACACCATCAGATCCAAACTGGTATGGGACTGTGTGGGGAAGCTGAACAAGCTTGGCAGGGATAATAAAGTAACCCTATACTGGGTACCAGGACACACTGGTATAGACGGAAACGAAGAAGCCGATCACCTAGCAAACAAGGGATCCACTAGCCCCTTTATAGGTCCGGAACCCTTTTGCGGTATGAGCGTGAACACCATCCGCAAAAGTTTAGATGAAGAAATAAGAGGAAAATGGATGAAAACCTGGAAAGAACTTCCAGGGCTAAGGCAATCCAAAGTGATGCTGGGATCTTTTAACCAGAAGAGAACAGGAGCTTGCCTGAAACTAAGCAGGAACAAGCTCAGAATTCTGACAGGAGCCCTGACGGGACACTGCAGACTTAGGAAACATCTCAAGGCCCTAGGCCTAGAGGAGGATGATGGATGCAGATTCTGTGGCTCAGCAGAGGAAACCCCCCCCCCATACATCTGTTCAAAGACTGCGGAGCATTACTCCGCAAGAGACAGATGTACCTTGGGGCTCACTGCTTGAACACAGAGGAGCTGCAGGCCTTGAATCCCACCCAGATCCTGAAATTGCTAAAGGAATCAGGATTAGAGGAGGCGCTCTAAATGGGTAAGTACACCAACACTTGGAGGAGGAGGGTGGGGTACAATAGATCTATAAAGGTCGCAGTACAAGTCGTCACCACCATATCTACAATCTACAAGTGCAAGAAAATTGTAGTTATTCTGTGTATTAAACATTGAAAACAAATGAATGTTGTGGAAGTTCTGAGTAAAAAACGATTTATTTTCGGAGGAAATTTCAATTTTTTTATGATCTCTGTTAGCTTTTGTAGCAGAAAATTAGTTGTAACAGTTTCTTAAAGTGGTGGAGAATCTGTGTAATTTGATGTTTGATATTCGAAAATCCTATGGAAAAACAATGACTTATCAAAGAAAAAAGAATCAAAGAATTTGTTAAAGTTTTTGCTTAATACAATTTTCTAGCAGTTTAATTATCTGTAAGACACATTGAAATCTTTGATGTTTCAAGAAAGTTATTAAACAAAAACTATTCCTTCTGATTTAACAAATTCTTTGATTCTTTTTTCTTCAATAACTCATTGTTTTTCCATCTGATTTTCGTGTATCATTCATCAAATTAAAAAGAATTTCCTCCACTTTAACCACTTAATGCTAGGGTTTTTTTTATAAAAAGAGGTCATTCAAATATCAGGTTTTTTTTTTGTTTGTCTTTATTGTAGATTAATACAGTATTAATTGAGCCATAATAATATAATTTAATAAATTGAAAATAAATAAAGAGAAATTAAAAATTTAATTTAGTGTGGTATATTTTGAAACACGGCGTTAAACATAAACCTACGTTGCAGTCCGGGCAATAGTATCGTCTTTCCCGTCTCACTTTTCTTCGAGCAACACACGACGCATCTATTTGTAGGAGCTGATTTCTTGTCTGTACTTGGAATAGGTTCCAAAAAGTGACGATCTGTTAGGCGTAATGGATTTGAGCTCTTACTTGGACGTCCACCTTTTGACGAGTATTCCGGCTTGTGATACATTCCTACATACTCATCAATTAATTGTAGTCGAAACTCTAAATTTGAAACCAACTCAACTTGTTTTGTATACCGCTTTTGTTTTGTATACAAAACAAGTTGAGTTGGTTTCAAATTTAGAGTTTCGACTACAATTAATTGATGAGTATTCCAAAGTGCTTGTTCCATTAGGTGAAAAAACATTTTTTTGTAATATTTTTTTTCTCGTTTTCTGGCCACTGGATAAGTAGAAAGATGTTGGTCTACTCTATCAACACCTCCCATTGTAAAATTGTAATCCATTACAACTTTGGGTTTGCTTTTTTTAGTAATCTTCTTTGTAATTTCGACTGAATTGGTACCATGTATGGTAGAAAGAAAGAATACATCGCGTTTATCCTTCCATCTCATAGCTATTACTTTTCTTTTCCGGTATGCTGAAATAAATCCTCGTGTTACCTTCTTTGGAACCATTAAATTTTTGGGATTCCCTTTTCTGTTGGATTTCATGGTTCCATACATATCAGTTGAATGTAAGATGAGAAGATCCGCCAACTCAACAGATGAATAAAAATTGTCGATGGTTAGGCAGTAACCTTTGTTCAATAATGGTGTCATAAGGTTGATTACCACTTGTGTTGACATCGGCAAATGGGTATATTGAGGCTCTCCGAAAATTGTACCTTTCCCTGTATATATAGGTTTTTAACTTCAAATTAAACCTTTTCAATTTCAAATTAAACCTTTTTAAATTCAAATTAAACTTTTTTAAATTCAAATTAAACTTTTTTAAATTCAAATTAAACTTTTATTAAATTCAGTTAAATATTAATTAATTTAGAAAAAACAAATTAATTATCAAAAATTATAATGAAAACAATTATGAAAAATTATAAAAATAATGTTAATGTAACGGTTGTCCTGCCTCAGCCAATGGTAATTTCATCGACATATCTACATAATATTCATTACAATCAGCAGAAGTAACAGTGGCCACGGATTCCTCAATAATATTAACCAGATTTAGATTATTTTCTGGTTCTGCCAGCAAATTTCTTGCAGCTAATTTAACTTTCGAAAAAACTTTTTCTGTGGGATTTAATATGGGTGAATACGCTGGAAGAAAAAATAGTCTATGGCTTGTTGCATTTATTTTATCACGAACTTCCTGAGTTTTATGGATTTTGGCGTTGTCCAGAACCAGCAAAACTTCTACGATGTTACTTTCAGCCATTTTATTAAATAGACCATCAAGAAATGTAATAAAAATGTTTCAGTTTACTGATGAATTAGAAATGCAATAAGTAAAACATGTCTGCCTCTTACTGTTGGAACTATTACATGGCTGGAGTATTTATCTTTGATCGAGCTTTATTTCGCCGGAGATGGTATCTGAAACCGTATTCATCAATGAAAATTATATTCTCCTGTGTTTGTGGAGCATTTTGTGAAAATAAAATTGCATAATTTTTGCGTTGTTCAATTGTTGACGTAGAGTTAAAACGGTCTAGACTAATTGCAAAAGTTTTCAATGTTATTTTCAAAGCTATTAATGCATTAACTACAGATGTTATTTGTTATTTTCAAATATCTTCAATTTCATAATTTTGAATTTTCATGTTTCAAGTAATCGATGGATTTTCTTCAATAATTTGCTCTACATAATTTAAAATCTCATCAAATAATTTACTATTCCTTTTCCACCACAATTTCTTCTAAGCATCTCATATCCATCCTTCTTATAATGTCTAATTATAGATTTAGCGATTTTTTTATTAATACCTGCTGTTTCTGCTGATTCTGCAATAGTTTTACCTTCTTCATAACATTTTATAAAAATATCCTTTTTGTCTAAACTTGTTTAAAAATAATTTCCTCTACGTTTTCTTTCACGACTAACAGGTAATTCATCTACAAAAATCTGCAAAATGTTTATTCAAAAGTTAAATTAGCTGCAAGAAATTTGCTGGCGGTACTCGAAAATAATCTAAATTTGTTTAATATTATTGAGGAATCCGTGGCTACTGTTACTTCTGCTGATTCTAATAAATATTATGTAGATATGTCGATGAAATTACCATTGGCCATAGCAAGACAACCGATACATTAACATTATTTTTATAATTGTTTTCTTTATAATTTGTGATAATTAATTTGTTGTTTCTATATTAATTAATATTTAACTAAATTTAATAAAGAATAATGAAAGATAAAGTTAAAGAAAATAAAAAATAAAGTTTAATATGAATTTAAAAAAGTTTAATTTGAATTTAAAAAAGGTTAATTTGAATTTAAAAAGGTTTAATTTGAATTTAAAAAGGTTTAATTTGAAATTGAAAAGGTTTAATTTGAAGTTAAAAACCTATATAAGTGATGACCATATGTAGCCAGATTATGATTCGCAAAGAAAATAACTTTTTATTCCAAACCTGGCGCGTTTCATCGGAATGTATTGTACCCAATCTTCCTTTGTATAACATAAGACTTTCGCCAATTGTTATTTGTTGTTGTGGTGTATATGCCTCTTGAAACTTATTGTTCAGATGTAAGTATACAGGCCAAATTTTGTTAAGTTTCGGTTGTGGATGAAGGAGGAATTTTTTTATGGTAACATATTTCCTAAGCGATATCACTTTCGCAAAAAACGGTAACATTGAATGTTTTTTCGTCCAGTACATATTTTCTTCCGGTTTTTGCACAATACTCATTGCCATGGCAATTGCAAAAAAAGTTCGCATTTCTGAAATGCTGGTACGCCATTTATTGGTGGAAGAAGTTGACGCTGTTTCTCTCGTAGTTTGATCACAGTACAAATTTGTTTGGTCAACAATATTTTGAACTAATTCATCATTGAAAAAATAGTTAAAAAACTGCCACGGTTTCGTGAACGAAGAAAGTAGATCATTTATATATGAGAATTGATGGTGCCGGTGTATCCGTTTCAATATTTATTTCTCTCCATTCATCGGATAAATCATCTTCCGATTGATGTGGATCTGATTCATTTTCGGATGCAGAACTCATAATTGAACATGAAGAATCGGTTTCTGAATATTCAATATCCAACTCTTTGCTGGTATCGCTATCGCTCTCCATAATGATTGAATGAACTGTAAACAAATTTTATTTTTTGTTATAGTTTTATCCAAGTAAAAAAATGAATAACAAAATATTCACAATAAAAATATAAAATACACAGTTACTTACCACACAATCAAAAAATAACACGTGGAAAACACTAGGTAAAAACAGTACACTCAAAAATATATTACGTGGAAATCACCGAAAAAACAAAAAAACACGTCTAAAGGGCAATAATGTGTACAATACACTGAATTCTAAACAGGCGAGTACCTCTCGTTCCAGATAAAAATAGAATTCTTAAAATAAATTACTGGCGAGAGGTACTCGACTTGCGCAAAACGGCACGATAGGTCGAGCGAGAGGGACTCGTTCAAGATGCTTAAGTGGTTAATATGATGTCTCTCTCTCTCTCTCCAATGGCGCTACAGCCCGAAGCGAGCCCTGGCCTCCACCAAACGTTGTCTCCAGCGTTCCCTTTCCTCTGCCGCCGCCCGCCAGTTCCGCACCCCCAGCATCTCTCTCGCATCCCTTTTCACACTTTCCTCCCATCTCGCCCTTGGCCTGCCCGCTTTCCTTCTACCTTCCGGCACTCTGAGTATTTGTCTCGGCACTGCTGTTGGAGCCATCCGGCACACATGTCCCGCCCATCTTAGCCTGCTTAGTTTTATGTGGGATACCACATCTGGGCTTTTGTATAACTGATATAGTTCGAAGTTCATCCTAATTCTCCAGCCGTTAATATGATGTGTGATATTCGAAAATCTGATGGAAAAATAATGACTTATCGAAGAAAAAAGAATCAAAGAATTTGTTAAATCAGAAGAAAAAGTTTTTGCTCAATACAATTTTCTTGCAGTTTAATTATACGTAAGACACATTGAAATCTTTGTTGTTTCAAGAAAGTTATTAAACAAAAACTTTCCCTTCTGATTTAACAAATTCCTTGATTCTTTTTTCCTCAATAACTCCTTGTATTTCCATCTGATTTTCATGTATCATACATCAAATTAAAGAGAATTTCCTCCAATTTAAGAAACTGTTAAAACTAATTTTCCGTTACAAAAACTAACAAAGTTATCATTAAAAAATTGAAATTTCCTCTGAAAATAAATTGTTTTTTGCCAATAACTTCCAAAATTTTCATTTGGGTTAATATTGAATAAGACACATCATAGTTATAGGCAACCCAAATTTTGATTAATGGAACATATATTTTAACCCTTAACCACCTGGGTCTAAAAACACGAACGTACATACCCGGCACCGGTCACCGAGACCGCAACATATCTGGTAGAATTACACGAAGTTGAAATTATTATTTATGTGCTTTAAGAAGCTTAAACTATTTATTGGGATTAGTACAAGTAATAAAACCTTATAAAACTTTTAAATATGTTTTTTTATTTGTAATATAAAAATTTATTAAGATGATAACATTTATTTGCAATTTTGTAGCATATCTAAGTAAAAATTGTTTATATTAGAACATGTTTGAAAATATGACTAAAGTTACTAATTTCTATTAACTAAAGGATTAAACTAAAAGAAAATCATAAATTGAAACATAAAATATCACCCTAAATATTTTCGCTGCAGTTGCGACAAATCTTATTTGTGCATTCTAAACACACTGGTTTCTTGTAGCAATGGCATAAGTATAATGTTTTTCTTTTCAACTTCGGGTCACACATGTAACAGGTTTTCCACTTTGTCAGTTTTTCATCTCCTTGGGGAATATCTGCTTGAATGCCTAGTACTCTGCGGATGCATGCACGAAGTTCATATGATGAAATGAAAGTTTTCATGTATTCTTTCCATATGTGGTGTTACTAACTGCCTTGCCAAAAGAGATATAAATTCGAATCTTGTCGTGTTGGGAGTGTCTTTACAGGAATTATATAAGACAAACGAGTTCTTAGCTAAACTAATTTTCCGTTACAAAAACTAACAAAGTTATCATTAAAAAATTGAAATTTCCTCTGAAAATAAATTGTTTTTTGCCAATAACTTCCAAAATTTTCATTTGGGTTAATATTGAATAAGACACATCATAGTTATAGGCAACCCAAATTTTGATTAATGGAACATATATTTTAACCCTTAACCACCTGGGTCTAAAAACACGAACGTACATACCCGGCACCGGTCACCGAGACCGCAACATATCTGGTAGAATTACACGAAGTTGAAATTATTATTTATGTGCTTTAAGAAGCTTAAACTATTTATTGGGATTAGTACAAGTAATAAAACCTTATAAAACTTTTAAATATGTTTTTTTATTTGTAATATAAAAATTTATTAAGATGATAACATTTATTTGCAATTTTGTAGCATATCTAAGTAAAAATTGTTTATATTAGAACATGTTTGAAAATATGACTAAAGTTACTAATTTCTATTAACTAAAGGATTAAACTAAAAGAAAATCATAAATTGAAACATAAAATATCACCCTAAATATTTTCGCTGCAGTTGCGACAAATCTTATTTGTGCATTCTAAACACACTGGTTTCTTGTAGCAATGGCATAAGTATAATGTTTTTCTTTTCAACTTCGGGTCACACATGTAACAGGTTTTCCACTTTGTCAGTTTTTCATCTCCTTGGGGAATATCTGCTTGAATGCCTAGTACTCTGCGGATGCATGCACGAAGTTCATATGATGAAATGAAAGTTTTCATGTATTCTTTCCATATGTGGTGTTACTAACTGCCTTGCCAAAAGAGATATAAATTCGAATCTTGTCGTGTTGGGAGTGTCTTTACAGGAATTATATAAGACAAACGAGTTCTTAGCACTTATATCCAGCATTCTAAAAAATAGGGCCATAGGCCAACGCCTAGTTCGTCCAGTTGAGTAATTGACACATTTTTGATCTAATGAATCAACCCCTCCCTTTGTGCTGTTATAACACATGATTATTTCCGGTTTTGTGCTCTCTGCATCAACAGTTTTGGTGTGATGCATCGATGAAACTAATAAAAAAAAATTAAAAAAAAATTAAAAAAAAATTGTTTATTTTTTTTTGGGACGTACGACACTAATGTAATGTTATTAGTGAAACCAAAGAGACTTGTGTTAACATCTCTCGATTTGGATGGCAAAAATTCTTTGGGAATTTCTCTTTTATTTTTCAACATCATTCATTCATTCATCACATCCTCATTGTTCCAACGTATGTTAGGCCTCTGTCCCGTAATAAGTTTACAAGTTCTATGGATGTAAACCAATTATCTGCCGTAATGTTTCTGTTGCTTGAGGCTTGAGTTGGTTTTGAATATTTTCTTTCCTCTGGTGGTAATCTTTCTCCATCTGAATTCTTGCCGGTATAAATGTATGCACTATATAAATAGCTTGTACATGAATCAGTCATGCACATCAACTTTACACCGTATTTTGCTGGTTTGTTTGGCATATACATTTTGAATTTTACTCTTCCACGAAAACTAATAAGCATTACATCTACACAAGCTGCACTTCCCAAACTATAAACTGACTGACAGTTATGTATCAGCATATTGAAAATATCTGAAATCGCAGCTGCAGGATTACTCTTTCTTCTCTGTCATCTGGATTATCAAATCGAAGATGCGAAAGTAAAGTACCGAATCGATTCTTTGCCGTAACGCACCTGAATATATCTCTGCCTGCTCAGTGGCAAACAGAGATCTGTAGTCTTCACGATTTGATTTGAAAACAGCACTAAAAAATAGCAGTCCAAAGGCCCTTAGCGATTGTTCTTTGTATTTAATTCTTTCTCTAGCCATTCTTTGATTTGTCCAAACTAACACTTGTTGCAGTATGTTGTCGTCAAATAAAAAATTCCACTCGGTTAACGGATCTGCTGTGTTGTTTCCAATGCGTGCAGCTCCTTTTAGTCCCGGTAACTGAACAATTATGTTATGCTTCTTCGTTCTTGATCGACTAGTCACTTCTAGAGAAGACCATCGAAATCTATTTTTACCAAAATAGTTTGTCTTTGGGTGGGTTTCATCCTCGCAAATATCAACTTCACTGATGACTGTCTCGTTTTCACTTAGGGATTTGTCCATCGGTTCATCTTCACATTGTTAACTTGCTGATAACTCAGATAATGAGTCGTGTTCACTTTCTTCTTGTCCATTTTCAGAACAACTTAAATTTACATCACTTGCATCATCATATTCAAACCAATGCATAAGAGTTTTTTCAAAGTCGGGATCTGTATATTTCACTGTTTTATAATTTTATAATGTTGAATAGTAATTGATCAACCATGCAGTAGCGTCGCTAGCGTCGGTCAATCGGGCGAATGCCTGGGGCACACGGACTAGGGGGCCCCCACAGTGGCTGCAGATCGATTCTGAGACGACTGACGTGTGGCGTTTCGCGAATTTCACATGGAGGACCGCACCACGTGGGTTTTAAAAGGGCTCAAATTTGACATTTTTATGCCGCCGGAGGCGGCAGATCTTGAGTATTTTAACCGCGCGTCTTCGATGACTTAACTATGAATGTCCGTCCTCACGTTGCGCATCCCCAAGTTTCGTCCTCCGTCCTGCCGCGCCCCTCCGGGGATCCAAAACCCACCCTAAAATCGTGGTTTTTGCGGAAACGGCCCGATGGAAGCGGCGGCGGCGGTGCAAAACGGGAATGTACATTTTTCCGGTGTAGAACCGAGATCCCCGTCGAGCGGTACCGTTTTCGCGACTCAACTCCCCCAGGTTCGGACGCACCAGACCGAAAACTAAAATAACGATATTTTACTTTTGAGGCGCTTTTTTTGTTGGATCCCAATTTTTTTTCCCGAATCCTCTAGCCGCCGCCGCGCCACGTTTTTAGAGCCCTCGCTCGCCGTCCTGCGACGTCCCGTTCACCTGGTGCAAGAGCAAATAAATTATTCTTATTGCCGATTTTGCAATCACTTCCACGGCCGCCCAGTACTTATTTGATGTACTTAATTTTTAAACTGCGACGACTTTTTGCGAATCTGCGGCAGTTTGAAGAGAAAAATGCGCAAAAAGTGAGAAAGACCAGAGGCGTTTTGCGGGGGTACATAGAACTTCGGAACCAATTGACGGATCGGAATCGGACCGGTTCCGTTCGATCGGCCATTTAGAACCTTTTAGTTTGTTTGGGAGTTTAATCCCGATTGTGCCCAAGATGGCGTCGCGACGCCATTAAAACGTTTTTTGGACATCCAGGAAAAGTCCCACGGAACCGCCAACTTGAACTCTGCGGGAACGGTTTCGCGCGATTCCCGCAGGGAATTGAACGTTTCATCTTTTACTGCAAGCGGCATCGCGCTGCGTCGTTTGCAACCGTCGCGACGCCCGCCCAAACTCGCCGTATTTTATTTACTGGGGGCCCCACCTCAATATATATGCCCGGGGCCTCCAAATCCAAACGACGGCGCTGCAACCAAGGGTGATCACCTCGCAGATAACTGATTTCAAAATTCTAATATATGAAATCGTTGCTACAATATTAGAAGGGATGAAGCAAATGAAGAGCAGGGGATGGTCGAATAACTGCTTTTTCTACGAAAAGCAGATTTTATGACTGTTCCTGAAACGACGCAGGTGGTTAAAGGTTAAAAATATGAGTATAATTAGGAAAAAATTATATCAAACAATTACTAAGAGATAGTTGTTCTTAGTAATCGTCTGATATAGTTTTTTCCAAATTAAACTCATATTTTTAAGCCCGTCAGTTCCAGGAACAGTCATAAAATCTGCTCTTCATAGAAGCCACAGTTATTTGACCAATTTGTTTGATCAATTATTATTCAACATTATAAAATGGTGCAAAATCAGTGAAATATTCAGATCCAGACTTTGAAAAAACTCTTAGGCAATGGTTTGAAGATGATGAAGCAAGTGATGTCAATCTACCTATTTTTTATTTAGAAATAAAAGTGGAAAGTTCGTTCATGTGCAAGCTACTAAAACTCTCATAAAGACCCGGGACCAGTCACAGCGACCGTTCGAATATTTCAAATATTTTTATTACGTGTCTACACACATTTGATGACAAATGCAGTTTAGACATTTTGTTGCTATGATTCAGTGAACAATTAGCCAGGTGCTGTAAGTTGTAGGTATTGTTTAAGATACACACGATTCGTAAAACCGTTGTGGTCTCAGTGACCGGACCCAGGTGGTTAAGGGATAAGTTGAATGGGATAAAATAAAAATCCTTACTTCTTCTCGGGAATTCAATTTCTCAACACTATGTCTTCCTGTTGGTATTCCGAAACCTTGATTGGAAATTTGTAAGAGGTAATCAACAGGTTCCAGAACGCCCTGTTCAGCATTCCCCAAGCCTAAACCTTCCTTGTACCCCATTTTGAACTGAAATTTGAGTGATCACAAACCTTGAACCACACAACTTTCTGATATTTACCATGTTTTTTAAAGCTTTCTCACATTTTTCGATATTTTCCATGTTCTCAGAATACTGCATAGCGTCCATTTGGGGCTCAGTCGCCTCCAGCACAAGCTTTCCCAAAATAAAACCAATATGTAAACATGCGAAAATAAGTTTGGTTATGTTTAGCTCACACATCCAACTATCACAATTTCGTTGTTTAGAAATCCCTATGGTTATAATAAACACCAACTGTCCAAAAAGAAATCTTGGGAAAATATATATTTAAAATTTAAAAACTTTCTTTTTATAATAACACTAAAAACTATAACACAAATATTAAATAAAAACTATTGAGGTTGAGGCAAGGGCAGTACAACTCCAGGTGGCAGAACAATTGGATGTTTCTTTGCTATTTCCTCGAAATGTTCCTTAATATCTGCAGTTGGATCAACCTTCATCTCATTCCCAACTTTGTTCTTAGCCTCCGCTGCTCCTTGCAAAACATCCTGCTGATGCAACAGGTTTGTATCACTATATAGCGGACATCTAAAACAAAATAATTAGCAATTCATTAAAAGCAATCCATTGTTTTTTATACAAATCAAATCTCGTTCCTCCTTGTCCATTGAAGTGAGCATAATCCTTTACAGGTTTCTTGCAAATGTAACATAGCATTGCACCACATGAACAAGTCATTTTATTGCAACCATCTGCTTTTATAAATTTCAAGTTACATTTCCAGCAAGTCCTAAAACATGCAAACTTTCAATATAAATAAATCTGTAACAGTTAATTTAAACATTAGCCTAAACTAATTTAGTTAATTACTGTAAATCAAACAGGTCTTGTCTTGTGTATATTATCTTACCTTAATAAAGCTTCAGTCATTTTGTTCTCTATATAAGTTCTTTTTTCAACATCGCTGTCCTTCTCGACTTCATCACAGCGCAGCGGTAAATGCGAAGGTTCCTTGCAACTCCTGCAACTCTCCTTCATGCAATCTGAATTTAAACACTTGAAAATCTTATCTTCGATTGGAGGAATTGTTGCGAATTCGCAAAACGGACATTGCTCCAGATCCTCAATCCCAGCTGCTTTAACCTCCTCCATCTGCTTCTTCTGAGCTAGCTTCGAAAACAGTTTAGGTTTCAAAGCACTCTATATATAAAAAAAAACAGATATGAATGATAGCCTTAATTGTGAGATTATAGGATTACTTGTAAAATTTGTAAGTTGAATTTTGAGTTACAACCAGCAAGGCAATCATATTCCAAGATTCCATTTCCGAAGGCGACTTCGACAGCCCGTTGGATACATTCCCTGCAGAAAGTGCAACCATTTGGGCAACTTAGAATATCATCCGGCATGATTTCTTCATCAAAGCAACACTGACAACAAACCATCAGTCCGTTTTTTTTAGCCTGTTTCCTCCGAAGGTTATACTGCTTCTCCTTGGCATCCTTAAAAGCCAATATTTCCTTCTTATGTTTCAAATATGCAAACTAAAAAACCACACCGATTAGAATGTTAAAACTCGCTTTTTCAACAAATCTACTACCAATTGCAACATAGGAATATTGTTGTCCTTGATAGTGTAAACAGTTTTCCTTGTACCATGTAACAACCCCTCTTTGGTGTGATCCAAAATTTTACACGCTTTGAAAACATTCATAGTTTTATCCAAAACGTGTGTGATGTGTCGGATGGTCACTTTTATGTAGAAGTTTTTTAAAAAGTTCAATATAGAGTAGTAGTTTGCACTTTTTGGCAAACAATCTTTGGTAAATTTCCTTTTGGAGTCTGGATGAAAGAACTCCTCAGGATTTGGAAACAGCTCCAAGAACTTTTCCACATTGAACTCTGTCGTATATTGCCTTGCCTGTGCTGATAACTGCTCCCTCCTGAAAATAAACCAAATAAAACATCAAATCACTTTCTTTAGTGAACTTAATACCGTAAGGAATCAGAGTATTTTGGATAATTTTTGCTGTCGATGGCTTCAGAAATGAAGTACTTTAATTCTTTTGGTTTGGAAATTTCACTTAAACGTTCTTCCAGGTATCTTGGGTCAGCATCAGGTAAAACTTGCTTTAAAATCTCCAGCTGTTGCTCGTAATCTATCTCTTCTGTTTCTTCTTTTATTTCTCTCTTTGGATAATCTTCCACTAAAAATTACAAACACATATATACAACCTACACTTGACAAACAGTTCGTAAACCGTTATTTAAACTTACGGGAAAACACATAATCGATAATTTGATTTGAATCTTTTGAAACTCCTTTTTTGGATTTACAAAGTCCCTTTAGGAAATTAGGATCAGCATCGGGGAAAATCTCCATGACTCCTGATAGGAGTTTATAGTCCAATTCCACCATTTCGTCAGTGAGATCGACGTTTTCAAATATCTCATCATTATTATCATTGCAACAGCTAAACCAAAATAATGATAGCAAAAATATATAAAACATTTGAATATATACATACGCCCCTGTTAAATCCAAAAATCCTTTATCCAGAACTCCTTCTTTTAAAATTGTTGTGAATGGTAATTTATTTTCAACCTCACCAAATTTAGAGGTTCGTGTATTTGAAATGGAAGGAGCGTTAAAGCTCACATTACTTAAATCATGTGAGGTCGAAGGCTTAACGTTTTGATTTACATATTGCTGACAACAACTTTTTCTCCTTTTCCGCTTGTTGTTATCAACAGATGGTTTCCTTTTAACTACTCCGCTTTCACTATTTATAAATCCAGAATTCACTTGATCACTATCCAGATTACTGTCTTTGTTTGGATTTCCGGTCACTGTCTTTGTTCGGTGGAATGCTGGAAATGTAATGACTGCATCATTATTATTCTCATTGCTTACGATTATCAGCCGAACACAAATCCGCACTCTGTTCGGTTCACCACAAAAGAATTTTAATAGTGTTTTAATTAGCGATTTAGAAGCAGATGGGAAGAGTGATGCAATTAATTCCGGCTATTATGAAGAATATGGGAATGGTGGAGTTACCTTCACTAACTGTTGCTAATCGTCTTCCAAACTGTATTTCTAAACGTGGAAAGTAAAAATGAATCTTCTACGTCGGCTGGTTCAAGAAATATACGGGCTTTTATAATCCAAAAAACTGACATTTTTTAATACAACAACAAATATAACTGCAACTTCTGTCCGGTTATTTGACAGAAAATATGTTTATACAGCAGATACGCTGTTGCCAAGTTCAATTCTTTTGCAGAGATTATACTTTTTTTCTGTGTCGCTACAATTTAAGTATTATATGTATTAAATATATTTAATTTTATTTTAATTCTTGCGCAGGGGTCATGTTAATCTTCTATGTATTCTTCTTATTCTTATGCATATTCACTAATGAATGTTTGCGACCACGATAATGACTTGAATGTCGTCATCATGTGGTTCTCTTGGGAAGTATAATGGAGGTGATTTCCCGTTATCTTCCTCCATGGGTATGAAATTACCATGGGTATAAATTAGATTAGGTTGTCCGAGAGAGAATAGATCAAGACCGCATATAGCACGGCAGCGCAAACTCTCGATCACATGCGCGCGCAGCGCGCATGTGGTTTGATCGAGAGTTCGCGCTGCCGCACGCATGTGGTTTAAACTTTAACTTCGTAGATCCAAACTTTTATGGTACTCTCGGTCCAATGTAGAACAAAGTGGCAACGACCGGTGGTTTTACCTTGGTTAGATTAGGTTGTCCGCCGCGAAGCGGGAAGATAAATCAAGACAATATACGCGCGGCAGCGCGAACTCTCGGTCCAATATAGGACAAAGTGGCAAGCACCCTTGGTTTCACCTTGGTTAGATTAGGTTGTCCGCCGCGAAGCGGGAAGATAAATCAAGACAACATACGCGCGGCAGCGCGAACTCTCGATCACATGCGCGCGCAGCGCGCATGTGGTTTGATCGAGAGTTCGCGCTGCCGCACGACAAAGTTGCAACGACCGGTGGTTTCACCTTGGTTAGATTAGGTTGTCCGCCGCGAAGCGGGAAGATAAATCAAGACAACATACGCGCGGCAGCGCGAACTCTCGATCACATGCGCGCGCAGCGCGCATGTGGTTTGATCGAGAGTTCGCGCTGCCGCACGACAAAGTTGCAACGACCGGTGGTTTCACCTTGGTTAGATTAGGTTGTCCGCCGCGAAGCGGGAAGATAAATCAAGACAACATACGCGCGGCAGCGCGAACTCTCGATCAGATGCGCTGCGCGCGCATGTGGTTTGATCGAGAGTTCGCGCTGCCGCACGACAAAGTTGCAACGACCGGTGGTTTCACCTTGGTTAGATTAGGTTGTCCGCCGCGAAGCGGGAAGATAAATCAAGACAACATACGCGCGGCAGCGCGAACTCTCGATCACATGCGCGCGCAGCGCGCATGTGGTTTGATCGAGAGTTCGCGCTGCCGCACGCATGTGGTTTAAACTTTAACTTCGTAGATCCAAACTTTTATGGTACTCTCGGTCCAATGTAGAACAAAGTGGCAACGACCAGTGGTTTTACCTTGGTTAGATTAGGTTGTCCGCCGCGAAGCGGGAAGATAAATCAAGACAATATACGCGCGGCAGCGCGAACTCTCGGTCCAATGTGGTCTGTGTCTCCTTCGGTACCTATTTTTTTAATAATACCGTCAAGGGCCATAAATTTAAACGCACTGCTGCGCCTATATGGTCTAAAATAAGATAAAGTTGCAAGAAGTATTGAGTTAACCTGAGTTAAACCAATTAGAATGAAATTAGAATTAAAAATTAAATTTATATTTCAATGTTGTTGTAAGTGCATGTGAAGAAATTGTATATTGAATGTTTACCAGAACAAGGTAAAATAAAAAGATAAAATTGGCAACGTCGGTTGGGCTTCTCCTGCACTTTTTGTTTGACAAGTAATTAGAGAGGTTAGGTAGTGAAGGAAAATATTAACTGTTGCGTCAAAAAAATGTCATTTTTTTCATAAAAACCCGTATATTTTTTTAATAAATCGACGTAGAAGCTTCGTTTTGGCTCTCTAAGTTTGCAAATACACTACGGAGGACGATTAGTAACAGTTATTCAAGGTAAAAATCCGCCAACTCCAAAAAAAATGGCCATTCCCATATTCTTCACAAATTCCTTAATTCCACATCTTCCTTTAGATTGTCTTTGCTGTTTGCGTCAAACTGTTCCAGGGCTTTGTTGAAGATTTGCAGGACACGGGTCTCTTTTGATAGAGTTGCATTTTGGAATATCTCCTCGAGGGCATCTTGATTGGCAAACGGGACAATCTTCTTTATTAAGCTTAGCTCCATGGCATTCTCCTTAAAAGAAAATACGTTGAGAAGTGGTAAATGGTGGAACTAGGATAATCTAGTTAATTGCTAAACAAGTTAAAACCAATTTTTAATTCGAGGATTAATATGTATAGTGTATCTGGAAGAATTGGGATTGGATTAAACAGCTTTTTATTGGTTTTGCTTCTTACCAGTTTCTTAGTTTTTGGAGGCATTTTGCACGTTCCACGAATTTTTTCCCAATGTCAAAAAATTCCATCTGTTTTTTTCTGACAAAATTTAAAATGGACCAACAGCCGTCTTAAGGTTCACACCAATCATGAACCATCAGCGTCCAATGTGACCAACATCCAGAATGAAAATTCACGCGCCTTAAGTTTATATTAAAAATATTTGAACTGCAACAGAATGATTAGTCCACTCAATGTACACCATTAGCGCATGCGCGTTGTAACAACAGTGAACTAAATAACATAGGCGTAGTGAAATAGTTATTTATGTATCAAGGGAATTATGAGGGTGTTAATTACCGTAGGCAACGGGTTTACTATCCCGAGGGCCGCGAGGCCCAAGTTACCCGAGGTATTATATATCCTTATAACTCACGTGATTTTAAATAATTTTATCTACGACCACTATTATAATTGCCCAATATTGTACAGTTCGTGGATTATGTAAATACATCTTACAACACACGTATGTAACAGTCCGCGATTAATGTTATTTAATGATTCAATAACACACTAGTGCGTTTGGTTTACGATTCGTTGATTGGTTGAGAGCTGCTACTATCGTTTAATATAGGCAACCCAATACATTCCGTTACTTGTCAAAAAAATATTAAACGTCAAACAAATACATAAACACTATACTTTTTTTCAATTAAAACAATTAAAGTCCAGTAATGTCCAGTGTTAGCGAAATAGAAAATGCTACTCCGCCCGAAATTGTTGAAAAAGCGAAACTAGCTGCACATAATTTTGTACCGATTAAATCTCGGGATCGATACGAGGATGCATATATAAAATGTATGGACTGGAGAATGAAGCATAAAGTTAAATCATTTTCAGAAAATGTTTTATTATTATACTTTGATGAGTTATCTCAAACAATGAAACCATCTTCACTTTGGGCAATTTATTGAATGGTTCGGACAATAATTAATATAAAGCACGATATCGACATTTCAAAACATTCCAAGTTAATAGCTTTACTAAAGAGAAAATCTGATGGATTTAAGAGCAAAAATCAAAAATTTTTAACCATTCAAGAAATATTTATTGATGAAGGTATTCATTACTTTTTTTTCTTATAATGTTCTCTAATGGGCGTAACGACATATTTTTTATATAATTTTAGGTTATTCTTATCATTGGCATTAGTGGTGCTTGCAGAAAACAAGAATTATGAAATATCAAAACAAAAAACTTTTTTAAAAAAGTTTTTTGTTATTTGTCATTTACATACAAGATTCATATTTAGATTTTAATCTAAACAGTTTATATTTATATTTATTATGTTCAAGTTAATTAATATATAATACTTAGATATAAGCCCTGAAGAAGGTCAGAAATTAAAAAGACCGAAACGTTGGCAATATATCAGTGTTTTATTAACCAAAATCCTTTACCCAAGAATTAAATAAAAAAAATAATTATAAATATATTTTAAGATCTTATCATTTTTATTATGTTGTAGTTTATTCTTAGGAAAAGCAATTTATTTTAAACAACTGATGTCGATATTTTTTCCAACGTTTTGGTCTTTTTTATTCTGATCTTCTTTAGGGCTTATATCTATTTAGTAGGTATTAATAAAATTAAACAGAAAATATAAATTATTCATTTGACACTGACACTGCGTACATTGTGTTGCCTATATCGATGAATAACTATATCAGTTACATCAAACATATTTTTCTTATTAAATAGAAAAAAAAATAGTGTGGTCGTAGATAAAGTATAGTACATAATTCGAGTTGTAAGGCAATTACGTACTCGCGGAATTACGCGCTCCCGGGTCCCCGGGATCCCGGGTCGCGCGTAATTGTTCCGCTCGTACGTAATATGCTTCTTACAACTCTCATTACGTAATATACTATTATCTACGACCACTATTGTAAAAGCCCATTATTGTACAGTTCGTGGACTAGTCCACGAACTGTTTCACGAAATTTCCCTATTGACATCTTTTCATCTCCTATTGGATGTTGGTAAAACCAAACCTATTGAATATCAAAGAATCCTATTGAGGTTTATTTAAAAATAAAAATAATCTAAACTAAACCTATTCAATAATACTAAACCTATTCAATAATGCTAAATCCTATTAAGAATCATAATAAAATAAAAATAATTACAAAGTCGTATTTCCCTATTGACAACTATTCATTTCCTGTTGGATGTTGGAGGAGTCAATCCTATTGAATAATGCTAAATCCTATTGAGGATCATTATAAAATAAAAATAATTTCTAAGTCGTATTTCCCTATTGACAACTATTCATCTCCTATTGGACATTGGTGAAGCCAAACCTATTGAATAATGCAGAATCCCATTGCGAAATTTAGAAATAAAGATAATTTTCTAAGTCGCATTATCCTATTGATTCACTTGGTTTCCTATTTAGATCTCTACTTTCATTTCCTATAAAAACTCTTCATTTCCTATAGAATCGCTAACTTCCTTTTAGAATCATCATAATCCTATTCAGTTGTGTCAATAGGAAAGCTCTAAATCCTATAGGTTAACGCTCATCATTTTATTTCCTATTCAGATTTGTATAATCCTATTAGGCATTATCCGGTTGCCAGAAATTTCTTAACTTTTCCTATTCAAATATGATGTTTCCTATTCAAATTCTGAAAAAGCGTATAGGATTTAACCTTTCCCAATAGGAATGTTTAAGCAGGGCTATGTAAATTCATCATACCACACACATATGTAACAATCCGCGATTAATGTTATGTAATAATTCAAAATCACTCATGAACGTTTGGTATACGATTCGTTGATTGGTTGAGAGCTGCACGTTGATACAATTTTTAAATGTGGTACTCCGTGATTTTCAAACAATCATTAAACGTCACATTATTCAAATAGAAGCTGTCACTCATTCCGTTTTTTCACGTTTAAATCTAACGAAAACTACAAATAATTACTAAATAAAAAGGTGTGCAACCATTATGAATGTATTTGTTTCTATTTCTATCAAGTTAAATAAGGTCGAAGGTGTTACATCAAACATATTCTTCTTATTAAACAGAAACAAATTAGTGTGGTCGTAGATAAAGTATAGTAAATAATTCGAGTTGTAAGGCAATTACGTACTCGCGGAATTACGCTTAACTACGTAATATGCTTCTTACAACAAATTACGAAATATACTATAAAATGTAATTTAGTTCTTTAAGGGGGTATTCTAGTGTAGAATTTTGAAAAAAAACGTTTTTTTTTCACATTTCTAAAGTTTAGACATTTAAGAATATGTCATTAAAAGGATTTTTCAAGATTCCTATTATTTCATGAGTTATAGCCGTTTTAGTGAAGTTAGTTTTGAGCCAAACTTCGTACTGAGTGCATGTGCTAACCTAACAACGCGTTTAACATTTTTCAAGTGAAAATTATTTTGTAAATTATGAATTTATTTACAATTTGTAATGGATAGAAAAACTTCAAAATTTAGTTCTACACGGCCATGCAAATTAAAAAAGAGGAAATTTTACGGTAATCAATTTACTGAAGAAGAAGAAACCAGTTTCACTAGTGCATCTGCAGCAAAATTAAAACATTCGCAGGATGAGGAAGTTATAATTAATAACAATTACGGTTATTGTATTTTAGAATTTTTTTCTGTTTTTACCACGTTTTCAACATTGATCCTGTATTCTACATGTAAGCAAGATATAAAATTTAGTCGTACAGCTGCTCGTGGGTTAGGGTTTAAAATTGCTTTACAATGTGAGTGTGAGCAAGTACGATATATTCAATCATCGCCCTTTATAAATAAAGCATTCGAAGTAAACCGAAGAATTGTAGCAGCTATGAGATTACTAGGAGTAAGAAGAGAAGGTATAAATATATTTTGGCTTGACCATTGCTACATATTACAGTTGCCTTGGCAATTTATACACGGCCGCTTCAGCGGTTTACGATCAAATAATTTCAAAAGCCGTAAGAGAAGAAAAGGAATTAATATTAGAGTCTGATCCTCACGCTAATCCTAATCATTTGACTGTTTCCGGCGATGGCACGTGGAATAAACGAGGCTTCAATTCTCTCTTTGGTGTTACTACGCTCGTCGGCAAGTACAGTAAAAAAGTTGTTTATACGATAGTAAAATCAAGTTTTTATCAAGGGTGTAATCTATGGAAACACAAAAAAGATGATGACATCCAAGCTTATCGAGATTGGTATGAAGAGCATGAAGAAGTCTGTACTATAAATCATAAAGGAAGCGCCGGAAAAATGGAGGTTGACGCGGTTGTTGAAATGTTTGGGAGGTCGGAAACCAAGCATAATGCCAAATATATCCGATATATCGGAGATGGTGACGCAAAAACTTGCAAAGGCATTCTTGATATTAGCCTAACCTAAACTAACCCGGTAGTCGAAAAAAAGGAGTGTGTTTAGCATGTTCAAAAACGCATGGGTTCACGGTTACGTAAAGCAAAAAAAGAGAATAAAGGTATTGGTGGCAAAGGCGCTGGTAAACTCACTGATAAGCTAATCAATGAATTGTCTTTATATTAAGGTTTGGCAATTCGTCGAAATCCAGATTCTGTTGAAGACATAAAGAAAGATGTGTGGGCAACCTACTTTCATAAAATTTCAACTAACGAAAATCCTCAATACATGATTTGTTCATCTAGTCGGTGCAGAAGTATCAGAAGGCAATGGAAGACGGCACTATTGACGAATTTGACCATAAAAATCCTCCTCTAAATGACAACGTTTTACAAGTAATAAAACCAATTTATGAACATTTATCAGCTGATGCTTTATTGGAACGATGTTTGGGTTCTGAAACCCAAAATAATAACGAATCTTTGAATTCGTTTATATGAACTTTTTCTCCGAAGCACATTCACGCTGGACCGAAGACAATTGAAATTGCCACTTTCTTCACAGTTAGTATTTTTAATGAAGGTTTTATACCCATATTAAAAATCTTAGATGTTATGGGAATTACGATTGGCCCAGAAGCTAATGCTTTTGCAGCGAGACGGGACGAAGCGCGTATAGGGTTTGGGAATACTCGGTCTTTTTAGACTCGCCGAGTCCGAGTCGAATCCGGGTCCAATTTTTCGGGTCCGGGTCCGGGTCTAATCTGTCTCACAATTGAAACAAAAACACGAAAGGATTTTTCATGTTCACGCATATGGTAAAGCAAGCGATACTGTACGAACTTGCCGATTAAGTTATGGGACTTAGATAAACAAGGGATTTGGAGAATGTTATGGTAAATAGGTAAATAAAACAAAACTCCACAAGAGGCTAAGAGCGGAAGGCAAATGGATGAATTCCCTTTTAAATTGTCTAAAGTTAATTCAACTTGTCCGTATTCTTCGACATCATAGACGCTCTCGTCGGAATAATAATTTTTATCTTGATCGTCATCAATACCATCTAGACCAGGGGTCTCCAAACTACGGCCCGAGGGCCACATTCGGCCCGCGGACAGATTTTGTCCGGCCCGCGGAGTGCTAGCATACTTGAAAACTCCTTTTAGAGAACATATATAGCAAATTAAATTTAGTTTACTGAAGTAATCTAATTTTATGTTGAATAATTATTAATATGACATCTACATTGATATGGTCATGGGCTAACTACTCATAACATTGTTGTAGGCTTATTGTTATTGTTTTTGTGATAAGTTGGATAAAGAAACACAGAATTGTAATGAGTGAAGACATGTATAATATGCAGAAAATCTAACTTCAGTATATAATAACTAACAAATTATTGAAATGAATCCAACTAACATTTTATACATTTTAAATAAAAACATAACTTATAACAAGCATAATGACATATGAAATACTAATGAGATTTATGTAATTGAGGTTTTCCACTGATAATAGTTTGTAGTTGTGGACTAATTTTACTTGTACCAATTATTAAAAGAGATTTAAGATGCTCATCAGTTAATTTAGATCTGTAAACATTTTTTGTGTACTTCATTTTGGAGAAGGTCTTCTCACACAAATAAGTAGTACCAAAAACAGAAAACAGCCCACGAGCAAATTTATGCAAATTATCAAATTGTGTCAGTGGAAGACTCTTATAAAATTCCAACAAAGATGAGTTTTGATATTTGTTCTTAATTATATCACTGCACTGTAGATCAATCATTTCCATTTGAAGTTCCGGGGCTAGGGTTTCAATGTCAGTATCAAAAGGATTCTGAAAAATCTTAATTTGATTCGCAATGGCATCAAAGTCCGAGAAACGAGTATCAAAATTTATTTTCAAAACACTCAAAGTTTCGATTGCAAAATCGATAGGAAACTCAGTCTCAGTGGTGTGGCTGAATATTTCACATATTTTAAAATGTGAAAAACATTTACTTCGTAGTTGTGATTGAAACAGTATCAATTTCTTCCGGAATGATTTGATATTAGTGTATAAATCAGGAAAATGCTGGTTTTCTCCTTGCAATCTCAAATTCAGTTCGTTCAGATGTTTTGTCAAATCAACATAGAATGCTAACTTCCACAGCCATGCGTTGTTTTGTAATTCAGTAAGAGGGCGATGCTTTTCATTAAAAAAAATTTCGATCAATGCTCGAAGTTCAAAAAAGCGCTGAAGGACTTTCCCACAACTAAGCCAACGTACGGCAGTATGATAAGGTAAGTCATTTTCTCCAATCTCTTCAATAAATTGTCGGAATTGTCGGTGATTCAGCCCAAAAGATCTGATAAAATTAACAGTTGATATGACTGGTTTCAGAACTTCAGACACATCCAAACATTTTCCGCACAAAGACTGTTGATGAATGATACAATGTAAGACTAATGGTTTTGAACCACCGTCATTTTCTACAGCCTTTGACACCACTCCTTTGACACCCTCCAAGAGCGACCACTCCTTTATCTTTCCCACTCATGTTTTTGCCTCCATCAGTTGTAATACATTTCAAGTTTTTCCATCGAAGGTTCTTTTGATTAATGGCCATTTCAACTCCTTTAAAAATATCTGTACCAGTAGTTGTGCCATGAATACTATACATATCAAGAAGTTCTTCATGCACTTCATAGCTTTTATCTACTCCTCGAATATAAATCAACATCTGACACATTCGTTGACTCATCCAAGGCCAAAGAAAACCACTCAACATGTCCATTTTTGTCGAACAGTTGAGATGATATATTTTCAGCGATGTTTTCTACCCTTTGAGCCACAGTGTTTGCTGACATACTGACAGTTTTTAATAAATTTACCTTTTCAGGGCACATTTCTTCGGCTACTGCAATTATGCATTCTTTGATCATTTCTCCATCGGTGAATGGTTTTCCACGTTTTGCAATTCCAAGAGCCACACGAAAGCTGGCATGAGTTGCAGCCTCTTGTCAGTTTTGAGTTTTGTAAATGAAGATTGCTGCGATTTCAATCCGCGCTTCATAGTTTCGAATTTTTCTGTCCGCAAACTTCCTGTATATTTTGAGTAATTTTGAAAATGTTTTCTTTCATAATGACGTTTAATGTTATATTCCTTGAGAACGGCTATGCTTTCATTGCAAATCAAACATAGCGCCTTGTTACTGGACCCAATTACGAAATACTGAATGTTCCACTGATTTTTGAATTTTCTGCATTCACTATCAATTTTTCGCTTCTTTTCCATACTACTAAATCACACACAAAAGCAACAATTCAAATCAAAATACTGTTACAAAGATGCCTTAAACTTAAACACGCACAAACACGTTTTAAGGAGGAACGCACTATTTTATTTCACAACAGTGTCATAGGAACTGACTTGTGGTTGCGCCACTAGCCTTCTTATATATTCCAATTACTGCAATCTAGAAGTGAGTGGAAGACACCAGAACTTTCTCGAACCAACGAGATTATTCTGTACGTGCTATTAGCGCCATCTGTTAGCGATAGAAGGTACTACCTATTTCTGCTTGTGTCCACCAGATGTCGTGTCACGTTACTCCTCATGGCTCGTACTCTACGACTAATCTAGAAATTACAGATAATTACAGATAATTACTAGATATGTTGGAATTTTCATACTCGTCCATTCATCAAGTGTAATGCTAAATCATCGTGTACTAGACAAAACCAAACATTCAAGACCCGAGACTCGTCGAGTCTTAGATCGGGTATCGGGTACCGGGTATTTAACCTTGGACTCGTCGAGTCCGGGTCCGGATACTCGGACCCGAAAAACCCTAAGCGCGTATCGAGCGCTCGGAACTACGGACTTCAGAGGCGTCAAAAGAGGGTAGAACTACTCGTCTTCGCCAGAGAACATCGGAGAATGAGCATTTTGAAGTAGAGGAAGGTTTCTTATATGGAGCAGGAATCGCCGATTAAAAATGTGCAAGTATTCTGTACCATTCTATAAGTAAAATTGCCGAAAACTTGTCTCAAAACTTTTAACGCGTTTTTCTCGAGACTACTTTTTTGAGCTGACGGTAAGGATATCTCGAGTTCTAATGGACCGATTTACTTCAAATTTGGAGAGGATGTTCTTTATACATCCCTTTATCGTGTGGACCCTGCCCATAACTATAACTTTTCATTTAGTATTTTTTAAAAATTCGAAACTGTTAAAAAAATATGCAAATTTTTTTTTCAAATAGCGGCCATTTTGTAAAAAAAGTTTTTTTAACTTGAACCAAGTTAAGTTTTTGTTCATACGATAGCGGCATCTACAATAATTAAGAATCCGTCTGTTTTTTATTTTTCAGATCACCAGGAGGGATGGAATTATGCACGCCAGGACACCTTTTTTTTTGGATCCCTCAATTTAACTGCTCATAACTTTATCAATTAAAAATTTTTATTTGCTTTTTTTTTGTATGTAATAATAAAAAATCAATTAACAAATGATAAAAAAATGGATAGTAAAAATATTTTTTGTTTCCTTTGTACTGCGCTTCAAAAATGGCGGGCGAAATACATGCCTCTACACTAGAATACCCCCTTAATTAAGATGGTTGGCCCACCATATAAACGTAGAAATAATATTACGTAAATTGTTGGGTATAGTTGTCATGGAAGTTCAAATTGACAACGACTTATACAGTCACAGAGACAACGCCTACTCAATGAAAAGTGATAATAACATCCACCTTGCGACAGCTTTACTAATTAAAGCATGGAGCGCCGTGTGCTAAAGAGTAACAGAAGATTTCCGTGTTCCTCCCTTGATTTAATTAGTAAAGCTATCCCACGGTGGATGTTATTATCACTTTTCGTTGTCATGGATTTTTGTTAATTTTAATAAACATCACTCAATTTAACAATATGGCTGACACGAGTAAAATTTCCCAAGAATTGATCGACAAAGTTGAGAAAGCTAGAGCTACATTGCTTCCTACAAAGTCCCAATCATTGTATAAGAAGAAGTACAATAACTTTTAAAGAGTGGTTAAATAAGGAATGCACTGGAGGCAAACGCAAATTGAGGGAAATTAAGACCGCTGTAAATGACAGACAGGGAAATTGCAGGGAATTTTTTTTTTTGCTTTTCCGTGTCCAGTGGTTTCCGGTGGTGGAAAGATTGGCCACTGTCTGGTGGGACAGTATTACCAGGGCGCGCCGGCATGTTCTGCATATACAGGAGAAAATGCACGCGTGGAGGCTCCTTCCGTGCCCCCACGGGAAATTAAGCATTCATAACTCCCAAGGGAGTTATGAATATGTTTATAGTTACCGTAACTAAGGCATTATTACCCGTTAATAGACCTTTTTACGGTTAGTTAAGCGCATACGGATATACCAAATTTGAAAGGCGGGAATATGGAAGTTTCGGGCAAATAATTAGGTTATACGTCAAAAAGTTCAGGCAAAACATGTCGAAAATTGATACATGTCCACAAAAAAATTTCAACTATGAAAAGGTCACATAAAAGGTAACATAAAAATGAATTAATCTATCTTATTTTGCATCTGGAGCTCGATACTAACATAATTTGGCTCAAACTTATTCTAAACAAGCTGACTTAGATAAAATCTAGATTAACCTATAAGAGTTAAAGTCCCTATGGTCCATTTTTTTAAGAATGCAGTACAGAGAAGATATTGCTTTTTACCTTATTCTCTGATTGGCTTAAATCGAGGAGAAGTTCACACCGACGATATTTACTTTTCCATCTGTCTCTTTTTACATACATTTGCAGTCACTGGCGTAGAATTTGGTGATATGTAATTAAATAAATATAATACTACGAATAATTTCTAAATATAATTGAACGTTAAATTACACTACGGTTAATAAGTACTATATTATACAATAATGTTTTATATTTAAAGATAAAAAATTAATTAACTCCAAGTATATTTTTTTCGTACGCCAATGCATGTTGAGCTGTTAGTTGCAATGGCTGCCGTGCCAATCCCATAGAACTTATACTTAAGTATATGTTCTAAGGCCAATCCACAATTGTCATCTGATCTGTTTGTATCATTTAGAGTTTTTGCGTTTTTCTCCATTTATTTGTTTGTATTTTATTACTATTGTTGCCATTTGGTGTATTTAATAGATATTTATTTATTACCAAATTTATATTACAATGCTTTACAAAGTATATATAAATAGTTCCAAAGAACTAACACAGAGACTAAAGTCCGTACGCGGTTCGGTATATAACTTAAATCTAAAATTATTAACTAAAGCTTATTCTAAATTTACGCTAAAAAAAATAATCAAACTCTGATTTTCTTTTTCCCACTTCTAACTTTGGTTTAGGTATTTTGATAAACTTATTCCTCGTTTTTACTACACTTTAACGATTTAAATTCATTTGACATATCCCTATAATAATATAAGACTGCTTCATAAATATATTTTTGACTCAAATCTAATGGTAATTTCACATTATTGTTAGTTTTAATTAAGATTTTAATAACTTTTTTATGTATGTTATATAATAATGACATTATAGTCTTATTTGCAGATCCCCATGCTATAATACCATAAGTGACAACACTGTAGTAGAGTCCATACATAATTATCATTATGTTTTCTGGTGATAATATTTTGCTTAAAGTAATCAATATAAAAATAATATATTTAGTTCTACTAGTTAATTTAATAATTTGTTCTTCCTATCTCAGACAGTCATCTATATATATACCCAGATATTTAACACTTTTCACTCTATTCAAAGATTCATCACGCAACTTAATATCAATTATGCCCGGTACGCTATCACAATAGTTACCAAAAGTTAAAAATGTAAACTGTTTTATTAATGTTTAGTGTCAATTTATTTTCATTAAGATAATTACTAATTTTAATTAATTGTAGATTCAAAATTTGTTCCAATAAATCCCATGTTGACGCTTGGCACTATACTACCGTATCATCAGCATACGATACTATATCACAGTTCATAGTACACTCCATGAAAATATTAATATATATATATATATATATATATATATATATATATATATATATATATATATATCTCCTGTATATGCTCCTGTTTATTATATATATATATATATATATATATATATATATATATATATATATATATATATATAATAAACAGGAGCGGTCCTAATATGGTACCTTGTGGAACCCCCATTTCAACAGATTCAAAACTACTTTTGATTCTGTTTTAATTAACTCCAATGCAATTCCATGTATACCATACATTTAACTTGTTACATTACATTTTAACTTTAACTTGTGTAGTAATATTTTGTGGTTGACAGTATCAAAAGCTTTAGCTAGGTCAAGAAAAACCGCAGCATTTGCTTGGCTATTATCAAGACAATCATAAATTTTATTAGTAACATAAGCTAATGCATCTTTTGTACCAGTTCCTCTTTTAAAACCAAACAGATTTTGTGATAAAATGTTTTCTTTGTTTAAAAAATTTAAGATCCTTGAGCAAAATTTTCACAAAAATTTTTGCAAAATTTGAAATTAAAGAAATTGGTCTATAATTATGAATAGGATGGTTGCGACAGTTACTACGTGGTAATCCATACTTACATTGAATTGAAAAATTCACTTTGTTTTTTACCACACTTATATTATGTAAAAATGTTATATAACTTATTATTCACATTTATATAAATTTCTACACATATCACGACTCGAGTTTCGACGTTTGACGGTCATTTTCAGACAAGACTAAACGGACAAGACTAGACAGACAAGATTAGATAGTCAAAAGAGACGAGACTAGACAGAGAAGACTAGACAAACAAGACTAGACAGACAAGACTAAACAACAGACAAGACTAGACAGACAAGATTAGACAGAGAAGCCTAGACAGGTAAGAATAGACATACAAGGCTAAATGGAAGAGAATAGATATTCCAAATGAGACAGATAGGATTAGACTTGTTGGAGGTCATTTTATTATGAAATTGTGGTCTAAATTAATAGGGATAAATTAATTGTCGCTAAACTGTTTGAAATTTGAATTTAAAAATAAGTGAATCGCGCCCTCTAGTTACGCGTACCATAATGTTGTAGTTCACGTTTTAGTCAGGTTTACTGTCCAAATATTTTAAATTTTCTTGAAAAGTACAAGGAAAGTAATTAAGAAATCCCGTTTTAAAGTTTCTACGATGGGCTTAAAGCAAAGCAGCATTTTTTTTAAATCACCGCTTTTATCATTTGTATTGTTATTATCATTCATATATATTATAGGGTATTTAACTTTCAGCGCTGTCGTGGCAAATATTGCTAACAAAAACGCACAGTGGCGGGGAACACTATTTGGCAGTTGCTAATGTTATCTAGGTTAAAGAGTTAAATTGTTTTAGCCTTAACTATATAAAACGACATGTTAAATTATGTGAATAAAACTAATTTTGTGATTTGTTTCTTGTGATTGTTGTGTTACATCACTTGAAAAAAATCACAAAATTAGTTTTATTCAAATAATTTAATCTATATCCCATTTTTTTTAAGAATGCAGTAACTAGAAAATTGGTGTTGAACCACCAAAAAAAATGGACTATAGTTACAACTAATTAAATTCTCTATAAGTTTTTTGAATAAGTAATTGTTTTCTCTATAAAACAATTTAATACGCATCGTGTATTAAATTGTGCTAGTTTAACTGGTGCTCGAGATATTTTCACTCAAACTTAGTTTAACAACGCAATTTGCAATGTTTACCAAAGTTAACAGATGTATCGTTACAGTTTTCTCAATTCCAGTTGAACTAGCCGAACTAGTTTAGCTATGAGTCTAGTCTTGCTATGAGAGACAAAACTATGACTATGACTAGGGAATTCCGTTCGAACACCCAATCTGAAATTGAAGGAGACAAAGTGCCGCCGTACTTTTTTAGTGCCGAGTTCAATAAGTTAATTCGGAAATAGTAAAAAAGGAAGGTCGAACCCTTATTAGAGAAGATTCAAGAACTTACCAATCAAGTAAAGTTACTACAGGAGAACCAGCTGCAACACTCACAAACCATGCCCCATCCAGCTGAACATAAAAGTTTAAATAGGGCCTCAACGGGGCCAATCATCCAACTTATACGGCACACCACCGATAAGCTGTCATACAGCTCTGATAATTAAAGCAGAAAAAAAAGAAGATAGGAGTGCGCACCGGAGCAAAAAAGAAAGTTTTTGCTACGATTCCTCAAACCGAGATAACTCTAACAATCCAAGCAAGGGCGTGTGGAGATTCGAAAGAATTAAAAAAGGATGCAGGAAATCAAATGTTATTCGTGGCACAAGCGAACGCAGAGAGATAAAAGCCGCAGCGAAATATGAACAGCTCCATGTTTACAGAGTAGATTAAAGTGACCTAAGAAGTTAACAGATTAGACTAAAGTGACCTAAGAAGTTTACAGATTAGACTAAAGCACTGAAATATATAATAACTGGAACAAGCGCTGGCTTCTAAGTTTGTGCGGGTAGAGAGAGAGGTCCCAAGGGGAGCCCTCGTATCGCTCTGTCTTCGTCTAGTACAGTCTTAGTGAAAAACCTAATGTATAGTATAAATATATCTATATTATTTTATACATGTTATATATAATACAAAAAGAAAATTATTATATATATAATACTTGTAGCGCATGACAAAATATTATTAGTTTTAATATTTTGTATTTACATAGCGTGGATAAATACTTGATTTGGTTTGATACAACTAGCTTTTCGCTCTGACTGTACCACATCCTCCCACTCTCGAATTCAAGTCATCCTCTCTCTCTAACACAAGGAGGGTGGTCTTCCCTTGGGAGCTCTCTCTGTACCCGCACAAGCTTAGAGGCCAGCGATCGTTCCAGTTAGTATATATTTCTATGGACTAAAGTGACACGTCCCGATTTTGGCGGGACAGTGCCGCTTTTTGGAGGAAAAGTCCCGCGTCCGCCGATTTTTAAAAATGTCCCGCTTTTTAGAAAATTTCAGTTTGCAATGTTTTGCAAGTTTAAAGCTTCAAAGCAAGTTAAAGCTTGTAGTTGCCAGTTAAACCAACTGGACTAGCTACACTAAATTTAGTCTAATTAAAACTAACTGAATTCTCAATACGACGATTTATTCTAGTATAACTGTTGTTGCAATTATTGCAGTTAATGAAATGATATTTCTAAAGTTTTAGCATAAGCGAATTGTCGAGTTGCAAGACTTCCTGTTTGGTGTAAATTGAACAAACCGCGTTCCAAATTGCGTTTTCGAATAAAAAGTGCTAATTAATTTGAAGGCCTTGCCTAGTGCATTAATCTAGATATTCGCGAGTTATTTCTCTTGTGTTCGCGAGAACGTCCTAGTTTATTCCAATACCATAACATCGCAATTCCAATCGCCTTGACCGTGATGGAGGTTTACAAAGTCATTAAGTTAAAAAATAATCGATGACTAATTTAAACAATCACTAATAAATGTGCAAAGTTTCACAAAAATCTAATACGAATTTTGGGTAATTTTAATTTGAAATTTTCAAACTTTACCGCCCTGGCGAAAATGAAGTGTCGTATGAAGTGTTGTCGAAGTGCAACGAAGTGTCATCGAAATGCAACGAAGTGTCATCGAAATGCAACGAAGTGTCATCGAAATGCAACGAAGTGTCATCGGAATGCAACGAAGTATGATCGAAATGCAACGAAGTGTTTGAGAGACAAACTAAGTATTCATGAAGTGTGCTCGAAGTGTTTCAGTAACCATCGAGGTGCTGTCGTGGAAGTGTTTTCGAGACAAATGATGTGTTTGGCCGTACAAATGTCAACATTTTGTCACACGTGAAGTTTCGTGGAAATTTCTATTATGGAAAGTCGGGGTTTTCACAATAAAAATTTCCACGAAACTTCACTGTTCCAATTTCAGTACACTAAAAGACACTTCCTGCAAACTTCGTTGACGCATTACCAATACTTTTTTGATAGTTCGTGCAAACACTTCGACGACATTTCATTTTCAACAGTGAAGTTTTAATTGTTTTGGAAATTTTGGCCTGGATCCATACACCATTATCTAAAGGTGCTACAGTCCTGTGTAGGACCTGGGACATCCTCCAACAGACTACACTTGTGCTTGATCTTAGACACAACTGTAGGGATAAGTTTGGGAAATCTAGTTTTACAAAATGTTGTGTAGCGGCAACGAGCCGTTCCATTTTTATTTCTTAGTTTTTCTAGGCCATTACAATAATTACCCAAATATTTTCGGACAATTTCCGAAAAAAATTTATTATTTGTATTTTTAGTTTTACGAAGGCATTACTGGGATTACCCAGGTATTTTCCGATGAATTTCGGAAAATATTTTATTAGGTTCAATGGTGTTCAATCCCCGGGGAAATTACGACGAGACGTTTTTCCGAGAATCGGTAATTGCCAAAGCGACACATAGCCGAAAATAGAAAAATTATCACCTCCAGATGATGGACCAGTATACCTGGAGATAATATAAATACCTGGACTCCCGAATAAACAAAACAGTTCGATCCACAGAGTTCCGTCCGGACAATCAGACGAACAGTCAAGCAATACAGGCAGCAAGTCGACTCCAGTTCAGTTCAACCAACAGGGGCAACCAACCAACAAAGTCCAGTTAGTCCAGCCAGTGGACTCAGACACACCAGACCAGCCAGTGGACCCAGTTAGCGAAGTGACACTAGTTCAGCCAGTGGACTCAGACACACCGGTCCAGCCAGTGGACCCAGTCAACCAGACTCAACCAGCAGTCAGTCAACCAGAACAGTTGAGTCCAGTTCTGAGAGTCCAGCTCCACTCAGTCCCTCAACAGTGTTTGTATCTCTTGAACATTTATATATACATATATATATATATATATATATATATATATATATATATATATATATATATATATATATATATATCCATGTAAATAAATTCCTCTGCAAACCGTGAGTGATACATTATTCTACCGCGTATCCACCCACAGTTGTATAACTTGATAATTAGCAATTCTTTGTATTAAAAAATTGGGTCCTAACTAATCTAAACCGTCACTTTGGTCACCCGACCTGAGAACTGAAAAGCTAATTAATATTTAAAAAAAAACCCAAGTGCATCCTTAGGGAAATGATTTTCTGAAAACGATGCCGCAATCCGTTTTTAATTATCTGTAACCGTTCTCGAGATACAGATATGTGAAGACGAAATACGCGAACATTTAAAGTCATAATTACACAGTAAGAAAGTGTGTAAAGAACCAATTCGTATTTGAAAGGGTGATTTGAAATCGCACATTTAATGTCACATCTAGCCTTGTTGCGTTTATTTATTTAAAGTAATTCCGTAATTATTAGAAAGATCAGAAACCTTCGGCACAGATAAAACCGTATTTTTCCCCCGTTTAATTATTTCCTATTAGAAACAAGGAAAACTTAATTTTCTTTCCAATCGCTAAAACTAGTTTGAGTAACAAAAGACTAAGTCGAATAGCCTTGGCTAACTAATTCCGAGAAGATATCCGGGAAATTCACGACTTTCCGATATACTCGAGCGAAATACCAAATACTTCCGATATACCGAAATTCTTCAATTCAAAAATGCTTTCAGATAAGTTTTTAAATTTTGCTGTGACTCAAAAAATAACGATTTTGAAAAATTCGATTTCCTAGTATTTCGTCGTTTCCGCGGTCTAGACTTCCCGAGTCGATGGTATTTCTTAACTGAAAGCTTTCCAGGGAATATTATATACGTTCTCCGACTAATTTTGGGACGCCGAATCGATTGGTGAAGACTAGAAGTCTCTGTGGTGAGCGGTTAAAAAGTTATGACAGCGTCAAATCAGTAGGAAACGTGTGATTGTGTACAGCGAAAAAAATATAAAATTTGTTTATTTGTAACTTTAGAGCGAAATAAACTGGAAAACCGTTTAAAGTACTTCGATGTCCTTCGTGTAAATAAATAAAAATCATGAAAAAAATTTTACATAATTTCGTTCGAAAAATACATGCTTTTTCGTTTTTTTTCGATTTTTTCGAAAACGGTAAAAAGCAGCGAAATCATTTCGGGCACACAGAAACTACACGACAAGACGAACAAGTCGATATATAAATTGTTGGGAAGTATTCAATAATTCGTCGATAAATTTCAAACTGAAATTTACACGATTTTCGATTTGCTAAGCAGATATCTGGGAAACGGTTGCAGGTAATTAATAACGGATTGCGGCATCGTTTTCAGAAGTTCATTTTCCTATAGGCACACTAAGACTGTCTGACGGAAATTCACGACTTTCCGAGATCGCCACTAGTGCGCCGAAATTTCATAAAAATTTCTTCAATTTTCGCAGGCGAAAGTGAACCGAAAGAGCTAGCGAAATAAAATTTGCATATCTGTAATCAGCAGCAAAATTGCTTTCAGAAACGTTTTTAAATTTTGCTGTGACTCAAAAAATTACGATTTTAAAAAAATCGATTTTCTCGCATTTCGTCGTTTCCGCGGTCTAGACATCGCGAGTCGATGGTATTTCTTACCTGAAAGCTTCCCAGGGAATATTATATACGTTCTCCGACTAATTTTGGGACGCTGAATCGATTGGTGAAGCGGTTCAAAAGTTATGACAGCGTCAAATCAGTAGGAAATGTGTGATTGTGTACAGCGAAAAAAATATTTAAAATTTGTTTATGTGTAACTTTAGAGCGAAATAAACTAGAAAACCGTTTTCAGCACTTCGATTTCCTTCGTGTAACCAAAAAAAAAATCCCGAAAAAAGTTTGCAAACAAATTTTCGACAAAAATATTCCATCATTTCATTCGCAAAATACATGCTTTTTCGGTTTTTATCGATTTTTTTGAAAACGGTAAAGAGCAGCGAAATCATTTTGGGCGCACAGAAACTACACGACAAGACGAACAAGTCGATGTGTAAATAGTCCAAAAAGATTCGATATTTCGTGGAGTAATTTCAAACTGAAATTTACCCGATTCTCGATTTGCTAAGTAGATGTCTCGGAAACGGTTGCAGATAATCAAAAACGGATTGCGGCATCCTTTTCAGAAGGTCATTTTCCTGTTATTACACTAAGATTGCCCAAGAGAAATTCACGACTTTCCGAGATCTCTACTAGAGCGCCGAAATTTCTTGAAAATGTCTTAAATTTTTGCAGGCGAAAGTGAACAGAAAGAGCTAGCGAAATATAATTTGCATATCTGTAATCAGCAGCAAAAATGCTTTCAGAAACGTTTTTAAATTTTGCTGTGACTCAAAAATAACGATTTTGAAAAAATCGATTTTCTCGCATTTCGTCGTTTCAGCGGTCTAGACTTCCCGAGTCGTTGGTATTTCTTAACTGAAAGCTTCCCAGGGAATATTATATACGTTCTCCGATTAATTTTGGGACGGTGAATCGATTGGTGAAGACTAGAAGTCTCTGTGGTGAGCGGTTCAAAAATTATGACAGCGTCAAATCAGTAGGAAGTGTTTCATTTTGTACAGCGAAAAAAAATATAAAATTTGTTTATTTGTAACTTTAGACCGAAATAAACTGGAAAACCGTTTTTAGCACTTCCATTGTGTAACCAAAAAAAATCCCGAAAAAAGTTTGCAAACAAATTTTCGACAAAAAAAATTCATCATTTCGTTCGAAAACTACATGCTTTTTCGGTTTTTATCGATTTTTTCGAAAACGGTAAAGAGCAGCGAAATCATTTTGGGCGCACAGAAACTACACGACAAGACGAACAAGTCGATGTGTAAATTGTCCGGAAATATTCAATCATTCGTCGATAAATTTTAAACTGAAATTTACCCGATTCTCGACTTGCTAAGTTGATATCTCGGAAACGGTTACAGATAATTAAAAACGGATTGCGGCATCGTTTTCAGAAGGTCATTTTCCTATAGCTACACTAAGATTGTCCGCAGGAAATTTACGACTTTCCGAGATCTCCACTAGAGCGCTGATATTTCATAAAAATTTCTTCAATTTTTGCAGGCTAAAGTGAACCGAAAGAGCTAGCGAAATATAATTTGTATATCTGTAATTAGCAGCAAAAATGCTTTCTGAAACGTTTTTAAATCTTGTTGTAACTAAAAAAATAACGATTTTGAAAAAATCGATTTTCTCGCATTTCGTCGTTTCCGCGGTCTAGACTTCCCGAGTCGTTGGTATTTCTTAACTGAAAGCTTCCCAGGGAATATTATATACGTTTTCCGACTAATTTTGTGACGCTGAATCGATTGGTGAAGACTAGAAGTCACTGTGGTGAGCGGTTCAAAAGTTATGACAGCGTCAAACCAGTAGGAAATGTGTGAATGTGTACAGCGAAAAAAATATAAAATTTGTTTATTTGTAACTTTAGAGCGAAATAAACTGGAAAACCGTTTTCAGCACTTCGATTTCCTTCGTGTAACAAAAAAAAAATCACGAAAAAAAAATCCAAAAAAATTTCGAACAAAATTTTCCGCCATTTCGTTTTTTTTTGAAAACGGTAAAGAGCAGCGCAATCATTTTGGGCACACAGAAACTACACGACAAGACTAACAAGTCGATGTTTAAATTGTCCGAAAATATTCAATAATTCGTCGATAAATTTTGAACTGAAATTTACACGATTCTCGATTTGCTAAGTAGATATCTCGGAAACGGTTGCAGATAATTAAAAACGGATTGCGGCATCGTTTTCAGAAGTTAATTTTCCAATTAATTTTCGAGGTCTCTACTCAAGCGCCGGAATTTCCTATACGGAAAGAGCTAGCGAAATATAATTTGAAATTCACGACTATCTTAACAATAAGCTCTAGCAAGAACGATATCTGACGAGATGAGACAAACGGTTACGAGTACGAGACGAGACAGATGATTACGAGAGCGAGACTGAGACGAGAGGAATTCTTTTCACAACTAACGAAACCGAGACGAGATTCTTGAAACTCTCGGCTTATCTCGTCTCGTGTCCTACTTATAACTAGTAGTTTCTGTTGTCTAGTCTCAAATAATTGAATCGGTTATCTAATCTGAAATGAAGGTGATATCTAAGTCTAGCTACAACAGCGAAATTATTTAAGATGAAACACTGGCCGGCGATAATCTATTGCTTCAAAACTATAAGCCCATTTCTAACATCCAACCATCTGCAAGATAAAATATATAAGATAAAATTAAAGCAAGATACCTTATATATACAATGGGCTGTCTTAAAAACACATCAAATACAAATAAACTTAATAAAGTCGGAACACAGCCTGAATATATTCAACCTTTCCGGAGCTCTATAATACTTTAGTTTTATAGAGCTCCGGAAAGGTTGAATATATTTATATATTCAGGCTGTGTTCCGACTTTATTAAGTTTATATGATTATCTATAATGTAGTATGGTTTTACCAACTCATCAAAAAATTCATCAAATACCTTCACATTCCACCTAGCAGGTTCTGCGACAATGGGGGAGAATATTCAAGAGGGTTTCGAAGGTGTACCACTCTCAGCGCACTCAAGAAGGAAATAGAAGAGAACAATATGGTGTTCACGGTTGATAGATATACCGATGGCCAGGGCGCAAATCGATAACACGGACAGATATTAACTCGCACCACCTGGCACGACTTTCACCATCTCCTATGCGTCAACCGACAATATCACCAAGCAGAACACCCGCCTGCAACTCACCCGCTGAAAAATATCACATTTTCTCCTACAAGGAAAGAATTCAAGTCAGTGTGTCAATTCGTCACGGACATTTCCTGTTGACGAGTACTCCAATATCCACAATGATCTATCGAACCCACCAACTGGCCATTATAAACCTTGACACTGTATAGCAGGGGTTCCCAAAGTTTTTCTTAGGCGGGCCAATTTAATATTATCGAATTTTTTGGAGGGCCAAAAAAGCGGAATAAAATAGAAACAATAACCACGATTTTTTTTTTAAATACATTTAACTATTTCTTATTTTTTTTATTAGTATAGAAAAAGTTTTTTCGGAAATATATGTGCTCTCAAGTAATGGAATGGATAATTAACGCATGATAATTCTTTATAAAAATCAATTAAGGAATTGTTCCGATAAGAATTCTTAGCATCGATATTTTCCTCTAATTCTATCAATTCAAATTGCATGTCTTAAATGATTAACAGTTCTCTCTATTTGAGACTACTATATTATATTTCTGTACAAATGTGTAATAACTAGACTAGACATACTAAAATTTTTAAATATAAACTAAACATTATTTTATTAATACAAACGCTTATGGTTAAAGCTCTGTAAGATTTTTTTTTAAATATGAAAATTATATCTTATTTGTAATATTTATTATTTATTTTACTATTTACTTATTTATTTTTTAATAAAAATAAAATACATCGTATCGATATCGCGGGCCGCATTCTCGGGCTTTACGGCCCGTAACTTTGGGAACCCCTGCTGTATAGTAATATGTGTGTTATCCTAACTGTATTATCTGTTTTTGTAAAAATGAATAAAGTTGTAATAATAAATGAAAGTGATATTCAGATAATTCTAAAGAAACTAATTAATTCGTAATTTCGTTGTTTCTAAATTTGGTGTGAATTAAGATTAGAACAAATTATCCAATTTTGAAACGCGTGATTTTATCAATTACACAGATTGTTGACTCGGTTTGGTTTTTTCGTTTTGTCGTTTATTATTGAGAGACAAAGCGCTTTATAATCTACCTGCTCTGCACGCCACGGCTGGGAAATACCGCACTTGCTGGGAAAAACAAACACAGCAATTGACGAATTGTAAATTAATTACAAAATTAATTTCCGAAAATACTAATACCCAGATCTTTTCGAAATATTTCGCATGCTCGTTAGGTAACAGTAATTGCCGAATTATAAATTAATAATACAGTACAATATTGATAATCACATATGGGACCAGACAACTGCCGGATAATAAATTATAACAATTATAAAATTAATTAAAAAAATATAACAATTTTACATATTTAGTTTATGCACAATTGTTTTTCAGACAAAATAAAATGGTTTCTGTTCGTACTTAGCCCTTCTGCCCGTACTTATAATAATTATAATAAAATTAAAAAAAAAATTGTCACTAATGCACAATAGTACTATCGTGGTGCACGTTTTTTAGTGCGATAAATTGTCAATATTAGTTGTATTCTACATAACTTGAATATTCGCAAATATTCAACATCGCTAGGTTACATTAAAATAAACAAACAAATAAAAATAAAATACAATCAAGACATCGGTATTAAAAGTGACGTAGTGTCAGAATTTTGAAATGAAATGAGATTCATGTATTAAACGTATTGTGACGACTATACGGCGGCATACGAGCGCAACGGTAAAACGCATCTTGCCGTTCATACGGCGACATACGAGTGCAAAGGGTTAAATAGTAACATTTGTATCTTTTCTTCAAAGATTATAATTTCTAGGAAATCATTGTATACTATGACATGGCTAATGATTTCCTAGAAATTGTAATCTTTGAAGAAAAGATACGTTACTAGATATGTTACTATTTAATATTATAAAATCTTCAAACTCAACAATATATAAATAATAATGAAATTCATGTACGCACATTTACTTAGATAACGTGTTTTGTGTGTACGTAACTATACGAACATTGGTGTCAAATTGGTTGCAGATTAACTTTGTCAAGTAGGAAATAAGCTGATGATCATCACACACCTGAAAAGATCTTCATAAATTATAGCTAAGAACCTTCTCGATCACGTCCGCTTTCAAACAAAAAAAACCGCATCAAAACTGGTCCATTTGTTTAGGAGCTACGATTCCACTACTATTGACAGACTGATAGACAGACGCGTATCATTTATAACACCCCTATTTTGTGTCGGGGGTTAAAAAGAGGGATCGGACACACTGACAGACGGACACGTCAAATTTATAACACCCCTCTTTTTGTGTCGGGGGTTAAAAAGAGTGATCGGAGAGGAAAATATGAACGAACCGGTTTGTTTGTATCCTGAGCGGAGCCGCGACAAGAAAAGACACGTGCTTGATTACTGAACGTGCCGGACTAACCAACCGCCGGATTATCAATATTGTACTGCATTTAAAGGCTAAAATGCGTTAAGGATAGTCAGAGACGAATATCTAATGGCGGACAGATCTAAAACCCCGTTAAAAAAACATTCTGCAACTGTAAATTAGTTTAATGAGCAAAACGTTCAGCAAACTGCATTATGCAACCGCAGGCGACATTGCGCAACCCACTTTCGACAATTAACACTCGCTACTCTCATTTATCTGGAACTTTATTGTCCGACTTAATCGACGTGATTCCCCCATTACACGGCTCAAATAATTAATTTCGATTCCGTACGTCTAGATCTCAACTCAAGCGACCGGGTTTCCCCACTTTTCCTACATCACAATTCTCATTACTCCATAATTGACGGGAAAACTCCAATTTCGAAGAAGAATCATTAACAATTAAGTTA
This sequence comes from Phosphuga atrata, assembly GCA_944588485.1. Lineage (NCBI taxonomy): Eukaryota > Metazoa > Arthropoda > Insecta > Coleoptera > Silphidae > Phosphuga > Phosphuga atrata. Next base: position 49,605,551 of record OX155903.1, on the reverse strand, counting down.
AGATAAACAAGACTTGACAGGCAAGACTAGACAGACAAGCCTAGACCGACAAGTCTAGACAGACAAGATTAGACAGACAAGACTGGACAGACAAGACTGGACAGACAAGACTGGGCAGACAAGACTGGACAGACAAGACTCGACAGACAAGACTGGACAGACAAGACTGGACAGACAAGATTGCACAGACAAGATTGCACAGACAAGACTAGACAGACAAGGCTAGACAGACAAGGCTAGAGAGACTCGACAGACAAGACTGGACGGACAAGACTGGACAGACAAGACTGTACAGACAAGATTGAACGGACAAGACTGGACAGACAAGACTGGACGGACAAGACTGGACAGACAATACTGGACAGACAAGACTGCACAGACAAGACTAGACAGACAAGGCTAGAGAGACTTGACAGACAAGACTGGACGGACAAGACTGGACAGACAAGACTGGACAGACAAGATTCGACGGACAAGACTGGACAGACAAGACTGGACGGACAAGACTGGACAGACAATACTGGACAGACAAGACTGGACAGACAAGACTGCACAGACAAGACTGGACAGAAAAGACTCAACAGACAAGACTCAACAGACAAGACTGCACAGACAAGACTGGACAGACAAGACTCAACAGACAAGACTGGACAGACAAGACTGGACAGACAAGACAGGACAGACAAGACTGGACAGACAAGACTCGGCAGACAAAACTAGGCAAATAAGGCTAGACTGACTATATAGACAAGGCTAGATAGACAAGACTAGATAGACAAGTTTAGACAGTAAACTAATTCAAATATAATCTATCTAGTCTGGGTTTGTAAAATGTTTTTGTTTAATAATTTGTGTGAAATCGCGAAATATTTCGGAAGTAAATAAATAAGATTAAATAGAATTGTAAAAAATCTATGACCAAACAATAATATAAATAATAATAGCAGTGGCATCCATGGCCGTTAGGGAAAGTGCAGTAGTCTAACAAGGACTCCACGTGACGTTAAACACTTGATATAATGCGACTCCAAGCGGTAGTTTGCTTCAGTCGGTCGGTTCAGTCGTCCAGACGAGGAACCAAGCATTCGAATCGCTCTCGAAATAACTCGCGAAGCAAACATGCCGGTGCAAGGGAAAACGGCGGAAGACTTGGTGGAGACGTCGAGTGATGCAACTTCCGAGGAGGACGAGGGCTACCCGCGCCGGATCTCGCAGAAGGACGATGCCGCGAAACCGAAACTCGCCACGTTTGAAAGCCTGCCCAACAGAATCCACCACGAGAAGTTCATCCGAGACTCCCTCGACATCCTAGTCAAAGACGCGGTCTTCTCCTCCCTCTCCCGCGACTCCAAAGTCCTCGAATGGACCAACCCACAGGACCTCAAAAACACCTTCGACTTCGACCTCAGCTCCTCCCCATCCACCCACGACGAACTACTCAAACTGGTCCAACAAACCATCCAATACTCCGTAAAAACCGGACATCCCTACTTCGTCAACCAACTCTTCTCCTCCGTCGATCCCTACGGCCTCGTCGGACAATGGCTCACCGACGCCCTCAACCCCAGCGTCTACACCTACGAGGTTTCCCCAGTATTCAGCCTCATGGAAGAGGTCGTCCTCAAGGAAATGCGCACCATCGTCGGCTTTCCCGGAGGCCACGGCGACGGCATCTTCTGTCCCGGAGGCTCTATGGCCAATGCTTATGCCATCAGCTGTGCTAGATACAAATTCCTACCAGATATTAAGGTAAATTAAATTATCTTATCAGATTTGCATGACTTAAACGTTTTAAGCAAGGTCGTATTTAAAGTGTCCAACCTTTGTAATGTTTGAAAGACCATTTTAAAGCCGTTTCGGGAATAGTCTAAGCGTTATAATGGTGGGATATTTTTTGAACCAACTCGAAATATTGCAATTCCGTGCCTCAAAAGTTTAGGTTAGGTTAGTTTTGGTTAGTTAGGTTATGGTTAAAACGTTTGTCATGGTTAAGTTAGTTTAGGTTTATTTTTTGAATCATCTCGAAATATTGCAATTCCGTGCCTCAAAATGTCAGGTTAGGTTAGTTTAGGTTTATTTTTTGAATCATCTCGAAATATTGCAATTCCGTGCCTCAAAATGTCAGGTTAAGTTAGGTTAGTTAGGTTATGCTTAAAACATTTGTCAAGGTTAGGTTAATTATGTTAGTTGGCCAAGTTTCAAAAGAGTCCATGTCAATAAAATTTGAATTTTTAGTTTAGTAAACAAAATTTGAAATTTCCGAAAACTTGCATCATCGGCATAAAATACACATTTAGCATTCCCTAAATACCGTGGAAGATCTGCAATACATAAAGAAAATAGAAGAGGCGCTAGAACGCCTCCTTGGGGGACATCCATTTAAATGTCAATTAGATATGCTCTCCTAGTCTTACAAAGACTGGTCCAACTTGTAAACTATCGATCCGAATAAGTTTAAATTGATTCCAGAAAACCGGATTACATAATTTGCCCCGCCTGGTGCTCTTCACCTCCGAGGACGCTCACTACTCGCTGCCGAAAATGGCCTCATTCCTGGGTCTAGGCAGCGATAACGTCTACCTGATCAAGACCGACGCAAGGGGGAAGATGTGCGTGAAGCATTTACAAGCGGAAATCGTACGGGCTTTGAGCGAAGGCGCCAAGCCCTTCATGGTCAGCGCCACGGCAGGAACCACAGTCTTTGGAGCGTTTGATCCCATCGATGAAACTGCTGATGTTTGTGAGAAGTTTGGACTGTGGCTGCATGTCGATGCTGCCTGGGGTGGCGGAGCTCTGGTTTCCAAGAAGTATAAGCACTTGCTGAAAGGGGTTCACAGGTAAGGATAATGTTGCTCGACTTGCAGATTTGGCGTCTAACTATCATTAATTAGTTATAACCCGCGGCTTCTGACAGTAAAATTAATTCATAGATGGTCAGGTTAGGTTAGGCTTAAAACACTTGTCATGGTTAGTTAGGTTAGTTGGCCAGGTTTCAAAAGAGTCCACTTTGAAATTTCCGAAAACTTGCATCATCGGAATAAAATACACATTTGGCATTTCCTAAATACCGTGGAATATTTGCAATATATAAAGAAAATAGAAGAGGCGCAAGAACGCTTCCTTGGGGACACCCATTTCAATGTTAATAGACACATCTATATTTTCCTCGACAACTCGAAAATGAATCCAAGAATTTAAATGAAAATTTCGTCAAATATAGCTAAAAGTCTGCTCTATAAACTAATACTAACTACAATGATATTATCTTTGTCGACTAGTTAGTACAGATCGAAGAATCTTGATTGCCATAATTAGATTTTTTTTAAATATAGCGCATCAATGTTTTCCTTGATAACTCGAAATCAAATCCAAACATTTACATGAAAATCTCTTTAAGTCTAGTTAAAAGTCTGCTTTATGACTTAACACTAATTGCATTGATATTGTCTCGGTGGACTAGTTATTACAGATCGAGGAATCTTGACTTCGACAAACAAGTTCAAAGTTTTTCCAAAATTGAACGCGTCTATATTTTCCTCGATAACTCGAAAACAAATCCAAGAATTTAAATGAAAATTTCGTCAAATATAGCTAAAAGTCTGCTCTATAAACTAGTACTAATTACAATGATATTCTCTTCGTGGACTAATTAGTACAGATCGAAGAATTTTGATTGCGACAATTAGATTTTTTTTAAATATTGCGCGTCAACGTTTTCATTGATAAGTCGCAATCAAATTCAAATGCGCGCCATCGTCGGCTTTACCAGAGGCCACGGCGACGGCATCTTCTGTCCCGGAGGCTCTATGGCCCCTACCAGATATTAAGCTAATTAAATTATCTTATCAGATTTGCATGACGTAAACGTTTTAAGCAAAGTGGTATTGAAAGTGTCCCACCTTTGTAATGTGTGAAATAAATATGACCATTTTAAAGCCGTTTCGGGAATAGTCTAAGCGTTATAATGGTGGGATATTTTTTGAACCACCTCGAAATATTGCAATTCCGTGCTTCAAAAGGTCAGGTTAGGCTACTTTAGGTTAGGCTTAAAACGTTTGTCATGGTTAATTAGGTTAGTTGTCCAGGTTTCAAAAGAGCACTTAAATAAAATTTGAATTTTTAGTTTAGTAAATAAAATTTGAAATTTCCGAAAACTTGCATCATCGGCATAAAATACACATTTAGCATTCCCTAAATACAGTGGAAGATCTGCAATACATAAAGAAAATAGAAGAGGCGCAAGAACGCTTCCTTGGGGGACACCCATTTCAATGTCAATAAACACATTTATAATTTCCTCGATAACTCGAAAACGAATTCAAGAATTTAAATGAAAATTTCGTCAAATATAGCTAAAAGTCTGCTCTATATATACTAATACTAATTACAATGATATTCTCTCGGTGGACTAGTTAGTACAGATAGAAGAATCTTGATTGCGACAATCAGGTTTTAAAAAAATATAGCGCGTCAACGTTTTCCTTGATAACTCGAAATCAAACCCAAACATTTACATGAAAATCTCTTTAAGTCTAGTTAAAAGTCTGCTTTATGACTTAACCCTAATTGCATTGATATTGTCTCGGTGGACTAGTTATTACAGATCGAGGAATCTTGACTTCGACAAACAAGTTCAAAGTTTTTCCAAAATTTAACGCGTCTATATTTTCCTCGATAACTCGAAAACAAATCCAAGAATTTAAATGAAAATTTCGTCAAATATAGCTAAAAGTCTGCTCTATAAAATAATACTAATTACAATGATATTCTCTAGGTGGACTGGTTAGTACAGATCGAAGAATCTTGATTGCGACAATCAGGTTTTTTAAAAATTTAGCGCATCAAAGTTTTCCTTGATAACTCGAAATCAAATCCAAACATTTACATGAAAATCTCTTTAAGTCTAGTTAAAAGTCTGCTTTATGACTTAACCCTAATTGCATTGATATTGTCTCGGTGGACTAGTTATTACAGATCGAGGAATCTTGACTTCGACAAACAAGTTCAAAGTTTTTCCAAAATTTAACGCGTCTATATTTTCCTCGATAACTCGAAAACAAATCCAAGAATTTAAATGAAAATTTCGTCAAATATAGCTAAAAGTCTGCTCTATAAACTAATACTAATTACAAAGATATGCTCTTGGTGGACAAGTTAGTACAGATCGAACAATCCTGATTGCGACAATCAGGTTTTAATAAAATATAGCGCGTCAACGTTTTCCTTCATAAGTCGAAATCGAATCCAAACATTTACATGGAAATCTCTTTAAGTCTAGTTAAAAGTCTGCTTTATTACCTAACACTAACTGTATTGATATTGTCTCGGTGGACTAGTTATTACAGATCGAGGAATCTTGACTTCGACAAACAAGTTCGAAGTTTTTCCAAAATTGAACGCGTCTATATTTTCCTCGATAACTCGAAAACAAATTCAAGAATTTAAATGAAAATTTCGACAAATATAGCTAAAAGTCTGATCTATAAACTAATACTAATTGCAATGATATTCTCTTGCTGAACTAGTTAGTACAGATCGAAGAATTTTGATTGCGACAATTAGATTTTTTTTAAATATAGCCTATCAACGTTTTGCTGGATAACTCGAAATCAAATCCAAACATTTACATGAAAATCTATTTAAGTCTAGTTAAAAGTCTGCTTTATGACTTAACACTAATGGCATTGATATTGTCTCGGTGGACTAGTTACTACAGATCGAGGAATCTTGACTTCGACAAACAAGTTCAAAGTTTTTCCAAAATTGAATGCGTCTACATTTTCCGCAATAACTCGAAAACAAATCCAAGAATTTAAATGAAAATTTCGTCTAATGTAGCTAAAAGTCTGCTTTATTAACTAATACTAATTACAAAGATGTTTTCTTGGTGGACTAGTTAGTACAGATAGAAGAATCTTGATTGCGACAATTAGATTTTTTTTAAATATAGCGCGACAATGTTTTCCTTGATAAGTCGAAATCAAATTCAAATGCGCGCCATCGTCGGCTTTCCCGGAGGCCACGGCGACAGCATCTTCTGTCCCGGAAGCTCTATGGCCAATGCTTGCACCATCAGCTGTGCTAAATACAAATTCCTACCACATATTAACGTAATTAAATTATCTTATCAGATTCATATGACTTAAACGTTTTAAGCAAGGTGGTATTGAAAGTGTCCCACCTTTGTAATGTGTGAAATAAATAAGACCATTTTAAAGCCGTCTCTGAAATACTCTAAGCGTTATAATGGTGGGATATTTTTTGAACCACCTCGAAATATTGCAATTCCGTGTACCAAAAAGTCAGGTTAGGTTCGAAAATTTCGTCAAATATAGCTAAAAGTCTGCTCTATAGACTAATACTAATAACAATGATATTCTCTTGGTGGACTAGTTAGTACAGATCGAAGAATATTGATTGTGACAATTACATTTTTAAAAAATATAGCGCGTCAACGTTTTCCTTGATAACTCGAAATCAAACCCAAACATTTACATGAAAATCTCTTTAAGTCTAGTTAAAAGTCTGCTTTATGACTTAAAACTAATTGCATTGATATTGTCTCGGTGGACTAGTCTTTACAGATCGAGAAATCTTGACATCGACAAACAAGTTCAAAGTTTTTCCAAAATTGAACGCGTCTACATTTTCCTCGGTAAGTCGAAAACAAATCGAAGAATTTAAATGAAAATTTCGTCAAATATAGCTAAAAGTCTGCTTTATAAACTAAGACGAATTACAAAGATATTCTTGCGACAATTAGATTTTTTAAAAATATAGCGCGTCAACGTTTTCCTTGATAAGTCGAAATCAAATCCAGACATTTACATGAAAATCTCTTCAAGTCTAGTGAAAAGTCTGCTTTATGAGCTAACTATAATTGCATTGATATTATCTCGGTGGACTAGTTATTACAGATCGAAGAATCTTGATTTCGACAAACAAGTTCAAAGTTTTTCCAAAATCGAACGCGTCTATATTTTCCTTGATAACTAACAAATCCAAGAATTGAAATGAAAATTTAATAAATAAATTATTGTATGTGAAGGATGCCATTATTAAAATCGTGCGTAAAAGTTCAATGTAAATCAAATGGAGTTTCATTATTAAACGAATTATGTTTGTTGTTACTATGACAACAACTATGATCCGCAGTCAGCGCCTGGATAGGTTTTGATATCTTTTATACTTGTTCGCCATCTTTGCGGTATCAGCAGGAAATCTATTTGATTTCTAAATCTATCACCGGGTGACCTCCAAGTATATAGTCGCTGTGAGTGATGTGTGAACATTGTGTTCATGATGGTTATATTCTTGTCAGCGCAGAATGACAATAGGCGCTCACCTCTCTCATTTCTGTCTGCAAGGCTCCATTTTTTTAGTATGTTTTCAAAGTGGTCTTCCGTTGTTTGAATGGGACCAACTTTCGCGTTGAAGTCACCGATTATTATTGAGATCTCTCTTTCTGGTATTCTAGCTGTTTGCTTTAGGATGTCCGAATAGAATTCCTCAATTTCTTCATCGGATGCGTCTGAAGTTTTGGCATATATTTGAGGAATGTTGAGGTTTGTAGGTGTTGTATTAAGTTTTATTGACATTATTCTGCTGCTTACGCAGTTATACCCTAATACTGATGCTATGCCAGAAATGCTACACCGTGTTTGCTCTCTGTTTCATGTCCTGATTAGTACATCATATTGCCATTTTCTGTTCTGAAGTGGGCATGTCCTTCATAGTGATTTTCAGATATTCCCACTATTTCGTAAGGTATTATTTCTCTTTCTACTATCTGTTTTAGTTTTCCAGCTTTTAGAACATTCCATGTTCCAATCCTCATAAGTCTTCTAAGATTGTGGGGGCCAGTAGCATATTTTCCATGCGTTGCCTGGCTGGGATTCGCATGGCCGGTAGTCCATTGGTAGTTCCACACTGGCGCCGATTGCTAGTCGCGATCTCTCATCCTTAACTATCATATCTCATTGTGCTCGTGGGACTATGTAATCACAGTGGGGCCCCTCTTCCTACTGTGATGGTTAGGGATGGGGTAGAGGGTAGTTTCGTTCATTGGTAGGATCTAAGGAGTAGGATTCGATTTCCTCTCGAGAGAGGGTTGAGGGAGAATCGAAGCTCACGTGGGCAGGAGCGCATCCCTGAAGTAGACCTATCCCTGCTGGGGTCGCATGGAGTGTCTACCCGCTACCCTACCTACCCTCGGTGAACATAGCTGACCTGAATTAATTTGAACGATATAAAAATTAACGCAAATAAAGCCGCGGACTGTGGCTAGTAACGTATAAAGTCACTGAAAGTCAAGTCGCGATTTGTTCACTAGATCGATATTACGTTTCCCCATTGATAAAGTGCCAAATATAAATTCTAATTTGTTCCTGCGCATTCGAGGTATTATTGTTTAAATTAAAAGGTCGTGAAATTTACTTATAAGCGTATAAAATTGACATGATAAGTCCAAATAAATGATTTTTGTTCCTCGTTCCATTGTTATACATTTTTATTACTCGTGCATTAAAAGTACTATCTTGGCGTACGTTTTTTAGTACGAGAAATGCCACTTTTGGTTGTTTTACCACATAACTTGGATAACGCAATATCGCAAGGCTACATTAAAAAAAAACAATTATATAAATCGAATAAACACAATCAAGACTTCAATATTAAAAAAGTAACGTGAAAGAGACAGAATTTTTTGTTTCAACAAAAATAAAATTAAAGAAAACGTTTTAAAATGAGTGCAAATTCTAGGGTGATACCGGACACTGCCTGTGCGGTCAATTTAGCTCATATATCCAATTGACAACCTACCGCCCTAGTTACAAAATATACTATTTCAATATTTTAATTTTGAACTATTCTAAAATATTGCGAAAACTTTTGAACGGTTTATCACATAGACTTAAATTCACCATCCCAGAACCAATCGGAGAACATATAACGTATTCCCATAAAACTTAAAATTTAACGCTTTTGAGTCTATTGGGACATAGGTTTATTATTATCCCATCATTAATGTTTGAGAAACTTGGAAATATTCCAGAGGTTTCAGTCCAAAATTGCTAATGCTCCGTGGTTCATAACAAACCAACAATTACACCACGACCTTGAGATCGGAACAGTTCCAGAAGAGATTAAACACTCAATAAAGTCGTACAGGAACTAGCTCGATATTCATCCAAACATACTGCCTACGCACTTAATGATTGATAATTCAACATTCAACGGCTAAAAAGAAAGTCTCCTAGAGATTTATGGGGAATATTATATATAGGGCGCACGTCGCTGGACTGACTGCCCTCGAAGTCGACTGATGAATTCTTAACATTATGCTGAATATTCGCACGGAACAGATTACTTATATACTATAAAAAATAATGTTGGAGTGGGACAAATATATCCCAGTTTCTGCAGAAGCACTGTATTTGCAAAAGTAACCAATTGAATTAAACAAGAGCAAATTAGTTATAAATCTTTACTAATTTTGAGAAAAATCCGGCTGTAAAGACATAGCCTTCCACTTGAAGAACTCTTAGATTTTAATTGATAGCAAGTTTAGCAAACTGGCGGATTCTTTTGTGAAATTTTGCAATAGACCTTTTTACGGTTAGTTAAACGCATGCGCGTCGGCTATGTTTAAAAGGCGGGAATATGAAAGTTTCGGGCACATTTTGTTATTTTCACAAAAAGTGCCCGAGAAACAAGGCGAGAATTGACACACAAAAAAAATCAACTGTGAAAAGGTCTATTGAAGTATAATTAGAGGTTGGTCGAATGTGTTTTTGATATCAAGTAATTTCGCCTCGACTGGCAACTTTTCGCATTATAATCGGCGCTGCGATTATTATAAGTAATAGTGGACTATGATGGACGTCTCTTGGTATAAATCTATGTATGTACGTGGTCTGTTAGAAAAGTATCCGACCTTATTTTTTATTTTGAAAACCTGATGGATTTGAATCAAGCGCGCTTGCATCAGCCGACCTTGAACCTCCGTGCGCATGCGTGATTTTTTCCCGCCTGTAGATAGCGTCAGTTGCTGTCGAGCAGTGTTCGAGTCACGCAGTGTCTAGTGCTCTCGTCGGTTTTTCAATGCAATTAAAATGACGACAAGTGAAATGAGGCATGTCGTACGTGATGCTGTGAGGCGCAAGCGAATGGAGTTGTGGTCATCGGGAAATTGGCGACTCCATCACCACAATGCTCCAGCACATTTTTCGCGCTTGGTTCACATTTTTTTGGCGAAAAACCAGACTCTGGTTCGACAGGCTCCTTACTCTCCTAATATGCTCCCTGCGACTTTTGGCTATTCCCCAAAGTCAAGAGGCCATTAAAAGGAACGCGATTTCAGACAAGAGAGGACATTATGGTTGCAACGACAGCCGAGCTAAAGTCAATTCCGAAAGAGGTCTTTTCGGAATGCTTCCAACAATGGCGGCACCGCTGGGAGAAGTGTGTAGAGTCCCAAGGAGACTACTTTGAGGGTGATTAGGTTTCCAACGCTCCAGGTATGCCTGTTTGTTTACCGGCTAAAGGTCGGATACTTTTCTAACTAAAGACCACGTATGTCGAGAGCAAACAGGGCCTTTGAACGGGTAGACAAATGGATAGAACTAATGCTGCCACCAGAAAAGACAGAAGCAGTATTGCTAACTGGACTAAACTGCTAACTGAAAGAAAAACGAAACCCATCACATTCAAAATAGGAGCAAAAATAACACCAAAGGAATCTCTGAAGTATCTAGGTGCAACCTTTGATAAGAGCCTATCCTTTAATCGCCATATCATCACAGTGGCAGCCAAAGCACTGAAAACTGCAGCAGCGTTAGATAAACTAATGTCCAACGTTAGAGGACTCCGCAGTAGTATGCGACAACTTCTTTACTCGGTGGTTCCCTCTCCAATGCTCTACGCAGCCCCGATTTGGGCAAATGCCTTGAGAAAACAGGTGAATAGACAAAAGCTGGTAACCGTTCAATGCTCTACGCAGCCCCGATTTGGGCAAATGCCTTAAGAAAACAGGTATAGACAAAAGCTGGTAACCGTTCAAAGAACAATGACGCTAAGCGTATGCAGTGCTTACCAGACTGTCTCTAGCGATGCCACCCTAGTGTTAGCCGGCATATCACCTATAGAACTTATGGTAGAAGTCTACAATGGCAGATCAAACAGCGATGGCACGACAAAAATGCACTAGCGAAGACCCTAATGTACCAGGCTTGACAAAACCAGTGCCGACTATTCACTAAGGACCATCTGGACCAGAACCTCAATCCCTGATGTGGAGCGTTGGACAACATGAAAACAAAGCGAAACAAACTTTTATATCACCCAAGTTTTCAGCGGGCATGGCTGTTTCAGAAATTTCCTCCATAGCATCGGTTGGGCCACAGATTGCCTCTGTATTTTCTGTGGACTCACATACGGCGCATACAGTTTTGGAGTATCACAGGTGGATACCCGCAATGGATAAATAAGGTCGGACAAATACTAGACCTAACAACAATGGTTGAACAAGTGATCTCGTCGGAGGACTTGACCTTATGGGCAGATACATCAAGGATGATGCAAGACGTCATGACAATAAAAATGCTAGACGAGCGGAAAGGGAAAGAATTCGAAAGGATGAAACATGTTAGTACCTGAACCCCTCTGATCACTGCAAGTGGAAGGGGGATGTAAGGGCGATTTTATGCAGCAACATCTTGAAAGTTATGCGAAAAGCGGTCCCAAGATGGATTTGATCTTCTAAAATTGATACCCAATCATTTAAACTATCAATAATAAGCACCAGAGCCTCTCACAGAAAATGCGAGGCCCGGGGCGGGGCAATTGCTATTTGGAGGCCCCCTCCTACATCCGTTGAAAAGTAAAAACTTAGGGGCAGAATAAATTATAGTTTTTGTTATGTTATTAAATATTTATTGAATTCACTTAACAAATGCTTTTCGCGTTTAAGCATAATCAAATTCGGTCATAATTCGGTTGGAATCTTGGAAAGTGAGGCCCCTTAAATTATGAGGCCCATGGCAACTGCCTCTTCTGACCCCCCCCCCCCCTCTCTCTGATAGGGCCTGATAAGCACTAAATATTTAGAACCAACGATAACTACTAACAATTTACAATTGACTTGTTAAATGATTCCAGGTTCATTAGAATAGTACATTAGTTTACCTTGGAATCCTTATCGAAACTAGACAAAAGTTGAAAATAATTAAGTTTTAAAAAATAATTAGTTTCATTTGATGTTAAAAGACTTTATCTACTCGAACACCAAAATGAACACATTAATAAGTAAATGATTGTATGTGAAGAATGCCATTATTACAATCGTGTGTAAAAGTATCGAAATCGTGCGTAAAAGTCTAATGTAAATCAAGTGGAGCTTCATTATTAAACGATTTGTTTGTTGTTACTATGGCAATAACTCGCGTCAACAAAAAAATATAGACGCAGTGAAAATAAATTTTTCGACGTTTGTGCGTTAAAATTAAAAAACTCGCATTCATTGAAACTCATGCACAAAAGCTCTTTTTCACACACGTGTATCATAAACTAATGTTAATAAATTTTGATGAACATTAAATTTGTTTGAATTTCGGTTTGTTTTCTCTGCATTTCTAGTTAAATGTAAAACTAGGGCAGAAGGACCTTCTTGGTCGATTGCCCTTTGTGTAAAGTATACAATAATTCTCTTTTTGTAAAACTGAATTATCGATAGTTTTGGTCAACACAGAATATTTAATGTTTAAACAGAATTATTTTGTGTTCATTTATTTCGCGAAAGTATTTAGCAAATATTTTCGTTGTGTTTTTGTTGTTATTTTGTGTTCATTTAAGTGAAAGTGTTTCGCAAATATTTTTGTTGCGACGAGATGACGCGTCAAATTCGACCGTCGTTTCGTTTGACGCGTCGCAACAAAAACACAAAGAGAATGTTTGCTAAACGCTTTCGCACAAAGGAACACAAAATAATTACTCGGGTTATTACTCGCAACGCGTAAATTTAGTTCCAACCTCGCGGACTACGTTTCACGGCTAACAAATCGACAATGAACTTGAAACATTTTAAATAGAAATTGAGAGAGAGCGCAGCCAAAACAATGCGTTTATGTTTTCGATAGTTTGTTTTAAACGCCCCGCGGAAACTAGCGAACCGATTTATTGCAAAATTGGTGTCTAACTAACTCAAACTATCACCAATTAGTCCGCAAAATTTCGAAAGAATCGGTGAATATGAATTTTGGAAAATTAAATTTCAAAACTTTGACACAATAATTTTGGCAATTCGTTTTACGCGTTAATCCTTGACATGACGTCTCCAAGACGTCATATATATCTGATAAGGTCACATGTATTAACATGACGTATTGATTAACATGACGTGATGATGTATTAAAATGACGTTGACATACGTCAACGTCATTTTATTCGTATGTCAAGGGGTTAACGGGGGTTGTCCATTTATATTAATTAACGTTAACATTTATATTAACGTCTGGTTAGATTTAAAGAATGATCGTAAGTCAAGTTGAACTACATCTAGTCAATAAATCAAAGACTAATCTTGAGATAAACTATTTATTTATTTTTCGTGTGAGGTGGTTTCCGGTGGTGGAAGGATTGGCCACTGTCTGGTGGGACAGTGTTACCAGGGGGCGCCGGCATGTTTTGCATATACAGGAGAAAATGCACGCGTGGAGGCTCCTTCCGTGCCCCCCTTGAAATAGACTGTAAGCGTGTAGACTAAACTTCATCTTCAAGTTTTCATCTAGATTAGACTTTGAATAATTTAGAGATGTTACAGATGTGAAAATTGGTATTTACATCCTTCTATAAAAATCATTCATATAATCTTCGATATAATCGAAGGAATATGTTTTCAATATACTTTTTTACGGTTAGTTAAGCGCATGCGGGTTCCTCTTGTTTAAAAGGCGGGAGTATGAAAGTTTCGGGCACATTTTATTATTTTCACCGGTTATACGTCAAAAAGTGCCCGAAAAACATGACGGAAATTGAATTATGCGCACAAAAAAATTTCAAATATGAAAAGGTCTATTACTCTTCACAGAATATGAAAGTTTCGGGCACATTTTATTATTTTCACCGGTTAAACGTCAAAAAGTGCCGGAAAAACAAGGCGGAAATTGAATTATGCGCACAAAAAAATTTCAAATATGAAAAGGTCTATTACTCTTCACAGAATATGAAAGTTTCGGGCACATTTTATTATTTTCACCGGTTAAACGTCAAAAAGTGCCGGAAAAACAAGGCGGAAATTGAATTATGCGCACAAAAAAATTTCAAATTTGAAAAGTTCTATTACTTTTCACAAAATATGAAAGTTTTATTTTCACCAGTTATACGTCAAAAAGTGCCCGAAAAACATGGTGGAAATTGACATATGCGCACAAGAAAATTTCAACAATGAAAAAAAAAAAGTTTTCATAGTTGAATTTTTTTTGTGCGCATATGTCAATTTCCGTCAAGTTTTTCGGGCACTTTTCGACGTATAACCCGTGACTAGTATCTTGATGTTCCAATTTTTTCCTACAAAATCTTGTCTAACTTAAAAACCAATTATTCGATTTATCCAAAACTATCACTAATAAGTGTGCGAAGTTTCAAGCGAACGCATACGCGTTTCGCAACATTTCGTCTAATAACAAAGCAATGATTTGTTTAACTTGACCAAGGATATACCACCGAGCTTGCAAAACCTAATTAATATTGGCAAAGAAATCGAGGTCTTTCGATATTCTTTTTTCGCTCCCTTCACGCGAAAACCTTGTACAAATATTCACGCAATTTCTGTTTCAGGGCCGATTCTATAACTTGGAATCCTCACAAGCTTCTAACAGCCCCGCAGCAATGCTCAACGTTCTTGTTAAGACACGAGGGGATCCTCGCGGGCGCCCATTCCACCAACGCCGCTTACCTCTTCCAGAAGGACAAGTTTTACGACACAAGCTTCGACACGGGCGACAAACACGTGCAGTGCGGACGCAGGGCCGACGTCCTCAAGTTCTGGTTCATGTGGAAGGCCAAAGGCACCTCCGGCTTGGAACAACACATCGATAAAGTCTTCGACAACTCGGAATATTTCACGCAGCTGATTCGCAAGCGGGAAGGGTTCGAGATGGTGCTGCCCGAACCCGAATGCACTAACATTTGCTTCTGGTTCATTCCCACGAGTTTACGAGGCTTGGAAAACGAGGCGGATTATCAGATGAGGTTGAATGCAGTTGCGCCTAAGATTAAGGAAAGGATGATGAAGGAGGGCAGCATGATGGTCACCTACCAGCCGCAGAAGGATCTCCCGAACTTCTTCCGGATAGTTTTCCAAAACTCGGGGCTCAACCGGGATGATATGCTCCACCTAGTCGAGCAGTTCGAACGGTTGGGATGTGATTTATGAATTAATTATTAAGTGTTAAATTATTAATCGTTTCTTGGGAGGGAATTATTTCACTGCCTAGTTTGCAGATTATAGCTAAAACTACTTTATTTATTTATCTAATAAACTTATTTGAAAATCCAAATCTTGTTTCATTCGCAAATTCCATTTATCTAAACCCACGTGTCGAACCACTTTAAACTGATACTGCGGTACTGGATGATTCCAAAGGAGAGAACTAGCTCAATGTTCCTATTAAAACACGAGGGGCTCCTTACGAGGGCCCATTCCACCAACGCCGCTTACCTCTTCCAGAAGGACAAGTTTTACGACACGAGCTTCAACGCGGGCGACAAACACATGCAGTGCGGACGCAAGGCCGACGTCCTCAAGTTCTAATTCATGTGGAAAGCCAAAGGCACTTCCGGCTTGGAACAACACATCGATAAAGTCTTCGACAACTCGGAATATTTCACGCAGCTGATTCGCAAGCGGGACGGGTTCGAGATGGTGCTGTCCGAACCCGAATGCACCAACATTTGTTTCTGGTTCATTCCCGCGAGTTTACGAGGCTTGGAAAACGAGGCGGATTATCAGATGAGGTTGAATGCAGTTGCGCCTAAGATTAAGGAGAGGATGATGAAGGAGGGCAGCATGATGGTCACCTACCAGCCACAGAAGGATCTCCCAAACTTCTTCCGGATCGTTTTCCAAAACTCGGGGCTCAACCGGGATGACATGCTCCATCTGGTCGAACAGTTCGAACGGTTGGGATGTGATTTATGAATTAATTATTAAGTGTTAAATTATTAATCAATCATTGGGAGGGAAATGTTGCACTGCCTAGTTTGTAGATTGTATTATAGCTAAAACAACATTATTTATTTATGTAATAAACTTATTTGAAAATCCAAATTTTGTCTCAGCCGCAAACTCCATTTATCTCAAGCCTCGTGTCTAACTACTTTAAACTGGTACTAGCGTACTGGATGATACCATAGCAGAGAACTTGCTCAACGTTCCTATTAATACACGAGGGGGTCCTCACGGGTGCCCATTCCACCAACGCCGCTTACTTCATCTAGAATGACAAGTTTTACGACACTAGCTTCAACATGGGCGTCAAATACGTGCAGTGCGGAAGTAGGGCCGACGTCCTCAAGTTCCAATTCATGTGGAAAGCCAAAGGCACTTCCAGCTTGGAACAACACATCGATAAAGTCTTCGACAACTCGGAATATTTCACGCGGCTGATACGTAAGCGGGATGGGTTCGAGATGGTGCTGCCTGAACCCGAATGCACCAACATTTGCTTCTGGTTCATTCCCACGAGTTTACGAGGCTTGGAAAACGAGGCGGATTATCAGATGAGGTTGAATGCAGTTGCGCCTAAGATTAAGGAGAGGATGATGAAGGAGGGCAGCATGATGGTCACCTACCAGCCACAGAAGGATCTCCCAAACTTCTTCCGGATCGTTTTCCAAAACTCAGGGCTCAACCGAGATGATATGCTCCATCTGGTCGAGCAGTACGAATAGTTGGGATGTGATTTATGAATTAATTATTATGTGTTAAATTATTAATTATTTCTTGGTAGGGAATTATTTCACTGGCTAGTTTGTAGATTGTATTAGATGGTTGCATTAAATGGATTGCGAAGGTGAACGAGTGTAAAGTTTAGAATTGGTGAAACCATCCCACGTTATTTTTTATTTGTTTTGTGTACAAAACCCAAAACCAAAGCCTTTCTGCACTACGACCAACTTGATCTATTGTGCTTGATCCTACTACAATTACTCTCCCAGGAATTCAACTTCGAGAACGAAGTCTAAGATATTCCTGAGAAGCTTGCTACTCACCTCCAAGGTGGTCAATCTTGTGACCCCGAAGTGGGCAAGCCTTATGTGTGCTAGTGCTACACATGTGCACATTATGTTTTCAGCGGTTTCTTCATCTGATTCACATAATCTACAGGCAACTGCCTTTCCCATTTTGTGTAGGTGATATCTCACATTATAGATAATCATATAAACTTAAAACAAACAGAACACAGCCTGAATATATAAATATATTCAGCCTTTCTGCAGCTCTATAACAAGTACTGAGTCTTTTTAGGATTACCGAAAGTTATTCTATAGCCTATATTTCTATATTTGTAAATTATTCTAGTCAACCATCGTGGCACTCAACAAAAACCATAAGAATAGCTTTGTTTTTAAGATCATGTCTTTCCAATACCTTGAGTGGATAGCCATCTGTGGACGCGTTTCGAGATTTATCTCTCATCAGCACAGCTTTGCTTCCATGAACAAGAATTAAATTTAAAAAAAATGAAAGTAAATATAATAATAATAAAAGTAAAATGAAGTAAATAATAAACAGACTACATCAAATTTTAGTGATTATGTTAAATGCTAAAAGTACACATGAATATAAAATGTAAAAATAAAAACGGGTTTTAAAGGAATTCCATCTCGCGTTCGATTCCGACAAAATTGAGTTGTTCAGTTGGACCATATCTGTAATCAAAGAATAATTCTTCTCCAGGTTGAATTGCTCTCTTGGCAAAAATCCCAATCCTATGATCCCCATTAACCATTATTACCTTGGCGTAACAATTCGGATTAATCGAATGATTAGCAAACCTAATCTTGTTTCCTTTTCTGGTAGCATCAACAACAAAATCATTATTCAGATTGAACAAGAAACTGCACATGTATTTATCATAAACTTTCCCTCTTCTATCTGCTTCATCTGGAGAAATAATTTCCCTGCAATATTCTGATATAAATTCATTTTTCTGAGCACTGTCCTTCAAGAAAATGCCCCAACCAGCAACATCAGAAGGAGTCATAAGCAAATGTTTATGTTGTCCTCTTTGTACACTAACATTTTTACAAGTGATTTTGCTTCGATCAAACTGATCTGCTCCTCAAGTCTGACAAAGATCTGGATCACATTCTCTTACAGCTAAATAACAAGGGCACTGTTTAGTGTTACACTGAGCTTTACAGCGACAACCAGGAAATCTATTTTGGCAATCTGAACTGCATTGACAAAACTTTTCGCAAAAGTTCTGTGCTCCAATGCATGGACAGTGGGCATCACAGCTTTGTCCTGGATGATCACAAGGTGTGAAATTATAAACATGATTGCTGCTGGAATCTTTTTTGAGTTGTATCTTTCGACAATGAACTGACCAAAGGCGATGCTTCTTCTTCTTCTTCCTTGGTGGAGTATAGTCTTTGAATGCGTCTTCTGTTGGTATATCCGCAGCTTCTTTTTGAGCAAATTGATAAACTTGTTGGCAGGTTTTTGTTAGTATCATTTGAGCAATAGCACAATAATTGTTTAAGAAGACTTTGATGAGAGCTCTAAATAAACTTTGATCAGATCCAGTCCATTCACAATGATCGTCTTTTCGAATTAATCCCAATAAACTGAATGCAGCAGTAGTTGAAACATCACTGTTTGTATTATCATCTTTATCATTTTTATCCTGTTCATCTTGTTTAGCTTTCGCTGCCAACTTCTCCTTAACACCATCCAATAACATGTAACAATCTGAACCACAAGGGTCATTGAATGGTTTCAAGTCTGGTCCTCTCCTCTTCTGTAAATTGGGACCAGGATGGCAAGCCTGAAGACGATGCAAGAAACAATCATATTTAAAGCAGCGCCTGCAGAATAAGGTGTGGAATGAATGCAAAGTTTGTTCTCTTGGAACAGATTCTGCTGTAGGACCATCAATATTTGGGGTGCATTCTGGTGACAATGCATTTGGATCCATCCTTTCAGTCAATTCAATATATTTTTCTCTAAGTTCATCAGGTTGGCCCTTATCAGGAAACTGTGTAGAAATAGCTTGAAAAATGATATACACTGGAAACTCCAAATTATCTTTCTTAATGTCATCTTTCATTTCGTCTGTTTCAATCCCTTCACCGTCACCCTTGCTGCTTTCCCTTCTCTTCCTTCTTATCAGTCTTCTCTTGATACTGCATCAATGCATGAACTAGCTCAACAAAAAGCTGATCATCAATAAATCCTGACTCTCTATCACCATGCACCTTTCCATCATAATTCTTAATAAGTTCTTCAATAAATGTCCCATCTTGGCCCAGAATCTCATCACCCATGTATGGAATGTTGTGTAAAACAGTCTCATCTTCTACCATGAAGTTTTGTTGAATTGGGGCGCATGTATACATTGTTGGTATTGGTGTTACTGCATTAATTATTTTTATTGGAATCACCTGAATGTCACCTTCATTCCCAATAACTTCAGCCTTTTTCATACAAGAGACATGTGAAGGTACATCCAGAGTAGGAACCCATATAGCTTTAGCCTCAGTCCACTGTTTCTGTTCATCTATCAGCACATCCTGCATCTTGTTTCTGTTGAGGTTCCATTGGACTTTCACCTCATCGGCCCTTTTGCCCCTTTTATATATATATTCCTGCTTGACGCGTTTCTTCCATTCCGCCGTTACCTTCTGCTTAGACATCCTGGCAATTGTCCAATTATTAATTCAGAATAACATTTTATTGAAGGTTTTCATGAGAAACGTCGTCATTCTTCTTTAACACAAAGGAATGTTTAACTGTATACTTGTTTGCTGTCAAAATTTATGTAATTATCAATAATATGATTATGTAATTTGTAAACCACTCACCTGAGAACCCATGTGGTGATTAGGGTTAGATGTTTTAATTTTGACATTTTGTGAAAGAGACATGAACTTAGCAGGTTATTGATTGAACTGATAATTGTTCAAATGATAAAAAACATGTCGATTGTCAAGATCATTATATATATATATATATATATATATATATATATATATATCGAAGATCATAAGCAATAGAATATCAAACCATCTAGATAACTTCCAGCCAATAGAACAAGCCGGGTTCAAAAGGGTATTCGACTATGGATCATATACATACAATAAGGCGACTAATGGAAAGAGCATACGAATACAACCAGCCACTGTATATGGTATTCATCGAATTTGAAAGGGCATTTGACACTGTGGAAGAATGGGCCTTAACCGCACTAAAAAGATGTAGGATTGATTATCGTTACATATCATTAATTAAAAGTCTATATGATCAAGCTTCTATAACAATTCAGGCGTTTGAAAATACAAATCCCATTATTACTAAAAGGGGAATAAGACAAGGAGATACAATCTCAGCTAAACTATTTACAATAGGAAGATGTTTTTAAGATGATAGAATGGAAAGGGAAAGGAATTAATATAAACGGACAATACCTTTGAAACATACGCTTTGCGGATGACATCATACTAATGACTAGAACCTTACCAGATCTAAGTCAAATGATAAAAGACCTAAACAAAGCAGCAGAAAAAGTTGGATCAAAAATAAACATCACTAAAACGAAGATCATGACGAACGACAAAAACGCAACACTTAAAGTCGACATAGGAAACGAGAGCATAGAGGTGGTAGACGAATACGTATACCTTGGTCAGCTTATTTCATTCGCACAAGATGCCCAGGATAAGGAGATAGCCCGTAGAATAAAACTAGGATGGGCGGCATACAGAAACTTAAAGAACATATTTAAATCTAGAAACTACCCGCAATCCCTAAAAACAAAGATTTTTAACCAGAGTGTACTACCAATACTGACATATGCATCAGAAACATAGACATTGACCAATAATGGAATGAAGAAAATGAGAGTAACCCAACGAGTGATGGAAAGATCTATGTTGGGACTAACCAGAAGAGATCGCAAAACAAATGTATGGACACGAAATAAAACACGGGTAATCGATATAAGCCAATACATAGCAAAACTAAAATGGTCCTGGGCTGGGCAAGTGATGAGGATGGAAGATGGACAAAAAAAATTACAGAATGGAGACCGAGAACTGGAAAACGAAATCCAGGCCGAATCCTAGAACTAGATGGAGGGACGATATCGTAAAAGTAAGAGGAGGACAATGGACAAGAGATACCGCAGATCGCAGTCAATTGAATCAGATAGGGGAGGCATATATCCAGCAATGGAGTACATAAACACTGCTTATGATGATGATATATATATACACGGGCAGATCCAGGATTGTCATTTTGGGGGTGCTTGACCCCGCCGAGGTAAAGTAAAGACTAGCAAAGAAAACACTAAAAAACACACATTTTATTTTGCTTAGCACATAATAAGTCTCCTCGGATACCTTTTCGCAAATTCCTCAATGACTTCGTTAGGTTGTAGATTAGCAGAGATATCTCGGTGAATATACATGGAAGCCAAACCAGTTAACTTGTCTTGGGTGATTGTCGTACAAAGATACGATTTTATTATTTTAAGCGAAGAGAAGCTGCACAATACAAGTGGTTACTGGTAATGTAGCGAGAATTTGTAACAACATTTTATATATTTGGAAAAAAACTCCAAGTATATTCACCGTTTGTCTCTTGATGCGCTTCAGCTACTGTTTGGGAGAACCTACCACTCCATAGCTCCTTCCAAAGAGATATTTATCCCGATAACGAGAGAGGATGAGATAAATCGTCACTGTAAACGCATGCAGCTGCTACTATCGAGGTCAGATTTTCTGTGTTTACGATGGCACTTGGTAGAAGGTGGAACAGATCGAGAATCGAATAGTGATCTGCTCTCGAAAAGAGACTCTTCTCGTTCTTACTACACTTTCTACCATCTCATAATAAAGATTAAGATCTAATGCAACAGCCTGCAGTTCCTGTGAAAGCGAAACCGTGATTTCAAATACTGCGGCAGTTACCATTAAGATAAGACAAAGTCGAATCGTTGAATAGTAGCTAGAAATCTTGCACTTTTCAATGACGGAGAAGTTCTGTCGATTTCTTCAAGGAACTGTGTGATAGAGTCAAAGAACTCTTTGAATTGAAGGATTGCATCATGGCTTTCAACCCAGCGTGTTAAGACTTTGCAACTGTACTCTTTTCGTCTGTGGGTGTTTTTTAAAACAACGATAGCTTGTTGTTGAACGATAGCTCGTTTGAAAACTTCCAATCTTTTTTCTGACTCTCGTACAAAAGTGGTAATATTATTTACTATTGCCATCATATTGCGAACACTAGGCAAGCTACATGCCTTCTCGACAGCTAGCGGTTGGATCTCGGGACACGTATTGTAATAAGCCACCGTCCTCTTATGCATGGCATTACTCTGGCAAAGCCATCACAGCAAATTGCCAAGAATACCTCCCTCAAATGTGGCTCGCCGCTCACGTTAAAAAACGTAAGGCCCCCCCTACGCTTATGTCTAAGACATAGACACCAAACACAATTATACGTAAAGGGAGAAGACCTAGGTCCCAGTTAAGCTGTTGCGCCAACAAGAAGAAGAACTATGATAATATATTTTCCTATGACTTCACTTTAATTTGCCACGGAAGAACTCAGATGCTTTTGGGGGGAGCTTGAGCCCCTTAGCCCCCCCCCCCTGGATCCGCCTCTGTGTATATATATATATATATATATATATATATATATATATATATATATATATATATATATATGTGGTTTCAAAAGAATCGGTGGATACAGATTTTACGAAACCTTGAAAACCTACAGCAGATTTATCTGAAATTATCTACGATACTAATTTAACCCCTTTCAAGCCAGATTTATTTTTAAAAAATCTGTCAGGATTTAAATCTACTTTGCTCTTGCCACATTCAATTGGTCTCTCTGTGTCTGCAGTCTCTGCATCGTTGTATCATTTACTGTAATCCTTTGCAGGAAAATATTTGTGTCAGTCAAACATTAATAATGAGATAATAATGACACACATTATCACAGATGACTGGGTTGTATATGCCCCAACAGACTTGAAAGGGTTAAAGTGTAACAAACTTGAAGATGGTTGATAAAACTTAACAAAAATTTTAATAAACCAACTATTCAAGATAAAAATGCAATCAAATATTTAAAAATATCTTAACAAACTGTGCAATTAATAATACAAAATCTTAACAGTTAACCTAAATAAAAAGACTAAACCGCCCCACTTTCCATTAAAATATCTAGAGGGTCCTTGTTACTGTGTGCTTGCAGTGGATGCAAGTTCAAGTAGGCGCCCACGCAAGCTAAAACCACGAAGTTGTTGAACAGGGATAAAACTGTGAACACCAGGAAGAACACGATATCTACGTGGCAGTAATTAAGGAAAAGGGGGCACTACACCGCTTTGTTTACGTTCGTTTCAAAGGATACAAATCATAATTTCCTCCCATTTTTCGACCATATATATTTCCGTGACGAGTAAGTACCTGAAGTACCAGTAATTTAAGAATTTCCACAGGTTTTTCATCATTTTTAACGAATTTTCTTTGGCATTAGTGGTACAGACAGGCCCGTAACTAGTGGCGCCGCCAAACTGAACTAACTTGAAATATGCAGTGGCGGGTAAACAGTTTGGCACTGAACGAATTACTTCTTTCAAAATAAGGGTTACATTGGTTTATATTAGAGCATATAAATATGATCTTGATTTATCTGCTCTAATATAACCCAATCTAACACATATTAAATATCGCGCGATAGCGCGAACTCTCGATGTGAAATAAGAATAGTTATTTACATTAGAAAACTTTAAAAAAAAAAAAAAAAGTTTTCCTAACAAACCTGCATGAAAATGCAGACCAAAATCCCATAACATCTTGGGATGGCTTAGCCAAGACACTACTCGAATCGGCCAAAACAACCCTTGGCACAAAGGAAAGAAATCGAAAAGACTGGATCTCAGACCAAAAATGGCAACTTATACAAGACAGAAAAGATGCGAAGAAACTGGTACTCCAGTGCAAAACTTCGATGACAAAAAATGATGCAATCTGGAGATATACACAACTATGCAAACAAATTAAAGCATCTGCCAAAAAAGACAAGCGAATATGGATTGACCTGATATGAGAGCAAGCAGAAGAAGCAGCCAAAAATAACAACTCGAAGACTCTTTACACACTGACAAACAAGCTCTCCAAAAAGCACACAAAGACCACAAATATAGTTAGAAGCAAAGACAACCGCCCACTGACCACCCCAGAAACTCAGCTCGATAGGTGGAAGGAATACTTTGCTGATATGCTCAGCTCACCCACGGAAGATGAACTTGAGATAGCTCCAGAAGACAATGCAAATGAACAGCTGAATATAAAAATAGACGCGCCTTCAAAAACAGAAATACTAAATACCATCAAGCAGCTGAAAAACAACAAAGCGGCAGGGGTAGACAACATACCTGCCGAACTAATCAAGGTAGACCCTAAGTGGATTGCACCTCTACTTGCAAAAATAATAAAAGGGATCTGGACAAACCAAGAAATTCCAGCAGAAATGAAACATGGTCTCATTATCAAACTGCCAAAGCAAGGAGACCTAACGCAATGCAAAAATTGGAGAGGAATAACGCTGTTAAACACCATAAACAAAATTATTGCAAGTGTAATCCAACATAGGCTGGCAGAAGCATTCGAACCCATACTGCGTCCAAACCAAGCAGGCTTCCGCCCAAACCGCTCATGCATAGACCACATAAATTCAACAAGAATAATTATAGAACAATCCGTTGAATGGCGATCGCCACTACAGGGTGCTTCAAAAAAATGTATACACACTTTGAACTTCCATAGAAAATTTATTTACCGTTCTACAAAGTTAAATTTCAGGAAAATAGAAAGCTGAAAGTCCAATGTAAATGAAACATAAATAACAAATGTTAATACTGTTCAAATTGGCGACCTGCAGCATCAATACAATTCTGAGTACGAGTCACCACTGATTCTGTACAAGTTTGAATTGGGCTTCATCCGACCAAATGATGCTATCCATAAATCCCGGTTCACGTATCACCATCTCCTGAATCCATTCACAAAATTGCAACCTTCGATCTGGATCGTCGTCATTTAGCTGTTGCACCAGCCTTGGAATGTAAACACGATACTTGCCTCTCTTCAGAATGCGTAGCACGCTGCTAGCACTTACATCACTTTCACGTGCCCCTTGCCTTGAAGATTTGTTAGGAGAGCGTTGAAACAGTTCCAAGACTGCCGTTGATGACTCATCACTTGTAGCTGTTCGAGGCCGACCTGAATGACCTTTATGCACATCACACACTGTTCCATGAACTTCGAATTTGTCTCGTATGCGTGTAATTGTTAATCTTGAAGTTGGTTCTGTATCATACTCCCTTCTCCACTGTCTTTGAACTTCATTTACATTCTCAAACTTCCAGTACCACTTAATAACCTGCTTACGTTCTTCAAAACTCAAACGTACATCCCCCATGTTGATATTACAAATTCCAACTGATAATATAACATAGAGGGACGATTATGCTGGCACCTGGCGAAGAAATATAACATTAGCCTTGTAGAGCGGGAAAACTACAATAGTTTAAAGTGTGTACATTTTTTTGAAGCACCCTGTATATCTTGTTTTCATCGACTTTGAACGTGCTTCTGACAGCCTACCCCACTCTGCTATATGGAAGATACTACGGACAAGAGGCGTGCCAACAAAAATCATCGACACGATTAGAGAACTGTACCATGACGTATCATGTAGTATCCTGCATAGCGGAGCACATAGCAACCTTTTTCCGGTGAGATCAGGAGTGAAGCAAGGATGTGTGCTCTCTCCCTCGCTTTTTAACATTGCTCTTGACTATATCCTGGAAAAGTCTTGCAGACAAAACGATGGTATTCGATGGTCTCTTTACTCTAATCTCAAAGATCTTGAATACGCAGACGACATTTGCCTTTTTTCGCATACCTATGAAAGTATGCAAAGGCAACTCACCCTACTATCAGACATGGCACAGAAGATAGGGTTGAAAATAAATGTCTCAAAAACAAAAGCGATGCGAATGCACCTAAATAACGACGCACCGTTTCAAATAAACGACCAACCAATTGAGAATGTAGAAAAGTTTCAGTATCTAGGAAGCATTCTCAACGAGACGGGCGGAACAGACCTAGACATTCTAAACAGAATTCAAAAAGCTCAGATGGCATTCAGGCAACTAAACACAATATGGAGGTCCAACATCATAAAAACAAAGAGCAAGCTGCGTTTATATAGAACAAACGTCAAAGCAATCCTCTTATATGGATGTGAGACCTGGAAAAACACTAATGCCACAAAACATAAACTTCAGGTTTTCGCCAACAAATGTCTACGAATCATCCTCAGAATCTTCTGGCCACAGAAAATTACTAATGAGCAACTTCTTAAACGATGCGGAGAAGAAACAATAGAGCACGACATTAAGAAAAGAAAATGGGGATGGATCGGCCACATTCTAAGAAGAAAACCAGACGACATTGCAAGGGCAGCACTAGACTGGAATCCCCAAGGAACGAGACGACGAGGAAGACCGGCTCAAACATAGAGGAGAACAGTGTTAGATGAACTAAAAGCCCAGAAAACCTCTTGGAGTGAAGCCAAAGCAATGGCCCAGAATAGGGTCCGCTGGAGGGTGCTTATGGAGGCTCTATGCTCCACCTAGGAGTCCAGAACCCATATATATATATATATATATATATATATATATATATATATATATATATATATATATATTTACATTAGAGTGCGGAAACATTGATTTCAGATGGCATTGATGGCGAGTTCCCCATTTGCTGGAGCATTGTAAAATCATTTCCGCACGAAATTTGTATAAATTTTTTTTGCCGAAATTATTATTTAAGAAACAGATTTAGAAAATTTACAATATTGGAAATTATTTAATTTCTTAATGTTGGTACTCACAAACTTTGACATTTTTACTAATTCAAATTTATTAGGTACATAATATGTCATTTTTTCACATGTCAGACGCACAGTAAAATTTAAAAAAACCGGCCAAGTGCGAGTTGTGACTCACACACCGAGGGTTCTGTACAAACTTGTAAGTAAGGTATCTTTAGGTACACCTAACTCTATGCTACCCATACGCTTCTGGTGCCTGGCAATACCACGCATCACATTAGTGTATTTTCATAAGTTTCTAATAGTAAATTCGCATTTTTCTTGTAATTAAACTACATATTTACGGTTTTCAGATTTTTCCCTTTACATGTGCTGTAAGACACCGCTTGTTGCCAAATTTCATGATTCTAGGTCAACGGGAAGTACCCTATAGGTTTTGATTCCCTTGTGAAATCGCAAAATATGCGACATAAACGGTCATATCTTTTGATCGCGTTGACTTACAAGTTTGATTTTTTCACAGCTGAAAGAGACCACAGACCCGAGTATTTGATACAAATTTCAACTTGTTACCTACGCGTTCCTGAGAAAAATGGTCTTGACAGACAGACAGACAGACGGACAACAAAGTGATCCTATAAGGGTTCCGTTTTCGGTACGGAACCCTAAAAAAACCGGCCAAGTGCGAGTTGTGACTCGCGCACCGAGGGTTCCGTACAAACTTCTATAGTATAGTATTATTATGTAGATTATCAACATATTATGTAGATTATAAAGAAAAATTAGACGAAATATAATATATACAGGATGTTACGGGACTTGAGTATGTCGCATGTCGGTTATAAACAAGCAAAATTTAGACATAATAGATACCCTGTATATATTATGTATATAAAGCGTACGTGATGAAATGCATAACGAATATAAACAAAGAAAATTCAGAATAAACATAGAATAGGACCTAACTGTATGCAACCTATATGCTTCTGGAGCCTGACAATACCACTACGACAACATTAGTGAATTTTCATAAGTTTCAAATAGTAAATTCGCATTTTTCTTGTAATTAAACTACCTATTTACGGTTTTCAGATTTTTCCCTTTACATGTGCTGTAAGACACCGCTGCTTGCCAAATTTCATGATTCTAAGTCAACGGGAAGTACCCTATAGGTTTTGATTCCCTTGTGAAATCGCAAAATAAGCGACATAAACGGTCATATCTTTTGATCGCGTTGATTTACAAGTTTTTTTTTCACAGCTGAAAGAGACCACAGACCCGAGTATTTGATACAAATTTCAACTTATTACCTCTACGCGTTCCTGAGAAAAATGGTCTTGAAAGACAGACAGACGGACGGACGGACAGACAGACAGATATACGGACAACAAAGTGATCCTATAAGGGTTCCGTTTTCGGTACGGAACCCTAAAAAACACTCTTATTTTCTACATTATCGTGACAAATATGGTGTAAAGTAGCGTTTTCTAAATTAGATTTTATTGTCTTATACTTAATTTATTTGGTGTGTCCCTGAAAGGCTAAAATTTACTGTTCACTTTACCGCATCGCAGCCGTACTTTGCAACATGGTGTGTAAAAATCTAGTTTTGCTGGACGCATACATGATGTCAAAGCTAGCTTTACAATTCAGGAGGCCAAAAACAATATTTCACTTTCTAGTTACAAAGCAGACCCTTCACAAATTTATTTTTTACTACGCCTATGTCTTTTCAAACAATGCGCAAAACTTTCGAATAGATGTGAAGTTGCAAACGGGCCTGTCTCTCGTTCTTAATTATACGATTAAAGTTTAATTTTAACATGAACCTATGAATACTATAGTATTTATAGGTCCATGCATTCTACTAATTTATTGGGGGTTTGGTTACAATCACTAATCAAAGTGATATCTGTCAAATACTGTTTTATTTTATTTACTTTTAATAGTTTACGGCCAACTTCAGGTTGCACCAACAAAATCGCGCTAAAAATTCTAAAAGTTATCTAGATTAAGGGACCCTCACAGTGTGAAATTTTCAAAAAACGATGTTTTTTTCATTATCCCGATAGTATACACTGTTATAAACATTCTCCCCAATTTTTAAATCGAAATTCGAATTATTTCGGTCGCTACAGCCTTTCTTAGAAAAAGGGATTGGAGTATCTGGTGCTCACTCCAAACTTTAAACGCGTTTTTCTCGAAATGGTGTTTTTCAAAACGGTCTCCACTCTCAAAGGAACAGTTTTCAAGCTAACCCCTTAAAATTTGGACTGAACATTCTTCACGTTATTCTTTATGTTCCTATGGAAGCCTTTTTTTTAAATCTTCCATTTTTTTTAAGAATAATTGTCGAAAAAATAGCCAGAATTTCGAAATTACAAGTTGTATATGTATCGTACCGTGCTGTTGATTTCTCCTGACATCGGAGGAGGACTTCGAAGTCAAATCGTGTCTGTCTAGACTTGTCTGTTCACTCTTACCCATCTATATAATCTCGTTTACCTAAAGTTTTTAGTTTTATTTATGGATACTTTTGTCTGTTTAGTACAGCTAGTCTAGTCTAATCTTGGCTATCTCGCCTTTTGTATTGCATATCTAGTCTTGTACCTTGTCTTGCTTATCTGTTTAGTTTTGTTGGTCTCGACTTGTATATTTTTTATATTGTTAAGTTACTTTTATATTGTTAAGTTTGACTGCCTAGCCTTATTTATAGTCTTACATACCCCCCCCCCCCCTTCATAGTCAAACCTCTTCTGTCGATTTGCCTCGTAGGGCTTATCTATTATTACTTGTCGTAAGTTTTGGCTATATTGATATTTTTGTGTAATCTTGTCTAACTATTCTGGCTGACCTTTTCTTGTCTGTCTAATCTTGCCGGTCCCTGTTTATGCTTACCTCTCTAGTTCTGTTCGTTTAGTATCTTATGTCTAGTCTGGTCTAGTTGACGTAAACGTGCTGCTTCTTTATTTTTTTTTTTTCTCTTAGGGGGAAAAAACCTTCAGCGGGAAATATTCAAATTTCTCCTAAGGCTTTCAGTGTGGGATTGGTGCTTGCCCAGTGTTAGAGTTCGCCCGACCGCACTAAAAAAACCCCTTTGTTGGATTTCCCATGAATCCCCTGTGGAACCGACGCTAGTCATTACTTCGCGGGGGAGGGAAGCTTGGGCCCTGCCGACGTTCACTTTTGTCGAGTTAGTTATTTTAACTCATGGATATGAGCCCTCTTCGCCCTGCTCTCCTGGACCTATCCGCCTCCTCCTGGAGGCGTAGTATCTTCAGGATGTTTACGGCTAGCTCGCAGCCAGCATTCCATTGTTCCTCCGAGTGCATCAATGACGCACCGTATCCAGCGGCAGTTATGCGTGCGCCAGAAATACACTCACATCTCTGTCTCTTCTGCTGGAATCTGGGGCATTCCAGCAGAACGTGTTCTGCTGTCTCCGAGATCCCTGAGCACTGGGGGCAGTCGGGTGTTACTACTGCCCTATTCAGTGGAGATACTCACGGAAGCCACCATGTCGCGTGAGTATTTGGGTGAGGTGATAGTTCACATCACCGTACATCCTGCAGATCCACGGCTCGATGGACGGGATCAAGCGATAGGTCCAGCGACCGTTACTTGATTTGTTCCATCTCTCCTGTCACTGCGTTAGGGTGATCGCCCTCTCGGTCTGTACTCGATCAATGTCGGCCTCCGTCTGTTGGGGATGGTCCTGGGCCGGCCCCTTCTTGTTTTTATATTGTCGCATGCGCTCTTTTGCAAGCAGGTCTATTGGCGGCAGGCCAGCGATGATCAGTGCTGCATCTGCGGATACAATCCGGTAGGCGCATGCGATTCTCAGTGCACTCGTCCTGTGTGCGAGGGCCATCAGTCTTAGGTATGCGGGAACCTCCGTCATTTCTGCCCAGGTCGGCGCCGTATACAGCAATATCGATGTGCTAACGCAGGCGAGCACCCTTCTCCTGGCACCGCGCGGACCTCCAATGTTGGGCAGTATCCTGGAGATAGCTGCGGCAGTTGTATCGGCTTTGTTTCCTGCGTTTCTGAGGTGCTCCTTGGAGTTGTGCCTCTGATCCAGCATCACTCCCAGGTACTTTATGGCAGGTTTGCTCCTGATGGTGCATCCTCGGTAGGTTAGTACCATTGAGGTCCTAACCTTTCTGCCAGTGAAAAGCACTGCCTCAGTCTTCTGTATGGCCAGGTAGAGACCGACTGACTCCATCCATTCCCAGATAATCTCCATGGCTTCCCCGAACAGTGCAGCGATGGCGTCACAGTCGGTGCTGGGTATAACGACCGCCACGTCGTCTTCGTACGCTAACAGCCGACAGTCCCCTGGCAAGGGCAGCTTCAGTAGTCCGTTGTACAGGACGTTCCATAAGTCCAGGCCAAGAACCGACCCCTGACGAACGCCTGCTGTGATGCTGAACTCCCTGACTCCAGTCGTCGTCTCCGCGAATAGTACTCTGTCACTCAGCTAGTTCAGGATGATGTTTCTCAAATACCCGGGGAACATGAAGTCCCGGGCCTCACAGATCTTGTCCCATCTTGCGGAGTTAAACGCATTTCTAACATCCAGTGCAACTATGAGCCAAAGTCTCCTCCTCCTAAGTGGTCTGCAAATGTGGCTGGTGACCAGGCGCTTCACCTCTTCTTCCGCATCCGTAGACGACCTCGCAGGTCTGAAACCGTACAGGTTGTCCGTCAGTTGTTGATCTACGTAGCCGCGAAGGCGCTCCTGGACGATCTTCTCCAGGATCTTGCCCGCCATGTCAAGCATACACAGTGGGCGATACGAAGATGGTTCTCCGGGGGGCTTCCCGGGTTTTAGGATCAGGACAAGGCGTTGCCTTTTCCATACGTCCGGGACATTCGACACCTTCGCGTAGGCAGGTGTCGTACGCCATGGTGAAGATTGTCGAGGCAGCTTTGACGGCCGCTCTCAAAGCCAGGTTTTTTTAAATTTCATAAAAAAGAAAAAGCTTCCAGAGGAACATAGAGGCTTTCCTACAGATTAATCTTTCCTACAAAATAATCTTCTTGATATTTTTATATCAGATCAAAATTACGTCCGCTATCATGGAGACGATTTAGGAGCTTTTTTTTCAACGCCACATTAAATTTAATAAAAAAATGTTAAACAATAAATAAATCAATTCAAAAAAAATCATTTCGTATTCTCGATTAGTACTTTAATTTGCAAAAAAAATCAGACCTATTAGTTTATCCTAATCATCAAAAATAAAATCGCGAAAATCTGCTTTTTCCGAAGTGTCACACAAAGGGTCCCTTAAATTATCCAACAAAAATGATCTATAGTCCATTTTTTTTTAAGAATGCAGTACAGGGAAGATAGGGCTTATTTGACCTTGTTCTCTGATTGGCTAAAATCGAGGAGAAGTAACCTCCGATACACCGACGATATTATAGTCTTATCAATTTAACTTATCTAGTTTTACATAATTATCTAATCTTAATCTTATATTTAGTTAATTTAAAGTTAAGTTTTTGAGGTGAAATTTGCGGTTTATGCGAAAAAATGCTTTTCCTTAAAATACTTTTACTTTACTTGTCTGGTGGTTTCCGGTGGTGGAATTGGCCACAACGATTGGCCAACACGATTGGCCACTCTCTGATGTTCTGCATATACAGGAGAAATGCACGAAAATGCATGCGTGGAGGCACCTTCCGTGCCCCCCTTTCCTTAAAATTAATGTTTATAGAAAACGAGAAACAGATTATAAGAGCGAAAAACTATATTCTTTGCTTATTTGTAAACTTGTAAAAAAAAGTAAATTTGTAACTTTAGAGCAAAATAAACTAGAAAATCGTTTTCAGCACTTCGATTTTTTCGGGTAACCAAAAAAAAAATCACGAAAATAATTTCCAAAAAAATTTTCGACCAAAATTTTCCATAATTTTGTTCGAAAAATATGTGTTTTTCAGTTTTTTTCGATTTTCTAGAGAACGGTAAAAAGGAGCGCAATAATTTTCGGCACACAGAAACTACACGACAAGACGAACAAGTCGATGTATAAATTGTCCGAAAAGATTCAATAATTCGCCCAGGAATTTCAAACTGAAATTTACCCGATTCTCGATTTGCTAAGTAGATGTCTCGGAAACGGTTAAAGATAATCAAAAACGCATTGCGACATCATTTTCAGAAGGTCATTTTCCTGTTAATACACTAAGATCGTCCGCGAGATTTTCGCGACTTTCCTAGATCTCTACTCGAGCGCCGAAATTTCTTAAAAATTTCTTCAATTCTTGCAGGCGATAGTGAACGGAAAGAGCTAGCGAAATATAATTTGCATATCTGTAATCAGCAGCAAAAATGCTTCCAGAAACGTTTTTAAATATTGCCGTAACTAAAAAAATAACGATTTTGAGAAAATCGATTTTCTCGCATTTCGTCGATTCCGCGTTCTTGACTCACCGTGTCGATGGTATTTCTTAACTGAAAGCTTTCTATCGAATATTATATACGTCTTCCCACTAATTTTGGGACGCTGAATCGATTGGTGAAGACTAGAAGTCTCTGTGATGACCCGTTCAAAAGTTACAACAGCGTGAAATCAGTCGGGAATGCAAGATGGTGTACAACGAAAAAATACGTAAAACTTGTTTATTTGTAACTTGAGAGCACAATAAACTAGAAAACTGTTTTTAACACTTCGATTTCCTTCGGGTATCAAAAAAAAATCAAGATAAAATTTAAAAAAAAAATTTTCAACAAAAATTTTCCATCATTTCGTTCGAAAAATATGTGCCTTTTCAGTTTTTTTCGATTTTCTCAAGAACGGAAAAAAGCAGCGAAATCATTTTTGGCACACAGAAACTACACGACAAGAGGAACAAGTCGATGTGTAAATTGTCTAAAAAGATTCAATAGTTCGTCGAGTAATTTCAAACTGAAATTTACCCGATTCTCGATTTGCTAAGTGGATGACTCGGAAACGGTTGCAGATAATCAAAAACGGATTGCGGCATGGTTTTCAGAAGGTCATTTCCTATGAATACACTAAGATTGCCAAAGGGAAATTCACGACTTTCCGAGATCTCTACTCGAGCGCCGAAATTTCTTAAAAATTTCTTCAATTCTTAAAGGCGATAGTGAACGCAAAAAGCTAGCGAAATATAATTTGCATATCTATAATCAGCAGTAAAAATGCTTTCAGACACGTTTTTAAATTTTGCTGTAACTCAAAAAGTAACATTTTCTCGCATTTCGCCGATTCCGCGTTCTAGACGATGAATACGCGTGTCGATGGTATTTCTTAACTGAAAGTCTCCTAGGGACTATTTTATACGTTTGCCCACTAATTTTGGGACGCTGAATCGATTGGTGAAGACTAGAAGTCTCTGTGGTGAGCCGTTCAAAAGTTTTGGGAGCGTGAAATCAGTAAAAAATGCGAGATGGCGTAGAGCGGAAAAATACATCAAATTTGTTTACGGTCGAACTTCCATAAGTCGAACTTCTATAACTCCAATTTTTATAACTCGAATATTTTTAACAATAACTCGAATATTTTTAGAAACTCAAACTTTTTACTCGTTTAGATAGCATTTTACATATAAATTTACTTCCATAACTCGAATTTTCCTTAACTCGTAGTAAACATTTGTAAAATGGTAAAAATTTACATACAAAATAATCTCTATAACTCCAATTTTTTTACCGCCGCGTATTTTGCAAAATTTATGATGCCAGATATTGCCATTGATACTGTAATTCTCGGGCAGATTACCAAACATTTTATTTTTCATATTTTTTGTTCACCCAAAACTGGAATAAAGCAAAACTAAGATTTTACCAGCGGGTGTGCGGTAGTAAGATTACGACAGGATATTGTTCTCCCAAGAATCGGTAATCCAAATATATAACCGAATAACGATATAACAGAAGATCACCTAAGGCAGCGTTTCTCAACCTTTTTTGGCCCACGGACCAGTAAAATTAAAAAAAAAGATTCGCGGACCAGTGATATTTTTTTAACAAAATTTTACTAGATATTAAAGAACTACTACACAAAGGTGAATTCAAGTCATTTAACACAAAATATCGCGAAATAACACGTAGCATGAGTAACTTTGATGAAATTTATGACAGTATGTGTGCCAAAGTTAAAACCAAATGTAGCGAGTTTCAGGAGAATGATTCGGGTTGGTCACCTAGGGAGATTTCCCATTTAGAAATTAATATCAATAAATATAAACCAATACGTGGGTCGTCATTTATTGAACTGCCAAAAGAGATTAGGAATCGGAAAGCTTGTATCAATGTTCAGAATGTAGACGAATTTTGTTTTTTATGGAGCATTGTATCCGCATTACACCCCACGCATGTGAGTTCTGATCGCCCGGCATCATATCCCTACTTTTCTTCAATTTTAAAATATGGCAGATTAGAGTTTCCGCTTAGAATCAAAGACATTCCTAAATTTGAACAGATGAATAATATTAGTATTAACGTTTATTGCTTGGAGTTTAATTTTAAATCTAAACAACATGACGTAGTAGGACCAATTTACCATACTAATGCGACTGGGGAAAGACATGTAAATTTATTATATTTGGAAGAAGGGGTTAAAGGTCATTATGTTTATATTAAAAATATTTCACGGCTTGTAAGAAGTCAAATCTCGGTAGATTGTAGAAAAAAAATATTTATGTGACGGCTGTTTAACCTTTTTTCAAATGAATTCGTGTTTAATCAACATAAATTGAATGACTGCAGCAAAATTTACACTATTATGCCGACGGAAGACCTTGTAAAACTTAAAAGAGGTGATATGATCCTGGGGAATATATTAAAATTTCGATAGAAAAATGCGTATACCCTTTGTTGTATACGCAGATTTTGAATCAATTTTAAAACCTGTTGATACATGCTCACCGAACCCTGACAATAGCTATACTAATCAGACACATATCCATGTACCATACAGTTTCGCCTATAATATAAAATGTTCATTCGATGACTCATTGAGTAAATTTTTCACTTATACCGGGGAAGATTGCCCGAAATTGTTTTATCAGAACCTCTATGCAGATGTTAAGGAATTATACAGGTAACGTTTAAGCGTTATACTTCCGATGATTAAATTAACTGCAGATGAGCAAAATTCCTACGATACGGCCACTTCTTGTCACATATGTAATTAATTATTACAAGTAACCGACAAAGTCGCCGATCACGATCATTTAACGGGTAAATTTCGGGGAGCCGCCCACTCAAATTGTATCAAATTTGAATTATAAAATACCTAAAATGATCCCGGTATTTTTCCATAACATGTCGAATTATGATGTTCATTTATTTATTACAGAATTTGGATCTGACGAGGAAAAAATTGATACCATCCCCAAAAATAAGGAAAAATATATATCCATCACCAGAAATCTACCTGTTGGTAGAACTACTACAAGTTAATTGTAACATTTTTATTATCATTTACTTACAATAATATTTAAATGTAAAGATATGTAATTTTTTTTTTCTTCAGTGCCGTTCTAATCATAAATTACATCGAATTAAAATTAGTTTAAGATATTTGTATTTCGTAATTTTATAAATTAAAATTTAGTTATTTTTTTTTTATAAGTAAATTTTTTTCGCGGATAGAAAAAATTGTCTGCGGACCAGTAAAATTTCTCCGCGGACCACTGGTGGTCCGCCGGACCAGCGGTTAAGAATAGCTGACCTAAGGTGCTATATATTAATGAAATTTTAAAGTTTAAACTCATTGTTGCTTCTTACCTCTGCCATACCAATTGCAAATATGAGTGGCCACAAGAAAACTTAATACGATGTCGTTTTCTGACAAAGTGAGTTTCATAAATGAAGTTGACACTTTCTTCAATTATAAGAAACCGCGAAGAAATTCTGAACGCAGCCGAAAATGGTGCAACTAGTGACCATTCAAGATCCATTCATGAAATGTCTAAAAGGCTCTCTGCATCCATCAAAATTATTCAGGAACACTTACAAAAGATTGGCAAAGCCAATAAACAGGGTGTGTGGGTTCCACATATATTAAACGAAATTCACAAACAATAGCGTCGAATGATTTGTTCTTCTTTATTTGTTCTTCATTATGAGTTATTGCCACCTGGCCAAACGATAACTGGAGCAGTATACCGACAACAATTGACCAGGTTGAATGAGAAATTAAGTAAAAAACGTCCGGCGTTGGTTAACAGAACAGGCGTAATCTTGCTTCAAGATAATGCAAGACCAGATTCTGCGAAAGACACCTTCAGACCAACAAATGGGTTGGGAAGTTTTGCCACATTCGTTATATTCTCCAGAACCTGACGATCAAGGAGAGCGCCAAGTACTTAGGTCTCATACTAGACCGAAAGTTATCATGGAAGCTCAACATAAACGAAAGAGTACGGAAAGCAACGGTGGCGCTGTACTCTTGCAAGAGAGCGGTGGGGAAATCTTGGGGCCTCAACCCCAAGATTACCTTCTGGTTATACAGAGCCGTAGTTACACCAATACTACCGGCACTTAATAAAAGAGTCCATCAAATGGCGCTTACAAATGTGCAGAGAATGGCGGCGCTCATGATAACGGGAGCCATGAGAACGACGCCTACGAAAGCCTTGGAGACAATCCTGGACATAGCCCCGGTCCATTTAATGGGCAAGCAACTTGCCATTACCACAGCACTTAGACTAAAGTCAGTGCGAATGTTGACATCCGACTATCGTGGACACGCCGGAATAATCAATGAATTTAAAGGGGTGCCCAAAAACATAGACCGATGTCTAGCAACACCTGCTTTTGGCAACAACTTCTCATACCACATACCCTCTAAAGAGGAGTGGATGGAAAAGAAAGAGGTACCAGCAGGACACACGCAGTTCTTTACAGACGGCTCACGGAGGGAGGACAAAGTGGGCAGTGGAGTTTTCTCCAACGACCTCAACCTCAGAATTAGCTTACGCCTGCCAGACTACTGCAGCGTTCTACAGGCGGAGGTAACCGCCATAAAAGGGGCAGCAGAGTGGCTGATGGTAAATGGGGACCCTGGTGAACAGATCCACATTTACACCGATAGCCAAGCTGCTGTCCGGGCAATTACTAGCGTGTGCACCAACTCAACAGTGGTCTCTGACTGTCGGAGAAAGCTGAATGAGCTCGCAGCACACACAAACGTGAGACTCATGTGGGTACCAAGCCACAGCGGGATCCCAGGTAACGCAAAAGCGGATGAGCTTGCAAAGAACGGCACAAGCCTGCACTCAACCGAAGTAGTACAGGATATTGGTATTCCATTTGCCTCGTGCAAGGAGACCATAGCCGAAATAACCTCGAACCTAGCGGAACGAAGGTGGAGGGATGAAGACACCTGCGAGGTAACCAGGCAAATATGGTCTCACCGAAACAGGAAAAGAAGCACCAACATCGTCTCTCTAAAATGAAACGATATCAGACTGGCAGTGGGAGTCATCACGGGACACTGCCCCATTGGCAAGCACGCTGAGAGACTGGGCATAGCGAAGCGGGACTACTGCAGAGGCTGCCTGGACGAGGAGGAAGAGGAGTGTTCAACATTACCTATGCCAATGCCCCTCTCAGACCGCAACACGATTGCTCTTCTTAGGCCGACCTTTCTTGGATGATCTCTCTGACCTCGCATCACTATATGCGCAGACTCTCATGAGGTTCATCCACGGCTCGAAATGGTTTGACAAAATCCCCTGAGGAGGGATCTACTCCAAGTACCGTGGTAACACAACGGGCCCATGTGAGGCCTATGTGAGCATTAGCTGCCACTTAAACCTAAACCTAACCTAACCTAGTCTAACCTATATTCTCCAGACCTGGCGCCATCGGATTACCATTTATTCAGATCATACTTAGAACATCATATTCGGAATAAAACATATAGGAATCAAGATGCCATCGAAAATGACTTAAACTCATTTTTTTAATCAGATGACACCTGAACTTTTCAAAAAAGGTATTCATAATTTGGTAACACGTTGGCAAGAGGTTATTTCAAACTACGGATATTATATTTTGAGTTAATAAAAATAATATTTTGTAATAAATGATTTTTAACTTTTTTGTAAAAAAAATTACCCCTAATATTTCTATAACTCCAATTTTCTAGAACTCGAATTTTTTTTCATTAACTATGGTAATTCGACTTAGGGAAGTTCGACTGTATTTGTAACGAAATAAACTGGAAAACCGTTTTTAGCACTTAGATTTCCTTCGGGTAACCAAAAAAAACTTGTGTCTGAAAGTGCTTTCCCTTGCAATGAGCTATAAACTAGATAACATCTATTTCAGATATCTATTGCTAGATGCTTCCAGATAACGTGAAAAGTATTTTAGTCCACGGAGAGGACGTAGATTACAAATTGTTTAAGGTAAAGCTAATCACAGGCTGTGGAATGAACCTAAATTTGCACTTAATTTCAGATTGCCATCCAATTTGCTGAAATCGGCAAAAACGTTTGGTTCGTCTCGCCCGAGCCCTTCGAGATCTTACCGACTGGAATCAACGTTCCCGAAAAGGAAATTCTCAAATTAATCACATTTTTGTAAGTAAAAATTTCCATCTACATCAACATTTAGAATAGACCTTTTTACGGTTAGCTAAGCGCATGCGCGTCCGCCATGTTTAAAGCCGGGAATATGAAAATTTCGGGCACGTTTTGTTATTTTCACTGGTTATACGTCAAAAATTGCCCGAAAAACATGGCGGAAATTGACAAAAAAATTTCAACCAAGAAAAGGTCTATTGGTAAAACACGCAAATTTCACATGCGATTTGTTTTTGTTAGTCCTAAAAAGACTCAATAATGTTATAGAGCTGCGGAAAGGTTGAATATATTTAGGCTGTTTTCCGAGTTTATTAAGTTTATATATCTAGATTTGTCGTTCATGTCTTGAAATTTTTTATCTAGACTAATAGATAAGATAGAGCATTGCAATTTGGTGCAGACTTAGATAACTAATTTATTTAATCATAATTAGTAACTAGAACATTCTAGCCAAATTTGTGACTAATTAATTAACTTGCAAAGTTTAGTCCAATATCTGCATCTAGTCTAATGGATGAGATAGAAGCTTGAAATTTGGTAAAGACTATACCAGATAAGACTATACCAGGACCGGCGAGAGAATGCAGCTGTACTGCGCTGAGGTATGAGGAGCGAGGGACACGCCGAGGTACGCGCCGGCTAAGATAGACTTCCGAGCAAAGCGGCTCTGGCGTCAATAACGTAGCGATACTGACGCGGCGATAGTATTATGCACTATAGAAACGTGTGAGGCGCCATTCAAGCGCAGCGACACTGATGCGCTCAGCGTAAGTATCGCTGCGCTGGAATTGTGCCTCATACTTTTCCGTAGTGCATAATACTATCGCTATGTCTCCGCGCCAGTATTGCTGCGTTAGTGACGCCAGAGCCGCGTGGCTCGGAAGTCTACCTTTAGTTTGAGTTAAGAAATATGCGCCAGTTTTTCAAACACGGACAACTAAACACCGCGCGTTCTGAAAAATGTGGGAGTATGCGCAAAGGGGTAATGCTAAACTTGTCGAGACCAGATGCATTCTCTCGCCTAACTAATTTATCTTTTGTAATAATTTGTTTGTTTATAATTTGGTCGCCCGAGCAAAAAACTGGGAAGTTAATTAATATGTTAAAAAAAATGTAAAAAAAAAAAATTTATATGTTAAAATATGTGAAATCTAAGTGCATTCGCAGGGAAATGACCTCATGCAATTGTATGTTTTTGGAAATTCTTAATTTGCAGTTTTAAAAAAATTAATAATTTGGTATATCTTTAAAATCTTTGTAAATAAAGAAGTTACGCGCTCGCCAAAATTATCTTTTAACAATGACTTACGAAATATCACAGGAATTATAACATCCTCAACTAAGCGCGTTAAAAACAATGTTATTATTGTAATAAAATGTCTCACATTGCCCCTAACGTCCTTATAGTAGGACGAGTGTTGGGTCAGGAATTTCGCATTATAACGCATGGTTTTTCATGTGAAATAGATCATTTTCATATAACGGTAAATCTGTACATTTATCTAACTACGTACTTTCACACAAACAAATTTCGGAATTTATCGAGTTTACGGGTCTATTGAAATTTAGTGTTATGGACTTTTTACCTGGTGTAACTGTTATTAATCGTCCTTGTCATGTGTTAACGGAAGGGTCGCAAAGGTCGGAAAGCAAAAATGAAGCTTCTAAGTTATCTGGTTCAATAAATATTCGTGTTTTTCTTGAAATAGTTGTAAACATTATCAACGTGACAGATAGTCGACGCGAACGCAAATAACTAGATGTTGCCACGTTTATTATTTTTTCTAATTATCAACAGATTTGCTTCGAAATAAAAAAAAAGGAAAACTAGTAACACATCCAGGGAAAAATGTAAATAAATTAAGATTTTCATCAAATTAAATAAAAAAAAAATCGCCAGATCCTCCATCTGGAAAATACAAATTAAATTTTAAAATTAAAAAAATAAACAGATAAAACCTTACATTGGACCGAGAGTTCGTGCTGCCGCGCGTATGTTGTCTTGATTTATCTTCCCGCTTCGCGGCGGGCAACCTAATGTAACCAGGGTTAAACCAACGGCCCTTACCACTTTGTCCTACATTGGACCGAGAGTTCGCGCTGCCGCGCGTATGTTGTCTTGATTTATCTTCCCGCTTCGCGGCGGACAACCTAATCTAACCAAGGTAAAACCACCAATAAAATGCACACGAAACATTGTACAGTAGCTGTTCGTTGAAATCTGGTTGAAATATGAATGCAAATTCAATACGACGCTTAAAATAATATATATGTTGCCATAGTTACAGTTTTTCATATAAAAGCAAAGAGGATCGGATCCTCTTTGATATAAACGGGCAAGAATAAACGTGGCAACATCCAAATAATTGCGTTCACATATACTGTCTGCAATCTTAAAAATGTAAAAAAAAAATTCAACAAAAACAACGTAGAGGCTTAATTTTTGCTTGCGGAGCTTAATAAAAGAGTGCCAAAGACGATTAACAACAGTTACAACAGGTAAAAAGTACACAAACATATTTTCAAGACAGACCCGTAAAACCAATAATACCGGAAAAAATCTTTGTAAATAAAGAAGTTACGCGCTCGCCAAAATTATCTTTAAACAATGACTTACGAAATATCACAGAAATTATAACATCCTCAACTAAGCACGTTAAAAACAATGTTATTATTGTAATAAAATGTCTCACATTGCCCTAACGTCCTTATAGTAGGACAACTGTTGGGTCAGGAATTTCGCATTATAACACATGGTTTTCATGTGAAATAGATCAATTTCATATAACGGTAAATCTGTACATTTACCTAACTACGTACTTTTACACCCACAAATTTCTTCAATTGTCGCCAATTTTTTTAAAAAAAAGGTAAGTTTTTCGAAATTTTATAAAGAA
Organism: Phosphuga atrata; assembly: GCA_944588485.1. NCBI lineage: Eukaryota > Metazoa > Arthropoda > Insecta > Coleoptera > Silphidae > Phosphuga > Phosphuga atrata. The sequence goes on along the minus strand of OX155903.1, from coordinate 49,562,939 downwards.
AAAAGGGTACTAACGTATTAACACCACCACCGCTATATATTTGTCTTGATTTATCTGTCCGCTTTGCGGCGGGCAACCTAATCTAACCGGGGTTAAAAAATAAAATATTTTGAGTTTTAAAAACGTTTTCAATTTTAAATAAAATGTTTAATTTTATGATTTATCATAAAAATCTTAGGCGTAGATTGGCGGCATTTAAAAATGTAGTGGTGGTGGCGTTAATACGTAAGTACTGAAAAAGTTTGAAATTCTATCAACAACTTTGAAATTTAACAAATTATTCTTAAATCTAGTTAATAAATCAATGCAAAAATTCACTCACCGAAGCAGAAATTTCAACCAATTTTTCGACTCACAAAACAATCTCACAAACTTTTAGCACAATTTTCACAAACGCAAAATCGCTAACAAACAAATCCATTCGCATCCGGCCGACGCACTTCAATAACTAAAAACGTTCAGATTCGCGATCAAGCTCACCCTATTCGCACTGATTACGCTCGCTCCGATTCACTTTGTTTACCTACGAAATGCTACAAATCGCTGCTACTTACTGTTTATCAAGTAGAATCGCTGCTCTAATTAATAAAACAAGGATATATTCCACCTTAAAACTTCTTATTTGTCTATCCACCAAGTTCACTTTAAATTCATTGCTTTTCAAATTTAGATGTTGACTAATATATAGATCGATACCATCTAGGACTAGATAATACAGTTTTAGATCAAGAACTCTAGGAAAATGTTCAATCATTCTCTTAGAGTTCTTGATCTTAAACTATATTATCTAGTTTTAGATGGTATCGATCTATATATTATTTAAACGTTAATATTTTTGCGTTAATATATTTAATAAGTATCGTTTTTGTAAAGAAAAAATTGCATGTTTTTGGCAATTTTTAATGTAACAATTGTTGCAATTTTGTAACAAAAATTAATAATTTTGGTATATCTTTAAAATCTTTGTAAATAAAGAAGTTACCATGGGCAGAAGGACCTTGTGGTCGATAGCCCTTTGTGTAATGCATAAAGTAAAGTAAAGAAGCCAAAATTATTATTTTTTAAATGACTTACGATATATCACACAACATCGTCATTATAATATCGTCAATATTGTCATTATAACATCGTCATTATTGTCATTAAAACATCGTCATTATTGTCATTATATATCGTCATTATAACATCGGCAACAAAGCAAGTTGAGACAATGTTACTATTGTAATAAAATGTCTCACATTACAACGATGCCGCAATCCGTTTTTAATTATCTGCAACTGTTCTCGAGATCCGAACTTGGGAATTCGAAATACGCGACCATTTGAATTCAGAATTTCGCAGTTAAAAATTGAATCTTTCCAAACAATTTACATAGCGTTTTGCTCGTCTTGTCGTCTAGTTTCAGTGTGCTGAAAATGATTGCGTTGGGATTTATAGTTTCAGAAAGGCTTGTAAAAAACCGGAACAAAAACGAAGAGACGGCTTATAACAGCAAACAACTATATATTTTGCATATTTGTAACTTTAGAGCGAAATAAACTAGAAAACCGTGTTCAGCACTTCGATTTCCTTCGGGTAACCAAAAAAAAATTGCGAAAAAATTTCCAAAAATTTTTTCAACAAAATTTTTCATTTCGTTCGAAAAATATGTGCTTTTTCGTTTTTTTCCGTTTTTTTCGAGAAAGGTAAAAATCAGCGCAAACATTTTCGGCACACAGAAACTACTCGACAAGACAAACAAGTCGATGTGTAAATTATCGGGAAAGATTCAATAATTCGTCGTGAAATTTCAAACTGAAATTTACCCGATTCTTGATTTGCTAAGTAGATATCTCAGAAACGGTTGCAGATAATTAAAAACGGATTACGGCATCGTTTTCAGAAGGCCATTTACCTATGGATACACTAAGATTGTTCACAAGAAATTTACGACTTTCCGAGATCTCCACTAGAGCGCCGAAATTTCATAAAAAATTCTCCAATTTTTGCAGGCGAAAGTGAACCGAAAGAGGGAGCGAAATATAATTTGCATATCTGTAATCAGCAGCAAAAATGCTTTCAGAAACGTTTTTAAATTTTGCTGTGACTAAAAAAATAACGATTTTGCAAAAATCGATTTTCTCGCATTTCGTCGATTCCGCGGTCTAGACTTCCCAAGTCGATGGTATTTCTTAACTGAAAGCTTCCCAGGGAATATTATACGTTCACCGACTAACTTTGGGACGCTGAATCGATTGGTGAAGACTAGAAGTCTCTGTGGTGAGCGGTTCAAAAGTTATGACATCGTCAAATCAGTAGGAAATGTGTTATTGTGTACAGCGAAAAAATATATAAAATTTGTTTATTTGTAACTTTAGAGCAAAATAAACTGGAAAACCGTTTTCAGCACTTCGATTTCCTTCGGGTAATCACAAAAAAATTACGAAAAAAATTTCCAAAAAATTTTTCAACAAAAATTTTCCATCATTTCGTTCGAAAAATATGTGCTTTTTCGGTTTTTTTCGATTTTTTCGAGAACGGTAAAAAGCAGCGAAATCATTTGTGGTACACAGATACCACACGACAAGACGAACAAGTCGATGCATAAATTGTCCAGAAATATTCAATAATTCGTCGAGAGATTTCAAACTGAAATTTACCAGATTCTCGATTTGCTAAGTAGATATCTCGGAAACGGTTGCGGATATTCAAAAACGGATTGCGGCATCGTTTTCAGAAGGTCATTTTCATAAATGATACAATAAGATTGTCCACAAGAAATTCACGACTTTCCGAGATCTCTATTAGAGCGCCAAAATTTCATAAAAATGTCTTCAATTTTTGCAGGCAAAGTGAACCGAAAGAGCTAGCGAAATATAATTTGCATATCTGTAATCAGCAGCAAAAATGCTTTCAGAAACGTTTCTAAATTTTGCTGTAGCTCAAAAAATAAAATTTTGACAAAATCGATTTTCTCGCATTTCGTTGTTTCCGTGATCTAGACTCCCCGAGTCGATGGTATTTCTTAACTGAAAGCTTCCCAGGGAATATTATATACGTTTTCGGACTAATTTTGGGACGCTGCATCGATTAGCGAAGACTAGAAGTCTCTGCGGTTAGTGGTTCAAAAGTTATGACAGCGTGAAATCAGTCGAAAATGCGAGATGCGAAAAATATATAAAACTCGTTTATTTGTAACTTTAGAGCGAAATAAACGGGAAAACCGTTTTCAGCACTTCCGATTTCCTTCGGGTAACCAAAAAAAAAACTTTCAAAGTGTGTCTGAAAGTGTTTTCCCTCGAAAATTTCAGAGGAAAACACTTTAAGACACCATTTTTGTTGACATTCTGCTAGGAGATTCTTTCTAGCGGCAATTCTAGATTGCCTATCACATCCGGCCTCATGTAGTTCGGCTCTTTCCTTTACCAGAAGCTCTAGGGAGGCTATACCAGCGGTTAACAAAATTGCTTCCTCCGATACAGTCTTATATGCGCTACAGATCCTGATTGCAGTTTTTCTTGAATTTGCTAGTTTGTAGACATTGCTTTCTACTGTCATGCTTTTAAATCATATTGTGGGAGCATACATAGCTTAGTGGATTGTATGATCGCACCAAGGAGCTTAGGTTTGGAGCTTTTCGGCCCACCTACATTGGGCATAATTCTGTGCAATGCCGCCGTTACAGTGCCTTTAGCTGCGGCCTTCGTGAGTTGTGGACCGAAGGAAAGGCTCTTGTCTATGACTACCCAGAGTTATGTGCCATCGTTCTTTGGGCTTACATATGTATATAGCACTTTAAACTTTATTGAGTTGAGTCTCCTTTGACCGGTTAGTAGCACGGCTTCAGACTTTTCGGGCACAAGGCTTGGGTTGTTTTATGTCATCCAGTCGAGTCCAGTACTTTGTGATCGAATTGTGCGGTTCGTCGTTTGCAATAGCGTGGATTTTGTTTTTGCTGAGACCACGAGGCCAGGTCGTCCGTGAAGCCAATGTGTGTTGCACCCTCCGGAAGTTTCAATTTTAGGACGCCATCATATAAGCAGGGACTAAGACTGAACCTTGTGGGACCACGCTACTCAGTTCTCTCTCTTCACCGAAACTTCATGTGCCTGTAGCAGCAGTACTCCGTTATGGAAGTAGCTTCTTACCATGCGCAGGAGATAAGGTACTATTCCTTTTTCTGTTTGTTCCTTCATTATTATTTTCCAACTAGCACTGTTAAAAGTGTTTCTAACGTCAAATGTAATTAGTGCACATATCTTCCTTGTCCTTTTGGTGCTACTTCTAGCTTCTTCCGCAAGTTTTAGGACCGCTTCTATTGCGCTGATAGTGGATCTGCCCTCTCTGAATCCAAATTGTCTACTGGACAATCCGATTCCTGCCTCAAGTCCACTGGTCTATCCACCAGGAGCTGCTCTAGCAGATTCCCCGGCGGGTCAAGACAGACAAGACTAGAGGCAAGACTTGTCTGTCTAGTCTTGTCTGCCTAGTCTTGCCAGTCTAGTCTTGGCTGGCTAGTCTTGCACGTCTAGCAAGACTAGCCAGCCAAGACTAGACTGGCAAGACTAGGCAGACAAGACTAGACAGACAAGACTAAGCACACAAGACTAGACAGAAAAGACTAAAAGAACAAGACTAGATATATAATACTAGACAGACAAGACTAGACAGACAAGAATACACAGACAAAACTAGACGGAGAAGACTAAACAGTGGAGAGTGTCAAGAATGAAGTAGATGCCAGAAAGCACCTCATCGGTATTTTCAAAGATTTTTCTAAGGCTCTCGATTGCGTGTCCCAACTTTTAGACAAACTTTCTCGACTTGAAATACGTGGGAAGGTGGTTAACCCAATCCTTTTTTTTCTATCGAACAGAGAACAATTCGAAAAATTTACCTCTAATTATGAAACTGGAAAATCGGAGCCGTTGAATCTCGTGTCATTAATGCAGAACAGCCGCGGTATTTTATACGCTGATGACTACATTTATTATATCCAGAGACTTGAGGGTCGATAATGAAATAGAATCCAACAATGTTTGGCTAAAATTGATGGATTGGTTATCCGCGAATCACCTGTTCTTGAACAAAGAATAAACTAAATATATCACATTTCAAACCCAAAGAAGTGAATATGCGGAGAACATGGACTTGAAGATCAATTGTTTTAATCTGCAGTGAATGAAGAGCACAAAGTTCCTGGGTCTCTTTATCGATGCATTCGTGATCTGCAGTAAGGCAGTGGATACGATTTCAAAGAAAATTAATGTTGAGACTTTAAGCTCGAATTTAATTCGAGTTTTTTCGAGTTTAATTCATTTAATGAACTATAAACTAGATAACATCTATTTCAGATATCTTTTGCTAGATGCTTCCAGATAACGTGAAAAGTATTTTAGTCCACGGTGAGGACGTAGATTACAACCTGTTTAAGGTAAACCTAATCTCAGTCTGTGGAATGAACCTAAATTTGCACTTAATTTTAGGTTGCCATCCAATTTGCTGAAATCGGCAAAAACGTTTGGTTCGTCTCGCCCGAGCCCTTTGAGATCTTACCGACTGGAATCAACGTTCCAGAAAAGGAAATTCTCAAATTAATCACATTTTTGTAAGTGAAAATTTACATCTACATTTAGAATAGACCTTTTCACGGTTAGTTAAGCGCATGCGCGTCCGCCATATTTCAAAGGCGGGAATATGAAAGTTTCGGGCACATTTAGTTATTTTCACTGGTTATACGTCAAAAATTGCCCGAAAAACATGGCGGAAATTGACAAAAAAAATTTAACCATGAAAAGGTCTATTGGTAAAACACGCAAATTTCACATGAGATTTGTTTTTGGTAGTCCAAAAAAGTCTCGATAATGTTATAGAGCTCCGGAAAGGTTAATATATTTAATTTAGTTTTCCGATTTTATTAAGTTAATATATCCCGATTTGTCGTTCATTGCTTGAAATTTTTTATCTAGACTAATAGATAAGATAGAGCATTGCAATTTGGTAGAGACTTAGATAACTAATTTATTTAATAATAATTAGTAACTAGAACATTCTAGCTAAATTTGTGACTAATTAATTAACTTGCAAAATCTAGTATTATATCTGCATCTAGTCTAATAGATGAGATAGAAGCTTGAAATTTGGTAAAGATTATACCTTTATAATCTTTACCTTTAGGGGGGTTGTGTTAGGATTTGAACCCCCAAAACCACTCCCTTGGTAGTTAACTACTTTATCTAGTCATAACTGAAAATTAGATAATTCTAACTAATAATTAATATTTCCAGATATTTAAAGGAACATTCGGACTTGCTAAATCAACTCAACAGCATCCACGGCTGGCACAAGCTGCCTCACGTAATCATAGTAAACGACCTAGATAACTACATTCTGCCGGATAAGGAAGACATGGCTTCTTCCGCGTTTGTTTTGGCGAGTTTGCTGGACGCGGCGCAGGCGTGTGCAAACAAGCTCGCGAGTAATTCGCACGTGCTGGCCTCGGCGAAACTCCCCGAGAACGGCGAAAAACTGGCGTTTTTGCAGAACCTGGTGGATTTGTATTTCGGGCAGGTGGTCAGCGTCTTCGGCAGGGACAGTTTCCTCATGTTGAATGAGTTAATTAATTAAGAATGAGTTAATAAATTAAGAATGAGTTAATAAAGAAAGTTTGTTTTGCTCGGCGGATTTTAGAAATTCCTTTTATTCTGTTTTTGCAGGAAACTTTTAATTGGCGGCTCGATATGTGGCGAGCCACACCATATACTAATTGAGTAACGAGCCTTACCTGAACTTATAAGGGGTATAAAAAACACCGATTTTTCAAAAATGTATTAAACCACAGAGACAAGTATCTAAAGTGGGAGTTTTCCTTGACGTCAAAAAAACGTCGTTTTTATGGCGTCACGACGCCATCTTCGACGCAATCGGGATTAAACTCCCAAACAAACTAAAAGGTTCTATGGCGGATCGAACGGCACCGGTCCGGTTCCGATCCGTCAATTTGTTCGTGCGCCCTAGGGATCCCCGCAAAACGCCTTTGGTTTTTCTCACTTTTTGCGCATTTTCCTCTTCAAACTGCCGCAGATTCGCAAAAACTGGTCGCAGTTTAAAAATTCTTGGGGATGCGCAACGTACGGACGCACATTCCCGGTTAAACCCTCGAAACCCACGTGGTGCGGTTCCCCAGGTGAAATTCGGGAAACGCCACACGCCAGTAGTTTCAGAATTCATCGAAATTCGCGATTCCGTCGTAACCTGGCGATTCAGGGCGAACGTTTCCCCACATGGACTCCACAATTTTGCATTACAAAAATTACCACTTTTACGGAGGTCACGGCGAAGGTGCCCAGTGAAAATGGAATTCACGCGAAGATTCCGGTAGAAATCTTTGAGACGCGTCAGAAGACAAAACTCTCGTCGCTGCGCGACTTTTATCGGCGGCGTTATTCACATTTTTCTGCAAATCCGGGTTCCCCTACTAAAAGGCCGCCTCCAGCGGCCCTCTCAATCCTGGAGAGTCGGTGCATCAGATTATTGTAGACAAAGAACAGACGAACGACCCCATGCACGGCGATTTTCCATGAGACTTCCGGATAATTAAAAAAAAATGTACAAATTCTCGAAATTTTGCACAAATTATTTGCAAAAGATGCAGCTCTAAAAATAATTTCAACTCTCCGGGGACTGCTGCGCAGAGTTTTACAACTTTTTCACCTTTTCACCCACAACTCGGACAGTTTTCGTCGCACGGACCTGCCACTGGCACAGACGTGTCCGGAACTTCACTTTTCGACATTTTTACTTAATTTTTGCAGCAAGTGCCAGAACGTAACATATTCCTGCAAAAATTTCGTCCATTTTTGGACGCCTAAATGACGCGATCCGGAAGTCTCATAGAAAATACGCGGGGTCGTTCGTCTGTTCTTTGACTACCAGAATCTGATGCACCGACTCTCCAGGATTGCGAGGGCCGCTGGAGGCGGCCTTTTAGTCGAGGGACCCGGATTTGCAGAGAAATGTGAATAACGCCGCCGATAAAAGTCGCGCAGCGACGAAAGTTTTGTCTGATGACGCGTCTCAAAGTTTTCTACCGGAATCTTCGCGTGAATTCCACTTTCACTGGGCATCTTCGCCGTGACCTCCGTAAAAGTTGTAATTTTTGTAATGCAAAATTTCAGGTCCATGTGGGAAAGCGTTCGCCCTGAATCGCCAGGTTACGACGGAATCGCTAATTTCGATGAATTCTGAGACGACTGGCGTGTGGCGTTTCCCGAATTTCACCTGGGGACCGCACCACGTGGGTTTTAAAAAGTTCAAATTTGACATTTTTATGCCGCCGGAGGCGGCAGATCTTGGGTGTTTTAGCCACGCGTCTTCGACGGTTTAACCGGGAATCTCCGTCCGTACGTTGCGCATTCCCAAGTTTCATCCTCCGTCCTGCTGAGCCCCTCCAGGGATCCAAAACCCACCCGAAAATCGATGTTTTTTACGGAAACGGCCCGACGGAAGCGGATGCGGCGTTTTTTGCTGTAGAACAGAGATCCCCGTCGAGCGGTGCCGTTTTCGCTATACTCCCCCAGGTTCGGACGCACCAGACCGAAAACTGAAATTACGATATTTTACTTTTGAGGCGCATTTTTGGTCGGATCTCAATTTTTTTCCGGATCCTCTAGCCGCCGCCGGGTCACTTTTTTAGAGCCCAAGCTCGCCGTCCTGCAACATTTTTTTTGCAAAAAAATTATTTGTGAATGGTGAACGGGACTCACCTGGTGCGAGAGCCAATAATTATTTTTTTTTTGGCGATTTTGCAATCACTTCCACGGACGCCCAGGACTTATTTGATGGGCTCCAGGTCGCCGGTCGGGTTCGTTCTCTTCGGAACACTCGCCCGCAGCCGTTCCGGCAAGAATTTTTAAACTACGACGAGTTTTTGCGAATCTGCGGCAGTTTGAAGAGGAAAGCGCAAAAAGTGAAAAAAAACAGTCGTTTTGCGGGGATTCCTAGGGCGTCTGAACAAATTGACGGATCGGAACCGGACCGGTGCCGTTCGATCGGCCATAGAACCTTTTAGTTTGTTTGGGAGTTTAATCCCGATTGCGTCGAAGATGACGTCGTGACGCCATAAAAACAACGTTTTTTGGACGTCCAGGAAAACTCCCACTTTAGATACTTGTCTCTGATATGTGGTAATAGACCTTTTTAAGGTTAGTTAAGCGCATGCGCATCCGCCAAGTTTGAAAGGCGGGAATATGAAAGTTTCGGACACATATTTAGTAATACAAAAAGTCAAAAATTTCGGGCACTTTTTTGACGTATAACATGGCGGAAATTGACACATGCACACAAACAAATTTCAACTATGAAAAGGTCCATTTACAATATTTCTAAGAATCATTTAGAAGAATCCACAGCTGCTGCAGGATATTCACTACGGACGGCTTAATTTAATTGGTGTCAAGTTTGCTTGCAACTTGTTATAGAACTCGACCCACATCCCATATACACACGGTTTTCGCCTTCCTAATGCCCGTCATACACACAATGTTCCACCGGAGACCGGAGAGGTCAACTTGTGCAGGTTTGCCTGCGCAGGTAGACCGGAGCGTGTGTGGGAATAGACCTGTGCAGTTTCTTGCGTACTGTTGACCTTCGCAGGCATACCTACACATGTAATCTCTCCGGTAGACCGTAGCGTGTATGGCGGGCATAACGCTGTTTTTAAACCACAAATTATTTGCAAAAGATGCAACTATTTTCTAAAAATAATTTCAACTCTCTGCCGTCTCCGGGGGCTGCTGCGCAGAGTTTTACAACTTTTTCACCTTTTCACCCACAACTCGGACAGTTTTCGTAGCACAGACTTGCCACCGGCACCAACGTGTCCGGAACGTCGCCAAACGTCCGACGGCCACTTCACTTTTCGACATTTTTACTTAATTTTTGCAGCAAGTGCCGGAACGTAACATTTTCTTGCAAAAATTTCGTCCATTTTTGGACGCCTAAATGACGCGATCCGGAAGTCTCATGGAAAATCGCCGTTCGTGGGGTCGTTCGTCTCTGTTCTTTGGCTACAAGAATCTGATGCACCGACTCCCTAGGTTTGAGAGGGCCGGAGGCGGCCTTTTAGTCGGGGGACCCGGATTTGCAGACAAATGTGAATAACGTCGCCGATAAAAGTCGCGCAGCGAGGAGAGTTGTGTGTGATGACGCATCTCAAAGTTTTCTACCGGAATCTTCGCGTGAATTCCATTTTCCCTGGGCATCTTCGCCGTGACCTCCGTAAAAGTGGTAATTTTTGTAATGCAAAATTTTGGGGTCCATGTGGGGAAGCGTTCTCCCTGAATCGCCAGGTCACGGCGGAATCGCTAATGTCGATGAATTCTTAGACGACTGGCGTGTGGCGTTTCCCGAATTTTACCTGGGGGACCGCACCACGTGGGTTTTAAAAAGTTCCAATTTGACATTTTTATGCCTCCGGAGGCAGCAGATCTTGGGTATTTTAACCGCGCGTCTTTGACGGTTTAACCGAGAATGTCCGTCCGTACGTTGCGCATCCCCAAGTTTCGTCCTGCTGCGCCCCTCCAGGGGTCCAAAACCCACCCGAAAATCGATGTTTTTTACGGAAACGGCCCCACGGAAGCGGAGGCGGCGGCGCAAAACGGGATTGTACATTTTTCCGGTGTAGAACAGAGATCTCCGTCGAGCGGTGGCCTTTTCGCGACTCAACTCCCCCGGGTTCGGACGCACCAGACCGAAATCTGAAATCACGATATTTTACTTTTGAGGCGCATTTTTGGTCGGATCTCAATTTTTTTTCCGGATCCTCTAGCCGCCGCCGCGCCACGTTTTTAAAGCCCACGCTAGCCGTCCTGCAACGTCCCGTTCACCTGGTGCGAGGCAATAATTTTTTTTTTGCCGATTTTGCAATCACTTCCGCGGACGCCCAGGACTTGTTTGATGGGCTCCAGGTCGCCGGTCGGGTTCGTTCTCTCCGGAACACTCCGGCCCGCAGCCGTTTGGGCAAGAATTTTTAAACTGCGACGAGTTTTTGCGAATCTGCGGCAGTTTGAAGAGAAAAATGCGCAAAAAGTGAAAAAAAACCAAAGTCGTGTTGCGGGGATTCCTAGGGCGTCTGAACAAATTGACGGATCGGAACCGGACCGGTGCCGTTCGATCGGCCATAGAACCTTTTAGTTTGTTTGGGAGTTTAATCCCTATTGCGTCGAAGATGACGTCGTGACGCCATTAAAACGACTTTTTTTGGACGTCTACGAAAACTCCCACTTTAGATACTTGTCTCTGATATGTGGTAATAGACCTTTTTAAGGTTAGTTAAGTTTGAAAGGCGGAATATGAAAGTTTCGGCCACATATTTATTTATACGTCAAAAAGTTCGGGCACTTTTTGACGTATAACATGGCGGAAACTGACACATGCCCTCAAAAAAATTTCAACTATGAAAAGGTCTATTTACAATATTTATAAGAATCATTTAGAAGAATCCAATGCTGCTGCATGATATTCACTACGGACGGCACAATTTAATTGGTGTCAAGGTAGCAACTGGTTATACAACTCGACCCACATCATATATACACACGGTTTTCGCCTTAGCTAACACTGCTTTTAAACCGAACCACTCAATCTCAACTACATATGCTGTATAAGGTTATATCTACATAGATGTCGTTCTCTTTAGGAAAACCTAAAAAATTTTTAATGCAAAATTTTGAGGTCCATGATGGGGAAGCGTTCGCCCTGAATCGCCAGGTCACTACGGAATCGCTAATTTCGATTAATTCTGAGACGACTGGCGTGTGGCATTTCCTGAATTTCACCTGGGGGACCGCACCACGTGGTTAAAACCCACCCACCCAAAATTTGAAATTTGACATTTTTATGCCGCCGGAGGCGGCAGTTCTTGGGTATTTTAACCGCGCGTCTACGACGGTTTAACCGGGTATGTCCGTCCGTACGTTGCGCATCCCCAAGTTTCGTCCTCCGTCCTGCTGCGCCCCTCCAGGGGTTCAAAACCCACCCGAAAATCGATGTTTTTTACGGAAACGGGCCGACGGAAGCGGAGGCGGCGGCGCAAAACGGGATAGCACATTTTTGCCGTGTAGAACAGAGATCCCCGTCGAGCGGTGCCGTTTTCGCGACTTAACTCCGCCAGGTTCGGATGCACCAGACCGAAAACTAAAATTACGATATTTTGCTTTTGAGGCGCATTTTTGGTCGGATCTCAAATTTTTGTTCCTGCCGCGCCACGTTTTTAGAGCCCACGTTCGCCGTCCTGCAACGTCCCGTTCACCTGGTGCGAGAGCCTATAATTATTTTTTTTTGCCGATTTTGCAATCACTTCCACGGACGTCTAGGACTTATTTGATGGGCTCCAGGTCGCCGGTCGAGTTCGTTCTCTTCGGAACATTCGCCCGCAGCCGTCCCAGCAAGAATTTTTAAAATGCGACGAGTTTTTGCGAATCTGCGGCAGTTTGAAGAGGAAAATGCGCAAAAAGTGAGAAAAACCAAAGGCGTTTTGCGAGGATCCCTAGGGCGTCCGAACAAATTGACGGATCGGAACCGGACCGGTGCCGTTCGATCGGCCATAGAACCTGTTAGTTTGTTTGGGAGTTTAATCCCGATTGCGTCGAAGATGGCGTCGTGACGCCATAAAAACGACGTGTTTTGGACGTCCAGGAAAACTCCCACTTTAGATACTTGTCTCTGACATGTAGTAATAGACCTTTTTAAGATTAGTTAAGCGCATGCGCATCCGGCAAGTTTGAAAGGCGGAATATGAAAGTTTCGGGCACATATTTAGTTATACGTCAAAAAGTTCGGGCACTTTTTGACGTATAACATGGCGGAAATTGACACATGCCCACAAAAAAATTTCAACTATGAAAAGGTCTATTTACAATATTTATAAGAATCATTTAGAAGAATCCAATGCTGCTGCATGATATTCACTACGGACGGCTCAATTTAATTGGTGTCAAGTTCGCTTGCAACTTGTTATAGAACTCGACCCACATCCCATATACACACGGTTTTCGCCTTCCTAATGCCCGCCATACACACAATGGTCCACCGGAGAGGTCTACCTGTGCAGGTTTGCCTGCGCAGGTAGACCGGAGCGTGTGTGGGAATAGACCTGTGCAGTTTCTTGCGTACGGTTGACCTGTGCAGGCAAACCTGAACATGTAACCTCTCCGGTAGACCGTAGCGTGTATGGCGGGCATAACACTGCTTTTAAGCCGATCCACTCAATATCAACTACATATGCTGCTTTTACTTGTTTGATATTTTGATCTGTATCTAGACTAACAATAAGAGATAAGATAGAACAATGAGATTTGGCACAGACTTAGTTAACATATTTACTTACTCATATTTGAAAACTAGCAATTTCTAGGTAAACTAGCAGCTTAGCAATCAATAGACCTTTTCATAGTTGAAATTTTTTTTGTGTGTATGTGTCAATTTCCGCCATGTTATACGTCAAAAAGTGCCCGAACTTTTTGACGTATAACTAAATATGTGCCCGAAACTTTCATTATCCCGCCTTTCGAACTTGGCGGATACGCATGCGCTTAACTAACCGCAAAAAGGTCTATTGGCAAAGTTTCTCAATTTTGTCCATTTTACTTCAACACTTATTTCATTATAACTTGACTAAAACACAACATAAAGCTTCCAAATTTGTAACAGAACTAGGGAACAACTCGCTCGCCGAATATTGAATCCAAAAACTAAAGCTATTGCTATAATTCTTTCACAAATTGCAACACAAAATCGAATCACAACAAAATTTATTTTCCGAATACATTCATCCTTGCACCACTTAATTGAATAGTCAGATACGTCTAGTTTTACCTTGTGGACGAAAAATTTAGAAAACAATTTTCACTTTCTTCAAAAACCCAAATAATACATTCAAAATTTCAAAATTTACCGCCAAGCACAAAACCAACATGTATCTACCAACTTAAAATTTGAAATTGAACTTTGTGAACGACACTTTACAATCAAAATATGACTTTAATTAACCGAAAATAATTAATTTTAAGTTAGAGATTTTGATGTGTTTTGATTTTTGATTAAGCTTCATCGTTGCTTTTAATCATTGGGTTTGTTTTTGTGTCTTAAAGTGAGTTTATTATCGTGATTGTTGCTGCCTTCATGTCAATTTATTATGTGAACGTTCCCATCAGACAAGTGTCAATTATAAATGTCAACTTGACAGGCGTAACTAATTTCCCAGCTTTACCTTCATTTTCGCGTTGTAAATAGAGTTTCGGCACGTTTTCTTTTAGGGGATGCGAGGGTGAGAAGCGCGCGCGAACCGTGCCCCTGTGATGAGCGAACTCGCGCAGCACACCGCCGCCGATCTGCCCCGAGCTTTCCGCTGTTATTGAGGCAACACATACACGTCACTCAAGATGGTCCCCTGCGAGTCCCACTGACTTCGGGCCTTCCGTCTGCTCTCAACGATGAACGCAAACTGCAAAACTAAAGAGATGTTCATTCTAAGGGCTCTGGAGAAAATCCTCAACGACCGAGACATCAAACGCTCCAACCATTCCCAGCTCAAAAAGGCTTGCGAATCAGCACTCGGTAAACAAAAACAACTTAAATGAATAGTTAACTTAGTGCCTATAACTATTTTTAATTATATATACACTAAAGCAAGAAATATGTTTGCATAATGCTTTGATATAAAGAATAGTCTCGGTAGTTTGGCTGTTGGGTAATCGGACGACACATCCAGTAATTGGGTGGTCTGGAGACTATTTGCACTCTGCCCTCCCACCATTCTTTCTTATAATCTGGCAGTTGTCTGTTACCATATGTGTCGGATTATCGAGATTATACTGAAAGAATGGTCAGTAGCCCTTTGTATGCAATGAATATATTTCTTGTAAATCTAATTGGAAGCCTCAAAAAAGGAAAGGAAAACTAGACCAGAACTATTGATCCAGTCTAATTGGATTAGACTAGAAAATCGTAAACATAATTCCCTTAAGTCTCCCAAACCACTTATGTAAATTCATTCAATATCCTTAATGTTTTCAGAGGAATTAAAGAAGGAGTTGAATGAGAAAAACGAGGATGAGAAAATCTCCGATGCTCTGCCAGCGCCGAAGAGCGGAGATGCAAACGTGGTCACCACCGAGAAATATTTCCTGCCGTTCGAGCTGGCCTGTCAGAGCAAATCCACCAGGATCGTCGTCACTGCCTTGGATTGTCTGCAGAAACTGATCGCATATGGACACCTGACGGCGAACGTCCCAGATTCCACGACCCCTGGCAAACTGCTGATCGACCGCATTGTTGAAACCATTTGCGCTTGCTTCTCTGGCCCCCAAACAGATGAAGGTTAATTTGTGTTTGTAATTAGTGATTAATCTGTTTGTTTGCTTAAACTAATCTAAACTAAGATTTGTTTAAATTAAGCTAAAGCTGTTTGACATTTTTTTAGACTGTAATATATTCTACAATCCGATTGATGAAGTAAGAGCAAAGTTTGATTATTTTTATTGTTTTTAGGTATTCAGTTGCAAATAATCAAAGCTCTACTAACCGTTGTGACTAGTCAGCACGTTGAGGTGCACGAGGGCACGGTGTTGCTGGCTGTGCGGACGTGTTACAATATCTTCTTGGCCAGCAAGAACCTCATCAATCAGACGACGGCGCGGGCCACGCTCACGCAGATGCTGAACGTGATCTTCATGCGGATGGAGAACCAGGTGATCGAGGCCGAGGTCCAGATGGAGAACCAGCTGAACAAGGCGCTCAGCGAGGGCGAGAAGGACGACATGACCAGCGCGGAAATAGCCCGGGAACTCGTCGACGAGGTGGTCAAGAGTGCGATTGCTTTCGTGGAGAACGAGTGCGAGAAGGAAACGGACGGGAGCGTTCACTCGTTCTCTGTCCAGAGGTAAAGAGAAATGTTAATCATCTTCTCAATGGTGCATTCTATTATCAACTCTCCCATCACCTCATTGCAAGGCTTCTTTCTGAGCTCCATCTTGTGCACCTGTAATAGGTGTGCTCTGGTGTATTCTTCATATTACAATGGATGCAAGTCTTTGTTGATACTCACATCTTGTGCACCTGTAAAAGGTGTGCTCTGGTGTATTCTCCATATTACAGTGGAGGCAAGTCTTCATTGATAAACACATCTTGTGCACCTGTAAAAGATGTGCTCTGCTGTATTCTCCATATTACAGCGGAGGCAAGTCTTTATTGAGAATCACGTCTTGTGCACCTGTTAAAGGTGTGCTCTGCTGTGTTCTCCATATTACAGTGGAGGCAAGTCTTTGTTGATAATCTCAAGATCCTAAAGCTTCTAAGATATGTATTGATGCACCTAGGAATTGTGTAAGATGATAGTCGCCATTATTGTGCTTCCTGGTGGTCCATTTGCCTAAATCTGTGATGAACTTCTTGGTCCTGGCCGCTTTCCTAGCGTCCACTTCATTTGCCATGTCTTGCGTCCACTTCAATGTCTTGCGTCCACTTCATGTCTTGCTTCCACTTCATTTGTCATTTCTTTCTTCCACTTCATTTGTCCACTGTGATGGCTTCTATTTCTTGTTTGGATTTCCTAAAGAGAAAGAAATCTATGTAGATATGACATTATTTCCGTGTCCCAATATCTCCTAAGTTCCTAAGTCGTACCTCTCCTAAGTCGTACCTAAAGAAGTTTTACTTCAAATGTTTTTTGTTTTTAGTATAAATAGAGTTCCGTCTCAAGAAAGTATGGATACACAGAGTGAGAGTGATACCGCGATGACAGCCAAGTTTAGCCACATTCTACAAAAAGACGCTTTCCTCGTCTTCAGAGCGCTCTGCAAGCTGTCTATGAAGCCGCTACCGGAAGGAACCCCCGACCCGAAATCGCACGAGCTCCGTTCGAAAATCCTCTCGCTTCACCTGCTCCTCTCCATCTTGCAAAACGCCGGACCAGTCTTTCGCTCCAACGAAATGTTTATCACCGCCATCAAGCAGTACCTCTGCGTTGCGCTCTCCAAGAACGGCGTTAGTTCAATCCCGGAAGTCTTCGAGCTTTCCCTCGCGATCTTCCTCGCGCTCCTCTCCAACTTCAAAATGCACCTCAAGATGCAAATCGAAGTTTTCTTCAAGGAAATTTTCCTCAACATCTTGGAAACCTCCAGTTCCTCCTTCGAACACAAATGGACGGTAATACAAGCCTTGACGAGAATTTGCGGAGACGCGCAAAGCATCGTCGATATTTACGTGAATTACGATTGCGATTTATCAGCAGCGAATTTATTCGAGAGGCTGGTGAACGATTTGTCGAAGATCGCTCAAGGTCGGCACGCTTTGGAGCTGGGAGCGTCTCCCAACCAAGAGAAATCCATGCGAATCCGCGGACTCGAGTGCTTGGTGTCGATCTTGAAGTGCATGGTGGAGTGGAGCAAGGATTTGTACGTGAATCCGAATTTGCAATCGACGGTTGGAGAACAAATCATTACCAAAGAAAACGACACAACTTCGTTGAAGTCGCATGGGGGATCCAGCAACAGTCTGCATTCCAGCGGAGGCTCCAGCGCTGGTAACAGAGAAGTCTTGGATTCACCGGAACAACTTGAAGTTTTAAAACATCAAAAAGAAGTAAAAAATATTTATAGAAGAAAATAAAAAAATGATTGATTATTTGGTTTTTTAGGTTTGGGAAACTGGAATTGATTTGTTTAATCGAAAGCCGAGGAAGGGAGTGCAGTTTCTGCAAGAGCAAGGATTATTGGGAACAACTCACATGGATATTGCGAAATGGTTGCAGGCGGAAGACAGACTGGACAAGACGTTTATCGGTGATTTCTTGGGAGACAACGATGATTTCTGCAAGGAAGTTATGTACGCCTACGTGGATATAATGAATTTTGCGAATATGGACATCGTGGCGGCGCTTCGGCACTTCCTGGACGGCTTTAGGCTACCAGGCGAAGCCCAAAAAATCGACAGGTAATAACAAATTTACGGGCGGTTGAAGTTAAACTTCTTTGATGATTGTAGCACGTATTACCAGAAAGATTAAGATAATTAGATAAAATAATAATTATTATTAGTGATAAGGGGAAACATACGTCCAGAATTTCCCGGGGCTCTCGTCTCCTATAGACCTTTTTACGGTTTGTTAAGCGCATGCGCGTCCGTCAAGTTTTAGGCGGAATATGAAAGTTTCGGGCAAATATTTAGTTATACGTCCAAAAGTTCGGGCAATTTTTGACGTCTACATAGCGGAAATTGACACATGCACACAAACAATTTTCAACTATGAAAAGGTCTATTTGCAGTCTCTATATATGATATAATAGACCATGGGTGACGAACCTTTTTGAGTAGTGGGTCAAATATTGTTCCTACTAGCTCGTGGGTCAACAATAATAATTCTGGCACTGGCATCACTTGGAAAAGAGGAGGGAGGTCAAAGACTACTTTTTTTGTTCATAATTTTAAAGGCTTCTACAGAATTCAAGATTCCTTCTTGTTTTACAACTTCTACTTTGGAAGCGAAGAGCAAAAAATAAAGGTCGAAGTCAAAAAATGTATAAAGAACTTCCTGATGTATTATTCGCTCCGTGCCTAGCGCCATCCATGGCCAAAAATACAACTTCGTGTGCAATAATTGCCAATAAAGGCAAAAACAAAACAAAAAACCGGCCAAGTGCGAGTTGTGACTCGCGCACCGAGGGTTCCGTACAAACTTGTATAGTATAGTATTATTATGTAGATTATCAACATATTATGTAGATTATAAAGAAAAATTAGACGAAATATAATATATACAGGATGTTACGGGACTTGAGTATGTCGCATGTCGGTTATAAAAAAGCAAAATTTAGACATAATATATACCCTGTATATATTATGTATATAAAGCGTACGTGATGAAATGCATAACGAAGATAAAGAAAATTCAGAATAAACATAGAATAGGACCTAACTGTATGAAACCCATATGCTTCTGGAGCCTGACAATACCACTACGACAACATTAGTGAATTTTCATAAGTTTCAAATAGTAAATTCGCATTTTTCTTGTAATTAAACTACATATTTACGGTTTTCAGATTTTTCCCTTGACATGTGCTGTAAGACACCGCTTCTTGCCAAATTTCATGATTCTAGGTCAACGGGAAGTACCCTATAGGTTTTGATTCCCTCGTGAAATCGCAAAATATGCGACATAAACGGTCATATCTTTTGATCGCGTTGACTTACAAGTTTGATTTTTTCACAGCTGAAAGAGACCGCAGACTGGAGTATTTGATACAAATTTCAACTTGTTACCTCTACGCGTTCCTGAGAAAAAGGTCTTGACAGACAGACAGACGGACAGACAGACAGACAGACGGACAACAAAGTGATCCTATAAGGGTTCCGTTTTCGGTACGGAACCCTAAAAATAATTTAATAAAATATACGAAATTTGGCAGCAAAAGAAAATGATAGATTTTGTAATACGTCAATTCAATATCTGTGTATTTGTACGGAAAGGTAGGGTTAGCTGACAGAAAACATAATATTCATAGTTTGAGTTTCGTGTAGTATTTTTACAGTTCGTCACAGAACATTTGAAAACGTGTTTTGGCCTTGAATCCATTATCAATTTATGCACTTTATTAGTTTATGTAATAATAAAACTTTTTAAGGGTTCTGTTGTTATCAACAAGGAACCCATATAGTTTCGATATATATGTTCGTCCGTCTTAGAAATTAGAAATATAAAGCTGTAAATTGGCATGGATATACAGATTAATCACGCCGATAAAGTGTTAAAATAAAATCTTCAAAAAAAGTTTTTTTAGGGTAGGTTAGAATTTTTTTCTCGTCTACCCCATGATGCAGGGTGTCGTTGGATGAGTCTTTCAAAAATATTACAGGTTTGTGAAAACAATATTTCGATTAAGATATCTGTTTGTGAAATATTAAACTTTAAAGTGCTAATTTTTGTTAGAATCAAGATTTTTAGATATTTGAGTCTTAAATCATAAGAGTAAGAACGGCAACTACGAAACCCTACATTGCGCGTGGCCCGACACGCACTTGACCATTTTTATCAAAATACATGTCAATATAAACAAATGTATGAAAAATAATGACGTAACTACAAATGAAGTTCTTAAAAGTGTCACCTTTGGCGCTAGTACTGTTGCACTCATTGTCAGAGTGAATACAATGAAATCCGGAATATTTTGTTTAAGATATTGAATAAAACTAATGTTTTTGCTCACCATGTTAGGTGCACCGTCTGTTGTAACAGAAACAATTTTCTGTAGGTCAATATCCATTTCTATAAATGTAATATCAAATTCTTTAAAAATATCAAGGCCATCAGTACACAACCCTTTCAACGTTATTATTTTAAATAGCTCTTAATTTACAAGATATGCGTTATATATTTGCGAAAAATGTCTCTTTCTAATTCTAGTATTCGATCTTTCAATGTATTGGTAACTCATTTGCTACTTAATTTACACATTTTTGCAAATTTTTTTTGCTCATTGTTTCTTAATTTGCTCATTGCTACTTAGTCAAGTCTTTGTCTGTCAAATCTTGAAATAAGGTAGCAGTACATTATTTACTCGCACATCAAAATTAACACATTAATAAGTAAATTATTGTATGTGAAGGATGCCATTATTATAATCGTGTGTAAAACCACCCAACTCGCAAATCCAATGTAAATCAAATGGACTTGTTATTACTATGGCAACAACTCACATCACTAAACAAAAAAATATAGACATAGTGGAAACAATAAAAATAGTAGTATTATTGTTTAAAAATAAAATTGAATTATATTATATTGTATTATCCCAGTTGGATAGTCAACTGGGAGAATACCAAGGGGGCTTCAGGAAGACCCGATCCTGTGTTGAACAGATCCTCAATTCTAAAACTGTACTTGCATACTCCAAGATGAGAAACCGCAAGGTGGTCGTCACCTTTGTTGATTTTAGGAAGGCCTATGATTCCATTGATAGAGAAACGGGTAACAAAGTACTCCAGGAACTACGGCTAGACAACAAAACCCGCAGACTCATCCTAGAAACTTTGACCAACACCCATTCCAAGGTTAAATTTACAGGCGAGATTTCAGAAAGCTTCGAAATAAAAACTGGAGTGAGACAAGGAGATGGACTTTCCCCACTTCTCTTCAACTGTGTCCTTGAAAAGGTTATGAGAGAATGGCGCAAGGAACTGAACAATTTGGGTGCTCAGAGTGGTATTTACCTGAGACGTAAGAACGATGGACTGGTTGTAGATTGCCCAGCCTTTGCAGATGACATGGCACTGTTTGCTGATTCTCTTGAGATGGCAACAATGCAGGTAAACTGCCTCAGAAAACAGGCTGCCAAAGTGGGTCTTCAAGTGTCGCTGGAGAAAACAGAATTCTGCACCAACATCGGAGAAGCAAACAGAGAGATGTTATTAGAGCAGGGAAACATTAAGAGGACTGAGAAATTTAAGTATCTCGGCGGATGGATTGAACCCAACTTATCAGAAAGAGCATCATTATCCAAGAGAGTCAACAAGTTAGAGCTAGCCTATCGACTGACTAAGAACACTTACAATAAGAAATGCCTGTCACACAACCTGAAACTTAAGCACTACACATCAGTCTTATGACCAGAAGCCCTGTATGCCATGGAGTGTCTTTCCTTGAACCGAAGAGGTCTAGTAGATAAATTGGAAATCAGAGAGAGGAGAATCCTCAGGAAGATCCTAGGGCCGGTGAAGGAAGATGGGGAATTCCGAAGGCGACATAACTCTGAGCTCTACGAACATATAGAGATGCTCTCTGACTGTGCAAGGAAAATAAGGGTAGCTTTCTTTGGCCATGTAGCAAGATTGGCTCCAAATCGACTAACAAACCGTTTGTTCACTTTCTGGCAAAACAAGAAGCTTCGTACCACTTGGTTGACAGAAACCGAGAGGGATATTAAAGAACTAGGAATAACAGATCTCAAAAACAGACAGTCTGTGAGACGCACCCTGAAGGAAGTCCGTGGATTTCAGGAAAAACCTCGAAGGAAAGAAAATTGTTATTTTGACAGACAAAATACTTCAAATCACTGACACAATAAGGTTAGAATGTTCAGCTGCTCCTTGGCAAAAATTGCTAACTAGTAAAAGGCAGTGCTTTTACTAGTTAGCAATTTTTGCAACGGAGCGACTGAACATTCTAACCTTATTGACGGGAACACTATTTGGCTATTGTCGATGTAATCTAGGTTAAAGATTAGATTTAATCTAGATTCTATGGTTAGGTTATTAATTCAGACTGAGAGGCCAAGATTTCTGGATTCAAAGTAAGATAAATTAATTCAATTTTCTTCTTTCGAATAGACCTACTTTGGACCACGCTTGTTCAACTGTTGGGCTTTGACCTTTGCCCAGTATTGTCGCATCTTCTGCCGGTGTAACTCCTTTCTCTCTTCTGTCCAGGGGGTACCCTACTTACAAGCTACCGAGAGGTAGTGTTTCGGTGACGAAAGTACATTTAAAATGAGAAATGCAGATGTTTTCTAAAAAGCGGGACATTCTTAAAAATCGGCGGGACGCGGGACAGGCCTCCAAAAAGCGGGACTGTCCCGCCAAAATCGGGACGTGTGGTCACCTTACATTATGTGTACGTGAAGTAACTTTTTCATTAGAAATTACACACACAGTCTTTTTATTCTCTTCAATCGCACAATATTTATCAAACCATTCTGTGTGGTATGATCTGGGATTTATATCGCTTGTACCGCAGCCATATTACAAGATTGCAACTAAAAACATATTTAAAACTATAATTTCAAAACAAAGTTATTGATATATTTAATATACATACCTTTGTGGTTGAGAAACTTTAATATAATATCTCTTTATTGGCAACAATAGTTAGAGAAAAACTTAATTTAAAATATTATTGCTTAACAAGAGCGATATAGTGTTATATTCCTAAGTTGAGATCTTCTTCAGTTGTGCTACGGTTTGCCCTCTCCTTTCTATGCACGTCAGGATATGGCGTTTTCCCCTTTCCTCCCCACTGGATTGGCATCTGCAGTTATCGTCTGGTTTGTGGAAATGTTTCTTGTTGCATGTAAGATGATGGAATCCATGCAATGTCACACACATTAGTAGGTGCCTTCCATTTTGGTTTGCTTTCTTCCAGCCCTGGGAGCTGAAAGCTGGTCCTTCAGTGTATCGTTTTACTACGAAGTCCCATTGCTTGTCTTCTATAATTCTCTTGTATTCCATCCTTGTTCGTTTTGGGACCTCTCAAAAGTTGTTCATCAGGTCTTCCCCCATGGTCTTGGTTTCCGCTAAAATGAAAGTAAAAGTGTTCCTCGGGAGGCCGAGGACTTTCTTCAGAAAGCGCGCTTTGATTTTGTTGAGGAGAACCCAGATGGTTTGTTTCCATTTGGTGACATAGTGACTTGATGCCATACGTTACCGCAGGCCATATCATAAGGTTGTAAGTTTTCAGTGCAGTTTCTAAGCTTACTCTCTGTAGGTACTTCTGCCTTCCAATTAACTGTGCAATCTTTCCTCTTTTCTTGTTAATATGTTTGGTTATGGTTAAAGTGCTCTGGAGTGCCACTCCAAATACTCATATTCGTTGGTGAACTCTAACTGACAGCTCCCTATGTGTACTTTGTCAAGGCGTTTCCGTCGCCCTCCTTTCCTGAATTTGAGTACTTGGCTTTTTCCGAGGTTTATTTTTTGTGCACCAGTGCTGGAGTTTGTCTACTCATTTGGAGCGCCGCTAAACTTCTGGAGTAGATTACTAAATCGTTCGCATACATAATAGAATTTGCTTCTGGCACTTTAATTGCGGCTGGTAGGTCTGCTACGAATATTAAGAAGAGTGTTGGACTTAGTGTGTCGCCTTGCAGGACACCTTGTTTTTGGGATATCGTGTTGGTTAGTTCTATCTCATTGTCGATTTTGACATAGTACGTTTTTAAAAGTTCATGAATCATGTTAAATAATTTTGAGAAATTTGAGAAACTTTAATAAGACAATAGTAAAAGTGCTGCGTTATTGTGCATTTCTAAAATCAATGCCTGGGTCAGTTAAAGAGCCTGTGTGGGTCAGTGTCTGACCCGCGGGTCATAGATTCGCCAACATTGTAATAGACCATTTTACGGTTAGTTGAGCGCATGCGCATATGGCAAGCTTGAAAGGCGAGAATATGAAAGTTTCGGGCAAATAATAAGGTTATACGTCAAAAAGTTCGGGCAAAATATGGCACAAATTGACACATATGCACAAAAAAATTTCAACTATGAAAAGGTCTATTGACCAAATCGAGCGCAATTTCGCGAATTTTGCTCGCCCGAGTTGAAAGCTGGGAAAATAATTAATATTTTTAAGGAAATCTAAGTACATCCGTAGGGAAATGGCGTCCTGAAAAAGATGCCGCAATCCGTTTATGATTATCTGCAACTTTTCTTGAGTTATAAACTTAAGAAGTCGAAATTCTCGAAAATTTAAATTCAAAATTTCGCAATAAAAAATTGAATCTTTCCAAACAATTTGCACATCGTTTTGCTCGTCTTGTCGTCTAGTTTCAGTGTGCCGAAAATGGTTTCATTGGGATTTGTAGTTTCAGAGAGGTTTCTAAAAAACCAGACGGAGAAAACGCAGAGACGCAGAGAACAGCGAAAAACTATATATCTTGCTTATTTGTAACTTTAGAGCGAAATTAACTGGAAAATCGTTTTCAGCGCTCCGATTTCCTTCGGGTAACCAAAAAATAATAATTTTCCAACAAAAATTTCCATCATTTCGTTCGAAAAATATGTGCTTTTTCGGTATTTTTCAATTTTCTCAAGAACGGTAAAAGGCAGCGAAATCATTTTGGCCACACAGAAACTACACGACAAGACGAACAAGTGGATGTAAATTGTCTGAAAAGATTCAATAATTCGTCGATAAATTTCAAACTGAAATTTACCCGATTATCGATTTGCTATCTCGGTATCTCGGAAACGGTTGCAGATAATCAAAAACGGATTGCGGAATCTTTTTCAGAAGGTCATTTTCCTATAGGTACACTAAGATTGTCCGTAGGAAATTCACGACTTTCCGAGATCTTCCGAGAACGTTTTTAAATTTTGCTGTGACTCAAAAATAACGATTTTGAAGAAATCGATTTTCTCGCATTTCATCGTTTTCGCGGACTAGACTCCCCGCGTCGATGGTATTTCTTAACTGAAGGCTACCTATGGAATATTATATACGTCTTCCGATTAATTTTGCGATGCTGAGTCGATTGGTGCCAACTAGAAGTCTCTGCGACAAGCCGTTCAAAAGTTATGACATCGTGAAATCTGCAGAAAATGCAAAAAATTGTATTTCCTTAAAATCACTATTTATCAAGTGAATGGGAAATTTAAAAGTTACGTATCTTAACTCAGTGGTGCGCAAATTATTTTCACCCCTCTGGGGATCGCGACCCATTGTTTGGGCTCTTATATTACATATATCAAGTCATATCTCGAGAACGGAAATGGCTAGCAAAATGCAATTTGTATATTTACAACCAGCAGGGTAAACGCTGGTTGTAAATATACAAACTGCATTTTGTTAGCCATTTCCGTTCTCGAGATATGACTTGATATATGTAATATAAACAATGCGTCGCCCAAACAATGGGTCGCGATCCCCAGAGGGGTGAAAATAATTTGCGCACCACTGAGTTAAGATACGTAACGTTCTAACATGTCTTTTAGATCAAAATCTTTACAGTAAAAAGTGTCGCATGTCTAGTTAGTCATTTTTGATTATCTCACTTTGGGCAGTACACCCATGATACATTACTTAACCTAACCATATTTCAGTCGGAACCTCCCCATACCTAACCTAACCATTTCTGCTTGTAGATTAATGGAAAAATTCGCGAGCAGATATTGCGAGTGCAATCCGAACAACGGACTCTTCGCCAGCGCCGACGTGGCCTACGTGCTCGGCTTCTCCATAATCATGCTCACCACCGACTTGCACTCGCCGCAAGTCAAAAACAAAATGACCAAAGAGCAGTACATCAAGTTGAACCGCGGCAACACCGACAGCAAAGACGTTCCCGAGGAGTACCTCTCGCAAATCTACGACGAGATCGCCGGCCACGAGATTAAGATGAAGAACACGGTCAACAAGCCCGGGAAACAGCAGATCAACAGCGAGAAGAGGAGGAAGGTTCTGTTCAACATGGAGATGGAGATGATTTCTTCGGCTGCTAAGAATTTGATGGAGAGCGTTTCGCACGTTCAAGCCCCCTTCACCACTGCGAAACATTTAGAGCACGTCAGGCCTATGTTTAAGATGGCTTGGACTCCGTTTTTGGCCGCCTTCAGTGTTGGTTTGCAAGATTGTGATGACCCCGAAGTAGCTTCTCTCTGTTTGGACGGAATCAGATGCGCTATAAGGATCGCTTGCATATTCCACATGAGTCTAGAAAGAGACGCCTATGTACAAGCCCTAGCTAGATTCACGTTACTAACAGCCAATTCGCCTATAATGGACATGAAAGCTAAGAATATAGACACAATTAAAACGCTGATTATGGTCGCGCATACTGACGGAAACTATTTGGGCTCTAGTTGGTTGGACATCTTGAAATGCATTTCCCAGCTGGAACTGGCTCAACTGATTGGGACTGGAGTTAGGCCACAGTTTTTAAGCGGCCCTGGGCATAAACCCCCCGACGCTTCCTGTAAAGAACACATCGGACAAACTAGTTCCCAAAGCGTTGTAGTTGCGGTTGATAGAATTTTCACCGGTTCCACTAGGTTGGATGGCGGAGCCATAGTAGATTTCGTCAAAGCTCTCTGCCAAGTTTCCTTGGACGAATTAGCTTATAACGGACATCCCCGAATGTTCTCGCTTCAGAAGATCGTCGAGATTTCTTATTACAACATGGGGAGGATTAGGCTGCAGTGGTCGAAAATCTGGCAAGTTTTGGGGGAACATTTCAACACAGTAGGTTGCAGCAACAACGAAGAAATCTCGTTCTTTGCTGTGGATAGCTTGAGGCAGCTGTCTATGAAGTTCATAGAGAAAGGAGAATTTGCTAATTTTAATTTCCAGAAGGATTTCTTGAGACCGTTTGAACATATAATGAAGAAGAATGTTTCGCCGACTATTCGGGATATGGTGGTGAGGTGTATAGCGCAAATGGTCAATTCGCAAGCTAATAATATAAGGTCGGGATGGAAGAACATTTTCTCCGTTTTTCACTTGGCTGCTGGGGATCAGGAGGAAGCTATTGTTGAACTGGCGTTTCAAACCACAGGGAAGATTATTTCGGAATTGTACCAGAAACAGTTCCCGGCGATGATCGATTCCTTCCAAGACGCGGTTAAATGTCTTTCTGAGTTTGCTTGCAACGCACGGTTTCCTGATACTAGTATGGAGGCCATCCGGCTCGTGAGAACTTGCGCGTTAAGTGTTTACGCTTCACCTCATCTCTTTGCAGAACATGCTGGCATGGAGTCGGACATAGCCGTTGGTGAAGAGGACCGGGTTTGGGTGAGAGGGTGGTTCCCGTTGCTCTTCTCGTTATCATGCGTGGTAAATCGCTGTAAATTGGACGTGAGGACGAGGGCGTTGACGGTTTTGTTCGAGATCGTGAAGACTTACGGAGATTCTTTTTCGCCGCATTGGTGGAAGGATTTGTTCAAAGTCTTATTTAGGATATTTGATAATATGAAGTTGCCTGAACAACACACCGAGAAAGCCGAGTGGATGACGACTACTTGCAACCACGCCCTTTACGCCATCGTCGATGTTTTCACTCAGTACTTCGATATGTTGGGACCGTTACTACTGGAAGAACTCTATTCGCAACTGCATTGGTGCGTCCAACAAGAGAACGAGCAATTAGCGCGTTCCGGAACGAATTGTTTAGAGAATTTGGTGAACTCCAACGGACAGAAATTCAACGAAGATACTTGGGAAAAGACTTGCCAGTGTATCCTCGACATCTTCAATTCGACAGTCCCCAACGCTCTGCTAACTTGGAAACCCGATTCGATCCAAACCACAGCCATCATCGAACAAAACGGAGAAATTGGAACAAATAGAGGGATCCTAAAAAGGAGCAGCATGAGCGATTCCAGAAACCCCGACAGCTCGTTCTTCAACGGTTTGTCCATCAAGAGTGCAGTCCAGCTGGAGCTGATCCAAACTATCGATAACATCGTGTTTTACCCGGCGACTTCAAGGAAGGAAGACGCCGAGACTTTGGCTCTGGCTGCGGCGGACATGGCTGGAAGTGGGGCCTTGGCGGAATGTCAGAGGGAAGAGCAGGGCATGTACAGAGTCCTCAGCTCACCGCACCTCATCCAATTGACGGAATGTCTTTTAAAATCACACAGGTAAAGATTAATCAAAATTAGTTTTGAGTATTATAATCTATCTATTTCGTTTTTGTTTGGATGATAATTTTAAGGTTTGCAAAATCATTTAATATGGATCATGAGCAGAGGAATTTGTTGTGGAAAGGTGGTTATAAAGGGTCGGTGAAACCGAACTTGCTGAAACAAGAGACGCAAAGTTTGGCGTGTTTGCTGCGGATTCTGTTCAAGATGTACTGCGATGATAGTCGGCGAGACCACTGGCCTGTGATCCAAGTGCGACTCATCGCCGTTTGCCAAGAAGCGCTGGAATACTTCCTGAAACTGCAAAGCGAAGCCCACAGAGAAGCATGGACCTCGCTCTTGTTGCTAGTTTTGACTAGGTTGTTGAAAATGCCAGACGATAGAGTAAGTTAAAGCTGGCAGAAAACTAAGTGTAGGTAATTGTTTTGTTTAGTTTGCAGTTCACGTGTCTAGTTACTACCCATTACTGTGTGAGATCGTCTGTTTTGACCTGAAGGCCGAGCTGCGGTCGATCCTGCGGCGGGTCTTTTTGCGGATCGGGCCGGTGTTCAGGATAACCACATAGTCGCCGTCCACTGTGTCAAAAAAGAAACTTAAAAAATTAGTTAGTATGAAATTAGTATTTATATATTTGTTTTTCTTTATCCGTTTTTTGTAAGTAGACTTTTTAAATATTAAAAAAAGTGATCTAAGAGATAGGTATATATTTCGTAGTACTGTTTGTAGTCGTCATTTATTACATATCTAGTTATATACTAAATATTTATAGCTAAATGAGGAATTTGTTGGAAATTGTTGCAAAGTTTTAATTTTGGCTTAAAAAAAAACCATTTGGCGATGTATAGACTAGTTTTTATCTTGCCTATTAGTCTTAACCGTCATAGCAGTGATTCTTAACCTTTTTGCTCTTGCGGTACACTTTCAACAACATCAAAATTTGGCGGCACACTAACAATAAAATTAGTTTAATGGTTGTTTATTATGCAAGGGCACAAAATTAAGGTTAAACGTGCGGATTGATAAATTCAATTTAAATTCGCGTGTTACCTTAAAAAACCTTAATTTCAAGAAAAAAGTGCGTGCAAATCGCAAAGTAAATTATTTGAATTATTTTGGATCGAGAGGTCGTTCCAGCGCGCGATATATTGTCTGGATCTATCTGTTCTAATATTACCCAATTTAACCTTTGATCTAACCTAGTTTAAAACTAGTGAAATCAGTAAAAAATCTTTTTACGTTAGTTCTAATTTCTGCTACGGCTTACATGCATCGAGCTACATTTTAACCGAAAACTGCTAGAAAAAAGTTTTGTCTGGATTTAATCCAGATTTGGGGCATGGTAAAGAATACGGTTTTTTTTTTAAACTTAGTGTTGCGGACTTTTTACCTGGTGCAACTGTTGTCAATCGTCTTTGGCACTCTTTAACTAAGATCCGAAAGTAAAATTAAGATTCTATATTGCCTGGTTCAATAAATATTCGTGTTTTTATTGTCAAAAAAATTACATTTTCAAAATAACAAATGGTGGAGGCGTCGCAACTAGGCTGACATTGCCACGTTTATTAATTTCTTAAAGAAAAATGCGTTTTTAAAGAGTTCCAAAGACGTTTAGCAACAGTTACACAATGTAAAAAGTCCGCAACACTAAGTTTAAAAATAACCCGTATTCTTTACCAAGCCCCAAATTTTTACTTTTAAACTATACAAGCTTCCTGTATCAAAGTACATACCAAATAATTTTTATTGTTTGCACTTCTAACATTTGACGGCACACATCAAGAATTTGGCGGCACATAAAAGTACCGCGGCACAGTCGTTGAGAATCACTGCGTTAGAGACACGGAATTTTAGAAATTAAAAAGTCTGGTCTCCAGGCCCCACTTAACCTATAGTCCATTTTTTTAAGAATGCAGTAACTAGAAACCTAATTTACACTATGACAAATGTACAATCTAGTTACAAAATTTGGCGCTAAATTCAAATAAAATTAAAATACTTGAATATAAAATTGGCAATTTATTAATGGTTTCATTGAATATCTTATTATTATTGATTAAATGCTCCAAATGGCAGCAATAGTAATAAATACAAACAAATAAATGGAGAAAAACGCAAAAATCTAAATGATACAAACAGATCAGATGGCAATTGAGAATTGACACGGCAGCCATTGACAACTAACAGCTGCAAATGTATGTGAAAAGAAAGAGAGAAAAGAGGTTGAGATGGAGAAGTAAATATTGTCGGTGTGAACTTCTCCTCGATTTAAGCCAATCAGAGAACAAGGTCAAATAAGCCCTATCTTCCCTGTACTGCATTCTTAAAAAATGGACTATAATGTACTATTGCCCCATATTTTCACGCTACGAGTACTATGTATGAGGTGGTAACGTTTGAATCGTAGGATTCAAACGTAACTACCTCATACATAACTGTACCTAAGCAGTCCATCAAACATGATGTTCCAATGGAATGGATCGAGAACACTCCCTTGTGGAACATCCAGCAGTCTTGTTGCACTAGTAGTCTTATTTATGCATTAAACTCACATTCTACCTAAGCAGTTCATCGAACATAATGTTTAAAAAAAAATGGCTGAGAACCATCCCTTGTGGAACATACAGTAGTCTTGTTTATGCATGAATCTCATTTCTATCTAAGCAGTCCATCGAACATAATGTTCCAAAACAATGGAGTGAGAACCATCCCTTGTGGAACATCCAGTAGTCTTGTTTATGCATGAATCTCATTTCTATCTAAGCAGTCCATCGAACATAATGTTCCAAAAAAATGGGGTGAGAATCATTCCTTGTGGAGCATCCAGTAGTCTTGTTTATGCATGAATCTCACCTTCTATCTAAGCAGTCTCCATCAAACATAATGTTCCAAAAACAATGGAGTGAGAACCATCCCTTGTGGAACATCCAGTAGTCTTGTTTATGCATGAATCTCACCTTCTACCTATGCCGTCCATTGAACAATGTTCAAAAAATGGATTGAGAACCATCCCTTGTTAAACATCCAGCAGTTTTGTTTAGACTATTTCCATCCAATTTGATCTTGTCTTGTTTAGACTATTTCTATCTTGTCCAGACAACTTTTTCTAAATAGATTGTCGAGTCTTTTTTTTTTCAGCCGTTTTTCATCCACTCCTGGATATAGGCCTCTCCGCTTCTCTTCCACGTCTGTCGATCTTGTGCCTTCTGGTACCACCGGCTACCTGCGGCCAATTTTATGTCATCTAGCCACCTTCTTTGTAGTCGGCCTCTACTTCTAGTTATTGTTCTTGGACGCCATTGTGTTGTTTTTAGCCTCCATTTGTCATTATTCTACCTTGCAACATGACCTGGCCAGGTCCATTTTAACTTGGCTACAAGTTCTATTATATCGGTTACACTTGACCTCTCTCTCACTGTTTCGTTCCTGATTCTGTATTCAAATTCGCTTTCAAATAGGAAGAGCTTTCTCCAACATACGCAACAACTGCAGACATGTCCAAAACAACACCGCAGAGAATTATGGAAAGAACAACACCCTAAAATGCGGACCGTACCCAGAGAGGAGCTGCCACCGGGAAAACTTTTACCATACGCGACATGGAAATCACTGAACAGACTAAGGACAGGAGTGACACGCTGCAAATTGAACAGGATGGGATGAGTGGTATGAACGTTGCCTGGGATGGGATCGGATGGGACAACAAATTTGTATGGGACGAAGTGGGACGAGTTTTTATAATCTAGTAAATCTAGTTCGTGCATAATTAATTGTTTATCGTGCCAATACGCACATTTTTTCCATAATATGTCCAACCCAGGAGATTTCTTGTGATACTAGATTATCAAAACTCCTCGTCCCACTTCGTCCCATACAAATTTGTTGTCCCATCAGATCCCATCCCACGCAACGTTCACACCACTCATCCCATCCCATGGGCCGATGGGATGGGATGGGACAATGGAATCCCATGCTCAACTCTAGTTGGAACTGTTTCTTTGTGAGGCTGATTGTTTCGAACCCGTACGTCGCTACAGGTAGAACGCACATGTTGTATACTTTACTCTGGTATGTTCTCGTTTTCTAAGATGTACCGGAGTTTGCCAAACGCTGCCCATGTAAGTCTGATTCGCCTGGTTCCCCTTCCGAACAACATACTGTGCCCAAGATAGGTATGTTGTTGCACGCACTCGATGATATTGTTGTCTATGCAAATGCGGGGATCACAATCTTGGTCTTGCTTAGGTTCATTGTAAGCCAAATGCTTCTTAACGCCTGATTGAGTTGTTGTAGCATTCCCTCTAATTCATCAGGGTCGCTGGATATAACGATATCGTTGCTTTGTGTCGATATTGAAGTGCATGGTCGAGTGGAGCAAGGATTTGTACGTGAATCCGAATTTGCAATCGGACATTTGCCATTTTTCATTTTCTTAAGCAGCCTTGCCCATATATTTCCGATATAACCTCTGACCCTACGTTTAGTACTTTACATGGTGTTATCGTTTCGTTGTCGGGTGTTTTTGACGAGTATAGGTCGGTGTAGAACTCTTGTATTACTTTTGGTAGTTGTTGTTGTCTGAGAGTTCCAATCCGTCTTTGTTCTTACGTTTGGTTATTCTTGTTTTTCCCTTTGAGAGTTTGGATCTGAGCACTTTCATATTGGCGTTTTCTCCGATTATCGTTTGGATCATGTTGCTGTCATCTTACGTCTCTACGCATGTCTTTTTTGATTTTTCTGTTGAATATCTTGTACTCATTAGTTCCCTTTACCAAGCCTCTTCGTTGCTCTATATTTTTCTTGTTTTTGCTCGTTTTTTACTCGTTTTGCTCTCCCACATATTTTCTTTGTAGCAACTTGGATGGCGATTTTTATCTTCCTTGTTGGTCTATGTTTGCCATATTTGTGAGTTGTAAGTGTTTCTCCACTTCTCTCTGATTTTTTTCTTTCTTCTTTTCTAACTCTATGCATGTAGGGAACCTCGCTCTCTTCACGAGTTTGTTTCTCTCGTGTTTGAGGTCTACACGCAGTATAGACGATGAGTTCGCTTCCTGTATCGAACCGGTTCAAGATTCCGACGTCCTTGCCTATTGATTAGCTATTTACGAGAATAGTAGGGAAAAATTGTTGCTTCTGGGGCCACCTCCACCTACGACCACGACCTGACCTACGACCTTGACCTGGCCTTGACTTTAGTAGGAAAAGATCCTATGTTCTATTCCCACCGCCACCACATGATCAGGGGGTGTGGGGTTACATATACCTCACACGTCCTTTAGCGCGGGGTTACATAGACCTCCCACCCCCTTTAACGTAGGGTTACATACACCTCACACCCCTTTAGCGAGGGGTTACATAGACCTCACACCCCTTTAGCGAGGGGTTACATAGACCTCACACTCCCTTTAGCGTGGGGTTACATAGACCTCACACCCATTTTAACGTGGTAATACATAGACCTCACATCCCCTTTAGCGTGGGGTTACATAGACCTCTCCCCCCGGTCATGTGGTAGCGGTGGGAATAGAACATAGAATCTTTCCCACTAAGGTCAAGATCGTAGGTGGAGGTGGCGACAGAAGGAACTATCTTTCCCTACTGAGAATGTAGTCTCATTTTTGACCGAGTTGTCCGGGCTCCTCCACGTCCATCTACGTTGTGGTGGTTTCTCAAAGAACGTGTTTAGGCAGTACAAATTCTCTTTTTCAAGAAAATTTGCCAGCATT
Organism: Phosphuga atrata; assembly: GCA_944588485.1. Lineage (NCBI taxonomy): Eukaryota > Metazoa > Arthropoda > Insecta > Coleoptera > Silphidae > Phosphuga > Phosphuga atrata. The sequence continues at coordinate 49,528,831 of OX155903.1, read as the reverse complement.
TCTCCTCTGCTGTTCCAAGTAAATGCCAAGTAAAAAATAACTAGACTAGACAGCCTAAGGAACGGCGTAAGGTTGTCTTTTGACTGATTTTTTTGTCTTTTGACACTTGATTTTTAATTTAAACAAATAAAATCTAAATAGCCTTCCTGTCTAGACAAAGCCAATTCGAGTCAACACATGAAATTTGAGTCTTAGTTACATGTGATTTGATCCTGTTCCAACTGGTTCTAACACCATTGGCGTTGTCTACATTTTATCATTGGTGAATGGTCCTAAAAGTGATCCTTGTGGTACATACACCAGCCCTGTTTAGACTAAATGAGGACCTCAATCTTGATGATTTCTCTTGATAAAGTTTTTAGCAGAACGACAAGGTGGGAAGGGGTTCCCATGTTTAAGAGGGCATTGCATAATTGGTGCCAGTTCATACAGTCAAACGCTTTGCTGTAGTCGAGCAAGCATAGATAGGTCTTGTCTATATAGGTCAGATGTGGGCTTTGCAAATTCTCTGGCTTTTTTAATAATTTGCCGTACATTCATGATCTGCTCTCGAGTGCCTTTACCAGCCACGAATCCAGCTTGTTCCTGTTCAATTTGTCCGTCTAAGAAGCTTCTGAGTCGTTGTAGCAGAATTCTGAGCATGAGCTTGCTAGGGTGGGAGATTAATGCGATAGTTCTGGCATTTCTGGCTTGATCCTTTTTTGTACAGTGGAATGATGTCAGTTGGTCATTGCCCTGAGACCTTGTTGCAGCATGTCCACAAGAGGAGCCTTTTGGAAACAATGCCTTAGGAGCCTTTTGGGAACAGCTGTTTTAGCATTTCTCCACTGATACCATCTTCCTCTGTACTTTTGTTGTTCTTGAGCATGTTGATGGCTTGCTCAACTTAAACTTTTAAGATGTCAGATGCCTGTTCTACTTGTGTGATTGAGAGGGAGACAAACTGTTCCCTGACGATGACCTTCATCCGCGTAGTGGTCTTCACAGTACTGTCGCCACACCTCTACTACGTCGTCGATGTTGTTTATAACTTTCCCATCCTTGTTTTGTATTTTCCACGTTCTCGGTTTGAACTTTCTCGTGATTTCTTTGATTCTTTGGAATAGATCGCGTGTTTCGTGCCAATTTTTCGTTTGTTAATGAGGTGATCACTTTTGTCTCGTCGACACAGTCTTTGTATTTCGCGGCTTAAAGTTCGATATCCTGTCTTCTGTTCATCGGTTATCACCTGATGGTTTTTCTTCTCTTCACTACACTCCAGGTTTCATCAGTCATCCGTTGCTTGTTTTTACCCTCTCTCGCACTCTCGCACAGGACTCGCTCCTTGGTTGTTTGTTTTTATTCCATACCACAGTTCTTCAATCTGCATCTGACTTGTGTTGTCTGGCGCTTATAAGTTCTCTTATAATTTTTGTCTGAATTGGTCCATGCTGTCAGACCGTAAGCGCTGGGTATACTTCTCCGCTCTCTTTGTTTTGATTGTGCATTCTGATTTGGGCCTTAAGTAGTTTATGGTCGCTACCGCAGTCGAGTCCTGTTAGAGTTTTAACATTATTGACGCTGGATCACCATCTTGAGCTTACAAGAATATCATCATCAACATCATGGCCTTTTGGTGATCCAATCTTAGATGTAGGCTTCTTCCCTATCCTTCCACTCTTGGCGATCTTGTGAACGTCTCATCCAGTCTCGACCTCCGTGCTATTGAATGTCTTCCATCCAGCGCTACCGTGGTCTGCCGCGACTCGAGTATCCGGTCTGGGTCTCCATTCAAGGACTCGTCTCGTCCAGCGACTCTCGTTTCAGCGACTTTTTCCTTCCTATGACAGCCATGACGGACCTTTTGGTTTCACCTTGGTCTTATTCCATACAAGAGTATAATCTATTTGATTTCTCTAGCGCCTGGAGAAATCCACGTATATCGGCGCCTTTGGTGCTGCAGAAAAATGCCGTTCATAATCAGGTTGTTTTCGATACAGAATTCGGAAAAACTTTCCGAAAACGTCCCGCCTAGTTCCTGTTTCCTAGTCCACATCGTTCAATCAAACGTTTTAGATGTTCTTCTTCGGTTTGTCCGATTTTTGGGTTTAAGTCGCCTTGGATGCGCTTAATTTCCCTGGTCGGTATGTCCTGCAGAGTTCTCTCAAGTTGTTCGTAGAACTCTATTATTTCGCCTTCGCTTCTCGCTGTTGTAGGAGCATCGACTTGAATGATGTTTCAAGATACACGGTTTCGCATTAATCCTAATGGTCATCATTCTGGAACTGATAAGATTCTTCTTCTTCTGGTACCATGACCGTTCAACGATCGTTGGTTATCAGGTTGGCTATCATGTTGACGATGATTGTTTTGTTGACAGCGGCCCGGAAAAGCTGAACCGTAGACTTCACATACCACTGCCACACATATCATAACCTAACCTAATGGTCATCATTCTAGAACTGATGGGATTCTTCTTCTTCTGGTACCATGACCGTTCAACGTTGGTTATCATGTTGGCTACCATGTTGACGAGGATTGTTTTGTTGACAGCGGCCCGAAAAAGCTGAACCTTAGACTTCCCATACCACTGCCTCAAGTTCTTTAACCACGATGTTCTCCTTCTTCCTGGGCCCCGCTTGCCTGGTATTTTTCCCTCTATAGTAAGGTGTAGCATTTCATATTTTTCCAGGTGTTTTATCCTCATAATAATAAGCTTTGGCTCCACAACCCATTATGGGTCTTCGCCTCCTCTAGAATTTTTTTCCATTCCAATCTATTCCGGGCCTTAAATTTCTATCCGGTCTCCTACATTGCTAATAGATTCTTTTGCACTTGGTCTGGATATCTTGTTTTTGGCCTGCCCCATGTCCTTTTCCCTACGGGTGCCTTATAAAATGACCAAAATATTCTAATTTTCGCCGTTTGATAGTTTTGATTATTTCCATATCTTTTTTCATGCGATGGAGAACTCTATTGTTGTTGACTTTATGCACCCAACTGATCTTTAGTAATCGTCGGTACAACCACATTTCGAATGATTCGAGGCGTTTAAGCATTACTTCCGTGAGTGTCCATGCCTCCATACCATACGAGAGAAATGGAAACACATAGCAGCGTGCCATTTTCATTCTTAATTTTAAAGTTAGATCGTGACTGGTTACCACTTTTTTCATTTTTATATTGATGGGATTGTAACCTAGAATATATGTTTGCATTTGTTTTGGAATCAGTATGACCACCCCCCATTACCGTTCCTTAAGGTGAAATGACCGCTGCCTTGCGTTTCTGCCTGAATTTCGATATTTTTGACTTCCTGTTCAATGATGTCTAGGTTGCCAGGGTGTCTTAGACTAGTTTCATCAAATTTCTTCTTGTCTAAACTAGTTCTATGTACATTGTCTTGTCTAAATTCTACCATTAGTGAATGGTCCTAAAACTGATCCTTGAGGTACATCCACCAGCGTTGTTTAGACTAATTCCAACTAAGGTGGTTCTAGTATCCAACAGATTTATCATCTAGTCTAGTTCGGTTTAATTTAGTCTAAATTGGCCTTGTTTAAGACTAGTTTCATCAAATTTGCAAATTTGAAAGTGCTGGAGGTGAAAATCTTCAAACAAACACCACCCGACCCATGCCGAGTGGTAGTGTGGGACTGTCCCCCAAAAGGGGCGACCCACTAAAAAACCCCCACCATTCAGACCCCCCCCAGCCAAAACCGGAGAGAACGTGATGGAATCCAAAATTTGGCATAACTTCATCACGTTCCTCCCCCTTTCATGTCCAAAGCATTCATCCGCATTCAAATTTGCTCCTATCTATACTAGTTCTATCTACATAGGTGTTGTCTAAATTCTACCATTGGTCCTTAAACTGTTCACCCTACGTTACCGTTCCTCGAGATGAAATGACCGCTGCCCTTCCAATGCGTTTCGCATGTGCCGATAATGTCGATGTTTTTGACTTCCTGTTCAATGATGTCTAGCATGCCAGGGTGTCTTAGACTAGTTTGATCAAATTTGCTCATGCCTAAACTAGTTCTATATACATTGGCGTTATCTAAATTCTACTATTGGTGAATGGACCTAAAACTGATCCTTGTGGTACATTCACAAGACTTGTTTAGACTAATTACAACTAAAGTAGTATTAGTAGTTCTGTTTAATTTAGTCGAAATTAGTCTTGTCTTAGACTAGTTTCATCAAATTTGCTCCTGTCTAAGCTAGTTCTATCAACATTCGCGTTGTCTAAATTCTACTATTGGTGAATGATCCCAAAACTGATCCTTGTGGTACATCCACAAGACTTGTTTACACTAATTACAACCAAGGTAGTCTTAGGTTCCAACTACTTTATCTACATTGGTAAATGGTCTTAAAACTGATCCCTGTGGTACATCCACAAGATTTATTTAGACTAATTCCATCTAGGGTGGTCTCAGGTTCCAACTAATTTATCATCTAGTCTAGTTCTTTTTAATTTAGTCTAAATTGGCCTTGTCTTAGACTAGTTTGAACAAATTTGCACCTGTCTAAATTTGTTCTATCTACATTGGCGTTTTCTAAATTCTACTATTGGTGAATGGTCCTAAAACTGATCCTTGTGGCACATCCACAGGACTTGTTGAGACTAATTACAACTAAGGTAGTCTTAGGTTCCAACTACTATACCATCTAGTCTAGTTCTGTTTAATTTAGTCGAAATTAGCCTTGTCTTCGACTAGCTTCATCAAATTTGGTCTTGTTCTAGACCAGTTCTAATATCTAGTTTTATCCAATATCAAAACTAGTTCTATCTAATACCTTAACTAGTTTGATCCAATATCTAAACTAATTATATCTAGAACTCGATTAATACTTTGTAAACAATTTTTGGCAACAATTCCTCAAACAGTTTCTATAGAACTAAATGAAAACAAATTGGCTTTGTGTCGATCGTCTGCACTGCTGAAATAGGGCTTTATTAGAAGTTTCATTTGTAATTAACTAATGCACTAGTTAACTAATCTACAAGTTAACTGGTAATTGCTGTAATTAACGAATCTACCAGTTAACAGTTAATTGATTTTTGTAAGCAAAATAATTTCTCTGGATTATGGGAGACAACTAATACACATGTGATGGGATGGGAACGTAAATCGTTTGTGGATTCAGTTTAGATGTTAAAATTGTATTTTTACGTGCCTTCAGATTGTTGAATTGTTAACAAGGAAACCCTCACCGATTTTTGTTTCAACGTAAACGTTGCTTAACTTTTTGGTCGCAAGTGTGTTTTGTATATATCGAATAGTGGTGTAAATATTCATGTTAACGAGAAGTTTTGTTAGTTTTTAAATTAAGCTTTTTATTCTTATTTTATGCCATAATTTATTACTTAAGCATCTATTCAATTAAATATAACTGAAACCTTTATTATACAAAAAGAAATAAACGTACGTTTAATAAATATCCATTTGTTTTATAGCAAAATTATATATAAATAAACAAAATAACCCAACGTGTTTTCATTTACAACTTTGTTCACGTGATAAATGTTTTGGCGTCTTTGTGCTTGTGGAAGCAAAAATTGCTAAAAATAAGTCTGAAATTCTCCTAAGTTATAAAAATATCGTATAAAAAATACTTTTCCGTCCGGTTTGTTCAACTTTTCGTCAAATTGTCAAAGCTTTGTACAAAAAAATAATACATGGCAAGCAGCGGTCAATAGACCTCTTTACGATTAGTTTAGCGCACGCGCGTCCGGCTTGTTTAAAAGGTGGGAATATGAAAGTTTCGGGCACATTTTATTATTTTCACTGGTTATACGTCACAAAAAGTGCCAGAAAACATGCCGGAAATTGACGCATGCGCATAAAAAAAAATGGTCCAAGAATCAAAAACTATGAATCCTTCAAATTTGACACAGAACAAAGTCAAATTGACTTCGCCAAATCCAACTCGTAAAAGTTTTCGGTGTCAAACCATCACCATTCCACTTATCTTTGGACAATTCCTTTCCGTTTGTAAGGCAAAACTTTTTGGTAAAACTCTTTAAAATCTGAAAACAGTATTACGTAAAAGAGGAATTCATTGACCTTCGAGATCTCGGGGTGGACCTATTGGAAGAAACGCTCAGATTCAACAAAGGCCTCAACAGCTTCTCCTTCTTCCTCTGTCTGTCCGCCGCAATTATTGCCATTCTTTCTTCCACCGACGTATTGAAGAATACGTCGTAGAAGGCATAGCACCCAGCAGACACCTAAAATAGTATATTTTGTAACTAGGATGGTAAGTTGTCAATATGACGCGAGAACGAAATTGTGCGCAAGAACAAAGTGAGTGCGCACATTCGCTCGAGAGAGAAATTCACAATTTCGACCACAATATTTTTTATTGCTCATGCGAGGGGATGTATCTTACAAGTTTGGGATCCAAGGGCCATTCAAAAAAATGGAATCTAAAATGAAAATTTTGCTTTTTGAATTGTCTCCGGTGGTGTGTAAGACCCCTCCTCAATCTCCAGTATCACCATAGAATTTACAATCATTTTAAAACGTTTTCTTTAATTTTTATTATTATTTTGTAATGAAAAAAAATTCTGACATTTCATGTCACTTTTTTAATATCGCAGTCTTGATTATGTTCATTTTATTTTTATTTGTTTATTTTAATGTAACCTAGCGATATTGAATATTTGTGTGCGTTACCCAGGTTATGTGTAAATACAACGAGAGGCGACATTTTTCGTATTAAAAAACGTGCGTCAAGATGTACCTTTAGCGCATGAGTAATAAAAAGTTATTTTAATGTAACCTGGCGATATTGAATCTTTGCGCTTATGTGGAAACCCAACGAGACGTGACATTTCTCGCATTAAATAATGTATATCAGGAAGTACTTTTTCGCACATGAGTAATAAAAAATTACATTTTTGACAAAACAACATAAAAATTTGATTTACTTGTTGGATTAATCTGCGATGTAACTCAACGTCAGATCGATCGATATTTTCCACGTTTTCCGTGTGCAATTGCATCGCACAAACTAAGGCGTCTTTAATGGTCTCGATTAAATCTCTGATTTTACTCGTCTTCAACAGTCTACGAACTATAAAGCCTTTTGCTGCCGCCGTGATGATTGTTGCAGCTTTTTCCTAAAAACAAAAGTTCCTTAGCCTAGACTATATAAAACAATGTACAGTATAATCTCGGTAATTCAACCGTTCGGTAATCGGACGAACGTCCACTAATCGGTCGATCTGGAGACCGCTCGCGCCTTTCCCTCCCATCACTCTTTCTTATAATCCGACGGTTTTCTAGTCCCCTATGTATCGGATTATCGAGATTATACTGCATTTGATTTATTTCTTACTTCAATTTTGATCCTTTTCTCCCTTTCCTCATCACAATTCCAAGTCCTGTTCAAATTCGGTTCCTGATTCCCCCCAAAACTCACACCATTATCTTGATAGTGAAGTGTATAATCATTCACATCATCGATCGGAGTTGAAGCATTCTCATGCTTACTGAGCCCTTCATCAAACTCAGCAGAGATCACCATCGGATCCGGATTCGTTTCACCCAACATTTCAAAGATCTTCTTGGAATAGATCTCCGGAATATTTTTCAAAATCTCCTGCAGCTGACAGTGTTTCTTGACGGGTTCCGAAATGTAAGTCAAGTCCGGAAACAAAACGGCCTGCGTGTTCGGCACATTGTTATCAATAAACTGTTTGAGTTTATTCTCGTTGGAAGTCATGCTCTCAATCTCGGAAATTTTATTGAGCTCGGATTCGGTGCACGAAGTATCGAAATCGATTTTGTTTTCGGAAACGATTTCGAACGTGTCATTCAAAGTCGAAGCCGAATTGGTTTTCTTCCATGGTGAATCGTTTCGGTACAAATGTTGGATTAGAGCGGGGCTTGGTGACTCCAAAGTGTACGAGTTGCTTCTTAAGAGTCTCGGTGGGGTTTTAACCTGCTCTCGGCTTACAACTTCCTCTATGTTTTTACTAATCTTGCTCACAATTTCGTCTTCGTTCAAAACATAAGCGCAAATTGTCTTTGTAGCATTCAAATCGCAATTCGTTTGGGAGGACTCAATGTCCTCTTTATTATTTTCTAACTGAGGTTCGGGTAATGTTCGTGAATAAATTGGGTCGTTTATAACTGAAACGTCTTCTTCGATTAATCTCGCGCGGTCTAATTCTAGTCGGAAGCTTGTTTGTAATGGGTCGAAAACGAAACATTGATTGTTGATGTATTGGGAAGATTGTATGTCACAGGACAATACGCGGGGCTTTGATTTGTCGTTTTGTTGTGATTGTACGGTTGATTTCTTTGGTTCATTTTGTTCAGTCGAAGTGACTATTAAATCGGAATACTCGTTAATTAAAAGTCTTAGTTCTTTCTCTCGGTGGATTCGTTTTTCGATTTTGATCGCTTGGGTTTTGATTTTTCTCAGTTCTCTGCTTTTCTCGGAAGTTATCTAAAATTACAGAAGACATTTATTAATACAGGAAGCTACCAGATCAAGATTTTAAAAAAATAACAACTTTAAAGCAAACTCGACCGATTCAGTACATACCGCGCTATCTCGGAACTAATGAACCAAAAGAACGCCCAGTGGCACTCGTTAGAAAATAAACAGACAGGGGACACGGGGGACGGGAAAAGCGAGGGATCACAACTTAAAATTATATTTGTGTTTCGTGGACTATACGAAAGCGTTCGACTCTGTGAACTGGTCACTTCTGTGGAAAGTGATGGGTGAAATGGGTGCTCCAACGCATCTGATATTTTTAATTAAGAGACTCTACCAACACAATAACGCCAAGGTCAGAACAGGACAAACAGTGTTCCGAGCTTTTAAGTTAGAGGCCGGTGTCAGACAGGGATGCATACTCTCGCCCCTCCTTTACAACATATATAGCGAATAAATCATGAGAAAAGTCCTTAACGATTGGGAAGATGGAATATCAATCAGAGGAAGTAAAATAAGTAACCTGAGGTATGCGGACGACACCTTGCAGATTATTGCAGCAGACGAAGAACAACTGATAAACATAATGAACAAATTAGAGAACTATAATAGAGAATATGGTTTAAAATTCAACAAAACAAAAACCAAAGTAATGATCATCGATCGATCCAATGATACATCCAATATCAAAAACGTAGCGAGATATGATGTAGTGGACAAGTTTGTATACCTGGGATCGTTGTTAACCAAAGATGGAGCCTGCTCAGAGGAAATAAAGAGAAGATTGGCAATGGCCAGATCAGCAACAACTAAACTCATAAGTATGGAGAGATCAAACCATTACAAAAACAGTGAAAGTAATGCTGGCCAATTCCTTGTTCTTCCCAATTGCTGTTTACTCCGCTGAAACATGGACATTAAAGAAAACAGATTGAAAAATAATTGAAGCCTTCGAATTATGGGTGTATAGACGAATCCTAAGAGTGTCATGAGTGGAACACAGAACAAACGCCTCTGTTCTACAAGAATTAAAGATCAAAAAGCGTCTAGTAAAACAAATCAATAGAGCATATCTCAGTTACTTTGGCCACATAGCTAGAAGAACAAGTGAGATTGAAAACCTGGTGGAGGGAAAAGTTGAGGGAAAAAGACCTAGAGGACGGTGGACATGGACCGTCAGATTAAAAGAAATGACGGGACACTCAATGCACGAGGCATGGAAACAAAAAATTCAAACACATACCGAAAATAGTATCACTACACCCCCCATAGGGTAGAAAGATTGAGAGGGGAGAACACGGGGGGGGGTGGGTGTCTATGTAGGGCTAATACCTGGCGCATATGGGCAATGGTCTCCTAGACTGGGTAGGGACAGGGACAAATTACGGCGGCGATCCTCAACCCTGAAAATTCTGACTTTGCTAATTAAGGGTACTCACTCTCACTAGTTGTCTCAGCTATTTGTGCCACTAGGATCGCAGTCTGTACCTGTAGTAGCAGGCGGGATATTACGTGCAAGCTTTGGATGCCCTCAAAACACCGATGAATTTTCAAAAACCGGTTTTCGGTTTTTCGTAAAGTAAAAAACCGGTAAAAACCCGGTTTTAAGTATAAAAATAAATAAAAACTGTAAACCAAATAAAATAAATATTTATTTACCATTTATAATTATTTAATAGATAACAAAAAATTGTTGTATTATTTCATTATATATTTACGTAAATAATAAAAAAGATATTGTAATTAGAATAAATTATTGATAATCCGACGACACATATGGGACCAGACAACCGCCGGATTACCAAAAAAATTGGGATTATAAGGATTAAAACAAAACAATAACAATTTTACATATTTTAAACGCGTCACCGTTTGCTACAGTTCGCCGAGTTCAAACACTCAAGTCATCGTTACCTTCACCGTCATCCGTGGAACAAATTAGGCTGAGGATTTCTTTGTCAAAAAAGGAATGAAAATTTTCTTTGCCTGTGTCTTGAAGCCAAGCTACGTCATCGTTTATCGGCATAACACGAAAGCTCTTGTAAAAATTCGGCAGACATTTATAGAGTAGAGTTAGCTTGGTCAGAATCGCGAATCAAGTTTTCAGAGTTTAAGGGTGTCGTTTTGAGTTTACTTCAGCTGTGCACGAGGTTTATATCCGACGCGGGACAGCAGAAGAAAAAGACACGTGTTTACTGAACCTGTCGGATTACCCAACCGCCGGATTATCAAAATTATACTGTATTTATATTTCTTTAGGATCAAAATTATGCGCATTCTAAGGGTAGGCGTCCACAGTTCCACATCGTACATATCGGACGCATAGCATCAAACGGATCGCAGTATTCTTTCTATAGAAAGTAATACAAGTGCATCCACTGTTCCGCATCGTACGGATCGCAAAACCTACCCGTCGGCAATGTCGATGCCGATGCTCCAAGGGGCAACTTTTCCGATGCGTGCCGATGACGTCATACAGAATATAGTATTTGATAATAGTTGCGTCGCGCTAATAGTCGCGCTGTAAAAAAATAATCCGTTTGATGCGATGCGTCCGATACGTACGATGCGGAAATGTGGACGCCTACCTTAAATCTGTGAACCTTGATTTCACTACGTATTTACTGCTCTTACGTTTTATTTGAGTACAAATAAATCCACAATATAATAGGTACTTCATGAATAACAATTGAAAAATAAAATTATTTTCCACTTGAAGAAAAAAAATAAATAAACAAAAACCGACTTTCGGATTTTCGGTTTTTTTCGTTTACGGTTTTCTAAATTTTAACAGAAAACCCGGTTAACCGGGTTCGGTTTTAACCGGTTTGAATGCCCTAGTGCAAGCCCCCCTGTTACTCTGTGTACAGTCAGCATCATTCACCATCAACCATCCCCACCTCTTCTTCACCAAAAAACTTCTTTGGAGCCACCAACAGGCCCATGAGCGGAAGCGGTGATGGCAAGGAGGGAAGGGGGGGGCTTGAACCCCAAATGCTATGGACACACATATAACTATTGTAATATAGCGCCACGGTGCGTTAAGTACGCCAGAGAACACGCCACACAAGATTGCTCAAAAGATCCGCCAAAATGCATAGACTGCGGAGGTAATCATCCTGCAAATTACCGAGGCTGCCTCGTATTCACGGAGTTATTAAAACTTAGAAGCCGATCGACCAAGAATCAACTGGACTTCGAGTGTCTGATATAGGACATACAAGACTAGGATAGACAAAACTAAGACATATAAGACTGGGACAGACAAGACTAGGACAGACAAGACTACGATATACAAGAGGACAGAGAAAACTGGGAAATACAAGACTAGGACATAGTGTGTCCACTCAAATCAACAAAAAAAAACAAAATTTGCTCTGAATAGAGATTTTGGTTTTTGAAAATTTGGCAAATTTTTGCAAATTATTTTGAAGTTTTCGTCAAATTTTGACATAAAACTAAGGAATTTTGCAAAATTTGACGTTTTCGTCCAATTCTGACATAAAACAAAAATATTTCGCAAGGTTAGTCCACTCAAATCAACAAAAAAACTTGCTTCAAACAGAGATTTTGGTTTTTGAAAATTTGACAATTTTTGCAAATTATTTTGACGTTTTCGTCCAATTTTGACATAAAACAAAAGTATTTCGCAAAGTTTGTACACTCAAATCAACTAAAAAACAAAATTTGCTTCAAATAGAGATTTTGGTTTTTGAAAATTTTATAATTTTTGCAAATTATTTTGACGTTTTCGTCCAATTTTGACTTAAAACAAAAGTATTTCGCAAAGTTTGTTCACTAAAATCAACTACAAAACAAAATTTGCTTCAAATAGATTTTAATTTTTGAAAATTTGACAATTTTTGCAAATTATTTTGACGTTTTCGTCCAATTTTGACAAAAAACAAAAGTATTTCGCAAAGTTTGTCCACTCAAATCAACTAAAAAACAAAATTTGCTTCAAATAAAAATTTTGGTTATTGAAAATTTGACAATTTTTGCATATTATTTTGACGTTTTTGTCCAATTTTGACATAAAACAAAAGTATTTCGCAAAGTTTGTCCACTCAAATCAACATAAAAACAAAATTTGCTTCAAACAGAGATTTTGGTTTTTGAAAATTTGACAATTTTTGCAAATTATTTTGGACGTTTTCGTCCAATTTTGATATAAAAGAAAAGTATTTCGCAAAGTTTGTCCACTCAAATCAACAAAATACCAAAATTTGCTTCAAATAGAGATTTTGGTTTTTGAAAATTTAATAATTTTTGCAAATTATTTTGACGTTTTCGTCCAATTTTGACATAAAACACTGTCCACTCAAATCAACATAAAAACAAAATTTGCTTCAAACAGAGATTTTGGTTTTTGAAAATTTGACAATTTTTGCAAATCATTTGGCAAAGTCCTAGGAGCGTATACGATAGTTTCGTGCGAGCGTGGCAGAAAATGCAACTAACGGTGCAGCTCAGTGGCGGTACGCGGGAACGAAGTTTAGAATATAACTGACTTCTGTTGAAAATTTTGTGTTGGGTCCTTGCTTAATTTCTTGTATATGTTCAAAAATTAAAAAAAAAACCAACGGTCCTTGTCACTTTGTCCTACATTGGACCGAGAGTTCGCGCTGCCGCGCGTATGTTGTCTTGATTTATCTTCCCGCTTCGCGGCGGACAACCTAATCTAACAATGGTAAAACCACCAATAAAATCCACACGAGACATTGTACCGTAGCTGTTTGCATGCAAATTCAATACGACGCTTAAAATAATATATATGTTGCCATAGTTACAGTTTTTCATATAAAAGCAAAGAGGATCGGATCCTCTTTGATATAAACGGGCAAGAATAAACGTGACGTTTTGTAGGAAATATATGATCTCTCACAATCTATGATTGTCTGTCTAGATATATTTTAATATATTTTATTAATCGTCACAAAATATACTTATTTTCACTACGCCTCTATCTCCCACTGTAATGCGCATGTTCGAAATTGTAATGCGCATGTACGAAATTTAAAATAACGACGGCAGCGCACACCACCGTCATCGTATACGCTCCTAGGACGTACCCAAAACATAAATTTGCTTCAAATAGATTTGGGTTTTTGAAAACTTGCCAATTTTTGCAAATTATTTTGAAGTTTTCGTCCAATTTTGACATAAAACAAAAGTATTTCGCAAAGTTTCTCCACTCAAATCAACAAAATACCAAAATTTGCTTCAAATAGGGATTTTGGTTTTTGAAAATTTGATAATTTTTGCAAATTATTTTGACGTTTACGTCCAATTTTGACATAAAACAAAAGTATTTCGCAAAGTTTGTCCACTCAAATCAAGATAAACACAAAATTTGCTTCGAATAGAGATTTTGGTTTTTGAAAAATAGGCAATAATTGCAAATTATTACAAATAATACAAAGTAATAATACAAGTTATAAAAGTATTCCGCATGGGCTATAATGTAATGTTCAGAATATTGAGCACACATCAGTTCAAAAAGTAATTCGCAGTGAAAGGGTTAATAACTTTGTTATTGCTTAAATTTTAAATTTAAAGAAACCCTTTCTGTCTCAGTCATTTTGACATTATAAGGTGTTTTAATTGGTTGGTTTTGAAGTGATAAGAGAAGTTGGTTTAGTGAAGACCTACTAATAACTTGGTTTTTCTACGATATCATATTAATTCGCACTCTCCATATTAAAAAGGGTGGGTTCATGACCATTTCGATTAAAAGAATTTGTTCTTTCCTTAGAAGCAACTGATGAACTTTGATAACCAATTGAATCTTGTTTCAGTTTCCTTTTCCTTACCTTTCTGTTCATCAATCAAATTATAAGCAGTGATAAAATCCACTTCCGAGCCTTTTATCACACCAATTAAGCTTTCCGTACGATAAAAAAGTTTCTTTTTAGGAACTGTGTGCATATCAATCTCAGTGTGGATATTGCTTTGTGGTTTGAAATGCGTAAAAGTCGAGTTTCTTGAAGCCTTAACAGACTTTTTAATCAAATCGTAAGAATTTTAAATAAAAAAAAGACATTTAGAAGGGTGCCGGGAATATAGTCATCAATCGAAAACTACTTGGTATTTTTAAATTTGGTTTAAAGCTCTTTAAAGTTGATGAAATAATCTTGAAAATGATGTAAATTTACATGGTAATAGTCTTGCGATTAAGTACAGAATTTTAAAAAGAATTAACCTGTCAGAAGTTAGGTTATAGTAAATTCTATGCGTTATATTGTTGCAAATTTACTGTATTGCATTTTGTGAAAATAAGTTTAAAATTAACGGCATTTGGGGCTTACCAACGGTGGTAAAATCGGAACGTTGTTGATTCTAATGCAGGAAATGTAATTGCTTCTCAGACTCGACATTTTGACGTGCTAAAAACAACCAAGGATTCGTAAATTTTGCCCGTTCTTTGTTAGATAAAAGATAATTCGCAAACTTTTTGCTTAACTTACCATATCAGACATTTTTTAACTTAAATTAAAGCGTTTTAGCACGGTTTTTGTTCGAAGACAATTTGAAAAACTTAACAACACCTGTCATTGTCAATTAACGTAATTGAACGATATTCCGCAACCCACACACCATCACTGTCTGTGGGATGCTTGCATTAGGATAATTTATCTAATTTACAGGCCGGCCCAAACGCTCCGTCTTTTGTCTGCGCAGTCTTAAGACGGAATGATAACGTTGCAATTTGTAGAGCTTTCTACACCTTGAAGATATATCTGTATATTTCGCACAGTTTCAGTGAAATCGTCATAGAGGTACTAGTCTGGTCATTTTTGAACAAAATGAATCGGAAAACGGAGTTACCGTCTACATCCGCCAACTTGTCTGCACAGTTCATGGATACCTATGCTCTTTAGCTCAGTTATCGCTGCAACTGCACCGTCTCCGCGCAGTTTTCGCATCTACACGCACCGTTTGATCTGCAACGTGTTGAACTGCGCAGACAAAAGGTTGTGCAAAACGGAGCGTCTGGACCGGCCTTAAGGAACTTTAAACCAGATGTGAAGGTTTTGGTAATAGTTTATCCTTATTGAAATAGAATATTTAATTATAAAATTTTTACCAAAAGACGAAAATAATTTAAACCTAATGTACACTTAAGTAAGTTCAGCTAACATGAATGAAACAGCAACAAAGTAAAATAAAATTCGAGAGGAAAGCTTAGCTTATCAATCAAACATCAACCTTGGGTCTATCACATTCCCCCAATTCAAAACTCGTAACAACTCTGCATCGGCGATGTCATCTTCATGTTCCAACGAAAATTTGCCCATGGGATCCTCAAACTCATTAATACCATCTAAAAGACAATCACAATTAAATATTTACGTAATGAAGGTATAAACAGAACTAGAATTTGGATAAGGCCGAGGCCGCACTACGGTTTTTTCCAGCGAGCGGTAACCGCTATAACCGCGAAACCGCTCGAGAAACACACAGTACGCTATGGGAAAAATCAGTCGCATGAAAAAACCGCAAGCGAGGCCGCATGTATTAGCTTACTTTAGTCACAAAATCACGCGATTAAAAACCGCGGCGGTTTAGCTGTAGTGCGGCCTAGGCCTCAGTCCTAGACGGCTAAACCGCCGCGGTTTTTAACCGTGTGATTTTGTGACTCAAGTAAGCTAATACTGATTTTTCCCAAAGCGTACTATGTGTTTCTCGAGCAGTTTCGCGGTTAAGGCGCCCACAGACCGGAGCGGAAGTTTCGCTGCCGCAACCGGTGCGATATCGCGGCGGCTTATGTACATGTTGAGATCAAAAAGCGCGATTTCCGTCATAGTCGAGGTACTACAGCGTTGCACGACAAGGACGCAGCGTCCTATAATCGCCATTTCAAAACATATCGGCAGCGAAACTAACCGCGCACGCAGCGTGCGCGGTTAGTTTCGCTGCCGCTGTGTTTTGAAATGGTGATCTCTGCAATCACATTGATTTTATGAACCAATGTTTAATTTTGAAATGAGTTTTATCTACTCACACACCATATCCAACACAACACAAGGATCTCACAGACCGGCGCGGAAGTTTCGCTGCCGCGACCGGTGCGTTATCGCGGCGGACCGATTGACGTGGCGGCTTATGTACATGTTCAGATCAACAAGTGCGATTTCCGGCATAGCCGCGGTAGTGCAGCGTTGCCCGACAAGAACGCTGCATGCGCGGTTAGTTTCGCTGCCGCTATGTTTTGAAATGGCGATTATAGAGAAGTTTATTGATAAATTTAAAAAATATCCTGTATTTTATGTCTTCAATGATGAAAACTATAAAAACAAAACGAGAAAGGAAAAAATTTTTAAGCAGATAGTATTAGAATTTTACGAAAATGTTGAGATTAGAAAATTTTGAAAATGAAGTTTGTTGATTTTTTGAACCCACATTCATTTTCTTTTATTTCTTAAATGAGTTTTAGAAATTAAAAAGAAAACAAAAATAACAAACTGATTTTCTTCTTCTGTAGTCAATACTAATAATAGCAGAGCTTCTTCCTCTGAGAAACTCATGTACACCTAAAAATCGCGATTTGGTGTGAATTTTTCGCTGCGGAAATTTCGCAACGCAAACGCTCCGCGCCGGTCTGTGAGCTCCTTAATAAATACATTACTGTATGTGAAGGATGCCATTATTATAGTCGTGTGTAAAAGTATCCAATTCGTGCGTAAAAATCCAATGTAAATCAAATGGAGTTTCGTTATTAAACGATTTCTGTTTGTTGTTACTATGGCAACCTAACCATAATCTAATCTAGATTAAATCTATAGTTCATTTTTTAAAGAATGCAGTACATGGAAGATAAGGCTTATTTGACCTTGTTCTCTGATTGGCTTAAATCGAGGAGAAGTTCACACCGACGATATTTACTTCTCCATCTCAACCTATTTTCACATACATTTGCAGTCACTGGCGTAGAATTTGGTGATTGACATGTGACATGACGAGTGACATGTAATTAAATGAAAATAATATTTCGAACAATTTCTAAATATAAAAGAACGTTAAATTATACTACGGCTAATAAGTACTATATTATAAAATAATGTTTTATATATAATTTAATATTCAATTTTAAATTTATCTTTTTAAAGATACAAAAATTAATTAACCCCAAGTATATTTTTTTTGTACGCCAATGTATGTTGAGCTGTTGTCAATAGACCGTTTTACGGTTAGTTACGCGCATGCGCATCCGCCAAGTGTGAAAGGTGGGAATATGAAAGTTTCGGGCTCATATAGTTATACGTCAACAAGTTCGGGCAATTTTGACGTATAACATGACGGAAATTGACGCATGCGCACAAAAAAATTTCAACTATGAAAAGGTCTATTGCTGCCACAATTGTCATCTGATCTGTTTGTATCATTTAGATTTTTTGCGTTTTTCTCCATTTGCTTGTATTTTATTACTCCTACTATTTTTGCCATTTCGTGTATTTATTCTGAATTTTTCTTTTATATTCAAATAACCTTTTTCTTTTATATTCAAGTAACTATATTTGAACTTAGCACCAAATTTTGTAACTAGATTGAACATTTGTCATAGTGTAAATCAGGTTTCTAGTTACTGCATTCTTAAAAAAATGGACTATAGGTTAACCTAGATTGCATCGAACTAGGGAAAGATGGTTCCTTCGAGCCCTTCACCCCCATTAACCTTTACACTTCTGTTTCCGACTTCCGATCTCGACTTCTGTTTCCGGTTTTCACACATGGAAGTGTGAGGTCTAGGTAGCTACACGCGCGAGGTCTATGTAACCCCACGCTGGGTGTGAGGTTTATGTAGTCCCACGTGTGAGGTCTATGTGGGGGTCGTTTGGCTGCAAAGCCTTTCTGCACTGCGACCAACTTGATCTATTGTGCTTGTGAGGTCTATATAACCTCACACTGAGTGTGTGTTCTGGTTTTGACTTCCGTTTCCTCACTTTCGGTTCTTCACATCCGGCCGCTCCATTTGCGGTTCCTGCACTGTGCGCGGGAAAATTCAAAAATCGACGCAGGCGGGAAAATTCAAAATCGAAACCGGAAGTGTCAAGGTCAAAATCAGCGGAGGTGGAGGGTCTAGAAGGAAAAATCTTTCCCTACTCATCGACAACCACCAAATAGTGTTCCCGTTACGGTAACGGTTCCCGTTACAGTGCGCTTTTACTAGTTAGCAATTTATTCCACTGAGGCGCCGGACGTTCTAACCATATTGGAGTTATTGGTCAGTGATTTGAAATATGTTGTCAGTCAAAATTACAATATTATCGGTAAGAAACAATATTTTTTTGTAGATTCAACATGGAAGATAAGGCTTATTTGGCCTTGTTCTCTGATTGGCTTAAATCGAGGAGAAGTTCACACCGACGATATTTACTTCTCCATCTCAACCTATTTTCACATACATTTGCAGTCACTGGCGTAGAATTTGGTGATTGACATGTGACATGACGAGTGACATGTAATTAAATGAATATAATATTTCGAACAATTTCTAAATATAAAAGAACGTTAAATTATACTACGGCTAATAAGTACTATATTATAAAATAATGTTTTATATATAATTTAATATTCAATTTTAAATTTATCTTTTTAAAGATACAAAAATTAATTAACCCCAAGTATATTTTTTTTGTACGCCAATGTATGTTGAGCTGTTGTCAATAGACCGTTTTACGGTTAGTTACGCGCATGCGCATCCGCCAAGTGTGAAAGGGGGAATATGAAAGTTTCGGGCTCATAGTTATACGTCAACAAGTTCGGGCAATTTTGACGTATAACATGGCGGAAATTGACGCAAAATTTCAACTATGAAAAGGTCTATTGCTGCCACAATTGTCATCTGATCTGTTTGTATCATTTAGATTTTTTGCGTTTTTCTCCATTTGCTTGTATTTTATTACTCCTACTATTTTTGCCATTTCGTGTATTTATTCTGAATTTTTCTTTTATATTCAAATAACGTTTTTCTTTTATATTCAAGTAACTATATTTGAACTTAGCACCAAATTTTGTAACTAGATTGAACATTTGTCATAGTGTAAATCAGGTTTCTAGTTACTGCATTCTTAAAAAAATGGACTATAGGTTAACCTAGATTGCATCGAACTAGGGAAAGATGGTTCCTTCTAGGCCCTTCCCCCCCATTAACCTTTACACTTCTGTTTCCGACTTCCGATCTCGACTTCTGTTTCCGGTTTTCACACATGGAAGTGTGAGGTCTAGATAGCTACACGCGCGACGTCTATGTAACCCCACGCTGGGTGTGAGGTTTATGTAGTCCCACGTGTGAGGTCTATGTGGGGGTCGTTTGGCTGCAAAGCCTTTCTGCACTGCGACCAACTTGATCTATTGTGCTTGTGAGGTCTATATAACCTCACGCTGAGTGTGTGTTCTGGTTTTGACTTCCGTTTCCTCACTTTCGGTTCTTCACATCCGGCCGCGCCATTTGCGGTTCCTGCACTGTGCGCGGGAAAATTCAAAAATCGACACAGGCGGGAAAATTCAAAATCGAAACCGGAAGTGTCAAGGTCAAAATCAGTGGAGGTGGAGGGTCTAGAAGGAAAAATCTTTCCCTACTCATCGACAACGACCAAATAGTGTTCCCGTTACGGTAACGGTTCCCGTTACAGTGCGCTTTTACTAGTTAGCAATTTATTCCACGGAGGCGCCGGACGTTCTAACCATATTGGAGTTATTGGTCAGTGATTTGAAATATGTTGTCTGTCAAAATTACAATATTATCGGTAAGAAACAATATTTTTTTGTAGATTCAACAGTATTTTCGTGCGTGAAAGGCTTTTGTGCACTCATTGCGATAAAACCAATCGCCTTCGGCTCGTGCTTTAAATTTCGCAACTCATGCGCAAAAGCCCTTCTTCACACACTTGTATCGTAAACTACTATTATGTTTTAGAAATTCAAAATAAATACAAAATAACATATTTCATCTTATACAAATCAATGCTTAAAATAGCATAGCTTCTTGCTCTGAGGACGTCATGACTAGACTATTATATACACGTAAAAATCGCGTTTTGATGTGGGCATTGTCACCTCGCTGCCGCGCCGCTAGCGAATTTTTCGTTGCGGAAATTTCGCGCGGCATACGCTCCTCGCCGCTCTGAAGGAGCCTTTATAGTCGTGTGTAAAAGTATCCAATTCGTGCGTAAAAGTCCAAAGTAAATCAAATGGAGTTTCATTATTAAACGATTTCTGTTTGTTGTTACTATGGCAACCTAACCATAATCTAATCTAGATTAAATCTAGGTTAACCTAGATTACATCGAAGTAGTGAAAGATGGTTCCTTCTAGGCCCTCCACCTCCATTAACCTTTACACTTCCGGTTCCGACCTCGACTTAGGTTTCCCACTTCCGGTTTTTCACACATGGGAGTGTGAGGTCTATGTAGTCATACGCGCGAGGTCTATGTAACCGCATGCTGGGTGTGAGGTCTATGTAGTCGCACGTGTGAGGTATATGTAACCTCACGCTGGTTGTGAGATCTGGTCTCGACTTCCGTTTCCGATTTCTCATTTCCGGCCGCTCCATATCCGGTTCCTGCACTGTGCGCTGGAAAATTCAAATTCGGCGCAGGCGGGAAAATTCAAAATCGAAACCGGTGTCAAGTGGAAGTGAAGTGTCAAGGTCAAAATCAGTGGAGGTGGAGGGCCTAGAAAGAAAAAGCGGAAGCTTAAAATAGTATAGCTTTTTGCTCTGAGGACATCATGACTACTATATGCACGTAAAAATCGCCATTTGATGTGGGCGCTGTCATTTCGCTGCCGCGCCGCTAGCGAATTTTTCGTTGCGGAAATTTCGCGCAGCATACGCTCCGCGCCGGTCTGAAGGAGCCTTTATAGCGGTTACCGCTCGCGAAAAAAAAAACCGTAGTGCGGCCTCGGGCTAAATCAAGAAAAATTACAAATTCCTTGCTCATACTTTGAACTTAGTTTCGACTTTTTACCTAAAATAGACAAGCTAACTTCCTTAGTATCTTCATTGAAACTTTTAACATTAGCCGTAATAGAATTGGAGACGACTGGACTATAATCCTCCCCGATTTTCAAAATCTAAAAAAAACTCGATAAATATTTCGCCAACGATCCCGTTGCAAACCTTCCACCTTGAAAGCGATCACGTTATTTTCCTTGGGCGTCGCGTTTCCCATGAGCGGCAACTGCGAAATCTCCTCCTCCCGCAACAAACTGCAATTCTTTGACTCGGCATCAGCTTCGGATTCCTCTCGACTCTCCTCAATCAGCACCACGGAGTCGTTTATCTCAATGGTTTCGATCTCATCCGAGTGATCAGCTTCTTGAAACTTGAGATGAATTGAAGGTTTCGTTTGGGTGTTTGGGGGGAAAAACGGAGTTTTAATGTGGACCATCGGACTGTTTCCCAAATCTTTCGTTGCTTTCTTACGTTTCCTAGTCCTTACTCGCCTCCGCTTTGTAACGCAATCTCTGCTTGTGTCCAAACCACTTGAATCCGATTGCAATGATTCCATTGTGGTTCCAATCCCGTTAATCCTTTTCAAGCTCGAAATCGTGTCATTGCAAGTGTTTAGGGATTTTGGGGTGTTGAAGATCGTGCTCGGTCTGATATTCATGGTAGAATTTGAATCAAAATTTATTATTTGGAATGTCTCCTCTTTGGTTTGATTTTTGGATATTAAGGAAGAATTATATGAGTCTTGGATTTGAGTAGAAAGCTCATTTAATCCAATTTGATTTTGCATAGTTTGTGCTCCTTCAATTATTCCTGATTGGTTTTGAACGGTTGAATTGTTTTGGATTGCAGACAGATTTTGAATGCTCGAATAATCACCAATGCTTGAATCCCTTACAATTTCAGAACGGTTTGATTCAGCTTCCGGTTTTTCAACATTCAAACCATTTGCTTCATTAAACATTGAATTATTTTGGATAGCAGACAGATTTTGAATTCTCGAATAATCACCAATGCTTGCATGCCTTACAATTCCAGATCTGTTTGATTCAGCTTCTGGTTGTTCAACATTCAAACCATTTCCTTCATTAAACTTCATATCAGTCGTAACTTCAAAGGTATTCCTCAAGTTACAAATCTTCCCTGTAACATCAGTCTCAGGATTCCTCATCTCATTTTCTTCTTCCATTGCAATTTGATTTCCTGTTACACAATTCTCATTTTCAACTTCCATCTGTCTATTATTATCTTCCACCTCAACAACAACATCCTTTTCTTCCTCAACATGTTTATTCTCATCGCCATTCAAACTGTTACGAACAGGTTTTGAAGCAATTATTGTCTTCACAACATTTGTTTTCCGTTCTAAAACAGTCACAGGTTGGATACTTTGCCTTCTCTCCTGAAAACTAACTGACTTCCTCGACTTGTTTAAGGATGAAGACGACTTTCGAGTGGCCCCTAAACTAAGATTATTCGTGGACTCTCGAATGGAATTTGCGTCACAAACCCCCTCATGGATCGGCAAATCACCCAATTCTCGTCCATTCATTACAGAAGTATTTATAGGAAATTGAGATTTCTTCTTTAAAATTCCTTCAGAAAACCTTGAACTATTCAAAACCTTTTTGATTGGTTGAACAGAATCGACAGACACTCCCAAATTTTCATTAGCAACCGTGTGATTGGTGAAATTTAAAGAAACCTTTCCACTCTCAACCATTTTAACATTATTTGGCGTTTTAATTGGTTCGTTATGAACTGATGAACACCTACCAATATCTTGGTTTCTTGGCGATACAATCTCCATATTAGAAGGCATTGTTGCTTCATGACCATTGTGATTTGTTCTTTCCTTAGAAGCAACCGACGAAGAAATATGCGAATAACTTTCATAACCAATTGTATCTTGTTTCCTTTTTGTTACGTTTAAATCTTTCTGTTCGTTAATTGAATTAGAAGGGGTGATAAAATCTGCACCAATTAAGCTTTTCTTTGTAGCAATGGAAAGTTTGTTTTTAGGAACTGTGTGGATATCAACCTTGGTGTGGACATCACTTTGTGGTTTGGGATGCGTAAAAGTCGAATTTCTTGAAGCCTCACCACACTTTTTAATCAAATCGTTGCTTAGAATCGTGATCAGCTTCTTCTGCTTCTTATTCTTGAAAGTGTTCGGAGTTTCTTCCGAGGGTTTTTCATTGATAGCTTCCATGCAGACTGTTTTAATAGGAGTCTCGGCCATGTTTATGATCGGGATGGATTTTGCAAATATCGTGCTGTTGGCAACGGGATCAAAATCTGTTTTCTTTTTCTTAGTTTTCGGTTCATCCACTGCTTTTTTCTTCTTCCGTTTCTTCTTCTTCTCCTTAACCTCAACCTCAGCTTCGCTCTCACTTTCTACGTTTGTTTTGCTTACATCCTTGATGTAATGATTTTTACCCATAACCGGAATCAATCTAAAAATAAAAACGGATCTGAATACTTCTTATCTACTTTCCATGATAAAAATTATTTTATTTATTTTATTATAAGGATATAACTCCACCTGCGGGAGCCAAAGGGTGGACTTAGTAGCCCAGCAGATCCCGTTGCCGGTCCCAAGCTTGGATAAAGGAGGAGGGTTCATAGGTGAGGTTAGCAACCTGCCTACGGTAAAACAATCATAATGCTCACAGATTCGATAATATACCTCGGAATGGGACGAATACAACAATGACGACCAATGCCAGAAAACGGAATTTAAGCAAATGGAAAAAAGAAGGATTAACAAGATTAGTAAGGATAGCACGAGACAGCCAACCCCAAGGGAGGAGAGGTGTTGGACGCCCCATCAAGAGATGGAAACACAGCTTCTGAATGTTATTAAACTAGAACAGGCAAAATTGTCTAAAACGAAGAAGAAGAAGAATTATCAGGATATACAATATATACACACTTAGATAATACCTAACATAAAACATAAGAATGCACCTACAGAGGTGAGTTACACCTGTACATAGGCCTGAAAAGTAATTTATTCACATAAATAAACGTTGTCGAAACATTCGAGTATTAGGTATAAATTTCTTACTGTACTATTTCTCCTTCATCTAGGATTCTGATGTCTTCTGTGTCGGGTAGGTATTGATTGTTGGATTTCATGTAGAAGTTCTCGATGTTGAATAGGTTGGTGAGGTGTTTGCGGAGGGCGCCGATTGTTTTCATTTTGTCGGTATGGACGAAAATGCGGCAGACTGACCGGTGGTCGTCGTAGAAGCGGTCCAAGTGGACGGAAATCCTGAAGTAACTCCTTTCAGGAGACATTTTATTAGTGGTCTTTGGGTTCATAACCTAAATTTAGCGGTTTTTTTTCTTTAAAATGTGGATGTTGTTACTACAATTCGCGTTTCTTGCTAAGATTTTCTTTGATTCTCATCCAGTGGTTTCTTCAATTCCCGTTTCTTGCTAAGATTTTCCTCGTGGACAAACACATAAAAACTAAAACTTTTTAAACTTATTTCTTTAACTGTCTCTTTTTGACACACAGTTCCACCAACCTCAATTTAAAAAAAAAATTGCCAACTTACACGAAATACTCTAAATACCTATTATACCCAACTTGCTTTTAAAATATAAATTACACAAGACAATTAGTAATTTGAATTCTATTATCAGTATTTAATGTATTCCTTGAAATTTGCATTCCTTTAATTTTAGCGTTTCAACTCACTTTTTTAGTATTTAAATTAATTTTTAGTGTTTTAATCTAAGTTCGTTGGTACACTTTGTAAAGGGAATTTTAACAATTCTCCTGATTATACAACTCATACGACATGACTACAGTACGGGGTTTCTAACAATAGCAAAGTTTGAAAATAGACAGACAAGACTAGAGACAAGTCTAAACAGACAAGAGTAAACAGACAATACTAGACATACAAGACTAGACAGACAAGACTAGACAGACAAGACTAGACAGACAAGACTAGACAGACAAGACTAGACAGACAAGACTAGACAGACAAGACTAGACAGACAAGACTAGACAGACAAGACTAGACAGACAAGACTAGACAGACAAGACTAGACAGACAAGACTAGACAGACAAGACTAGACAGACAAGACTAGACAGACAAGACTAGACAGACAAGACTAGACAGACAAGACTAGACAGACAAGACTAGACAGACAAGACTAGACAGACAAGACTAGACAGACAAGACTAGACAGACAAGACTAGACAGACAAGACTAGACAGACAAGACTAGACAGACAAGACTAGACAGACAAGACTAGACAGACAAGACTAGACAGACAAGACTAGACAGACAAGACTAGACAGACAAGACTAGACAGACAAGACTAGACAGACAAGACTAGACAGACAAGACTAGACAGACAAGACTAGACAGACAAGACTAGACAGACAAGACTAGACAGACAAGACTAGACAGACAAGACTAGACAGACAAGACTAGACAGACAAGACTAGACAGACAAGACTAGACAGACAAGACTAGACAGACAAGACTAGACAGACAAGACTAGACAGACAAGACTAGACAGACAAGACTAGACAGACAAGACTAGACAGACAAGACTAGACAGACAAGACTAGACAGACAAGACTAGACAGACAAGACTAGACAGACAAGACTAGACAGACAAGACTAGACAGACAAGACTAGACAGACAAGACTAGACAGACAAGACTAGACAGACAAGACTAGACAGACAAGACTAGACAGACAAGACTAGACAGACAAGACTAGACAGACAAGACTAGACAGACAAGACTAGACAGACAAGACTAGACAGACAAGACTAGACAGACAAGACTAGACAGACAAGACTAGACAGACAAGACTAGACAGACAAGACTAGACAGACAAGACTAGACAGACAAGACTAGACAGACAAGACTAGACAGACAAGACTAGACAGACAAGACTAGACAGACAAGACTAGACAGACAAGACTAGACAGACAAGACTAGACAGACAAGACTAGACAGACAAGACTAGACAGACAAGACTAGACAGACAAGACTAGACAGACAAGACTAGACAGACAAGACTAGACAGACAAGACTAGACAGACAAGACTAGACAGACAAGACTAGACAGACAAGACTAGACAGACAAGACTAGACAGACAAGACTAGACAGACAAGACTAGACAGACAAGACTAGACAGACAAGACTAGACAGACAAGACTAGACAGACAAGACTAGACAGACAAGACTAGACAGACAAGACTAGACAGACAAGACTAGACAGACAAGACTAGACAGACAAGACTAGACAGACAAGACTAGACAGACAAGACTCACCAAATCCCCTATTCCACCTTGGCTTTTAGTATGCGCCACCCCGGTATCGCATATTTTGCATTCATTCAGGGTGGGCAGCCCGGACGGTTAATGAAAACCGCCCTAGTTGTCGCCTCCCCGACCAGGATTCGAACCCGGGTCTCCCGCATTGAAATGCGGGTATGTTGTCAACTACACCACCGAGGAGGACAGACAGACAAGACTAGACAGACAAGACTAAACAGACAAGACTAGACAGACAAGACTAGACAGACAAGACTAGACAGACAAGACTAGACAGACAAGACTAGACAGACAAGACTAGACAGACAAGACTAGACAGACAAGACTAGACAGACAAGACTAGACAGACAAGACTAGACAGACAAGACTAGACAGACAAGACTAGACAGACAAGACTAGACAGACAAGACTAGACAGACAAGACTAGACAGACAAGACTAGACAGACAAGACTAGACAGACAAGACTAGACAGACAAGACTAGACAGACAAGACTAGACAGACAAGACTAGACAGACAAGACTAGACAGACAAGACTAGACAGACAAGACTAGACAGACAAGACTAGACAGACAAGACTAGACAGACAAGACTAGACAGACAAGACTAGACAGACAAGACTAGACAGACAAGACTAGACAGACAAGACTAGACAGACAAGACTAGACAGACAAGACTAGACAGACAAGACTAGACAGACAAGACTAGACAGACAAGACTAGACAGACAAGACTAGACAGACAAGACTAGACAGACAAGACTAGACAGACAAGACTAGACAGACAAGACTAGACAGACAAGACTAGACAGACAAGACTAGACAGACAAGACTAGACAGACAAGACTAGACAGACAAGACTAGACAGACAAGACTAGACAGACAAGACTAGACAGACAAGACTAGACAGACAAGACTAGACAGACAAGACTAGACAGACAAGACTAGACAGACAAGACTAGACAGACAAGACTAGACAGACAAGACTAGACAGACAAGACTAGACAGACAAGACTAGACAGACAAGACTAGACAGACAAGACTAGACAGACAAGACTAGACAGACAAGACTAGACAGACAAGACTAGACAGACAAGACTAGACAGACAAGACTAGACAGACAAGACTAGACAGACAAGACTAGACAGACAAGACTAGACAGACAAGACTAGACAGACAAGACTAGACAGACAAGACTAGACAGACAAGACTAGACAGACAAGACTAGACAGACAAGACTAGACAGACAAGACTAGACAGACAAGACTAGACAGACAAGACTAGACAGACAAGACTAGACAGACAAGACTAGACAGACAAGACTAGACAGACAAGACTAGACAGACAAGACTAGACAGACAAGACTAGACAGACAAGACTAGACAGACAAGACTAGACAGACAAGACTAGACAGACAAGACTAGACAGACAAGACTAGACAGACAAGACTAGACAGACAAGACTAGACAGACAAGACTAGACAGACAAGACTAGACAGACAAGACTAGACAGACAAGACTAGACAGACAAGACTAGACAGACAAGACTAGACAGACAAGACTAGACAGACAAGACTAGACAGACAAGACTAGACAGACAAGACTAGACAGACAAGACTAGACAGACAAGACTAGACAGACAAGACTAGACAGACAAGACTAGACAGACAAGACTAGACAGACAAGACTAGACAGACAAGACTAGACAGACAAGACTAGACAGACAAGACTAGACAGACAAGACTAGACAGACAAGACTAGACAGACAAGATTAGACAGACAAGACTAGACAGACAAGACTAGACAGACATGACTAGACAGACAAGACTAGACAGACAAGACTAGACAGACAAGACTAGACAGACAAGACTATGAAAGCATCCTGTTCATAGTCAAACACAGACACTTATTTACAAGTTTTCACAAACCCAGTGAACGTCATACAAGGTACAACAATGAACTATATAACATACCCAAACATACTTTGGTGATGACTGAAAGGTGCCCACCATGCAGCAATATTAAACTTTATAACAAATTGCCAGCATATATTAAGTATATAACAAACTTTATAAAGTTTAAAAAGGAACTGTACGGCTTAATTGTTGAGATAGAACCATATACTGTGGACGAGTATTATTTTAAAATGAACACCCGATAAACTGACTTTATTTCAATTCCTAAAATATTCCAGCATTATTTGTGTTGATATTATTTATGTTGATATTATTGTTGATATTATTATGTTGATATTATTTCTCATATTATTTATTTTCTCATATTAATTCTCAGGCTATCACTTTGATTAGTCTTCTAGAATAATCTGTTTTGACATAATTCATTTAGCATATGGTACTTGTAACATATACTTAAATAATGAAATAAAAGTATTTGATTTGATTTTGATTTGACTAGACAGACAAGACTAGACAGACAAGACTAGACAGGCAAGACTAGACAGACCAGACTAGACAGACAAGACTAGACGTGAAAAACTAAAGTTTGAAGTGAAAACTAAATAGACAAGCAAGTTGTAACGTTAACTAGATAATAAAAATATTGCAAATTTGTAAACTGTAGATCTATCTATACTAGATCAATCAAGTTACGCTCGATTTAATATACTGTATCGGACTAGGAAATGAACTATCCAGTAATCTAAATTAATGGTTCCATTTATTACTTTTAGTGCAGGCTAATAGCTATTATATGTCTGATTTGAGTTATGCGACTAGCTAAAACGGCAAATAAATATTTTTGCAAAACTTAAGGATAGGATTAGATAGACAATGTTTTTAGGTGAGGGTTTGTTTATAGTGCAATTGTGGTCTTGAGGGGAAATCAATCCAACGGTTTACAAATTGTTTGCAAAAAGTCTTTGACCTTTGTGCAGTAAACACGAAGAAATTGTAACAGTTGCGAATAATAAAAAGGCGTTCTTATGGTCGAAGGTGAGATATTCGAGCAATTCAGCATGTAGTAATCTTAATAAGAAAAAGAAAGTCACCGTCGACCGGTCAGAACTGAAACAATGCAAACAAATATCATGCAACGGCAATTATTTCTGCCGCTAATTAATTTTCCGATTTGCGAATTCGGCTTGGCAGTGATAGCGATATAGATTTCGACTTTGCGCAAGCAATGCGAACGCAATCCGGCAACGAAACCATTTCGGACGGAACGAACAATACAGCGGAGACAATACGGCCGTGATGTAACGTTATCATATTTACTGCCAAACAAGACTAATTACGTTTGATTGCAATATCCATACGCGAACGAACAAACGGGAAATTTATTGTACAATCGCAACAATACCGAGAAGTTTTCGTTTTTATAACTCCTTCTATCATTATAAAACAATCATTTTACACTTGAAAACAAGTAAATCTTAACATCAATATGTTCAGGTCTCAGAACAAAAACCGTTCGAATCATTTCTCCCAACTTTATTAGTTTTTTAACTGTTCTTACAAAAAGTGAGAAGATTATAACATAACAATAAATTATTTATCTACTCTTATGTGTTTAGTCCTGTTTGCTTTCTCTTAACTTGCCTGTTTAATTTTATCTTCAATCTAATTTTGTTTGTGTAGTCTTGTCTATCTAGCCGTACCTATTTAGTCTTGCCTGTTTAATCTCGCTTGTTTAGTCTTTTGCCTGTTTTAGTCGTGTTTATCCAGTCTTGTCTATCTAACCTTGCCTACCATTTAGTCTTGTTCACCTAGTCTTGTCGATCGAACCTTGCCTACCATTTAGTTTAGTTTATCTATTCTTGTCTATCCAACCTTGTTTTCCACAATTAATTTTAATAATTTGTTTGTGTATTATGTTCACATGCTTTGAATGGATTTGCGAAATTGTTGTGGTAATTTTACAAATCAACAATATTTGCATATACAAACGCGCAATTTGTTGCACAAACCGTGGACGTTTACTGATATTTCCGACCAATTTTCGATATGAAAATGCAAACAATTGCGAACTTGAGGACGTGGGCAACTAAGCCAATTCCGAGCAGATTCCGTGGAAGCATTGCGAAGGCTCTTGCAAAATTGTTTTGCATAATTATTCAAATTATTTAATTTCTCGTCTATCTAATTGTCAGTTTGACGAGGCTAGAATAGGCAAGCAAGACCAATCTTTTTGTTAATTGTAGAAATTTGTGCAGATATTAGAAGTAGGTCGATTCGCATCCAAGTGAAATGCAAAAAAACAAGCGATAAGTGATGAAAGTGCGACTCCTGCTGGTTATTAATAATTATCCGCATAATAAATAGACGAGACAATAAATCAAACCACGTTATTATCGTTTAAACTCGTTCAGTTTGTTTGGATTCTAAAACGTCTTTTATTCACTTTATATAGCAGTCGAAAGTTGTTTCTAGTCTCATTTTCTAATTGAACCAGTTTTTTTGCACAAATAAATGAATAAATTTCGCGAACAGTGATTACACTGAATACACAGGGATTCTTCCTAACTATCACAACTTATATGATTAGTCTACTTTGACTTGTCTTTCCAATCTAGTCTATGCGATCTAATCTTATGCGAATCAGTTTAATTTGAATTGAACTTTAATGAGGAAGATTTTAGACTAATTCTCACGAAACAGTTCAAGACACTGGGTAATTAATTATTCTGCATAACATTCTCTTCTCAAACTAATAAACATGCGAATTTTAGAGAAAAAGACTTGCTTATCTGTCTAATCAATATATTTTTTATAATTTCAATAAATTTATTTCAGCATCTAAGTTTACATAAAGAACAATTTTACATGTCAATCATCATCATCATCACGTAGCGCTACAACCCTGGGTGGGTCTTGGCTGACTGTACAACTTTTTTCCAATTTGTTCGGTCTTCCATCAACCTAGGGTCAAATGGAATGTTCATTTTCCGGAGATCTGCTTGGATGTTATCTCTCCATCGCATTCTGGGACGTCCGAGCGGTCTCTTGCCTGTGGGAATCTCCTCCCATACCAGTTTTACAAGTCTTTCGTTATGCAGTCTGTGCACGTGGCCTGCCCATCTTAGTCGCTGTGATTTAATTTCTTGGACAATATCGGTGTCGTTGTAGAGTGCTTTTAATTCGATATTGGTTCTCATCTTATACTGGTCTGTGGTGATGTCATGGTGAGGTCCGAAAATTTTTCTAAGTATTTTTCGTTCAAAGCGTCTGAGCTTTTCTTCGTTTGCTTTGGTCATGGTCCACGTTTCGCATCCGTATGTTATTACAGGTCTGACGATGGATTTATAGATTTTGATCTTTGAACTTCTTGTGAGATTTTTTGATTTTATGAGCTTATTCAGTGCAAATAGACAGCGGTTTGCAGATTGGATTCTGTCTTTTATTTCTTCGGTAACATCGTTGTCCGCTGTGATTACGGCCCCCAGATACTTAAAACGTTGTACTCTTTCGAAATTAAAGGTGTTGATCGTCATATTTTGTCCTATTCTGTCTCTTCGTGTCGTTCTATTTATACACATATATTTCGTTTTCTCTTCATTAATCTTCAGCCCTACTTCACTTGTTGCTCCTTCCACCTTGTTGAAAATGTCTTTCGTGGATAGAATGGAGTCTCCAACGAGATCTATGTCATCTGCATATGCGAGTAACACTTTGGGACCTTGACCTGATAGCAATTCTGTTTTTATTTCGGCCGACCTCATGGCTTTCTCTAATACAAGGTTGAATAGTAGTGGAGATAACGCATCACCCTGTTTAAGTCCACTGTTGATTTCAAAGCTGCCAGACAGTTTATTATTTACACGTACTTTAGATATTCCACCCTCCATACAGACTTTGGTCATCCGAATGAGTTTCTTTGGTATTGAGAACTCCGCCATGGCATTCCATACTTGGCTTCTTTCTACGCTATCATATGCCTGT
The DNA here is from genome assembly GCA_944588485.1 of Phosphuga atrata. Lineage (NCBI taxonomy): Eukaryota > Metazoa > Arthropoda > Insecta > Coleoptera > Silphidae > Phosphuga > Phosphuga atrata. The sequence continues at coordinate 49,496,228 of OX155903.1, read as the reverse complement.
CGAAAGTCTATGAAAAGATTGTGTATGGGTTTGATATACTCCCATCCCTTTTCTAGAAGTTGTCTCAGCGTGAATACTTGATCTATTGTTGATCTGTTTGCCCTAAACCCGGCTTGATATTCGCCTAGGACATTTTCAGCATAAGGGATTAGTCTACTAAGAATGATGTTTGAGAGGGTTTTATATGCCGTGTTTAGGAGTGAGATTCCTCTATAATTCGCGCATTTTGTTTTGTCCCCTTTTTGTGGATGGGCACTATTATGTTTTCCTTCCATCGTGCTGGTATCCTTTCTTCTAACCATATGTGCGTTATTAGCTGGTGGATTTGGCGATGTAGTGCGTCTCCTCCATATTTCAGAAGTTCTGCTGGTATCTCGTCCGTACCCGGCGCTTTGTGATTTTTCAGCTTATTTAAGGCCTTTTGGGTTTCTTCAAAGGAAGGATTTTTGACGGGCATGTCCGCTGTGATATAGATCTCTTCTTTGTGCTGTTCTTCCTGTATGATGTTTAGAAGGTCTCTAAAATACTTTTTCCATTCTTCAGTTATTTCTTTACCGTCGATTATCATACGGCCTTGGTTGTCTCTCAGTGTGTGGATGGAATTGGCTCTATGCCCTCTTTTCTCAGAGGAAATTGCTTTGTAGAATTCTCTGGAGCCTGGTTTGGGCCGGTCTCTCTCCCTAGTTTCATATTTTTGTTGTTCGTAGTTTCTTTTCTTTGTGCGTATTATTTTTCTTGTTTCTTTTCGACAGTCGTCATATTCCTTTTTACTTTGGTCTGTTTGCAGTTGTATCCAAGTCTTTCTTACTGTTTGTCTTTTTTCCAGTTGTTTCCGACATTCCTCGTCATACCATGTTTTTGCCCTCTTCTGCTTACTCCTTCCAAAGATCTTGTCAGCTGTCTTGGTTATTATTTCGGCAGTCGCTTCCCATAGCTGTTCTATATCATTGTCTTCTCTTTCAGAGTTCAAGGTTTGTTCAAGTTGTTCTCTATAGTTTTGTTGTTTCTCTGCATTGTGTATTTCGTCCATGTTCCATTGTGGGTTTATTGTTGTTTTATTGTATTTATGGCTAGATATTCTGGACTTGACTTTTGCTCTGACTAAGTAATGATCTGTGTCTCCGTCTATTCCTCTCAGGCTTCTTACGTCTATAATATTGTTGCCATGACGGGCATCTACAATGATGTGGTCAATTTGGTTGCGTGTAATATGGTCGTTTGAGACCCAGGTTTGCTTATGGATGTCTTTATGCGGAAACATGGTTGACTTTATTAGCATATTATTAGCTGCTGCAGTTTCTGTGAGTCTTAAGCCATTGTCGTTGGATATATTGTGTAGGCTGTGTTTACCTATTGTGGGGTATAGGCTGGGCTCTTTGCCTATTTTAGCATTAAAGTCCCCGCAGAGTATGCGCATATCCTGTTTGGGCATCGTATCTATCTCTCTTTCTAGGGCATCGTAGAAGTCATCCTTGATATCTTCATCCTTCTCTTCCGTTGGTGCATGCGCTGAGATAATCGAAATGTTGTATCGCTCTCCCTTCATTCGTATGTAGCATATCCTTTCATTTATAGGTTTAAAATTTAGTATATTCTGTACTAGGTTGTCTCTAATCACAAAGCCCGTTCCAAATTCATGTCTTCCGTTTTTGTTACCGCTGAAGAAGATGGTGGATTTACTTATTTTTATATTTCCATCGTCTGGCCATCTTATTTCTTGGACGGCTGTTATATCCATTCCTATGTTTTCCAGTTGTTCCACAGCATTTATAGCAGCTCCAGGTCTGTACCAACTCTGGACATTCCAAGTTCCAATATTCATGGTCCTTTTACATTGCATTTGTCGTTTTTTGTGTTTGTTTGTCCGGTTCCGAGGCAAAGTTGCAGTTTTCATAACTAGTTTCTTTTTTCCGAGGGTGGGTAGTTAACCCTCCGCTCAACCCTCCTCTTTTATCCGGGCTTGGGACCGGCTGCAGTAAGGTGATTTCAGAGCTGCATTATTTGCCAATTTTCAATGTGTCAAAATTTTGCCATTGTCTGCTAAAACTGCAACAGGCAGGTCAAAAAATGTAATTAAATGTATGCCAACAACAAATTGAGTGCGTTAAATTAGCATCCAACCCTATCAATTGCGGCATATCAATTGTTACATGTTAATGAAACAAAATAAATAAAAATGTAGACTAACTGAAATATGTCATGAACTCGATTTTGCCTTCACTTATGATAGGGTTTTATTCCATCATAATATTCCTGCATCGAGCAGGGCTCTATGTTGATTAGAGCAGTGGTGCGCAAACCGTGGGTCGAAAAAACCCCTCGGGGGGTAGCGAGAGAAAGTTTTGTTGAAAGTGTGAATGATAGACCAGGGGTCGGCAAACTCTATAAACGTAAGAGCCAATTTTTGTTTTTAATGATTTTAAGCTTGATCAAGAGCCACAAATGATTTTTTAAATAAATTATACTTTTGTATTTTCTTTAGTATTTTTTTAATTAAATATTTGGTTAAAAAAATATTTTTATTTCTTTGAAAAATAAACTATATAAAATTTATTAAATTATTTTTATTAACTTAAAAATAAAATTTACATAGAAAACCTAGATAGGTCATAGTCATAAGTAGATTATATGTATATATATATATATATATATATATATATATATATATATATATATATATATATATATATATATATATATATATATATTGTATTTGAGGTTTTCGCGGATAGATACCTGTGTTGTATTGTTTTCTCGGGGATTCCGCGTTGATGCTGAGGGTTGGCTCTGAAAAGAACCGGATTCTCGACGTTTCGGCGAACTAACATTCGCCATTCTCAAAAGATATATGCGTCCGTGCGGGTCAACCGTTAGACGCATACTGAGAGCTCGTTCGTGCGATGCGACTACTTATAGCTGTTTGGCTTCGGGTCATGCGCGTTGTGTGCGGTGCTTGGGTTCGGTTGTTTGTTTGTCTTGTTGGTCGTACATGAGTCTGGGGTGTCCGGGGTTGCATTTTGAGGGTGGATATGATCGGTCGCCATGCTGGGGGCAGTCTCAAGGAATCGTTTCTCGTGTTCATGCAGTAGTCTCGTTTTTCTATCTCTATGGCTTCTCTGTATACTCGTAACATTTCGTGGCTAATCTGTGCAACAGTCCTTGAATTTCTAAAGTCCATCCAGTGACGCAAGGTATTTCGTAAATTCCATGGGATTCTAACGGGATGGTGTCTTTAACGCTGCGTAGCATGGAGGATATTTTCTGGTTAGGTTTGAAAATGGTGTCGATGTTGTGTCTTTTAAGGATTCTGGCGATTTTGTCAGTTGATCCATGAACATATGGTAGGTATGCTGTGCTAACGGGTTTCTGGCGTTCTTCAGTTCTAGGGCTACTGATCTCTGTACGACGGAAAGCTCTGGATATTAAGCTGTTTGGATATCCATTTGAAGAAAGAGCTTTTCGTAAGTTCCTCAATTCTTTCGGCAAGTTAAGCTGGTCGGCTAGTCTTTTGGATCGGGTGGTCAGAGTGTTGACTACAGATGCTAGTTGTTTGGGATGATGGTGCGAAGAAGCGTTCAGATATCTGTCTGTGTGGGTTGGTTTCCGGTACACAGTTTGACTCAAAGTGCCGTCAGGTTTCTTCTGTACCAAAACATCCAAGAAAGGAAGTCGTTGATGCTTTTCTATCTCCATTGTGAATTTAATTTGGTCGTGTTGGGAGTTAAGATGGTTAAGGAATTTGTCCAGCTCTGGTCTGCCGTGGGGCCAGATTACAAATGTGTCGTCAACATATCTTAACCAGAGTGTGGGTTTAAGTGTGGCTGATGAGATTGCCTTTTCCTCAAAATCTGTAAGAAATATGTTGGCTATTACTGGGGATAGAGGTGAACCCATTGGTGCTCCTAGGACTTGTTTGTATATTTGACCATCGTACCTAAAGTATGTATTCTTTAAACAATGTTCTGCCAGATCTGATACATACTTTTCTGGTTTTAATTTTGATCTTATGATGTTTAAGGCCTCAGGAACCGGTACTTTTGTGAATAAAGATACAATGTCAAAGCTCACAAGGAGGTGGCCGGGCTGGAGTTGGTGATTTTTCAGTATGTCTATGAAGTGTTCAGCATTGCGGACGTAGGAATCACAATCTTCGGCGTATGGTTGTAAACATTTTGCTAAATGTTTCGCAAGAAGTTGGACCGGTGAACCAACGGAGCTTACTATTGGTCGTAGTGGGGCTCCATCTTTGTGGATCTTTGATAAACCATATATCTTGCTTGAGACACCGTGAAGATTTCTCCCTTGGTATAAGGTAATTCATTGTTTCCTTGTCAATGCTAGAGCTTAGGATCTTTTGTCTGGTAGTTTTCTCAGGATAGGTTGTAGGGTCCGTTGTACTGGGTAGATAAGCTGGATCATCTAAGATTGTGGTCATTTTTTGTTTATAGTCAGCACTGTTCATGACTACAGAGCAATTGCCCTTGTCAGCTGGTAGGACCACAATGCTGTTGTTTTCTCTTAGTGCCTTGAGGGCTTTGAATTCCTCGTATGAGATGTTTCTTGTCGGTGGTTTGGCAGATCTTAAAATGTGGCATGTTTCCTGTCTTATTGTCTCGGCTAATGTGGCAGGGAGTTGTGAGATAGCAGTCTCGACACGAGTGATTATGTCTTCTTTGGGAAGGCGAGTTGGTGCTATTGCAAAGTTAAAACCCTTGGCCAGTACTGTTTTGGTAGGTTCGTCTAGGGGCTGGTCTGAAAGATTGTAAACCACTTTGTCGATGTTGAGTGGTTTTGGTGCAGGTTTTTGTCTCCGTCTGAGAAGGTTGTATTTTTCTTTCTGTTTATTGGTAATTAATAATCTATTCTGTTCGGCTCTGTTGTTAGATATTAAGTCTATCTGTTGCCAGAGGAGAGGGTGTAGCGTAGTGGTTAGAGCTATGTGGGTTGTCAGGATATTTTGACTGATGCTGTCAAGTTTCTGTCGTTTGGTTTGGATTTCGTCCCGAAGCAAAGCTTGGCTTGCGTTGTGTAGTATTTTGTTTGACCTGGCTGTCGGATTTTGATGTGACAGCCTCATACAGACGGGTGTTATGTCTGTATCTCTACAGCGACGTAAAAATGCTAAATCGCATAATAACTGATTATCAAACTGATCTAACTGATTAGACAAAGTTTCATCGGCACTTGTCCAACACACAAACACCGGTCACTGGATGGACTTTAGAAATTCAAGGACTGTTGCACAGATTAGCCACGAAATGTCACGAGTATACAGAGAAGCCATAGAGATAGAAAAACGAGACTACTGCATGAACACGAGAGACGATTCCTTGAGACTGCCCCCAGCATGGCGACCGATCATATCCACCCTCAAAATGCAACCCCGGACACCCCAGACTCATGTACGACCAACAAGACAAACAAACAACCGAACCGAAGCACCGCACACAACGCGCATGACCCGAAGCCAAACAGCTATAAGTAGTCGCATCGCACGAACGAGCTCTCAGTATGCGTCTAACGGTTGACCCGCACGGACGCATATATCTCTTGAGAATGGCGAATGTTAGTTCGCCGAAACGTCGAGAATCCGGTTCTTTTCAGAGCCAACCCTCAGCATCAACGCGGAATCCCCGAGAAAACAATACAACACACACACACATATATATATATATATATATATATATATATATATATATATATATATATATATTAATAGATTAATAAAAGAAAGAAAATTCTTATGAATAAATAATTAAAAATAATAATTAACGAGATGGATGTGCGTGCATTTCATTCGAAAGTTTTTTAAAGTCTGGCAGATAGCTGGTAGTTTTAAACTCGACTCCAAATTTTCATTAGTTAACTGAGTTCTCATTTTGGTCTTAATCAGATTCAGATTAGAAAATGATTAAATGAGATCCGATAAAACTGAGAACGCCAAATCCATTTTTTTTTAATTCGTTGTATGAGTCCGGAAGGTTAATCCAAGTATCGTAAATTACACTATCCATCTTCGGTAGATTGCTCATAGAGTTGGTTTGTGATTTTGTACCAGTTTGAATTTTTCTTTCACCAGGTTTTCCAAGTTCAACAGAAAGTTTCTCAATTTTGGATCTCCACAAATCCTTGTTTTGTAAATCAATCAATTGCATTTCAAACGTACCTTGATCAATACCGAACGGAGAAAAAATGAAATTTTTCCGATCTGTATTAAGAGGATCAGTAATGAAACCCAACATCGCTTTATGATTTCTAAATTCGTCGAATCTGCTTTGAAATGATTTTTGCATATTAATAATGACTGTACTGAAATAATCGGTGTCAATCACATTATTTTCTTGGCAGTACTCTGATAAGTTTTGAAAGTGAGATAACGTTCCTCTTTGTAATTCATCAGCTAAAAAACTGAGTTTGTTTTCAAATGAAATAATTTCTTGAAGCATATAACAAGCAATATTTCCTTTACCCTGTAATTTACGATTGAGCTGATTTAGTAGTGATGTAACGTCCACCACGAAGTAAAATTTTTGCAACCACTGATCATCTACTAATTCTGTATAATTAATTCCCTTGTACTCGAAGAATGCTTTAATTTCTTTAAAGCAAGATGCAAAACGTGATAACATATTTCCTCTCGAAGCCATCGGACATTGTTGAACAGAAGAATTCCTGAATATTCACTCTCCATTTCACTCAAAAACTCTTTAAATTGGCGACGATTAAGCGCCTTTGAGATAATATTATTGGTGACCTTGACTATCAACTCCATAACTTCACCAATATCTTTTGGGAATGTTTGTGCACAAAGTGCTTCCTGGTGAATTAAGATAACACGTCAATGGAAAGATAACACGTTATGATCAATGTTTTCTTTTAAAATTGTTACAAATCCTTTTTTGTTGTCCACAATTACTTTATTGCCCAATTGAAACAATTTTAGTAAGTGGGATGTGATTTTTCTCCAGACATTCGGTAACATTTCCAATTTCCAATATCTTCTCCTCGAGTTTGACACTTGAGTGGCAATAACCCCAGGAGTTCTGTTTTGGGACCATCTGATGAAATGTATCGAGCAAAGACGACAACTTGCACAGTGTCCTTTAAGTGACAAGACTCATCGGCCGCAATTGATAGGGTTGGATGCTAATTTGCACAAGGAACGCACTCAATTTGTTGTTGGCATAGGTTAGGTTTAGGTTAGGTTTAAGTGGCAGCTAATGCTCACATAGGCCTCAGATGGGCCCGTTGTGTTACCACGGTACTTGCAGTACAACCCTCCTCAGGGGATTCTGTCAAACCATTTCGAGCCGTGGATGAACCTCATTAGAGTCTGCGCATCTAGTGATGCGAGGTCAGAGACATCATCCAAGAAAGGTCGGCCTAAGAAGAGCAATCGTGTTGCGGTCAGAGAGGGGCATTGGCATAGGTAATGCTGAACACTCTCCTCTTCCTCCTCGTCCAGGCAGCCTCTGCAGTAGTCCCGCTTCGCTATGCCCAGTCTCTCAGCGTGCTTGCCAATGGGACACTGTCCCGTGATGACTCCCACTGCCAGTCTGATATCGTTTCTTTTTAGAGAGACGATGTTGGTGCTTCTTTTCCTGTTTCGGTGAGGCCATATTTGCCTGGTTATTTGTCTCCTTGCACGAGGCAAATGGAATACCAATATCCTGTAATATTTCGGTTGAGTGCAGGCTTGTGCCGTTCTTTGCAAGCTCATCCGCTTTTGCGTTACCTGAGATCCCGCTGTGGCTTGGTACCCACGTGAGTCTCACGTTTGTGTGTGCTGCGAGCTCATTCAGCTTTCTCCGACAGCCAGAGACCACTGCTGAGTTGGTGCACACGCTAGTAACTGCCCGGAGAGCAGCTTGGCTATCGGTGTAAATGTGGATCTGTTCACCAGGGTCCCCATTTACCATCAGCCACTCTGCTGCCCCTTTTATGGCGGTTACCTCCGCCTGTAGAACGCTGCAGTAGTCCGGCAGGCGTAAGCTAATTCTGAGGTTGAGGTCGTTGGAGAAAACTCCGCTGCCTACTTTGTCCTCCCTCCGTGAGCCGTCTGTAAAGACCTGCGTGTGTCCTGCTGGTACCTCTTTCTTTTCCATCCACTCCTCTTTAGAGGGTATGTGGTATGAGAAGTTGTTACCAAAAGCAGGTGTTGCTAGACATCGGTCTATGTTTTTGGGCACCCCTTTCAATTCATTGATTATTCCGGCGTGTCCACGATAGTCCGATGTCAACATTCGCACTGACTTTAGTCTAAGTGCTGTGGTAATGGCAAGTTGCTTGCCTATTAAATCGACCGGGGCTATGTCCAGGATTGTCTCCAAGGCTTTCGTAGGCGTCGTTCTCATGGCTCCCGTTATCATGAGCGCCGCCATTCTCTGCACTTTTGTAAGCGCCATTTGATGGACTCTTTTATTAAGTGCCGGCCACCATATGAAAACGCCGTAGTAGAGTATTGGTGTAACTACGGCTCTGTATAGCCAGAAGGTAATCTTGGGGTTGAGGCCCCAAGACTTCCCCACCTCTCTCTTGCAAGAGTACAGCGCCACCGTTGCTTTCCGTACTCTTTCGTTTATGTTGAGCTTCCAAGATAACTTTCGGTCTAGTATGAGACCTAAGTACTTGGCGCTCTCCTTGATCGCCAGTTCAGTGCCCTTTAGCATTGGGGGCCTGAATTCTGGGATGTTGTGTTTCCTTGTGAAAACGACTAGCTCGGTTTTCACCGGGTTGACATCTACGCCACACCTTTTGCACCATTACGCTAGTTTCGATAGGGCCCCTTCAACAAGTTGCGACATTGTATTGAGGTGTTTCCCTGAGGCCGCTATTGCTACGTCATCCGCATAAGCGACGACCCTGCAGCCGGATTTCCTAAGTTGGAGGAGCAGCTCATTTAGCGTGATGTTCCAAAGCAATGGTGAGAGGACGCCTCCTTGTGGGGTTCCCCTACTCACCTTCCTTCTTATGTGGGATTCTCCCATTGTGGCCCTAATGTACCTTTCACGGAGCATTTTTCCGATCAGGTGACATAGAGCATTGTCTATGGCTAGTCCAGTTAAGGCTGATTCTATGGCTCCAGGCTTCACGTTGTTTTGTGTTTGCGTGCTGAGACATTGACAGCATTTCAGGGTGTAATGCCTCCTTCATGTGCAAGTCAATCAGTCTTTCAAGTGTCTTTAGCAGGAACGATGATAAGCTGATTGGTCTCAGGTCTTTGGGGGAGGTGTGTGAGGCCTTTCCTCCTTTTGGGATGAAGACCGCTTCGACCTCTCTCCATATTTTTGGGATGTATGAGAGGTTTATACATGCCTTAAACATAGTCTCCAACCAAGGTGTAACTATATCTATGGCCTCTTGCAGCTCAACTGGACTGATCCCGTCAGGTCCAGGTAACTTATAGGGTTTGAAGCTTTTGATGCTCCAAGTTAGCTTATCTCCACCTACAATTCTGTCAGCCAGATACCGAGGTGGAGCAGTTATGGTGGAGTCCACTACACTTATTCCATTGTCTGGAAAGTGTGTATCCATGAGTAGCTCTGTTGTTGGCATACATTTAATTACATTTTTTTGACCTGCCTGTTGCAGTTTTAGCAGACAATGGCAAAATTTTGATTTTATTCATAATCTCTGGTTTATTGTTAAAATTATGAAAAGTGTCAGCCGCATTTATAAAACAACCTTTTATGTACTCACCATCGGTGAATGGTTTTCCGTTTTTAGGGTTCCGTACCGAAAACGGAACCCTTATAGGATCACTTTGTTGTCCGTCTGTCTGTCTGTCTGTCTGTCAAGGCCATTTTTCTCAGGAACGCGTAGAGGTAACAAGTTGAAATTTGTATGAAATACTCGGGTCTGCGGTCTCTTTCAGCTGTGAAAAAATCATACTTGTAAGTCAACGCGATCAAAAGATATGACCGTTTATGTCGCATATTTTGCGATTTCACAAGGGAATCAAAACCTATAGGGTACTTCCCGTTGACCTAGAATCATGAAATTTGGCAAGAAGCGGTGTCTTACAGCACATGTAAAGGGAAAAATCTGAAAACCGTAAATATGTAGTTTAATTACAAGAAAAATGCGAATTTATTATTAGAAACTTATGAAAATACAGTAATGTGTTGCGTGATATTGTCAGGCACCAGAAGCATATGGGTTGCATACAGTCGTACGACAGCGACAACCTGAGGTTATGCTTGCAGTGGTACTAAGATAGTCGTAATTTCAGGAGGGCCACTTGTCAAGTTAACTGAATGTGCTTGCTACGTCCTCCACAAAAAAAGATACCTTACTTACGAGTTTGTACGGAACCCTCGGTGCGCGAGTCACAACTCGCACTTGGCCGGTTTTTTTTTTAAGATTTCATGACTCACGATAAAGCTTGCCAAGTTAGCATTATGCAGACTGCATCCAACAGTTAAAAGTTGAAGTTGTCTTTTTTTAATATTTCTGTAGTTCTTGAACTGCTTTCTTTCTTGTATCATTGAAGGGATAATTCTTTGCAAATCCGGCATGTTTACTTTCGAAATGTCTTTCGACATTAGACTTTTTGTTGTTTGCTAGGTTTTCTTGGAAAATAAGTCATATTGGAAGACCAGCTGCATTAGCTACATACGCAGACGATTCATTCCATTCAGTTTGGAATTCACGATGTCTATCGGCAAGTTTTATTTGTTTTTCTTCGAAGCCATAAGAGGAATTTAGAATTTCTGAATAATACAAAATTTTGAACTGACTTGAATGCGACACACAATAATTAAAAGAAACGTGCGAGATATGTGCGAGTCGCGCTGTGCTGTGAATTATGAATTTGGCGGCGTGGCACGGCAGCGGCGGTCTCTGTCATACGAAAATCCTCCAACACACAATAGTAGCACTGTGACTTATACACATTTGCCAGCCATTTTACGAATGAACTTAAAGAAAATAAATGTGTCTTCAGACTTTTATTTTTTCTTTTCAGTTTTTATTTTTGTGATTTTTCTGAAGAGCCATAAGTTCGCACCAAAAGAGCCACATGTGGCTCGCGAGCCACGGTTTGCCGACCCCTGTGATAGACCAACGTCTAATAAATTTAGAAAACCCCAAACAACAATTAATAAAGTGGCTCTGTTTCTACTTCAAAAAATATCGAACGAAATGTGTTATCTAATAAAAAAATGAAATAATATTAAGAAGAGTTTATTAAATACGGATTTACATTTTGCGTTGTTAATGGGAAGAGCGTCCGTTTTAGTAAATAAATTAGCAAATGAAAGTTTGAAACCTGCGAATTAAGACAACATTTGGAAGGTTTATTTTTATCCAAAAGTTTTTCTAAGTTTATTAGATGTTCCATCCATGGTCCATCATTCACACTTGTATTGTCATTATTTTCATTTTCGTGGCTACCTATTTTTAGCCACTTATCCATTATTAAGGTTTTTAATTTCCTTCCTTAGAAGTTTCATATTTAATAGCGAAAAATTTGAAACATACAATTGGAGAATCCCTAATTCTTCCTTCAGCAAATAAAATGACATCAATCGTGCATGGAGAAAAATATGGTAACAATTTAAAAAAAAAACGGCCAAGTGCGAGTTGTGACTCGCGCACCGAGGGTTCCGTACAAACTTGTAAGTAGGGTATCTTTTTTTGTGGAGGACGTAGCAAGCACATTCAGTTAACTTGACAAGTGGCCCTCCTGAAATCACGACCATCTTAGTACCGCTGCAAGTATAACCTCAAGATGTCGCTGTCGTACGATGGAATTCTACCCTAAATTTTATTACCATACATCCCCCATTCACTATGAGTGTTTAGGGGTTCTGGAACTTCACTATTTATTTTTACTGCTCAATTTTGCCTGTATACCTATATACTCTGTATAATGGTATACAGGGTATTTTTTTTAAATAACGCGAATATTTTTAAACTTATAAAAAGAAAACTTTATTTAGTATTACACTTATTCACTAACTTATATTAACATCTAACTATTTCTAGATCTAATATAAACTAATATATTAACTATTTCTAGATCTATTTCGATACTCTTAACATTCAGTTGTTCAATTGACAGCTTTTGGGCAATTGACTACCAAAAAATATAGGGCATACGTGATTTAAGTATATGTAGATTATAAAGAAAAATTAGACGAAATATAATATATACAGGATGTTACGGGACTTGAGTATGTCGCATGTCGGTTATAAACAAGCAAAATTTAGACATAATATATATTCTGTATATATTATGTATATAGAGCATACGTGATGAAATGCATAACGAATATAAACAAAGAACATTCAGAATAAACAGCTTGGTGCCAACACATACTTTTTAACCTCCGGACCTAACAGAGGAGGACCGAACTGTATGCAACCCATATGCTTCTGGAGCCTAACAATACCACTACGACAACATTAGTATATTTTCATAAGTTTCTAATAGTAAATTCGCATTTTTCTAGTAATTAAACTACATATTTACGGTTTTCAGATTTTTCCCTTTACATGTGCTGTAAGACACCGCTTCTTGCCAAATTTCATGATTCTAGGTCAATGGGAAGTACCCTATAGGTTTTGGTTCCCTTGTGAAATCGCAAAATATGAGACATAAACGGTAATATCTTTTGATCGCGTTGACTTACAAGTTTGATTTTTTCACAGCTGAAAGAGACCGCAGACCCGAGTATTTGATACAAATTTCAGCTTGTTACCTCTACGCGTTCCTAAGAAAAATGATCTTGACAGATATACAGACGGACAGACAGACAGACAGACAGACAGACGGACAAAAAAGTGATGCTATAAGGGTTCCGTTTTCGGTACGGAACCCTAAAAACAATACCATTATCAAAAGTTTTTGTTTCTCGTCGAATTTCAACCATATCACGTAATATAAAATCAGTTCTGTTAAATCTAATACAAAACTCTCCTGTGTTTACTCTACAACCTGACGAAACTACTGACATTACTAAAATGTCGCAATTAATTGTTTATGTAGGATACGTTTTTGAAGAAGGCATATTGGAAGATTTTTTATGTTGTAAAAAGCAAGAAGGAAGGACAAACGGAGAGAAAATATTTAAAACTATTAAGTTTCTTCTCAAATCTACGCTAGATTTGGTGGTATTTTCTTGAAAGTCTATGGTGGATGTTAGGAAGCTTCCTTGACCTTAGCCTCTGATGTACAGGATGTAGGTCATAGAGGAGATGTCGTTCGCAAGTTGAAGATTCAAATCTTTCCTCATAGGCTGCTGCTTCCCTTCGGACTGCAGGTGGAGTGATACCAGCCAGGTGGTAAACTCTATCCAAGGTGGTGGGTTTCAGGCATCCCGTGATTAGTCTGCAGGACAAATTCATGGCCACATCCACTTGCCTGGCGTGTGCTGACTTGTACCACACTGGGCAGGGGTTTGGCATCCCAAGAAACACTTGGTTTGACAACCCAAGAACTGCTTGTTATTTTCCATAGAATGTTGTTTCTCGCGCTTACTTTCAGTTTAGTATTCCTGCAGTGTTGTTTGTAGGTAAAGGCCCTGTCCAGCGTAATTCCGAGGTATTTTGTGTTTGGGCAATGTTCCAGCAGCACTCTGTTCCATGTTATCTGTAGCTTGCTGGAAGCCTGTTTGTTGCGAAGGTGGAAGGCACATACTTGGGTCTTTGTTGGGTTTGGCCTAAGCTGTTTTTTACTCTTCCAGTGCCTCAGTTAGACACTGTTCGATATCCTGTTTTCCTGTTTTCTATTCTTCTATTACTCTTTTGAGGAAAATGACCCCACGCTCATTCACTAATGAAGATTGGCTCGGAAAACTCAGTTACATGTTTGACATTTTTGAAAAACGATTTGAATATGCGAACGAATAACGGTAAATGACAAACAACAAGGATTCCAACAAAATCGATCAACTACAGACGCAATATTTACTGTAAGACAGATTACCGAGAAAGCAATAGAGTTTGCCAAATCCGCCTATCTTTGCTTCGTCGACCTGAGCAAAGCATTCGACAAAATCCGAATCGCTGATGTGATTTCAGAACTCAAAAAACGAAGAGCGGGGGGAAAGTTAACCAACCTAATAAGAAACATCAACACCAACAACTACACAATCATATAAACAAAAACAAAGACATCAGAGAGGGTGCGCGTAAGCGATGGTGTAAGACAAGGTGACAGCATGAGCCCGACCCTATTTAACATCATAATGGACAACATAATAACCACAGTAAAGAACTTTAAAGCGGGATAGAATGGGGAACCAATCCATCAACATCCTAAGCTATGCAGATGATGCAACGCTAATGGCAGACAACGAAGACGATCTGCAACGATTACTAAAGACATTCTCGGAAACAGCAAAGAAATACAACCTCGACATTTCCCACGAAAAAAACAAATGCATGGTAGCCAGCCGATACCCAACAAGATGCAAACTAGAACTCGACGGTAAGGTAATAGAACAAGTGATGAGCTTCACATACCTCGGCATAGAAATATCAAGCGACAGAAACCTTAAGATGGAAACCCGAGCAGCCACCAACAAGACCCGAAAAATATCCGGTGCAATAAACAATATAATGTGAAGAAATAAGCATATATCTAAAGAAGGTAAAATCCGAATATACAAAACCGCAATAAGACCAATTCTCACATACGCAGCCGAAACAAGAGCCGACACAGCAGTTACCAAAAAAGCCTTAAGAACAACAGAGATGCGCACCACGCATACTTCACATTGAATTGAAGATGGCGAGCCTTCTTGCGTAGTGGGTCAAATTTTGTTCATTATATTTTGCGTACTAGCTCGTGGGTCACTATCAGACTGTCTAGTCTTGTCAGTCTAGTCTATCTAGTCCTGTCTAGTCCTGTCCTGTCTGTCTAGTCTTGTCAGTCTAATCTATCTAGTCCTGTCTGTCTAGTCTTGTCTGTCTAATCTTGTCTGTCTAGCCCTGTCTGTCTGTCTAGTCTAGTCGAGGAGGACACGCGGAACTAACACTCCCGACTTTACACTCGAAACTCGAAAATGCGACAAAATCAAGGAAAATGTATTCTCTTAATTTCACCGCATTTTCAACCAAAAACCAAAATGATCATTTCAAATGCCATCTTCCAAATCGACCTAAACAGCCATTTAAAATCTCCGCGGACGTTCGAGAACCTCAACACACACTCAAAACACAATCCGAATCTTGAGCGTCAAAGTCCTATCGGAGCACACGCGACCGCGATTAATAAACTTCAAAAATCACTCACTACTTGGCATCTTGGTGCTCAATCTCTTGTAGGAGCTACCTTTGTGCAGTGCACGGTAGCCTGCACTTTTCTGAGACCCTGGGCGACAGGCGTCTTTCCTGCCCTACAGGCGTCTCCTGCAGTCTGCGCCGCTCCCCAAACCATATCCACCAGACATCGAAAGGACATCACTACCCTAACCATGGTTTTTATTTGTTTACTCGCGAATCTAACACTGTGTCTTTGTTTACGGCACAATTTAATTTTCAAAATTTGACGGAAACTTTCCCTATACATTTTATTTCACGCGGAACTAACACTCCCGACTTTACACTAGCGCACTACAAAAGTTTTCGGCATTTAACGATATGACTTTCCGCGAAATTAACACTCCCGACTTTACTTTTTGCACACTCCCGGAGGTGGCAGGATATTGGAGCCCCTGGGCATTAGGATAAAGGGGCTCCTTAGGTCAAGGCCATATGTCGTGACAGAGCAGTATTTTATTAGAATAGACAAAGAAAGCAGATAAGCAAAGTTTTATTTGTACGTGGTCTGTTAGAAAAGTATACGACCTTATTTTATATTCTGAAAACCTGATAGATTTGCATCGAGCGCGCTTGCATGAGCCGACCTTGAACCTTCGTGCGAATGCGTGAATTTTTTCCCGCCTGTAGATAGCGTCAGTTGCGTGTTCGAGTGACGTAGTGTGTAGTGCTCTCGTCGGGTTTTCAATGCAAGTAAAATGACGACAAGTGAAATGAGGGATGTCCTACGTCGCATACGTGATACTGTGCGGCGCAAGCGACTGTAGTTGTGGCCATCAGGAAATTAGCTACTCCATCACGACAATGCTCCAGCACATTTTTCGCATTTAGTTCATAATTTTTTGGCGAAAAACCAGACTCCTCTGGTTCGACAGGCTCCTTACTCTCCTGATATGCCCGCCTTCGACTTCTGGCTATTCCCCAAAGTCAAGAGGCCATTGAAAGGAACGCGATTTCAAACAAGAGAGGACATTATCGCTGCAACGACAGCCGAGCTAAAGTCGATTCCGAAAGAGGCTTTTTCGGAATGCTTCCGACAATGGCGGCACCGCTGGGAGAAGTGTGTGGAGTTCTAAGGAGACTACTTTGAGGGTGATTAGGTTCCCAACGCTCCAGGTATGCCAGTTTTTTTCCGGATAAAGTTCGGGTACTTTTCTAACAGACCACGCATATTGTTTTCCATTCTTTTTCGATTTAAAATGCGGAAAAATGGGGCTCCCTCGCGACATGGGTGTAATGGTAGTTCGCCGCGGGAAAGACTAAAGAATTAAAAACTGCTAGCAGCCAAACTATCAGCATTACCATCTTCAGCATTACCACCTGGCTACCTCACATGGTACCTATACCTTAACAAGACGTTAGACTAGAAAACTTGGAAGTGCTCTCCGGATTTGCCAACTGAGAGGGATTGGAAGAACCACTAGATGGCCAACGGCATAGGATGGAGAAGGCAACGGCAAACCACTCTATTAAAGATCTACTCCACAAATTCATGGAATGTGAAAGCTGGACTACGGTCAGAAATATTGATCATTGATCAGATAATCGTCCAAATATGATTAGCTCCTTAACTGACCTTTTTTGTTCTCTGTCTAGTCTTATCTCTCTAGTCTTGTGTGTCTAGTCTCGTCTGTCCAGTCTTGTCTGTCTAGTTTTGTCTGTCCAGTCTTGTATGTCTAATCTTGTATCTATATTCTTGTCTGTCTAGTCTTGTCTCTCTAATCTTGTCTGTCTAGTCTTGTCTGTCTAGTCTTGTCTGTCTAGTCTTGTCTGTCTAGTCTTGTCTGTCTAGTCTTGTCTGTCTAGTCTTGTCTGTCTAGTCTTGTCTGTCTAGTCTTGTCTGTCTAGTCTTGTCTGTCTAGCCTTGTCTGTCTAGTCTTGTCTGTCTAGTCTTGTCTGTCTAGTCTTGTCTGTCTAGTCTTGTCTGTCTAGTCTTGTCTGTCTAGTCTTGTCTGTCTAGTCTTGTCTGTCTAGTCTTGTCTGTCTAGTCTTGTCTGTCTAGTCTTGTCTGTCTAGTCTTGTCTGTCTAGTCTTGTCTGTCTAGTCTTGTCTGTCTAGTCTTGTCTGTCTAGTCTTGTCTGTCTAGTCTTGTCTGTCTAGTCTTGTCTGTCTAGTCTTGTCTGTCTAGTCTTGTCTGTCTGGTCTTGTCTGTCTGGTCTTGTCTGTCTAGTCTTGTCTGTCTAGTCTTGTCTGTCTAGTCTTGTCTGTCTAGTCTTGTTTGTCTAGTCTTGTCTGTCTAGTCTTGTCTGTCTAGTCTTGTCTGTCTAGTCTTGTCTGTCTAGTCTTGTCTGTCTAGTCTTGTCTGTCTAGTCTTGTCTGTCTAGTCTTGTCTGTCTAGTCTTGTCTGTCTAGTCTTGTCTGTCTAGTCTTGTCTGTCTAGTCTTGTCTGTCTAGTCTTGTCTGTCTAGTCTTGTCTGTCTAGTCTTGTCTGTCTAGTCTTGTCTGTCTAGTCTTGTCTGTCTAGTCTTGTCTGTCTAGTCTTGTCTGTCTAGTCTTGTCTGTCTAGTCTTGTCTGTCTAGTCTTGTCTGTCTAGTCTTGTCTGTCTAGTCTTGTCTGTCTAGTCTTGTCTGTCTAGTCTTGTCTGTCTAGTCTTGTCTGTCTAGTCTTGTCTGTCTAGTCTTGTCTGTCTAGTCTTGTCTGTCTAGTCTTGTCTGTCTAGTCTTGTCTGTCTAGTCTTGTCTGTCTAGTCTTGTCTGTCTAGTCTTGTCTGTCTAGTCTTGTCTGTCTAGTCTTGTCTGTCTAGTCTTGTCTGTCTAGTCTTGTCTGTCTAGTCTTGTCTGTCTAGTCTTGTCTGTCTAGTCTTGTCTGTCTAGTCTTGTCTGTCTAGTCTTGTCTGTCTAGTCTTGTCTGTCTAGTCTTGTCTGTCTAGTCTTGTCTGTCTAGTCTTGTCTGTCTAGTCTTGTCTGTCTAGTCTTGTCTGTCTAGTCTTGTCTGTCTAGTCTTGTCTGTCTAGTCTTGTCTGTCTAGTCTTGTCTGTCTAGTCTTGTCTGTCTAGTCTTGTCTGTCTAGTCTTGTCTGTCTAGTCTTGTCTGTCTAGTCTTGTCTGTCTAGTCTTGTCTGTCTAGTCTTGTCTGTCTAGTCTTGTCTGTCTAGTCTTGTCTGTCTAGTCTTGTCTGTCTAGTCTTGTCTGTCTAGTCTTGTCTGTCTAGTCTTGTCTGTCTAGTCTTGTCTGTCTAGTCTTGTCTGTCTAGTCTTGTCTGTCTAGTCTTGTCTGTCTAGTCTTGTCTGTCTAGTCTTGTCTGTCTAGTCTTGTCTGTCTAGTCTTGTCTGTCTAGTCTTGTCTGTCTAGTCTTGTCTGTCTAGTCTTGTCTGTCTAGTCTTGTCTGTCTAGTCTTGTCTGTCTAGTCTTGTCTGTCTAGTCTTGTCTGTCTAGTCTTGTCTGTCTAGTCTTGTCTGTCTAGTCTTGTCTGTCTAGTCTTGTCTGTCTAGTCTTGTCTGTCTAGTCTTGTCTGTCTAGTCTTGTCTGTCTAGTCTTGTCTGTCTAGTCTTGTCTGTCTAGTCTTGTCTGTCTAGTCTTGTCTGTCTAGTCTTGTCTGTCTAGTCTTGTCTGTCTAGTCTTGTCTGTCTAGTCTTGTCTGTTTAGTCTTGTCTGTCTAGTCTTGTCTGTCTAGTCTTGTCTGTCTAGTCTTGTCTGTCTAGTCTTGTCTGTCTAGTCTTGTCGGTCTAGTGTTGTCTGTCTAGTCTTGTCTGTCTAGTCTTGTCTGTCTAGTCTTGTCTGTCTAGTCTTGTCTGTCTAGTCTTGTCTGTCTAGTCTTATCTGTCTAGTCTTGTCTGTCTAGCCTTATATGTCTAATCTTGTCGTCTAGTCTTGTCTCTCTAGTCTTGTTTGTCTAGTCTTGTCTGTCTAGTATTGTCTGTTTAGTCTTATCTGTCTAGTCTTGTCTGTCTAGTTTTGTGTATCTAGTCTTGTCTGTGTAGTATTGTGGGTCTAGTCTAGTCTGTCTAATCTGCCTAGGTTTGTCTGTCTACTCCGTCTAGTTTTGTTTGTCTAGTCTTGTCTTTTTAATCTTCTCTGTCTTATTGGTTTACATTGTGGTAAACATTCTCTTTGCAAATAAGTAATTGTGTGAATTATTCTGAATCAAGGTAAAATGGAATTGCAGATTTTTGGCGAAGATAGGGTTTTGGTCGTGGGGATTTATGTGTATATCGAAACGGCTCGGCTGTAAGACAACTCGATTCCGGCGGAGCCGTCATTCGCGGTGGCACCGTGATCAAAGTAGTGAGAGTTCGCCGAGCGCAGAAAGCACGCTCTGTTTATTTGCGACAATACAGCAAAGATTTCCTCCGTTTCGTCTCTCGCACAGAAATCTCTCGCAGGTCGTGAAAATCTTTTCGTAAAAGTGCGGGGTTTCTTGGGTGTTTTCGCGAAAATGTATTTGGCCGTGTGGATGCTCTTCGTTTTGGCTCTGAGCTTCACGGACAGAGTTCTAGGTATTTTGGCCGAAGACACTGCTCACATTTTAGACGATGGTAAGAAATTAATATAAAACATTTCTTATAAAATTGATGCAATATGTCATATTTCATTGTCGAGCTTCATACACAATTTTAAATAGTGTTTTATACTGAACAATCTGCAAAACCAATTTTCCAGATTTTCAGCAGTTTTGCAAAAATTTACAGTCGGAAATCCAAAACTCGAATGCGAATTTACTTTTATCAAAATCTCACACTTGCCTTTCAGCAACACCACATATAATTGGTATCTTATTCGAAACACTACATAGGATTGATATATAATATTCGCGACATGCGAAGATTCGCATTTTAAGCCTTTAAAACGTTTTAACCCTTTTAACCCTTCGAAGCACGGAATTATTGCAGAATTTTGTATGTGAACATAGCAATTGCAATATACCGAGGCGGTTCAAAAAATATCCCACCATGTCTATTCACGTCTACCATTTGCTCATTGAAAAAGTTAGGACAATATTAATACCGCCGTGCCTCAGAGTTTCGCGTGATTTTCGATAACTCGCCGATTTTAACACATCAAACCACGCAGAATTTTATGTAAAACTAGTTATAGCCGATGCGGTGGCAGCGTAGTAGGCAATATATCAGATTACTAGGCCGTAAGTCCCAGGTTTTGTGCCTCCAAAGCCTCCCAGGAATATCTTAGACTTCGTTCACAAAGTTGAATTCCTGGGAGAGTAATTGTAGTAGGGTCAAGCACAATAGAGCAAGTTGGTTGCAGTGCAGAAAGGCTTTGCAGCCAAACAAAAAAGTTCCAGGTTCGATCCCTGGGCACAAATAAGAAATAAGCCACCGTCCTCCTTTGCATGGCCCTGGCAAAGCCATCATAGTAAAAATCCTACTAACCCCGCCTAATAAAAATAGTGACTATGAAAACTGTAAGGGCCCCCTAGTTACAGCCCTCGGTTTAGATAAAGTGGATTTTTATATCAATCAAATTAATGCAGGTCAGCTATGTTTACTAAATATTGATTATCTTGTGTGTAATATGACGCCTAATACTAAGATAGACCGTAAACAAAATTATCTAATCTACATAGTATAACAAATTTAACATCTAATACGTCTCATTTAGTCGCGATTAACGATTTCCAATTAACTGCAAATTTCTAATCCGATCAATGTCTTTAATCAAACGAGTTTTGAAACTCTCTCGAGACCGATGGACGATACTCAGAATTTCCCACAATGCAGAGAAAAAAATGGAAATGAATTTATCTAAATTCAGAAGAAAGTGCGCGTTCGCTATAATTACTCTCTCGACTAATTAACAAACAAAATAAGCACAGACAAAAGAAATTTTTCGTGAATTAAGCCTGCATTTGTCACGCTCATTTATCTTAATATAAGATTTATTAAAAGAAAAAGTTGAAAATATCTTAAAAGACTAGACAGACAAGACTAAACAGACAAGATTAGACAGACAATAAAAGACTCCCTATTGTTTGTAGCTGGAGGGTTAGTCCTTTCCAGACAAGTGCCCCCCAGGAAACGCATCCGAACACTCTGGAACTGCTTTTCAAATGACTCGGAGTGACGGATGGATATATTATAAAAACGTGCTTCAACTGGGTTTTTCATACAAATTTCTTAAATTTTTGCAGGCGAAAGTGAACCGAAAGAGCTAGCGAAATATAATTTGCATATCTGTAATTAGCAGCAAAAATGCTTACAGAAACGTTTTTAAATTTCGCTGTGACTCAAAAAATAACGATTTTGATCAAATAAATTTTCTCGCATCGTCGTTTCCGCGGTCTAAACTTCCCTTGTCGATTGTATTTCTTAACTGAAAGCTTCCCAGGGAATATTATATACGTAAAAGCTATGACAGCGTCTAATCATTAGGAAATGTGTGATTGTGTACAGCGATTTTTTTTTTTTTAATTTGTTTATTTGTAACTTTAGAGCGAAATAAACTGGAAAACCGTTTTCAGCACATCGATTTCCTTTGTGTAACAAAAAAAAATCACTAAAAAAATTTGCAAAAAAAATTACGACATAAATATTCCATCATTTCCTTCGAAAAATACATGCTTTTTCGGTTTTTTTCGAAAACGGTAAAAAGCAGCGAAATCCTTTTGGGCACACAGAAACTACACGACAAGACGAACAAGTCGATGTGTAAATTGTCCGGAAATATTCAATAATTGGTCGATAAATTTCAAACTGAAATTTAACCGATTCTCGATTTGCTAAGTATCTCGAAAACGGTTGCAGATAATTGTAAACGGATTGCGGCATCGTTTTCAGAAGGTCAGTTTCCTATAGATACACTAAGATTGTCTACAGGAGATTCACGACTTTCCGAGATCTCCACTAGAGCGCCGAAATTTCATCAAAATTTCTTCAATTTTTGCAGGCGAAAGTGAACCGAAAGAGCTAGCGAAATATAATTTGCATACACAGAACAGGTTGATGTGCAATTTGTCCAAAAATATTCAATAATTCGTCGATAAATTTCAAACGGAAATTTACCTGATTCTCGATTTGCTAAGTAGATATCTCGGAAACGGTTGCAGATAATTAAAAACGGATTGCGGCATCGCTTTCAGAAGGTCATTTTACTATGGATACACTAAGATTGTCCACGAGATATTCACGACTTTCCGAGATATCCACTAGACCGCCGAAATTTCATAAATATGTCTTCAATTTTTGCAGGCGAAAGTGAACCGACAGAGCTAGCGAAATATAATTTGCATATCTGTAATCAGCTGCAAAAATGCTTTCAGAAACGTTTTTAAATTTTGCTGTGACTCAAAAAGTAACGATTTTGAAAAAATCGATTTTCTCGTTTCCGCTGTCTAGACTTCCCGAGTCGATGGTATTTCTTAACTGAAAGCTTCCCAGGGAATATTATACGTTTTCGGACTAATTTTGGGACGCTGAATCGATTGGTGAAGACTAGAAGTATCTGTGGTGAGCGGTTCAAAAGTTATGACAGCGTCAAATCAGTAGGAAATGTATGAATGTGTATATCGAAAAAAAATATAAAATTTGTTTATTTATAACTTTAGAGCGAAATAAACTGGAAAACCGTTGTCAGCACTTCGTATCCTTCGTGTAACAAAAAAAAAACACGAAAAAAATTTGCAAAACAATTTTCGACAAAATTTTCCATCATTTCGTTCGTAAAATACATGCTTTTTCGGTTTTTTTCGATTTTTTCGAAAACGGTAAAGAGCAGCGAAATAATTTTGGGCACACAGAAACTACATGACAAGACGAATAAGTCGATGTGTAAATTGTCCGAAAATATTCAATAATCCTTCGATAAATTTCAAACAGAAATTTACCCGATTCTCGAATTGCTAAGTAGATATCTCGGAAACGGTTGCATATAATTAAAAACTGATTGCGGCATCGTTGTCAGGAGGTCATTTTCCTATGGATACACTAAAAGTGTCCGCGCGAAATTCACCACTTTCCGAGATCTCCACTAGAGCGCCGAAATTTCATAAAAATTTCTTCAATTTTTGTAAGCGAAAGTGAACCGAAAGAGCTAGCGAAATATAAATTGCATATCTGCAATCGGCAGCAAAAATGCTTTCAGAACCGTTTTTAAATTTTGCTCTGACTCAAAAAATAACGATTTTGAAAAAATCGATTTTCTCGCATTTCGTCGTTTCCGCGGTCTAGACCTCCCGAGTCGATCGTATTTCTTAACTGAAAGCTTCCCAGGGAATATTATATACGTTTTCCGACTAATTTTGGGCCGCTAAATCGATTGGTGAAGACTAGAAGACTCTGTGGTGAGTGGTTCAAAAGTTATGACAGCGTCAAATCAGTAGGAAATCTGTGATTGTGTACAGCGAAAAATAATATAAAATTTGTTTATTTGTAACTTTAGAGGGAAATAAACTGGAAAACCGTTTTAGGCACTTCCATTTCCTTCGTGTAACAAAAAAAAAATCACGAAAAAAAATTGCACAAAAAAATTCGGCAAAAATTTCCATCATTTCGTTCAAAAAATACATGCCTTTTCGGTTTTTTTCGATTTTTTCGAAAACGCTAAAGAGCAGCAAAATCATTTTGGACACACAGAAACTACACGACAAGACGAACAAGTCGATGTGTAAATTGTCTGGAAATATTCCATAATTCGTCCATAAATTTCAAACTGAAATTTACCCAATTCTCGATTTACTAAGTAGATATCTCGGAAACGGTTTGAGATAATTAAAAACGGATTGCGGCATCGTTTTCAGAAGGTTATTTTCCTATGGATACACTAAGATTATCCGCTGTAAATTCACGACTTTCCGAGATCTCGACTAGAGCGCCGATATTTCATAAAAATTTCTACAATTTTTGCAGACAAAAGTGAACCGAATGATCTAGCGAAATATAATTTGCATATCTGTAATCAGCAGCAAAAATGCTACCAGAAACGTTTTTAAATTTTGCTGTGACTCGAAAAATAACGATTTTGAAAAAATCGATTTTCTTGCATTTCGTCGTTTCCGCGGCCTAGACTTCCCGAGTCGATGATATTTCTTAACTGAAAGCTAGCCAGGGAATATTATATACGTTCTCCGACTAATTTTGGGACGCTGAATCGATTGCTGAAGACTAGAAGTCTCTGTGGTGAGCGGTTCAAAATTTATGACAGCGTCAAATCAGTAGGAAATGTATGAATGTGTACAACGAAAAAAAATATTAAATTTGTTTATTTGTAACTTTAGAGTGAAATAAACTGGAAAACCGTTTTAGGCACTTCCGTTTCCTTCGTGTAACAAAAAAAAAATCACGAAAAAGTTTGCAAAAAAATTTTCGACAAAAATTTTTCATCATTTCGGTCGAAAAATACATGCTTTTTCGTGTTTTTCGTTTTTTTTCGAAAACAGTAAAGAGCAGCGAAATCATTTTGGGCACACAGAAACTACACGACAAGACGAACAAGTTGATGTGTAAATTGTCCGGAAATATTCAATAATTCGTCGTTAAATTTCAAACTGAAATTTACCCGATTCTCGATTTGCTAACAATTTCGGAAAGTCATGAATTTACCGCGGACAATCTTAGTGTATCCATTTTTGCTATCAATGGTTGATCTTCCTTTCTTGAATCCAAGTTGTTTGTCAGATAATTCAGTTCCGGCCTCGAGGTCAACTTTTAATCTAGTTAGAAGAAGTTGTTCCAATAATATGCCAGAGACGTCCAATAGACAGATTGGCCTATACGATCTAGGGTCACCAATCGGTTTATCCCCTTTTCTGACGAAGACTATCTGCTCTCTTCCATCTGACTGGAAAATTTACGGCAACTAACAGTGAGGTCATGGTGTCTTGTACAAATTTAGATTGATTTTGCACGGTTATCTTCACAATCTCATGTGGAACTTCATCTGGGCCTGGCGCTCTACCGATTCTTATTTTCATGCCTGCTGCCTTTAGTTCCTCCGTAGTGAAGGGTGGTGTATTTCTGACTTCGGGCTGTTCCCAACTCAATAAGGGTATGCCGTGCAAACAGTTCCTCGGCCACACGGCACACTTCCTCCATTGTAGGTTTTGCGGCTTAATATTTAGATTTCTCCTAATTTTTTGGTAGGAGTCACCCCATATGTCCCCATCTAGATCGACGCGAAGTTACCTCCAATGTTGTTCTCTCGTCCTATTTATAAGACGACGACGATCCTTTCTTGCAGTCTTATATATTTGGTTTAGCACTTGCATGTTATCACCACATATTTTGTGTTTTCTTTGACGTTGGTAACTTCTCCTGGCAGTTACGCATGCTCTTATGTGCTCGACTTCGTCTGTCCACCAGTACACGGCTTTACTTGTATTGTGTCTTCTTCTTTTTGGCTTTGCATCTTCTACTCAGCATTTGAACTAGAGATTCCGCGTTCGTTGTTTGAACAGTTGATGCTTCTCATATTAGGTGTTGCTTAATCTTCTCTTCATTAAAACGTTGTGTAGTACAGCCAAGCTTACACAAGTACACGTTTTGTTTGAATCTCTGTTTTTCCTTTATTCCATAAAGTATGTACCGGTGGTCGCTCCGACTTACCTTATTCCAAACTCTCCAGCTTTGAAACAAGTTAGATATAGAGTTGGATGAAAATGCAAGGTCTATAATGGACCATGATTTTCCCCTCATTAATATGGGATCATTTCCTTGATTTTGCAGAACCATATCTCTTTCTGCGGCCCAATCTGTAACCATGTTTCCTCTCTTGTCCATATAAAGACATATCCAATAGGGAGACTTTGCGTTGAAATCTCCAGTTATAATCTTTCCCTAATTTTTCTGTTGAAAGGTGTTCTGGCTTACTTCTGCAGGGGATTTGGACAGTTGCTCGATTGTGTCATTTGGGGAAAAATAACAACTGCATATGATAAGTTGTTGCCGGTCCACAGCCGGCAGGATAGTCCTTGCCAGACAAGTACTGTCTCCCCGCAGTACACACATAGTTCATCTGAAGCCCGGCCTATGTTGGGTAAATAATCTCTAAAGCAACCATGGCTGGAACGTGTTTGAGTCAGATGATAACTTATTTCACCGTCATTTCTTTTTATCCAGGTGGAGATGTTCGGAATAAGTAATCTGGCCCTCTATCCTGTTTCCGAGAGCTCCCACCTTTTCTGTCACTGTTCTAGAAGTTCCTCTCTGGCTTTTTTTGATATCCTGTTGTAGTCGGTTTCGTAAAGCTCGCTTCTGCGAGTAGATCCATTGGGAGAATGCCTGCAATGACCAGGGCAGCTTCCCCGATACCGTTCGATAGTTTCGTTCAAAATAGCTGCTAATTTTTTTAGATTTCCATTTGATTACAGATCTTTGGCTCATATTGACGCACCGTACAACATCGTAGCCTGAACTACAAGCTCGTAATTCTGTGATACTTTTGGAGCCCCCTACGTTTGAGACTAGTTGTTGTAAGCCTGCCATAATCCCCATTCCTTTAGCCGCCGCTTCTGTTAAGTGTGCAGTAAACGATAGCCTTTTATCAATCGTTACAACAAGGTATTTTATTTCATGTTTTGGAATTATCATTATGTTTCCGATATTAAATTTTATTGGGCTATGGTTTCTCAGACCTGTAAGCAGAACCGCTTCGGTTTTTTCTGCTGCTAGGTTAAGTTTACTAGATTTCATCCATGCACCGATTTGGTGGCTAACATAGAGACCTTGCTGCGTTCTGGCTGTACAACCAGTGCTATATCGTCGGCGAAACTAATTATTTTTGGCCCCTACTGACAGTTTCATAGTTAGTATTCCGTCATATAGTACGTTCCAGAGGGTAGACCCTAGTATGGAACCCTGTGGGATACCAATACTAACTTAAAGCCCTTCGATCTTTCCAACGCCTTGCAACAACAAGCTCCGATTGCCAAGGTTACTTCCTACCATGCGCAGCAAGCATGGATATAGCTTCATTTTTCAAGCTTTCCATTATATCTCTCTAGCTCGCGCTGTTGAAGGCATTCCTAACGTCAAAGGTTACGAGAGAACACATTTTTCTGGTTCTCTGCGGATTTTTAGAACGGATCTTACAATAAGTAGATATCTCGGAAACGGTTGCAGAAAAAAAATCACGAAAAAATTTGCAAAAAAAATTTTGGCAAAAATTTTCCATCATTTCGTTCGAAAAATACATGCTTTATCGGTTTTTTTCGATTTTTTCGAAAACGGTAAAGAGCAGCGAAATCATTTTGGACACACAGAAACTACATGACAAGACGAACAAGTCCATGTGTAAATTGTCCGGAAATATTCAATAATTCTGCGATAAATTTCAAACTGAAATTTACCTGATTCTCGATTTGTTGAGTAGATATCTCGGAAACGGTTGCAGATAATTAAAAACGGATCGCGGCATCGTTTTCAGAAGGTCATTTTCCAGTAAATACACTAAGATTGTCCGCGGGAGATTCACGAATTTCCGAGATCTACACTAGAGCGCCGAAATTTTACAAAAATGTCTTCAATTTTTGTAGGCGAAAGTGAACCCAAAGAGCTACCGAAATATAATTTGCATATCTGCAATTAGCAGCAAAAATGCTTTCAGAAACGTTTTTAAATTTTGCTGTGACTCAAAAAATAACGATTTTGAAAAAAAAAATTTCTCGCATTTCGCCTTTTCCGCGGTCTAGACTTCCCGAGTCGATGGTATTTCTTAACTGAAAGCTTCCCACGGAATATTATATACGTTCTCCGACTAATTTTGGGACGCTGAATCGATTGGTGAAGACTAGAAGTCTCTGTGGTGAGCGGTTCAAAAGTTATGACAGCGTCAAATCAGTAGGAAATGTGTGATTTTGTTTATTTGTAACTTTAGAGCGAAATAAACTGGAAAACTGTTTTCAGCACTTCGATTTCCTTCGTGTAACCAAGAAAGAAATCAGGAAAAAAAATTGCAAAAAAAATTTCGACAAAAATTTTCCATCATTTCATTCGAAAAATACATATTTTTTCGTTTTTTTTCTATTTTTTCGAAAACGGTACAGAGCAGCGAAATCATTTTGGGTACACAGAAACTACACGGTAAGACGAACAAGTTGATGTATAAATTGTCCGGAAATATTCAATAATTCATCGATTAATTTCAAACTGAAATTTACCCGATTCTCGATTTGCTAAGTGGATATCTCGGAAACGGTTGCAGATAATTAAAAACGGATTGCTGCATCGTTTTCAGAACGTCATTTTCCTATGGATACACTAATATTGTCCGCGGTAAATTCACGACTTTACGAGATCTCCACTAGAGCGCCGAAATTTCATAAAAATTTCTTCAATTTTAGTAGGCGAAAGTGAACCGAAAGAGCTAGCTAATCAGCAGCAAAAATGCTTTCAGAAACGTTTTTAAATTTTGCTGTGACTCAAAAAATAACGATTTTGAAAAAATCGATTTTCTTGCATTTCGTCGTTTCCGCGGCCTAGACTTCCCAAGTCGATGGTATTTCTTAACTGAAAGCTTCCCAGGGAATATTATATACGTCCTCCGACTAATTTTGGGACGCTAAATCGATTGGTGAAAACTAGAAGTCTCTGTGGTGAGCGGTTCAAAAGTTATGACAACGTCAAATCAGTAGGAAATGTGTGAATGTGCACAGCGAAAAAAAATATAAAATTTGTTTATTTGTAACTTTAGAGCGAAATAAACTGAAAAACCGTTTTCAGCACTTCGATTTCCTTCGTGTAAAAAAAAAAAATCAGGAAAAAAAATTGCAAAAAAAAATCGGCAAAAATTTCCATCATTTCGTTCGAAAAATACATGCTTTTTCGGTTTTTTTCGATTTTTTCGAAAACGGTAAAGAGCAGCGAAATCATTTTGGGCACACAGAAACTACACGACAAGAGGAACAAGTCGATGTGTAAATTGTCCGGAAATATTCAATAATTCGTCGATAAATTTCAAACTGAAATTTACCCGATTCTCGATTTGTTAAGTAGATATCTCGGAAACGGTTGCAGATAATTAAAAACGTATTACGGCATCGTTTTCAGAAGGTCATTTTCCTATGGATACAGTAAGATTGTCCGCGGTAAATTCACGACTTTCCGAGATCGCGACTAGAGCGCCGATATTTCATAAAAATTTCTACAATTTTTGCAGACAAAATTGAACCGAAAGATCTAGCGAAATATAATTTGCATATCTGTAATCAGCAGCAAAAATGCTACCAGAAACGTTTTTAAATTTTACTGTGACTCAAAAAATAACGATTTTGAAAAAATCCATTTTCTCTCATTTCGTCGTTTCCGCGGTCTAGACTTCCCGACGCGACGGTATTTCTTAACTAAAAGCTTCCCAGGAAATATTATATACGTTCTCCGACTAATTCTGGGACGCTGAATCGATTGGTGAAGACTAGAAGTCTCTGTGGTGAGCGGTTCAAAAGTTATGACAACGTCAAATCAGTGTGATTGTGTACAGGAAAAAAATATAACATTTGTTTATTTGTAACTTTAGAGCGAAATAAACTGGAAAACCGTTTTAGGCACTTCCATTTCCTTGGTGTAACCAAAAAAAAAATCACGAAAAAAATTAGCAAAAAAATTTTCGACAAAAATTTTCCATCATTTCGTTCGAAAAATACATGCTTTTTCGGTTTTTTTCGATTTTTTCGAAAACGGTAAAGAGCAGCGAAATCATTTTGAGCACACAGAAACTACACGGCAAGACGAACAAGTCGATGTGTAAATTGTCCGCAAATATTCAATAATTCGTCGATAAATTTCCAACTGAAATTTACCTGATTCTCGATTTGCTAAGTTGATATATTGGAAACGGTTGCAGATAATTAAAAACGGTTTGCGGCATCGTTTGCAGAAGTTTATTTTCCTATGGATACACATAGATTGTTCGCGGTAAATTCACGACTTTCCGAGATCTCGACTAGAGCGCCGAAATTTCACAAAAATTTCTTCAATTTTTGCAGGCGAAAGTGAACCGAAAGAGCTAGCGAAATATAATTTGTATATCCGCAATTAGCAGCAAAAATGCTTTCAGAAACGTTTTTGAATTTTACTGTGACTCAAAAAATAACGATTTTGAAAAAATCGATTTTCTCGCATTACGTCGTTTCCGAGGTCTAGACTTCCCGAGACGATGGTATTTCTTAACTGAAAGCTTCCCAGGGAATATTATATACGTTTTCGGACTAATTTTGGGACGCTGAATCGATTGGTGAAGATTAGATATCTCTGTAGTGATCGGTTCAAAAGTTATAACAGCGTCAAATCAGTAGGAAATGTGTGAATATGTACAGTGAAAAAATATATAAAACATTGCTTAATCTTCTCTTCATTAAAACGTTGTGTAGTCTAGCCAGGCTTACACGGGTACAAGTTTTATTTGGATCTTTATTTTTCCTTTATTTCATAAAGTATGTACCGGTGGTCGCTCCGACTTTCCTTATTCAAAACTCTCCAGCTTTCGAACAAGTTAGATATAGAGTTGGATGAAAATGTGAGGTCTATAATGAACCATGAGTTGCTTTGGAACACAGCAGCTTTGGAATAAGTTAGATATAGAGTTGGATGAAAATGTGTAGTCTATAATGGACCAGGAGTTGCCCCTTATGAATGTGGAATCATTTCCTTGATTTAGTTAGACCATATCTGTTTCTGCCGCCCAAAGCGTAACCACGTTTCCTCTCTTATCCATATAGGGAGATTTCCAATAGGGAGACGTTTATTTTATCTAATATAAGCTTTCCTGTTTAGTGTTATTTTCTTCAATTCATCCTTAGCACTTTTTGCCAAAAATGAAAATGAAAATCGATTTCAAATAACGCGATTGTCTGTCTAACAACAATAAAATTATCTGAAAACGTCTCGGTGTTTTTTTTCTGCGCAGAAATTGCGAATTTCATTGTGATTTCGAACAATGAAAACGTTGGAAACAATCAATTTTCTGCAATGTGCAGCCTGCATGAAATTAGTTTTGCAAATTTCTATAGACTGGCATGCATACTACAACTTGTTTTAATTGTTCGCCAAAAATTAAAAGCAACGGTATTGTCTGTGTAGATATGACTATCTAGTCTTGTCTGTTTCGCCTTTCAATGCGGGAGACCCGAGTTCGAATCCTGGTCGGGGAAGGCGACATCTAGGACGGTTTTCATTAACCGCCCGGGCTGCCCTCCCTGAATGAATGCAAAATATGCGATATCGGGGTGGCGCATATCAAAAGCCAAAGTGGATTAGGAGGTTTAGTCTTGTCTGTTTAGTCTTATTATAAAAACTAATATCAAGAATATATAAATGAATTCAATCGACCTTTTTACGGTTAATTAAAATGCGGGAATATGAAAGTATCGGGCATATATTTAGTTATACGTCAAAGAGTTCGGGCACATTTTGAAGTGCACATGGCGGAAATTGACAGATGCACATAAAAAAATTTAAACTATGAAAAGGTCTATTGAATTTATTGTAGCAAAGCATTAATGAGAGGTTATGAGAAACCGTTTCTGAACAAAGAAATTTAGTGCGTAAAAGCCATTTAATATTTGCCAAAATGAGATTCCCATTGTATGTTAATCAGCGTAAAATTGGCGGAATCTCCGAAAACAAAAGCACACAACTAATTCGCAAAAATTAAGACGGAGAAACTGTGCGAAAATGTATGCAAATTAGGATTTTAAATTAAGCAACACTTTCTACTTTTCGTGTCTGCTACCAGAAAATTTGAATGAAATCGGTTTCGCAACATCGAATTTGGAACCATCTATTAACTAACTAATCACTTTGATTAGACACACTTTGTCACTAACTAGGCTAACTTTAATGCTTCAGCTCTCCTCACCTATTGTTAAACAAAGTTATAATTTATACGTCGGTCTAGTCTTCTCTGTCTAATCTTGTCTATCTAGTCTTGTCTGTTCAATCTACACTTTGTAATATTTAATCTTGCCTAAATTATCGAATTGTATTAGTTTACCTAGACATTCCAACCCGTCAAAACGACAAATTCGTGAACCCGTCGTACCCCTACGTCCGCGGGAGCGGCAACAACATCGGATCCGGCTACGCGGACGACAGGACGTCGGATTTGGGGCGCCGCTGCTCCGAGCGGCTGGAGGACGCCCTGGAGGACATCCGGCGGCGCCAGGCCGTCCGCGAGAAGACTCTCCACCTGGACGGCTACTCCCTCCACCAGCAGCTCCGCTCGGCCCCCTACGACATGTACGTCACGGACATGAGGGTCCGTCTACCCTCTTCGAACAGCTGGGTCAGAGTCGACAACTGCAGGTAAAATAAATAACAAAGATTTTAGTAGGGAAAAATTTCATGTTCTGGATGCTTCTCACCTTTCAATCAAGTTTTAATCTGATTTTAATCATAGTTTCGTGAAAAAAATCACGGTTTGTCCGGGGATTGAACCCGAGATCTCAGGTATAGCGAGCGGATGCGTTCACCATTACACGACTGTAACCACGAATAGATTATAGAGATTATTAATAGATTATAAATAGATAATAGAATAAGTAGTCAAGAGAAGACAGATAAAACTAGATTAGATATAGATTATTAATAGATAATAGATAATTAGATAGATAAGTCTAGACTTTCAGTATACCTTGATGTTTTTGATTTCGTTTTGTTGCAGGTATAATCCAAGGAATAACAGTTTAGAGACACGATTGCTGTTCAATGATCTCACGATAAGCGGAAGAGTGGCTTTGTTCAACGAGGACGAGCTGGAAAGGGAGCCGGTTCGTCCCAACCCAGACGATTCTTGCAACATGATCTTGAGGCTAAGACGAGCTGGAATTGGGTGAGGCTATGTCGGATTGTACTCAGTTTGTTATTCATGCAGGCTTGATAACTCAAGATTCAAGCTAGATATCTCAAGATTCAAACTAAACATTTCAAGAAACTGACTACTGGGGTGAAAATATCAAGATTCAAACCTTTCAGTTATTCAGCTAGACCGAGATATCTCAGCATTCTGACTAGATATCTTAAGTTTCAACCTTGATATCTCAAGTTTTAACCTAGATAACTTAACGTAACCTAACCGTGATACTTATTACTCCACAACTCTATCAAGAGAATCCGAAAATATCGCAAGATCATCTGCGAAGGCTAGGCAGTCTACTGTAAGTTCCATGTTTCTGCATCCCATCTTCCACTCCTTTGTTGTTTATTTTTTTTATATTTGGGGAAGGAGGGGAAAATACCTTTACGTAAGACCCCCGATCCATCATGCCTCCAAAAGAGCATGATGGCCTCAAGAAGTGTGGGACTCCTCACCCGGCTTGATGTTAGCACCGGTCCTACCCACTAAAAACCACCCCCCTTTTCGCCTGAGACAGAGCAGAACCGCGCGAGCATTACTTCACCCTGTCCCCTATGTACCGGCTCTGAGGTATTGATCAGTTGATCCGTCACCATTCAATTGTCTTTTTGAATTATAGCTTCCGTGTTTGTTTCACTTTATTTGAGTTTATAAATTTCACTACTATTAAGTTAATGTCTGATCACGATTCAGCTTCGAGTAGATTACTGTCTGTAAACAAATAGAACACGCAAAAATAACAATATAAAATATGTCTAACATAAGGCGCACAAATAACATTAGTATATAAAGAACAGTTTAACTTAAAGCTCACAAAATAACTAGTAGCATTAATATCTAAGTAAAAAGTTAAGGTCTAGTTGTCCATAAAAATTTTGCTTTCAATAGTCATCCAGGACTCTTTCATTCTCACGGGAGCGCTCCGCATCGATCTTCTTCGTCAAAACTTCTCTTGTGAAAAGGCGGACAGCATCCCATTCTGCAGGGGCTCGCAGTAACGTTCTTCCGATATCTCGGCCGTTTCTGCATCTGCCTGTAATTTGTTCCATAATTGTTCTCTCTGTGGACCAAGCTACGCAATTTGTGAGTGTGTGACAAGCATCGTCTAATGCGTTGTCACAATGATGACACCCCGGCGCAATCTCCTTTTTAATGCGGTGTAAATATGTCCCAAAACACCCATGACCTGTGAGTGCCTACGTCATATAGTGATCAACCTCACCGTGTCTGCGCGAGTACCATAAATTGACATCTGGTATGATCTCACGTGTCCATATGCCCTTTTGGCCCTCCTGCCACTCTCGCTGCCATGTCTCCAGAGTTCTTTCCCGCTCTTCCTTCTTAACTCTGGCCTTGCGTATTGGTTCTTCATTTACTCTCATCTCTTTTTGTCGCTAGTGAATGCGCTTCCTCTCACTCGCTAGAAGGTGCAAGGGAGGAATGCTGGCTAGCACTAAGACCGCCCCGGTCGCCACTGTGCGGTACGCTGAAGTTACTCTAATAGCGGCCAGCCTCTGTATAGATATCATAGTCTGTCTGTTCCTCGCCACAGATAGGCCACCGCACCACACAGGCGCAGCGTATGATAATACCGAGTGCACCACACTCATCAACAACAGTCGTTTGAAATGTTTTGCTCCCCCCACGGTCGGCATTATTAGCGCTAGCGCCTGTGCCTTCATCAACGCCTTCTCCGCAGTCTTCGCTTTATGTTTACTGAAATTTAGCTTTTCGTCAATTATAACCCCGAGATATTTCATGGTTTTTTTATTTTGTATTTCCCCTCCATTAATTGTGATTTTTGGTGCACGGATGGTACGTCTTCTACTTAGTAGTATAGCCTCGCTATTATTATTAACCGCAACTTCTAATCCCACACTCGCGAGCCAATGTAATGCAGTATTCACCGCCTCTCCCAGTACCATCTCTAACAATTCAGGCGTCCGCGCCGTTGCTATGACAGCAACGTCGTCTGCAAAACCCACCAAAGTTGCACCATCTGGCATGTTAACTCGTAGAAGGTCATCAATACATAATGTTCCACAGGGTTGCAAGTATCATGCGCTCAAGCAGCTTGCCCATCGTGTCAATCATACACAGTGGTCGATACGAGTCCGCTGTGCCCTTAGGTATAAGTACAAGACGTTGTCTCTTCCACCGGGGATGGAAGCTTTTCCTATGCAGGTTGACGTTGTAAGCTGAAAGGAGGACTTCCGGAGCACTAGCTACCGTAGCCACGACCGCCTCATTTGGGATACCATCTATTCCTGGCGCCTTGCCAGATGACAATCTATTCGCTGCTCCTCTTCTGTGAAGTCTGGGGGATCCTCTTCGACTTCGCCCGCAGCGTCCCAGGTTTGTCCCTCATGATTCGGGAACAGTTTATCAATTATTCGTTCCAATTCGATAGGATCTTTTGTTACTGGTTGTAATCTGCGTCCTAGTCGTCCTGTAACAATACGGTAGGGGAGTCCCCAGGGGTCTTCATCGACAGCTTCTTGCATTTCTCTCCAGCAGGCCTCCTTGCTACTCTTAATAGCAAGGCGGAACTGTTTCCTCATGGCCTTGTGGTCCGCCACAAGATTATCAGCCTCCTGGTTACCAGATGTCCTGGCTCGTTGTGCCTTGCGCCTTGAACGTAGGCATTCGCGTCTCAAAGCCGCCAGATTTGCAGACCACCAAAACACGGGCGTCTTTTTTCCAATCCCAGATCTTCTGGGCATCGACGCGTCGCATGCTCTTTCCACAGCCGTTATAACAGCCATGACTAAGTCTTCTGGTTGGGAACGCCTGATTTTTCTTGCCTCCTCACATATGCTTGTTGTAAAGGCTTTTTTTGTCCATTTTGCTGGTTGCCCAGCCCCTTGTCTGAAGTTGTGGTCTCAATCTTCTAGTAACCGGCTCATATCTACTGTATGTTATGTAACGGTGGTCACTCAGAGTTACCCCGCCTCTCACTTTCCATCCGCAAATAAGTTGAGCAAGCCCCGCACTGGCAAAGGTCACGTCAATTACCGAAGCCGAGTCCGTGCTCTCTCGGACCCTGGTCGGTACTGTTCCTTCATTAAGGGGACGTATATCAATTTTAACTCTCACCATTAACTCTGCCAGTAGAAGTCCCCTGGCGTCTGTGCGAGACGAACCCCATTCCGTGCATTTCGCATTGAAGTCTCCCGCAATCAGTACTTCACCTCAGTACTTCACTTCATCAGTTGACCGAATGCTTGCTTCCAGATCATCTAAATGTGCGCCGAAATTCTCTAAGGTGATGTTGGGCGACAGGTAGCAGCAGTAGGTTCTAACTCCCGAAGCTCTTTGTTGTTCATTTCATTTAACCTAACCTAACCTTGATACTTATCACTCCACAACTCTATCCAGAGAATCTGACAATATCGCGAGATCATCTACGCAGGCTAGGTCATGTTTCTGCGTCCCATTTTCCACACATGTTGTTTATTTCCTTGCGCCACTTACGGATGACGCCACTTTTCTCGAGTACGAAGCTGCAAAGCAAAGGTGAGAGCTCATCTCTCCGCCTTACGCCTGTTCTGATTTCGAAGGCATCTGAAATCTGCTTGAACGCACAGGAGTTGCAGTCCTTGAATCCCATCCAGATCCTGAGTCCCAAAGGAATCAGGACTGGAGGAGGGGCTCTAAATGGGTAAGTATACCAACGTTTAGAGGAAGAGGGTGGGCCCCACCTCTCAGAGACGAAGGTCGCAGTACAAGTCGTCACCACCAATACTACAAGGCATCTGAAATCTGCTTGAACTCACAGGAGTTTCAGTCCTTGAATCCCACTCAGATCCTGAAATTCCTAAAGGAATCTGGACTGGAGGAGGCGCTCTAAACGGGTAAGTATACCAACGTTTAGAGGAAGAGGGTGGTGGCCCACCTCTCAGAGACGAAGGTCGCAGTACAAGTCGTCACCACCGATACTACAATCTACAAGGCATCTGAAATCTGCTTGAACGCACAGGCGTTGCAGTCCTTGAATCTCACCCAGATCCTGAAATTCCTAAAGGTATTAGGACTGGAGGAGGCGCTCTAAATGGGTAAGTATACCAACGTTTAGAGGAAGAGGGTGGGGCCCCACCTCTCAGAGACGAAGGTCGCAGTACAAGTCGTCACCACCAATACTACAATCTACAAGGCATCTGAAATCTCTCCCTTAAATTGCACTCTGGATTTTGCGCTACTTAAGATCTGCTGAATTATCGATGTTGTTTTGTCGTCCAAACCCAGATCTTTCAAGATTTGTATTAAGGTACATCGATCGATTGAGTCGTACGCTTTCCTAAAATCGACGAAGGTT
This sequence comes from Phosphuga atrata, assembly GCA_944588485.1. NCBI lineage: Eukaryota > Metazoa > Arthropoda > Insecta > Coleoptera > Silphidae > Phosphuga > Phosphuga atrata. The sequence goes on along the minus strand of OX155903.1, from coordinate 49,458,911 downwards.
TACCACAAACTGTTTATTCCTGAGCTTCAGATATGAAAGGATCAATTTTAAGTTCATAATCTGTTCAGCACATGCATGCCCTTTCCTGAATCCACCTTGGTATTCTCCCAACTGTGGACCAATCTTCGGCCCAATTTAAAACTAACCTAACCTAAACTAACCTTGATACTTCAAGTTTCAACCTAGATATCTTAAGATTCAGCCAAAATAGCTGAAAAGCAGCAAAATCTAACCTAAACTAACCTTGATACTTCAAGTCAAATGACTTGATACTTCAAGTCAATAGCTGAAAAGCAGCAAAACCTAACCTAAACTAACCTTCATACTTCAAGTTTCAACCTAGATATCTTAAGATTCAGCCAAAATAGCCGAAAAGCAGCAAAACCTAACCAAATCTAAACTAACCTTGATACTTCAAGTCTCAACCTAGATATCTTAAGATTCAATCAAATTCAAAAAGCAGCAAAACCAAACCTAACCCAAATTAACCTTGATACTTCAAGTTTTAACCTAGATATTTTAAGATTCAACCAAAATAGCTGAAAAGCAGCAAAATCTAACCTAGCCTAAACTAACCTTGATACTTGAAGTTTCAACCTAGATATCTTAAGAAAAGCAGCAAAACCTAACCAAACCTTGATACTTCATGTTTTAACCTAGATATCCTAAGATTGAACCAAAATAGCTGAAAAGCAGCAAAACCTAACCTAAACTAACCTTGATACTTTAAATTTCAACCTAGATATCTTAAGATTCAGCCAAAATATCTAAAAATTCAGAACATGCATTCATTCAATTTTATATTTACAGTTTCCACACTGAGCCGATTCGTCGCGAAAGGGGCCAATTCAACGTGCGCACCGACTCGCACTTCCTCGAGCCCGGCTTCATCAGCGTCTACGCCTACGGCTGCGACAGGCGCCTCCGACTTCGAGAACACCGCCGCGACTACAGAGACGAGGAGGACGACGAGGACCTGTCCAGGGAGATGGAGGACATCTTCCTTAAGGGCATCCGGTCCCTCTTGACCAGCTATATGGAGAAAGAACTCCAACCGGCCATCAAGGAAACTCTGATGACCAACATGGGTTACACATTATCGTACGGATAGAATAAACATTATCTAGTTTTAAAAATCTAGCCTCTAATAGATTCAGTCTGTAATTTCCTGTATCTAGCAGATTCAGTTTATAATTTCTTGTATCTAGTAGTACATCATCATACAGCCCTCTGCGTTCACTGCTGGACATGAGCCTCCATTTCTTTCTGTCTTGATCCTCGCGCATCCAGGCTCGCCCTGTTCTCTTGATATCATCAGTCCACCTTGCGAGGGTTTTCCTCTACTTCGCCACTATCTGTTCTTGATTCGACTGCGGCTTCGAAAACACCGGCGAAACTACAGAGACGAGGAGGGCGACATGGACCTGTATTGTGAGATGGAGGACATCTTTCTCAAGGGCATCCGATTCCTCTTAACCAGCTATATGGAGAAAGAACTCCAACCGGCCAACAAGGAAACTCTGATGACCAATGTGGGTTACACACTATCTTCCGGATAGAATAAACATTATCCAGTTTTAAAACTAGTCTCTAATGGACTATCTATAATTTCTTGTATCTAGCAGATACAGTCTGTAATTTCTTGTACCCAGTAGTACACAGCCCTCTGCGTCCACTGCTGGACATGGGCCTCCATTTCTTCCTGTCTTGGGCCTCTCGCATCCAGGTTCCTCCTGTTCTCTTGATATCATCAGTCCACCTTGTGAGTAATAACATCAGTCCACCTTGTGAGGCTTTTCCTCTACTTCCCCTATCGGCGCTTGACTCGACTGCGGCTTCGAGAACACAGGCGAGACTACAGAGACGACGAGGACCTGTCCAAGGAGATGGGGGATTTCTTCCTCAAGGGCGTACGATCTTCATCACAGCTTTCCACTGCTGTCCATAGGCCTCCGTTTCTTTCTGTCTTGGGCCTCTTACATCCAGGCTCCCCCTGTCTTCGTGATATAATCAGTGCACCTTGTGAGAGCTTTCCTCTACTTCGCCTATCTGTTCTTGACTCGACTGCGGCTTCGAGAACACCGACGAGACTATAAAGACGAGGAGAGGATGACGAGTTCCTGGGAGTTGGAGGATATCTTCCTCAAAAGCATACGATCCCTCTTGACCAGCTACATGCTGAAAGAACTCCAACCGTACATCAAAGAAACTCTGATGACCAACATGGGTTACACACTATCTTACGAATAGAATAACATTATCTAGTTTTAGAACTAGTTTCTAATAGATTCAGTCTGTAATTTCCTGTATCTAGCAGATACAGTCTATAATTTCTCCTATCTAGTAGATCATCATACATTCTTCTGTGTCCACTGTTTGACATAGACCTCCATCATTTCTTTCTGTCTTGGGTCTCTCGCATGCAGGCTCCCCTGTTCTCTTGATATCATTACACCACCTTGTGAACCTTTCACTTATCTGCTCTCCACTCCAGGAGCCTCTTGCTCTCCATCTCCCATTCAGGTCATGTGATCGGCCCAGTTCCATTTTAATCTTGCAATGCACATTACCACATCTATCTGTCCTCTGTTTCTCCTATCTGTTCTTGGCCTCCACTCCAGAAGTTTCTTGGTCCACCTACCATTCGGACTCTATGCCCGGCCTTAAACTAAACCAATGGCGCCTTCTCCCACAGCCTACACTTATGCTTGGTGTCTTGATCTTAGCCTCAAGTGTAGGGGAGCCCTTACAGTTTTTAACGTGGATGGCGAACCATTAATCGGGGGGGTTTCGTGGCAGATTTTTACTGCGATGACTTTGCCTTCTACAGGAGAACAGTAGCTTATTTTTCACAATGTCCAGGATTTGAACCCGGGACCTGCGGCTTCGAAGTCTAACACCTTGACTATTAGGCCACCACCGCCTCAATGCCAGGCCCAGTTTCATTTTAATCTTCCAATGCACATTACTGCATCTGCGACTTCTATTGCTCGGCGTAGGTCTTTGTTTTTGATTTGGTTCGTAGCGACAGGCCTACCATCTTTCCATCTTGCATTGTGCAATTTGGAGCTTTCCTTTGGATGCGATGGTCAATGTTGCAGTTTCAGTGCCGTCGTCATCAGTGCTGTAGGTCGACTAGTAGTGCTGATCTAGTAGATTTTTTTTAATTAAATTTTATTTAGTTGTCTATATTCTATTATGTATTTTGTATCTATACTCAGACCGGCGAGAGAATGCAGCTGTATGAGGGGGCGAGAGACTGAGGTACGCGCAGGTTAGTTTGAGTTAAGAGATATGGGCCAGTTTTTCAAACACGGACAACACCACGCATTCGGAATAATTTGGTGCTATGCTCATCACAATGCTAAACTCGTAGAGACGAGATGACTTCTCTCGCCGGTACGGGTAGATGTCTATCTAGTCTTGTTGATTGTAATTTCTATATAGCCTTGCCTGTTGTATTTCTTGCTATTTGTAATTTGTGATTGTTTGAACCAAATTGTCTTTGAAGACAAAACTTTGTTTTTTATTTGTTTCTTGTTGTTCTTGTAAATATTTTGAAAAATATAAAATATTATTTTTGAAGATGCGTGTTTTTTGGTCCTTCTGTTGTCGAGGACAACGTTTGGCCTGCATTTCCTGAAAGAAAATTGTTGTTTCCTGAAAAAAAAAAGTTTAATAAATGGACTATTAGAAACACAAAATTTTACAAATCTGCTGAAAAGAAAATGCTATTAATAAATAATGCAAGGTGTTTCAAAATATGTCCTAACACTTCGAATGACCAGTAAAACATTATTTCTGATTGTAAATAACCCTAAGCGAAGCAACTTTAAATATTTTTGCAGTTTCCAGAATTCGAGTTGTCTATCATTTGTGTGTGTTTTCTAGTTTCTTTAGTATTTACATTAAGGGATAAGGCGCTTAGAAGGTTGTATACAGGTGGTCAGGCCGACATGGCCTGCAGAATGGAGTTAATGTAACAGTAATTGCTGTGGTTGTTTAGTCCCCTTGGTTGCAGACTCGTGATTTTATGGTCAACCTTGTAATTCGCTAAAATTTTTATAAAAACGAACATTAAAAACCAATCGGAATACAGTATAATCTCGATAATCCGACATATATGGGACCAGACAACCGCAGGATTATAAGAAAGTGTGGTGAGAGGGAAGAGCGCGAGCGCTCTCCAGATTGCCGGATTAGTGAACTTGTCCGATTAATCAACGGCCGAATTACTGAGATTATACTGTAGTTTAAAATCGTAAATTGACCAGTCATCTGATAATAATTTGGATCGTCGAATTCTTGTACGTTGTGAGTAGTCGGAACTAAATTAATTGCTTTGCTCTTAACAACCTTGACTTCAACGTCGCTTGCCTTATTAATCGCACTGTTGTCTCCAACAGCCGCCTCAACAACTCCGCCGCGTTTATTGAACAGACTGGCCCACGACCTCCCACCGTTATCTGCCTCCTTGGCATCACCGTTCATCAATTCATGTTCTACATTTTCTTCTTCCGCTATCGAAATAGCAACGTCTTCAACAACGCAACCCTGCTGCTCATAAACCTCCTGATAATTATTATGCGGGGGATAGTAACTCGGATAGTTTACCGGATATTGGATATTTACCACTGGGACCATGGGGACGGGAGCGGCGACTACGGGGACGATTGGGGCTACAATTGGCGGTTGGTACTGGAAGGTCGTTGGAAACCGTGGGAGATGTTGTGGATAGGTCGGCTGGGGGATAGACTGTCGGCGGGATGGGACTCACATGGTTGGGATGACAACAGGCGGCTGATACTGACTGTAGGTCCTCTGCGGCAACACGGGCGTTTGAACGGTACAACCTGAAAATTATTTAAACGGAATTTTATAAGGAATCGTCGATAACGGAAGCGAGTTTTACGTGGCTCGCTTGGCACCGGTGACGGTGGTTGTGGTTGCTGCTGTACGATAGTCTTGTTCCAAGGCCCCTTTACGGTGGAGACTTTCTTGGCGATAGTCAAAGTGCTAGTAAATTTTTTTTAGACACCCTGTATATTAAAGGAATGAAATGAAAAAATATATTTTTCTGAAAAAGAAAATTGTTAGGATTTCCTGTAATAAAAATTAAATGTTTTTGCCTGAAACGGTTTGGAGAAAAGAAATGTGAAAAAAATTAAATCAAAAATCAATTCAATTATTAATAAATATTAAAAAAAAATAATAAACAGAAAAGCATAATAAATTGGTATGGCGCAATAATAAAACACGAAAAACTACGAATATTTCTTTTGTATAAGTTATAGTAAATAATTTTCCACATATCATCTTCACATCACCAAAGAAAAAGAAAAAACTTTTTACACAAATCATCTCCAAAATCTAAACCTCGCTCTCTTCCCTTGTCATTAAACCTATTTAACAATTAAATATTGTATTATCGGGAACATTATCCTTTAAATTTACACATAAGATTATATATTCAATGGACACATTTATAACAATTTAAAAAGATTGTTTTTCCTTAATAAAAAAAAATTATTTGTAATTATAATAATACGAATACATTATATCATCCATTCAAACATCTAAAAGTAAAAACCGTAAATAAAAACCGTCACACAAAAATGTATAAATATATAGATCGAGGATATTTTAAAAAGATAGTTTTAAACTAAATGCATGATATAACATATTCCATCCGCAACATTTCAACTCTACTTGCTCCTCACAGTGTCGCTTCTCCTATAGAACAATAAATAAGGTACTCTGGTACCATGAGGTTTTAGTACTTGATCTTCTTGCACAGTCTTCACAGCCGCATCGTCGTACCGTATCCAGCTCGCATAACCCACATGATAAGCATCCGTGATAAAATGACCTTTCGTCGCTTCTTTACCGTCATGGTAAACCACCGCAAACAATTTATATTGCTTTTCTTTCGCTTGATAATTTGTCTTCGACGATAACAATTCTACAAGAAAACAATGACAATAAATAACATCCTCAAGAATAAATCATTCTTACTGGAGTCGATTTTGAGGTCGACGGGGAACTCCAAAGCCTTAACGATCTTCGTGCATCCGTCCAATTTGAAATCGAAACATTTCAAGTGGAGCACCAGCACGACAGGCAGCTCTTCAATTGTCACCTGTTGCCAAGCCTCCACTTCCTGATTCGTTTTCGAGGACGTAACTCCTTCCAATTGGTTCTTACTCACCAGAGCCTCAAGGGCTTCTCTAACTGTATTAACTTTCTAAAAAAAAAAGATAAAATTTAAAGAAGAAATAAAAGAAAATGATCTTGAGAATTAGGCGATTTCCATGAAATTTTCCAAAAATCTTTTCTGGATGAAAACAATTCTTTTTTCTACCTCAATGTTCAATTGAAGTGTGAAAAATGGTTGAATATTGTCTGTGATTTGGTCTCCAGCTCTGTAAAGTCTCGACCGTATGTGTCCACCAAAGATATCACTGATCGGTGTCTTTGTAATCTCCGTCCTCCTCGTAACGCGCCCCTTATTCTTTGGACCAATCTCCTATCACAAAAAACAAAAATCAATTCAAAATTCACAAACAACAAAAAAACCCTTCTCACATGCCACTCCCTATCCTCACCGCCCTCTTCCTTCTCAACCTCCTCCTCAATTTCCTCCTCTTCCTGAACCAACTTTATAAGCTAAAAACAAACAAAATAACAAAACTAAGTTATATACTCCTATTAAATTATTACTTCTAGCATTTCATCGTTGAGACCGTTGAGGAGACAACCGAGAAATTCTTCGGCATCCTCCTGCCTGCCTTCGACGATGAAAGAGTCGCTTCTGATGCCGTTGAGGACCTTGTAGATCCAGAAGGGTTCGAACGGCCGGTCGCAGTTTATCGAGACGGTTTGTTCTTTTTTCTGCAGCTTCGGATCGACTCTGCGAGTGACCCTCTGACCGGGCGGCAAGTGTTGAAATTCGTTCACGAACTTAACCCTAAGCGAAGCAAATTTAAATATTTTTGCGGTTTTAGGAATTTGAGTCGTCTTACATGTTGTCTATCATTTGTGTGTGTTTTCTAGTTTCTTTAGTATTTACATTGAGGGATAAGGCGCTTAGAAGGTTGTATACAGGTGGGCAGGCCAACATGGCCTGAAGAATGGAGTTAATGTAACAGTAGTTGCTGTGGTTGATCAGTCCCCTTGGTTGCAGACTCGTGATTTTATGGTCAACCTTGTGTTTCGCTAAAATTTCTATAAAAACGAACATTAAAAACCAATCGGAATACAATATAATCTCGATAATCCGACACATATGGGACCAGACAACCGACGGATTATAAGAAAGAGTGTTCGAGCGCTCTCCAGACTGCCGAATTAGTGGACGTATCGTCCGATTAACCAACGGCCGAATTACCGAGATTATACTGTAGTTTAAAATCGTAAACTGACCAGCCATCCGATAATAATTTGGATCGTCGAATTCTTGCACGTTGTGAGTAGTCCGAACTAAATTAATTCCTTTGCTCTTAACAACCTTGACTTCAACGTCGTTTGCCTTATTAATCGCAACGCTGTCTCCAACAGCCGCCTCAACAACTCCGCCGCGTTTATTGAACAGACTGGCCCACGACTTCCCACCGTTATCCGCCTCCTTGGCATCACCGTTCATCAACTCCTGTTCTACATTTTCTTCTTCTTCCGCTATCGAAATAGCAACGTCTTCAACAACGCAACCCTGCTGTTCATAAACCTCCTGATAATTATTCTGCGGGGGATAGTAACTCGGATAGTTTACCGGATATTGGCTATTTACGACTGGGACCATGGGGATGGGAGCGGCGACTACGGGGACGATTGGGGCTACAATTGGCGGTTGGTACTGGTAGGTCGTTGGAAACGGTGGGAGATGTTGTGGATAGGTCGGCTGGGGGTAGACGGTCGCCGGGATGGGACTCACATGGTTGGGGATGACAACAGGCGGCTGATACTGACTGTAGGTCCTCTGCGGCAACACGGGCGTTTGAACGGTACAACCTGAAAATTATTTTAACGGAATTTTATAAGTAATCGGCGATAAGGGGAAGTGAGTTTTACATGGTTCGCTTGGCAGCGGCGGCGGCGGTTGTGGTTGCTGCTGTACGATAGCCTTGTTCCAAGGCCCTTTTACGGTCGAGTCGCGGATTTGCAAAAAGGACAGAATCCAATTCTTCTCGTCTTCCTCCACTCCGCTCAAATCCAGAAATTGGACATTATACTGTAATTCATTCAGATATAATAAGGATTAATTAGACTAAAAGGACATGATTATAGATATGGTGGTGACGACTTGTACTGCGACCTTTATAGATCTATTGTACCCCACCCTCCTCCTCCAAGCGTTGGTGTACTTACCCAATTAGAGCGCCTCAAAAGGACATCATAAACAAGCACAAATGGTTTTGTCTAGTCTTATCTAGTCTTATACAGTCTTCTCAATTTTTGACTAATCTTGTCTAGTCTTATCCAGTCTATTTTATGTCTAGTAGTTCCCATTCTTGTCTAGTCTTATCTGGTCTGGTATTGCCTTTCCTAGTTTAGATTTGTATAATGTTGCCTAGTCTTATGTAGTATCGTATTTCTAGTCTTACCTAGTCTTGTCTGGTCTGGATAATTGCAGTTTAAAATCAGGACACTCTTAATTTGTCACCCTTTACTTAGTATGCAAATAATACTTAGTATTGTTGGATGGTATAAACAAGTTGATTAGGTTAGGTTAGGCAAGTCTTGCCTGTTTTGTCTGCACTTGACTTGCCTTGCTTAGTCTAGATTTTTCTAGTCTTGCCTAGTCTTATCTAGTCTAGTTTTTCTAGTCTTATCTAGTCTAGTTTTTCTAGTCTTATCTAGACCTGTCTGGCCTTGATAATTGCAAAATGCTAGCAGAAACACTAGGAGAACTAGGCCAGGACATACGACGTAAAGGGAAGAAAGTATTAATAGCTGGGGACTTTAAAGCCAAGTCCCAATATTGGGGATAGCCAAAGGTGGATAAGAGAGGCGACCTGGTCATGGACTGGGCAGGTGAACTAGACCTTGTTTTACAAAACAAAGGAGCTGCATGCACGTTCATTAGAGGAAAATTCCTAATCTATAATAGACCTTACTTTCTCAACAATAAGCCAATCCAATATGATCCAAGACTAGGCGGACCTCGAGAGAGAAATCCTAAGTGATCATCGATACATTCTGTACAGCGTAAAAGAAGGCACAAAACAGATATGCCAGAGAAGAATTATAGGATGGAATCTTGATAAGGAGAAAATTGCAATAAATCTTGCAATAGAAATAGCAAGAACATACAAAGGAAGCGTGGATACGCTAGTAGACGAAATGACGAAGGCATGTGATGCCACTCTAATAAAGAAAAGAGAAAAAAAATTGGTGTATTGGTGGAACGATGAAGTTCCTAGCATGAGGGCTGCATGTTTCCCTGCAAGAAGGAAATTCCAGCGCAAACGAATTAAAAACGAGGAGGATGCCCAAGACCTGCAAAAACTCTAGAAGAAATCAAATAAGGATCTGCGCGACCTAATAGACAAGTCAAAACGGGACCACTGGAAGAAACTCTGCGAAGATCTTGACAATAATATATGGGCAGACGCCTTCCAAATCTGTAAAAAAAGCTTAAAATCAAACCCCCAAGCGTACAAATTACGATGGAGGAAATACTTCAGGTGGCTGAAGCTCGCCACGAGCCTTCCCTTTGGAAACAACTCAAAGTAATGGAAACACCAATATTCAACGAAGATGAACGCAACAAATCGTATACGTAACGAAACACCGCCAGGACTAGACGGCGTGCCACCACAAGTGATGAAGATCATCGCCCAGCATCACCGTATGTTTACTCTTGAAGTAATGAACGTTCTCCTAACTATATGAAACTTAAAAAAAACAGATAAATGGAAACGTTCAAGACTAGTTCTAATTAAGAAAGGAGAGAAACCAATTAGGGAACCATCGTCATATAGGCCTCTACGTATACTAGACGTGTCAGGAAAATTGCTGTAAACACTCGAACTAACAAGACTCAAAAGAAGCTTGATGCCGGACTGGGGTTATCCGACAGGCTGTACGGTTTTAGAAAAGACAGATCAACCTATATAACCTATATCCGCAGTCGAAGCGGTTTTAAAGATCGCAGAGAAAGCTAGAACAGGCAAGGAAAATTTGCGCTTTAATAACTTTTGATGTGCGTAATGCGTTTAATACAGCCAATTGGGAAATAATAATGGGTGAACTGATAAAGATACGCACAGCTCCGTATTTGTTATGGATGATAAAAAGTCTCCTAATCAACAGGAAATTAGTGCTGCAAGCCCAAAATGAGATGGTCGAAATAGAGGTAAGTTATGGGATTCCTCAGGGCTCTATATTGGGTGCTACACTGTGGAACCTCTTATACGACGTCATCCTAAGAACTAAACGGCCAGAGGGCGCCTCATTAATTCGATTCGCAGACAACTGGGCGCTTGTGGTAACTGCCCAAAACCAATAATGAGTACAGCAATTCGTGTAATAGACACAGTATCACAGTGGATTGCGTCTAAGAAACTTAAATTGGCGCCTGAGAAAACGAAGGCAGTGCTACTGTCAGGACAAAGAAAAATAAGACCAATAAAATTTAAAGTAGGAAGCACACAAATCGTCCCCAAATCACATATTAATTACCTGGGTATTATAATTGATAAAGGGCTAACAATCATTGCACACCTTTTTTTTGTGGGGGTCATTTGGCTGCAAAGCCTTTCTGCACGGTGACCAACTTGATCTATTGTGCTTGACCCTACTACAATTGGTCTCCCAGGAATTCAACATCGTGAACGAAGTCTAAGATATTCCTGAGAGGCTTGCTACCAAGATGGTCATTCTTGTGATCCCGAAGTGGCCAAGCCTTATGTGTCCTAGCGCTACACAAGTGCACATGATTCACATAATCTACAGGCAACTTCCTCTGCCTTTCCCATTTTGTATAGGTGATATCTCACCGGACAATGTCCTGTGAGTATACCTTTTTTTTTTTTTTTTTTTTTTTTTTTTTTTAATGGTTTGGGGGAAGCTCGACCAGCCTGTGTGTGAGGCTCTCACTCACAAAACCCCTTCTTCCACTTGGCTATAGAGACCAGCACCCCGGTATTGCTTGTGCATTCCTTCAGGGTGGGCAGCCCGGACAGTTGTTACCGCCCTAGTTTGTTGAGAGTTTTAATTTTGCTTCTACTCTTGAGATTTTGCTAGGTGGCTGCCTGGGCAGCGCCTTCTTCGGTCTCTTTCTGGGTGATAATGCTAATGATGAAATTGGAGATTGCTTTCCAGTGGGGTTTTTTTACCCCACCTTTTTTTTTGTTCTCATCAGTTCTCCTATTTCCGAAGTTGCCAGGCGTCTGTCGTTTTCCCATCTCTCGCAGAAGAAGAAAGTATGTTCAGCGGTGTCTGGCTGGCCACAGTAGCAGCACTCCTCTGTCTCAGCGACCTTGAACCTGTGTAGGTAGGCTCTAAAGCATCCGTGTCCGCTTATCATCTGGGTTACGTGGTAGGATGTTTCGCCGTGCTCTCTGTTGACCCACGGACGTCAGGAATCAAGCGCTTGGTCCATGTAGCCTTCCTGGTTTCCGTTTCCCACCTTTCCTGCCATCTGCGTTGCAGGCGTCTGCGGGCTTCTGCCTTATAAACCTTGCCTCTTCGTGTAGGCGAGCTCGCTCATCGACGAGGAGATCGATGGGGGGGCAGCTGGATATCACCCAGGCAGCTTCTGTGGACACGGTACGGTATGCGCTGATAATCCGGAGCATGGTCCGCCTTGCCACCTTCTCGAGAATGTTTTTGTTTCTCTGTATTTTAACGGCATCTTGCCAGAAAGGCGCCGCGTAGAGCAGTATTGAATTCACGACAGAGCTGAGTATCCGGCGCTTGCTAGCTCTACGTTGGGCATTAGCCTTGTGAGGGCAGTGGCTGCGGAATCTGCTTTCTTGGCGACCCAGTTGACGTGCGCCGTCATGTTCATATTTCTGCCCAGTTAGAGGTATTTCACGGATTCTTGTGATGGGATTCTCGCTCCCATGATCTCTATGGTCATTTTGGTCAGTTTGCGCCGCCCGACCAGGATTACCAGTTCTGTCTTGTGGCCAATTTCAGTTGTTTTGACTCCATCCAGCGATGAACCTGGTCCAGTGCCTCGTTTATGTTCGTTTCCAGTGCCTCTTTGGTCCCGGCTGTGGCAACCATTCCCAGGTCGTCTGCGAATCCAACCAGCGTTGGCCTTGTGGCATTGGGATGTCTAGGACCCCGTCCTAAAGAATGTTCCATAGAGTGGGGTCCAGTACTGATCCCTGGGGTACATCGCACGTCACCTCGTACTCCTCGTTGTCGTCAAGGAGGAGTTTCCAGTCTGACAAGTAGTTCACTTTCAGGAGGTAGCTTGGGAATTTTTCCCATTATTTGATTGCCTCCACTAGGCCGTCCCATGTTGCCGAGTTGAAGGCATTTTGGACGTCTAGCGTCACCAACGCACAGAGTTTTCTGGTGTGGTAGGTTCCGGTGTTGGCCTCATGCGCCAGCCTTTTGACCTCGAGTAACGCATCCACCGTGCTCCTTTTCTTTCGAAAGCGGTACTGGTGGTCAGATAGTCCCTCTCCGGCTTCCAGCGCCACGTTTATCCGTGCCAGCAACAGGTGCTCGTAGAGTTTGCCTAGGGATCTTATACGACATAAAGGGCGGTAGCTTTTCACGAGAGTAAAGTCTTTCTGCTTCTTTTCTATCAGGGCCAGTCGCGCCCTTTTCCACTGCTAGGGGACGATCCCCTCTGTCAGTAACTTGTTCATGACTCTGTTGATGAACTCTGGATTGGTTGCTGTTGCGGTCTTTATCAGTTCTGTGGAGAACCCGTCTGGTCCGGGAGCTTTTTTTGCCTTTAGTTTTTTAGCTGCGGTTAATAGTTCTTCTTCCTCAAACCTAGGGATATCTGCTTCAGAAACTCGTGGGTATACCCATTTTATTTTTTCCCGTTGCGGGAATAGAATTTGTACGATTTCTTTCTTCTCTTTGAGGCTCATCTGGAGCGAGAACTCCAGATGAGCGAGATTTTGTACCCCATGCCCCAAAGGTCGCTGTCAACTTGTGCTTTTAGCTGTCTGCACGCTTCCGTTTTGGCGTTCTTTATTACCGTTTTTAGGTGTCTTTTGGCTACCTTGTAGTTCTCCTGGTACCTTTCTTTGGCTTCCTTTGTTAAGTCTCGAGCGTTGTTTCGTACTGCGATCCTCTTTTTGCGGTTGGTTTCTCTCCTTGCTACAGCCTCCTCCGTCCCTGTGGGTATACCTACCAAAATTCTAATTTCTCTTCTAGAGAACCTTAGCATCTGCTGCGTTTTTGCGGCAGAATATTTTATGAGTTTAGTAGTTGCACACCTTAATGAGGCTGCAGGAAAAGGTCTAAAAACTCCCGTAGCAATGGAGAAAATATTTACAAATGTAGGAGGAGCCAGAAACTCTAAAAGCAAGTTACTCAACATTGTAGAGCAATCAGCGATGCTGTAGGGTGCACCATTGAGAGCTAATAAATTGGAAACAAGGACCAACCTGGATAAAATATCATCTCTCCAATGGAAGATTGCATTGAGGGTGTGCAATGCATATCATACTGTGTCCAGAGAGGCAGCATTAGTTATTGCAGGCACCTATTGATCTGCTGGCGAAAGAGAGGAGAAATAAAAAAATCAGGAAACAACTTATATGCTAGAAAGAAAGCAAGAACAAACCTACTGCAACAATGGCAAGAAAGATGATACACGAGATGTGTATATAAAGAGACGTTTTACACCTGATGGGAAGAGCAGCAGATAGCCTGTGGTGAAACAGATACAGTACACCATACAATTTTTGATTGTTATAGAATGAAAGGGATGAATTATTGATAGAAAAATTGAAAATAAAAAGAAATTGATAGAGAAATGCTTAACAAAGTACTCCAGGAACTAGCACTAGACAACAAAACCAGCAGACTAATCCTAGGAACTTTGACCAACACCTATTCCAAGGTTAAATTTAGAGGCGAGATTTCAGAAAGCTACGAAATAAAAACTGGAGTGAGACAAGAAGATGGACTTTCCCCACTTCTCTTCAACTGTGTCCTTGAAAAGGTTATGAGAGAATGGCGCAAGGAACTGAACAATTTGGGTGTTCAGAGTGATATCTACCTGGGACGTAAGAACGATGGACTGGTTGTAGATTGCCTGGCCTTTGCAAATGACATGGCACTGTTTGCTGATTCTCTTGAGATGGCAACAATGCAAGTAAACTGCCTCAGAAAACAAGCTGCCAAAGTAGGTCTTCAAGTGTTTGAACTGACTTCACCAACATCAGAGAAGCAAACAGAGAGATGTTACTAGAACAGGGAAACATCAAGAGGACTGAGAAATTTAAGTAACTTGGCGAATGGATTGAACCCAACTTATCAGAAAGAGCATCATTATCCAAGAGAGTCAACAAGTTGGAACTAGCCTATTGGCTGACTAAGAACACTTACAACAAGAAATGCCTGTCACACAACCTGAAACTTAAGCACTACACATCAGTCTTACGACCAGAAGCCCTGTATGCCTTGGAGTGTCTTTCCTGAAAGTGAAATTGGAAATCAGAGAGAGGAGAATCCTCAGGAAGATTCTAGGCCCGGTAAAGGAAGATGGGGAATTCCGAAGGCGGCATAACTCTTAGCTCTACGAACATATTGAGATGTTCTCTGGCTGTGCAAGGAAAAGAAGGGTAGCTTTCTATGGCCCCGTTGCAAGATTGCCTCCAAACCGACTAACCAACAGTCTGTTCACCTTCTGGCAAAACAAGAAGCTTCGTACCACTTGGTTGACAGAGACCGAGAAGGATATTAAAGAACTGGGAATAACAGATCTTCAAAACAGACAGTCTGTGAGATGCACCCTGAAGGAAGTCCATCGATTTCAGGAAAAACCTCGAAGGAAAGGTACCCCCTGGATAGAAGAGAGAAAGGAGTTACACCGGCAGAAGATGCGACAATACTGGGCAAAGGTCAAAGCCCAACAGTTGAACAAGTGTGGTCCAAAGTAGGCCTATTCGAAACAAGAAGAAGAAAGGGATGAAGTTGTGAAAAACATACTCCCTTTAATGCACAAACAATCATTGAATATATGCTGGAGGATAAACAAAATTGGGTGAGGGTACAGAAATTTATACAGACAATACTATCGACCAAAGAAGCAGATGCTAAATGTGGTATATAGAAACAAATAGAGATCAAAATTAGCTAGATACAACTAGCACTCTAAAGCCATGCGACAAGCGTTTCCGGAGTGTTTAGTTGGTTTCCAGAGGGACCACTTGTCTGTACAACCAACAGCTACGCCCCTCAAAAAATAAAAAAAGGTTACTCAAGTCTTGTCTGTTTTGTCTGCACATATTTTGCCTTCCATAGTCTAGTTTTTCTAGTTTTACCTAGTCCTGTCTGGTCTTGATAATTTCAGTTTAAAATCAGGACATTCTTAATTTGTCACCCTTTAGTTAGTATGCAAATAATACTTGATATTATAGGATGGTATGAACAAGTTGGCGCTTGGTTAAACTTAGACAGGAAAAACTTATTTTTGTTTATGGGTGGGATTAGACAGCTTGAACAAGTAGAGATATGAACGAGATATAAGAGATTGAATATATGCAAGGCATGTTTGTTTATTTGTTAGGAGTGAGTTAAACTTGAGGTGGATTGAAGGGATTTTATCAAAAAATCTGGTAACAACATTTGTAGGTTATTCAAGGTAGAAATTGCATTTGCTTATAAACAAGGTGAGTTTTGAAAACAAGTGCGAATTTGTGTGATTTCTAATTTTGCGACATGGAAATTGTGACAATAAAACGCAAAAATGAAAACACTGTGGAGAGTACAAACCAATGTCATCTATACATTTTCGCATGTAAATTGCGCGCAAACAACCGGCCGTTTCGCTTACCGTCTCGTAATACGCCATGGTTTCTCGCAATTTCCGACTATTTCACGTCCATTTTCCCATCGCTAGAGCTCACAAATTCATTTTCGAAACTTCCTCGAGGGTTAGGATTCACGTTTTTACGAACTACAACTCGACTGTCAAAAAAAAAACCGTACCAACACAAACCGCTCAAAACACCAAAACGATTATAAATCATACTCTAATAAAAGTCTCGAACAAATATTTAAAAATAAATAATAGGAAACGAAATAATGAATAGAAAGTGATTAAATCAATTGGGGATTTATTTGAATCATATTTGGATAATCAAGTTATAAATTAGTAGTAAGTTTTATATTGGCACTACTGCTAAGACAAAAGTCAAAGTAAAATTTAAATTTGAAAAGTTTTATATTCATTTTATATTCAAATAGCTATAGCCTGCGGCTTCTCTCGCTTGAAGTTTTAGATCTTTCAAATTAATTCAGAACAGATATATTAATCAAATATTGATTATCGTGAGAGTAATATGAAGACTAATATTAAGATAGGCGTTAAGTAAGACAAGACTAGACAGACAAACATAACTGATTATGTTTTGTAACATGTCATCGGAGTACGTCCAGTCGGTAGGAGATCTCAGCGTTATGTTGTCACTTTCAATTTGGTTTGTGTCTGGTTTATCCATGTATAAATCCTCTTTCCGGGGCTCATCGGTCCCACTCAAAACATTGTTACGAGGGCCGGATAAAATCAAGTTGAATTAAAATTTATTTTCTCCAATTTTCGCATGGATTTAGTTCAAACTCTGCACACGCAGTCGCACGCACAGAAGAAACATTAAAAGAAATGACCACCACACTCTCTACGACTGCAAAACGCATGGGTCTTCAGATAAACATAGACAAAACGAGGTCATGGCATCTGAACCAAACAACACAGCCAGGAATAACAGAGACACACTCACTGTAGACGATAACAATTTTGAGTATGTAGACGAATTTGTGTACTTAGGCTCCCTCATCGGCGTGATGACATACAGAAGATTGCTGGGAAAAACTGGATGAGGGTTGCTATGGACAGGCAGGAATGGAAAAATATGGAAGAGCCCTACATTCAGGAGTGGATAAGAACAGGCTGATAAGAAGAAGAATGCTCCCTCATCACCAGTGATAACAATAAGACAGTGGAATTGAAGAGAAGGATAGTAATAACGAATAAGTGTTACTGCGGTCTGCATAAGCATCTAAACAGTAGGCTATTAAGCCGAAAAAAAAGACACCTCCTGTAATGTCAGTCCATATGTGAGGACTGAAACATGGGCGATATCAAAAGCCGATGAAAATTAACATTTGAACATAGGATTCTAAGAACGATTCTTGCAAAGAAGATACAACCACGCAAAAAACAAACTGGTGCAGAGCAGCACAGAATAGGGAAGAAAAATATACCACATGTACCGCGATATATACAATGGAAGAAATGTGGTACACCGCATAAAAGTGGGAAGATTAAGGTGGGCTGGGCATTTAGCAACACGTAGCTTCCGACGCTCATGCTAATCGCCCAACCTGAGGGAAGAAGGTGCAGAGGACCCAAACTGCGCTGGCGATACGGGGTAGACGTTATTAAATTGGCGCAACAAACTGGCGCAGAGCAGCACAGAATAGGGAACTAGTTGCGGACAAGACTAAGGGAGATCGAGGCTCTCTCAAGGCTGTAGGACCAATGATGATGATGATGATAATACTTGCATTTGAAATGGGAATAGACCTCTCAAATTCTCTATAAAACGTTTCATATCTTGAAATACCTTGAAAACTGAATGAGTTATTAGAATCAAATTTATACAAGTAGTTAAATAAATTATTTATGAATTTACATTCTTGGAAATCTCTTGAAAGCTAGATTTGGAACACATAAAGGTTGATTCTCATATGCGCGACACTCAGCTACGCGACGTCGTGCGACATCGCCTGTCAAATAATGATTATATTGTTTTAAATGGGCACGTCGCGTAGGCATAGTGAGAACGTGCCCATTTAAAACAATGTAATCATTATTTGACAGGCGATGTCGCACGACGTCGCGTAGCTGAGTCTCGCGTATATGAGAATCGGCTCTTTGAGAAATGAGCAAAATGAGAATTTATTCTCATTTTGCAATTTTTGAAAATACGAAAATAGGTTCAGGTGGAATGTTCAGGTATTTGTTGCGCGATTCCAAATAAAAAAACGTAAATATAATCATTTTGGGTTTTATTAACTGAATATGATGTAGTCTACATTTTCAGTCAGATTCAACGAGCTTAGATTCCTCTTAAAGACGGCATCGGTCATGTCCTGCAAATATTTTTACAAATAAGTTCATGTTTTCCAAGCTATTGCAAACCAATCTTCTCCTTGCAAATCATTAATATTGCGACAAATTTCATAAAAGGAAAACATTGTTTGACGCTGCGATAATCTTAATTCTCAAAACCAAATCCAATTCAAATTTTGGATAGATCTAGACCAGCGGTTCCCAAATTTGAGAGTGAGCGAGTAAACGGTTTTGTCTTCTAGCGCTTTTTCGGTAATTCTGTGAACTTGGTCATTTATTTAATCAATTGATGATTTAATCATTAATCGCAATAAGTGTGTGAAGATACAAGTGTGTGAAGAAGGAATTTTATACATGAATTGATTTTTTTGCTTTAATCGCAATGATTGTGTGAAAAACTTAACAAAAGCTAGAAATGTGGTCATTTAGATCAGGGGTCTCCAAACTACGGCCCGAGGGCCACATCCGGCCCGCGGACAGATTTTGTCCGGCCCGCGGAGAGCTAGCATACTTGAAAACTCCTTTTAGAGAACATATTTTTTATAGCAAATTAAATTTAGTTTACTGAAGTATTCTAATTTTATGTTGAATAATTATTAATATGACATCTACATTGATATGGTCATGGGCTAACTAATCATAACATTGTTGTAGGCTTATTGTTATTGTTTTTGTGATAAGTTGGATAAAGAAACACAGAATTGTAATGAGTAAAGACATGTATAATATGCAGAAAATTTAACTTCAGTATATAATAACTAACAAATTATTGAAATGAATCCAACTAACATTTTATACATTTTAAATAAAAACATAACTTATAACAAGCATAATGACATATGAAATACTAATGAGATTTATGTAATTGAGATTTTCCACTGACAATAGTTTGTAGTTGTGGACTAATTTTACTTGTACCAATTATTAAAAGAGATTTAAGATGCTCATCAGTTAATTTAGATCTGTAAACATTTGTTGTGTACTTCATTTTGGAGGTCTTCTCACACAAATAAGTAGTACCAAAAACAGAAAACAGCCCACGAGCAAATTTATGCAAATTATCAAATTGTGTAAGTGAAAGACTCTTCCTCAATAAAATTACAACAAAGATGAGTTTTGATATTTGTTCTTAATTATATCACTGCACTGTAGATCAATCATTTCCATTTGAAGTTCCGGGGCTAGGGTTTCAATGTCAGTATCAAAAGGATTCTGAAAAATCTTAATTTGATTCGCAATGGCATCAAAGTCCGAGAAACGAGTATCAAAATTTATTTTCAAAGCACTCAAAGTTTCGATTGCAAAATCGATAGGAAACTCAGTCTCAGTGGTGTGGCTGAATATTTCACATGTTTTAAAATGTGAAAAACATTTACTTCGTAGTTGTGATTGAAACAGTATCAATTTCTTCCAGAATGATTTGATATTAGTGTATAAATCAGGAAGATGCTGGTTTTCTCCTTGCAATCTCAAATTCAGTTCGTTCACATGTTTTGTCAAATCAACATAGAATGCTAACTTCCACAGCCATGCGTTGCTTTGTAATTCAGTAAGAGGGCGATGCTTTTCATTCCAAAAAATTTCGATCACTGCTCGAAGTACAAAAAAGCGCTGAAGGACTTTCCCACATCTAAGCCAACGTACGGCAGTATGATAAGGTAAGTCATTTTCTCCAATCTCTTCAATAAATTGTCGGAATTGTCGGTGATTCAGCCCAAAAGATCTGATAAAATTAACAGTTGATATGACTGGTTTCAGAACTTCAGACATATCCAAACATTTTCCGCACAAAGACTGTTGATGAATGATACAATGTAAGACTAATGGTTTTGAACCACCGTCATTTTCTACAGCCTTTGACACAAGAGCGACCACTCCTTTATCTTTCCCACTCATGTTTTTGCCTCCATCAGTTGTAATACATTTCAAGTTTTTCCATCGAAGGTTCTTTTGATTAATGGCCATTTCAACTCCTTTAAAAATATCTGTACCAGTAGTTGTGCCATGAATACTATACATATCAAGAAGTTCTTCATGCACTTCATAGCTTTTATCTACTCCTCGAATATAAATCAACACCTGAGTAGTATCTGACACATCCGTTGACTCATCCAAGGCCAAAGAAAACCACTCATCATGTCCATTTTTGTCGAACCATTGAGAGGATATATTTTCAGCGATGTTTTCTACCCTTCGAGCCACAGTGTTTGCTGACATACTGACAGTTTTTAATAAATTTACCTTTTCAGGGTACATTTCTTCGGCTACTGCAATTATGCATTCTTTGATCATTTCTCCATCGGTGAATGGTTTTCCACGTTTTGCAATTTGAAATTGCAAAACGTGGAAGAGCCCCACGAAAGCTGGCACGAGTTGCAGCCTCTTATTCAGTTTTGAGTTTTGTATTCATAGCTTCGAATTTTTCTGTCCGCAAACTTCCTGTATATTTTGAGTAATTTTGAAAATGTTTAGTTTCATAATGACGTTTAATGTTATATTCCTTGAGAACGGCTATGCTTTCATTGCAAATCAAACATAGCGCCTTGTTACTGGACTCAATTACGAAATACTGAATGTTCCACTGATCTTTGAATTTTCTGCATTCACTATCAATTTTTCGCTTCTTTTCCATACTACTAAATCACACACAAAAGCAACAATTCAAATCAAAATACTGTTACAAAGATGCCTTAAACTTAAACACGCACAAACACGTTTTAAGGAGGTACGCACTATTTTATTTCACAACAGTTTCATAGGAACTGACTTGTGGTTGCGCCACTAGCCTTCTTATATATTCCAATTACTGCCATCTAGAAGTGAGTGGAAGACACCAGAACTTTCTCGAACCAACGAGATTATTCTGTACGTGCTATTAGCGCCATCTGTTAGCGATAGAAGGTACTACCTATTTCCGCTTGTGTCCACCAGATGTCGTGTCACGTTACTCCTCATGGCTCGTACTCTACGACTAATCTAGAAATTACAGATGACAGGAAAATTAATAATATGCAGTGTTGCCGTTTCGCGGACTTTAGTCCGATTTGCAGCCTTTTTTAAACGTTGCGTACTTTTTCGGACTTTTTTTTTCATCAGTGGACTATTTCACTTTTTACCACCGGCAACAATGATAATATGGTTTTGGCCCTCGGAACTTACTGGAGTAATCAGTATGGCCCTAAGGCTGGAAAGTTTGGAGACCCCTGATTTAGATAAATAAATAAATGATAAATAGTAGTTTATGATACCTTCTTTGGTATTAATCGGACCATTTTCGACCCCTTATTGACTCTCGTGTGTATTAATCGAACCCTGGAGAATTCTTATCGATCCCCTGGAGTCGGTATCGACCACTTTGGCAACCACTAGTCTAGACTAATGCTTAAGTTATAGACTGACAAACTTATATTTGAAAATCTAGACTAATTAATAACTAAATAATATCTAAATTCAATTCGAATTTTGATTCTGTCTAGATTAACTCTCAGGTTACAGATAGACACATTTTCCATTTCTTCCTTCTATTTCTAGTCTGTCTAGACTAATTGTTGAATTATTAATGAACCAAATACAATTACAATTTTGGATCTGTTTAGATTAATTCTCAAGTTATAGATAGACAAATTTACATTTGGAAATCTAGTCTGTGTAGACAACTTCTTAAATTGAAATTTATTAAATAAATCCAATTCGAATTTTGAATCTATCCAGACTAATTCTCAAGTTACAGATGGATAAACTCACATAGGCAAATATGTAATGTGTGCAATGTGTAATAATTAATTCAATTCGAATTTTGGATCTATCTAGACTATTTACATAGTTACACACAGATAAACTTACATGAAATGAACTAAATCAATTTAGAATTCCCGATTTATTTCAATGAATTCCAACGCTATAGACATCTTGTCTGTATAGATTATAGAAACTGTCTGTATAGAAAATAGAAATTATTATAGTATGTATAGAACTCAAAGACTAAATCAATTCCACTGAAAAACTTTCCAAGAATGAATTATATTTGCCAAAATCTTCAATTTACAAATTGAGAGAAAGGACTAAACAGACAAGTTTAGACAGACAAGGCTAGACAGACATGACAAGACAGATAAGAGTAGACAGACAAGACAAGACTAGAAAAACAAGACTAGACACGCAAGACTAGACAGACAAGGCTAGACAGACCAGACTAGACAGACAAAACTAGACAGACAAGACTAGACAGACAATACTAGATAGACAAGGCTAGACAGACAAGACTAGATGGACAAGACTAGATAAGACTCCTGATTTTTTACTAGATAGACAAGACTAGATAGACAAGACTAAACAGACAACACTAGACAGACAAGACTCGACAGACAATACTAGATGGAGAACACTAGACAGACAAGACTAGACGGACAAGACTAGACTAGACCAGACTGCATTTATACTGACCTCACGAAAGCTTTTGACAGCATTAATCATCAAATAGCTTCATTCTATTAGCTTGGCTGATAATTTAATAGCCTTATTGACCTGGCTAATAGAATACAGTAGTTTTTCATGCATCAGCTGAATTTGTAGCCATCTCCGGGGTTCTTCAAGAACCTAACCTTTGTCATTGGCTGTCTTTGGCCCTTGTTATTTAACATTTTCCTTGAGTGCGTCTTTCTCAGTGCCACATTTATTTCTTGCAGACGACCTACAGGTCTTCTGGTCAATTAGGCACTATAATGACAAGACAATCTTACATTTGTTAAGGTTGAGAGCTAGCTGGTTGACATCGCACCATCTCTCCAATTTATCGAGGTTCTGCTGTAAGAGTGCACACTTACAGCAGAACCTCGATGTCAACGAGCTAGCTCTCAACCTTAACAAATGTAAGATTGTCTTGGCTGCACCTGACCGAGTTCAGGTATACCATGAAAAACTTTCATTTGGAGCTCTGTGACACAGTGGCATTGTATTCGACAGTTATCTCATGTTTCTTCTTCTTCATATGGCGTTACAGCCCAAATCCGGACCTGGCCTCCTGTATTTTTGTCCTTCGTTCTTCCCTATCCTTTGCTGTTCTTCTCCACGCTCTTATTCCCAGTAATTGGTATGCGTCTTCCCGGGTCTCCTCCTCCCACTGTTTCCTTGGTCTTCCTGCCATGCATTTTTGTATTCAGTGCTCTTTGCGGCAGACGGTTTTCGTCCTGAGTACGAATCTCACGTTTGATCAACGAAGGACCAATGATTGGACTATATATAGCAAAGACAAAATTAAAAATAGGGATAATAAATCGGGGTGGTTTCACCACTTAGAGAGCACTCGCTTTCATAATCCGTAATGCTCGCAGTTTTAATAACAACTTGGCGCTAGGAGTCCTCTAACATTGCTTCGGGAGTATTGGGACTTGCACTATAAAAAGCAACTCCGCCTGCAGTCCATTGGGTGGATTGAGTAGCCCAGTGGTGCTGTTGCCGGTCCCAAGCCTGGATAATGGAGGAGGGTTGAAACAATGGGCTAGCAACCCATTTTTCGTAAAAGAAAAGATATGCTAAAAATTTCGATAAACAGCCTCGGAAATACGACGGAACAAAACGGACAAAAGGACTATGAGATTGGCCACATGGAATATTCAAGGTATAAGAACCAAGCAAACTGAGGTCTTCCGAGAACTAAAACAACACAAAATAGATATATGCATCCTCACTGAAACCAAAAAAAAAGGGAAAAGGGAGTGAAGAAATAGAGGATTACATTCATTTACATAGCGGGGTAGACAAAAGCGATAGAGCAAAAAGAGGAATTTCTATTGCTATTCACAAGAAATTCAGGAAGAACATTAAAAGCTGGGAAGAAGTAGATGATCAGATTATAACAATGGACATATATAAAAATGGCGAAACAATAGCTATTATAGGAATATATGCCCCAAGTGACGATGCTAATGCCAGTACAAAATATGCTTTCTATGAGAAATTAAAAGATGTTCTGATAAAAACTGGTCACGCTAAGGAAATTTGTATATTAGGAGACTTTAACGCCAGAGTCGGAAGAAAAGAAAACAATACTGTGGTGGGGAGATATGGAGAAGAACGGGTGAATAGCAATGAAGAAAGACTCTTGGACCTATGCCAAAGTTTAGATCTTAAGATTATGAATGGGTTCTTCCAGCATAAGGAAATTCATAAATTTACATGGATACAACGAAAAAGCTGCAATCAATAATAGACTATCTGATGCAGCCACAAAATACAGAACTAAAAACAAATGACGTAAGGGTCAGAATACCATAGCGCAGAATACCGTAGCGCAGAATGTGGTTCAGACCACTACATGGTTGTAGCAAAAATCACCATAATGTATAGAAGAAACACTAATCAAAACAAGTTTAAAAACGACATTGAATCCAGACCTAAAGTGACTAAATATAATATTGACAGCTTGAAGGACGAGTCTACACAATTTCTCTACAAATTGAGACTAGCTAGACTAGAAACTGAGAAATATGGGTGAAACAGGAACAGTACCAGATAATTAAAAAAAAGAAAAATGAACTCTGGGAAAGAAAATGTGAAGACGTAGAGAGGTATCTAAGGGGAGTAGAGTAGCACAAGCATGGAAGTTTATTAAAAATATACGAAAAGAAAGAAAAGAAAAGGGAAATATAAACCTGATCCAAAACAAAAACGGGAAGAACATTATAGGACACTACTGACAGAAAGCAGGAAAGAATTTTTAGGAGAGATTGACGAAGTTATTATCAATAACTTAAATAATTTAAATACAGGCAATAAATAAGAACGAAGTAAAGAAGGAACTTAAAGAAATGAAAAATGGTAAGGCTGCTGGACCTGGAGACATTCCTATTGAGCTGATTAAAAATGGGCCTGACATACTAATAGAAAACCTTGTAGATATTTTTAATAAATGTTTAATTGAAGGACAGGAGATCCCAAAAGATTGGAATTTAGCATACATCAGTTCCATATACAAAAAAGGAGACAGAAGAGTATGTGGGAATTACAGACGGATAAATAAGTATTACAAGGTCTGTAGGAAGGTTGTATGGTCGGATAATAAAGAAAAGAATTGAACTGGAGTACCAGGATATAGAAGAGCAATGTGGCTTCTGGGCAGGAAGGTCCTGTATGTACAATATTTATACTCTCCAGCAAATAATAGAGAAGCGTGTAGCTCGAAACCTTCCTACTCATCTTGTCTTCATTGATCTTGAAAAAGCCTATGATACGGTACCTTTAAAATTGCTATTTAATATATTGACGAAGACGGACATAAAGAGAGGATATATCAGAGCCCTACGCAATATCTACAAAAATCCACAGAGTATAGTGAAGACTCAAAATATTTTTTCAGAATCATTTCAAATAACAAAGGGCCTTAAACAAGGATGCTGCTTTTCCCCTACTCTTTTTAAAATTTATATTCAAGAAGTGCTACAAAAATGGAGAAAAAAATGATCAGGCAAGGGCATTAAGGTTGACGACAACTACCTGTCAACATTATTCTTTGCTGACGATCAGGTGATAATTGCAAACTGTGAAGAAGATGTAGACTACATGTTAAGAAAACTTAAAGATGAATATGAATTGGCGGGAATGAAAATGAACGTAGCCAAAACAGAGTACTTAAGAGTAGGTGAAGAAGATGAAGATACAGATCTGCAGTTAAGACAGATAAGAAAATGCGAAGAATACAAATATCTAGGTAGTATTATATCAAACAAAGACTCATCTGTCCAAGATATGCGACGCAGGGCACAACAAGGACAAAAAGGCGTACTGGTTTTGAATCCTCTACTTTGGTCCAATCGAATTCCCTTAAAAACAAAACTGACACTCTGAGAATGTTGGCAGTTGACGGAATCAGCAAGGAAGAAGATAGACGCCATAGAAATGGATTTTCTCAGAAGATCATGCGGAATATCTAGGTTAGAACACATACCAAATGTAGAAATTAGACGACTTACAAATAGAATACACAAAACAACTGAAAGAATGGAAACAAGGCAGCTTATATGGTATGGACATCTGAGGCGTATGGAAGAACACAGGTGGCCAAGAAAGGCATTTGAATACTCTCCACCGAATAAGAGGAAGACCAGCTACAACATGGTTAGATGGAGTTATGGCAATGGTGAGGGACCGGGCAATCAATGAAGATGTCTGGAGAGATAAAAACATGTGGCGATCGAAATGCGGGATGCGGCAGAAGCTGTAGGACCCCCGCCAATATAATAAACACAATAAAAAGCACATCTTGGCTCTGGAGGTTGTTTAGAGCAAACTCTTAAAATACCTCTGGTTTGAGAATTTTGGAGGACAAAGAGGGGAGCTTCACATCGAGTTGGAGTACCTATCACTCTCGATGCTCTCTCGCTAGTCTTAAGGCTTGCTCATGGGGACCTTGACTCTCCCGAGTTTGTCGGTCTTTTGAGTTTCCACGTTCCTAGAGCTGCTAGTAGACAAACTGGCTCCTTTTATAACCCATCATCATGTGAACCCCTCATATTGGTGCCACCCCTTTTTAACATGTGCTCCTTCTATCACCCTCACTAAACCCCTTATTCCACATTGGCTTTTAGTATGCGCCACCCTGGTATCGCATATTTTGCATTCATTCAGGGTGGGCAGCCCGGACGGTTAATGAAAACCGCCCTAGTTGTTGTCTCCCCGACCAGGATTCGAACCAGGGTCTCCTGGTTTGAAAGGTGGGTATGTTGTCAACTACACCACCGAGGAGGACTCCTTCTATCACCCTATCAGCTTGGAGTGTGACATCTTTGTGAAGCTTCAATCTTTTAAATTAAAGGCCCTTAGATGCCTTTCTGATTAACCTACAGACAAGACTAGACAGACAAGATGCCTATAATCTTGACAGTTTCAATCTTCATTGTCTGTAATCTTGATAGTTTGAAACTTGATTGTCTATAATCTTGACAGTTTCAACCTTAACAGTATCTTGTTTGTTTAAAGTATGTATCTTCATTGACTATAATCTCGATTGTTTATAATTTCGACAGTTTCAATACTAATCATCCAAAATCTTGACAGTTTGAATCTTGATTGTCTAAAATCTGGGCAGTTTGAATCTTGTTTCTCTATAATCTTGACAGTTTGACATACAAGACTAGACAGACAAGACTAGACTGACAAGACTAGACAAACAGGACTAAACAGACAAAACTAGACATACAAGACTAGACAGACAAGACTTGACAGACAAATCTACACAGACAAGACCAGACAGACAAGACTAGACAGAGAAGACTAGACAGGCAAGACTAGACAGATAAGACTAGATAGACAAGACCATCCAGAGAAGAGTAGACAGACAAGATTAGATAGACAAGACTAGACAGAAAAGACTAGACTGACAAGACTAGACGGACAGGACCAAACAGACAAGACTAGACATACGAAACTAGACAGACAAGACTTGAAAGACACGACTACACCGATAAGACCAGACAGACAAGACTAGACAGAGAAGACTAGACAGGCAAGACTAGACTGAAAAGACAAAACAGACAAGACTACACAGAAAAGACTAGATAGACAAGAATAGACAGACAAGACTAGACAGACAAGACTAGAGAGATAAGACTAGACAGACAAGACTATACAGACAAGAGTAGACAGACAAGAATAGACAGACAACACTAGACAGGCAAGACTAAATAGACAAGAATAGACAGACAAGACTAGACTGACAAGACTAGACAGAGAATACTAGACATACAAGAATAGACAGACACGAATAGACAAACAATACTAGACAGACAGACTCAATTTGTTATAAATTTGCCTGTAATTGATTACCAATTTTCTTGTTTCTGTAATATTTGCAAAATACAAAAAACACAATTTTTCAAAAACTGTTTTGCAATTGTAAACTTGCTTTGTTAGTCTTTAGTGTGCAAAATACCAATACAAAACTGTATTGGTTGTTCGTTAAGATACGTGAGAACAGTTTTGCAAATATCTACAGAACATACATTTTAAAGCTTTCAGTTTGAGCGTTCGTATTCGTTTACGGCAAGGCTCGGTGTGAACTTAATCTAATGAAAACTAATTAAAAACTTGTGGGACTTTACCTTAACAGCCTCATTTCAATGGGAACAATTGTGTTTACCAAACATTCCATATATTCTTTAACCAACGAATTGTAGCTGCAACAACATCAGACAAAAAAAGTTTGACATTTTTCAGAACATTCTTCGTGTAAATCAGAGCGCCAACTTCAAACGTGAAAATTGCAACGAAGAATATGGAATTAAAATTGGAAAATGATTGCGAAAAACTCGAAAATTAGCGGAAACGAATTGGAAAACTTTGCGGAATTCGATTTTTTAATTTTGTTTTAAGTTTTTGCGATTTTAATTTAATTTTTTTTTTTCGGAAAATTTGTTGGCAAATTTGGAAATTGTTTCGAATCGAGTGATTGGTGAGAAAATGGTATGATCTTGGTGTCGTTAGGCCATTGGTCAATAATTTGCAAACGATGGATGGAATGACCTTATTTGGTAATCTTCTTTTCGAAACAAAAAACGGCGTCTTTACCAATTTCACACAAACGACCATAGGCGGGTCGGCGTCCTTATACTGCACGATCTCCAGAGTTCTCCTCGTTTTCCGGCCCCCAAACGCCGAAAATCGTGCACTATAATGGGGTGTCGTATGGTGTGTATTTCTTCCGGATTTTCCTCGCGTCGACATCGCAGAGCGCCACCACCTTCTCCCTGCAGCACGAACGCAAGGTATTGTACACTTTTCTTCCCTGTTTTCCAGCATTCCAGATCGTGAAGCTCTTCCAACCCGAAAGCACCATGGCTTCCAATCTGCACAAACGCAGATCCCAAATTGTTTCTCTAAAAAAATATGACAAATTTTAAAATTATAAATAAATTCGCACATTCCAGTCTCATAAAAAAATTTACATATTTTTCTAATTTTTTATTATAGTCACGTCCATATTTTCTTAAAAAAAATTACAATTTTTCAATTTTGCAAAATATTTTCGCAATTTTTTTTTCTCAAAAAACAACAAAATTATATTTAAAAACAAACAAAACTGCTACAATTATGCAATATACGCAAATTATCACAGACAAGACTAGACAAGACTTACTAGACTAGACTAGACGTAATAGACAGACTAGACTAGACAGACAAGACTAGACAGACTCGGATAGAGAGACAAGACTAGATAGACAAGACAGACAGAGAAGACTAGACAGACAAGACTAGACTGATAAAAGACTAGACATCTGTCTGTCTGTCTAGTCTATCTACTCTAGTATTGTAACTAGATAGACTAGACAGACAGACAAGACAAACAGACAAGACAGACAGAGAAGACAGGCAAAACAGACAAGACAGACAGACAGCCAAGACAGACAAACAAGACAGACAGACAAGAGAGACAAACAAACAAGACAGACAAGAGCGACAGACAGAGAAGACGGGCAAACAAGACAGACAGATAAGACTACACAGACTAGACTAGACAGACAAGACTAGACACACAAGACAAGACAGATAGACAAGACGCAAATTATCACAGACAAGACTAGACAAGACTTACTAGACTAGACTAGACGTAATAGACAGACTAGACTAGACGTAATAGACAGACTAGACTAGACAGACAAGACTAGACAGACTCGGATAGAGAGACAAGACTAGATAGACAAGACAGACAGAGAAGACTAGACAGACAAGACTAGACTGACAAAAGACTAGACATCTGTCTGTCTGTCTAGTCTATCTACTCTAGTATTGTAACTAGATAGACTAGACAGACAGACAAGACAAACAGACAAGACAGACAGAGAAGACAGGCAAAACAGACAAGACAGACAGACAGCCAAGACAGACAAACAAGACAGACAGACAAGAGAGACAAACAAACAAGACAGACAAGAGCGACAGACAGAGAAGACGGGCAAACAAGACAGACAGATAAGACTACACAGACTAGACTAGACAGACAAGACTAGACACACAAGACAAGACAGATAGACAAGACAGACAGGCAAGACAGAGAGACAAGACAGACAGAGAAGACAGACCAACAAGACAGAGAGACAAGACAAACATACAAGACAGACAGACAAGACAGACAGACAAGAGAGACAGCCAAGAGATACAGACATACAAGAGAGACAGACAGACAAGACAGACAGACAAAAGAGACAGACAGACAAGACTACACAGACTAGACTAGACAGACAAGACTAGACAGACCAGACTAAACAGACAGGCAAGACAGACAGACAAGAGAGACAGACAGACAAGACAGGCAAACAAGACAGACAGACAAGACTACACAGACAAGACTAGACAAACAAGACTAGACAGACAAGACTAGACAGACAGGCAAGACAGACAGACAAGACAGACAGACAAGATAGACCAACAAGACAGACAAACAAGACAGAGAGACAAGACAGACATACAAGACAGACAGACAGACAGACAAGAGAGACAGACAAGAAAGACAGACAGACAAGAGAGACAGACAGACAAGACAGACAGATAAGAGAGACAGACAGACAAGAGAGACAGACAGACAAAACAGCCAGACAAGATTACACACACCACACTAGACAGACAAGACAGACAGGACTAGACAGACAGAGCTAGATAGACAGGACTAGGCAGACAATACAAAACAGACAGGACTAGACAGGCGAGAGTAGACAGACAATACTAGACAGACAAGACTAGACAGACAACAAGACAGATAAGACTAAACAGACTCTATACAAACTCTTTAATGGAGAAAGTTGTTGCTGTTTCATGGTAGAAATAAGTTAGAAGTTCTTTGTCGACTCTGTGAACTTTTCCATTTAAATCTAAATGTTTGTAAAAGAAAAATAAATCCTCGGGAGTTCCTTTCCGGTCTTCAGAAAATTTTCCAACACTAGAAAATTATGAATTAACTGCGAAGTTTGACTTGAAATGTAGAATGTTACTTGTCGTAAACTTTCTGGTGGCAAAACCAGGTGGGCATGATGATTGTAGGTCCGTGCGAGGTGTAAATCTGCAGGTGTATCTTGTCGTGGAGTTTTCCGGTTGTCTGTTGAATTTGCAGCCGAGTAACTAAAAAATTAGAAAGCATTTAAATTTTGCAAATTTCATTTGACAAGCTGCCTTACGTAATTTTGGAGCAAGGCTTGGGCTGCTAAATGTTGTGCTCGAACCCGATCCGGCAACATAATCATCATCATCCTGGAAATTATCATAAATTCATAAATTATCACAAAACTAACACAAAATAAAAAAAAATTGTTAAATTTGCTAAATTGTTTTGCCACATCTTGGAAACACAAATATTCGCCATCCGATATTTCAACTGCCCTGTTTTTCGCATAACCCACTTATATAAAAAAAAACATTGATTGCAACAATTTAAATATTACATTACATTAAATATTACGTATGATATATTGCATAAATATTACATACACAAAAACATTGACAGTGACTTTATTTAGATGACAATGTCACTGACTTTATATTGATGATTTTGACACTGACTTTACATTGATAACATTAACACTGACTTTACATTAATAACATTAACACTGACTTTATATTGATAACATTTACACTGACTTTACATTGATAACATTAACACTGACTTTACATTAATAACATTAACACTGAATTTACATTGATAACATTAACACTGACTTTACATTGATATCATTAACACTGAATTTACATTGATAACATTAACACTGACTTTACATTGATAACATTATCACTGACTTTACATTGATATCATTAACACTGAATTTACATTGATAACATTAACACTGAATTAACATTGATAACATTATCACTGACTTTACATTGATATCATTAACACTGAATTTACATTGATAACATTAACACTGAATTTACATTGATAACATTAACACTGAATTTACATTGATAACATTAACACTGACTTTACATTGATATCATTAACCCTGACTTTACATTGATAACATTAACACTGACTTTACATTAATAAGATTAACCACTTGACATACAATGACGTCTCTAAGACGTCATGTATGTGTCATAAGATCACATGTATATGGACAAGTCAACCGCGCATTTTATTCGTATGTCAAGGGGTTAACACTAACTTTACATTGACAAACATTAACACTGAATTAACATTAACACTGAATGAACATTGATAACATCATCACTGACTTTACATTGATATCATTAACACTGAATTTACATTGATAACATTAACACTGAATTAACATTGATAACATTATCACTGACTTTACATTGATATCATTAACACTGAATTTACATTGATAACATTAACACTGAATTAACATTGATAACATTATCACTGACTTTACATTGATATCATTAACACTGAATTTACATTGATAACATTAACACTGACTACATTGATAACATTAACCCTGACTTTACATTGATAACATTAACATTGACTTTACATTCATAACATTTACACTGACTTTACATTGATAACATTAACACTGATTTTACATTGATGGCATTAAAACTAACTTTACATTGACAACATTAACACTGACTTTACATTGATAGCATTAACACTGACTTTACATTGATAACATTAACACTGACTTTACATTAATAGCATTAACACTGACGGTACATTGATAAAATTAACACTGACTTTACATTAATAACATTAACCCCATGACATACAATGCCGTCTCTAAGATGTCATGTATATGTGTTAAGATCACATGTATATGGACCTGTCAACATGCATTTTATTCTTATGTCAAGGGGTTAACACTGACTTTACATTAATAACATTAACACTATTAAGGTCACCGGAACAAAGACGAAGGGAAGAGAAATCGCATAATAAAACAGAGAATAATATAGTGAGTAAAGAGGGGGTCAAAGTAGAACAAAACATGGATAAAATAGAAATAATGCTACAAACTATAATAAAACAAATGGAGCAGAACACAAACGAATTAAAACAGGAAATAAGAGAAATGAAAATAGAATTTGAAAGAAAGGAAGAAGCATGGGGTAGCGAAAAAAGGGATCTAATAGCTACAATTGAGACGCTAGAAAACAAAGCGGAAATGGAAGAAAAAAAGAAGAAACAACCTAGTAATAAAAGGACTAAAATCGGCCTACAAAACGGAAGACGACATAGGAAAATTATTCTCAGAGCAACTGCAGGTCAAAATAGACATTAACAAAATAAATACTAAAATTAAGGGAAAAGGCAACGAAATTATAATAGTGGAAGTAGCGAACTGGGAACAAAAGCAAATGGTCATGGCGGCGAAAAGTAAATTAAAAGGAACTGATACATACATTGAGAACAAATTAACATGGGAAGAAAACAAAATCCAAAGAGAAATAAGAAGCATAGCCAAGGAAATGAAAACAAGCGGAAAACGAGTTAAAATCGGATATCAAAAATTGATTTGTAATGGAGAAGTATATCTATGGGACAAAAAAGGAAAAGGGGTTGTATTGAAAACAAGCGAGAATGTACAACAACCTACAAAAAACGACTAACAAGCCTTATGGCGAAAAAAAATAATATGGAGACGAAAAGACAAACAAAAAGGACTATACGACTGGGAGCATGGAACATTAGAAGCCTGCAGGGAAAAGAGATAGAACTAATAGAAGAATTTGAAAAAGCGGGATTAGAGATATTAGCCATTACAGAAACGAAAAAGAAAGGTAAAGGAATAACAAGATTAAAGAATAACCACATATTTCTGTACAGCAGAGTTGAAGTCAATGAAAGGGCAAGAGCTGGTGTGGGATGCATTATAAATGAAAACTTGGAACAATCAATAATAAAGTGGGACTGTATAAACGAACGGATACTTACAATACAAACAGTAGTTAATGCCAAACTAACAGCAAACATAATGATAGTATATGGAGTAAGCGAAGATGAGAGAAAAACAATCATAGATGAATTCTGGGATCAAGTGCAATTGGAATATGAAAAAATGGAAGAACCAATCTTTATAATGGGGGATTTTAATGCCAGAGTGGGGAACAAAAACAAGAGTTTGGAAGAAATAATGGGAAGACATGGAAGGCCAACTAGGAACTCCAACGGAATAAGACTGTTAGATTTTTGTGTCATAAACGAATTATTAATATTAAACACATACTTTGAACACAAAGAAATCCACAAATACACCAGGGTAGAAAGAAGCAGAGCCGAAAAATCAATAATAGATTACTTTCTAACTAACAAAGCACAGAGATCAAATGTGAGGGATGTGCGAGTGAAAAGAGGTAACGAAATAGGAAGCGATCACTAGCTGGTAATCGCGGAACTAAAAGTAAAAGAATATAGTAATAGAAAGAAACAAGCAACAAAGACAGAGAAATAGTAAAAATTAGAATAGAGAAACTTAAAGAAAAACGGATAAGGGAATGTTATCAAAACCATGTTAAAGATCTAATAAAAGAAAGACACAAACCGAATTTTGATGATGTGGAAGAAGTATGGAGCACCTTCAAATATATACTAATAGAACCAGCAAAAAGAGCATGTGGAACTACCAGAAATACACACAACAAGAAGCAAACACATTGGTGGAACGATAGAATAAAAGAAGAAGTTCGGAAAAGAAACTAAAATGGAAAAAATATCTCAACTCCAACAATGAGGAAGATTTTGAAGACTACAAAAGACAAAGAAAAATAACAAAAGAAGAAATAAAAATAGCAAAGCACAGGTCATGGGAAGAGTTTTGAAATACTCTTGAAGGAAACTTCAAGGAAAATCAAAAATTATTCTACAGAACACTAAAAAAATGTAAGAAAGGAAAACAAGTAAAACTGAAGCAGCTCTTTGATAAAAAAGGAAACATAATAAAGGAAGAAAAAGAAGTAATGGAAAGGTGGAAAGAGTATTTACAGGAACTATTAGAAGGAACTGGAAACAACAAGGGAAACAGAGAAGAGGTAAATACAGAAATTGGTAGGGCAAGAACAGAAGATAAGGAAAATATTACGGAAGAAGAAATGAAGACAAATTAAGAAATGGTAAAGCACCAGGGCATGATGGAATAAGATCAAAACAATTAAAATATATGGGCAACAAAGGAGAGCAAATATTGTTAATAATTTTAAATATAATATGGGAAAAGAGACAAATACCAAAAGACTGGGAAAAGGCTGTGATTTTTCCCATTCACAAGAAGGGAGATAATAGAATCTGCAGTAACTATAGGGGGATATAATTGCTATGCACAACAGCTAAAATCTATGAAGCAATAATAGACAACAAATTAAGAACAGCAACAGAAGCAACAATAGAGAATGCACAAAGTGGATTTAGAAGAGGACACTTAACCAAGACCATATCTTCACAATAAGAAAAATTAGCATTCTAAAGCAAGGGAGGAAACTACACAGCATTTTTAGACCTGGAAAAAGCTTTTGACAGAGTACCGTGGTACAAGATGTGGGAAATACTACAGAAAAGACAGATTAAGAAACATCTAATTGAGGCTATACAAAGTATATACCATAACACATCCAACTATATAAGAACAAGAAACGAAATATCAGGCGAATTCATTACCACACAGGGACTAAGACAAGTAGGAACATTAAGCCCACTATTATTTATAATTTTCCTAGAAAATATTATGAAGAAAATCAAGGATAAAACCAAGAAAATGGAAATAGGTCACCACAACCTAAGAAGAATAACAATATCTGAGTGCGCATTTGCAGACGACCTTGCATTATTAGCCGACAATGAAGAAAAGCTGCAATATAACATCAACCTGTGGAATGAAGAACTAAATAATTATAATATGACTATAAACGAAGCCAAGATAAAAACAATGGTGATAGCGAACGAAGAAAATAAAAATAAATGGCAGAGACATTGAACAGGTAGAAACATTCACATATCTAGGACACACATTAAATAACAAAGGAAACTTAGAACCCGAAATTAACAACAGAATATCGGCAGCAACCAAAAGCTACTATGCTATGAATAAAATAATACTAAACAATAAACAAATAAGGAAAGAAACGAAAATGACACTGTACAAAACAATATACAGACCAATACTACTATATGGGAGTGAAACATGGACTACGAACCAAAGAATAAAAAGCAGAATACAAGCAGTGGAAATTAGATACTTGAGAAGAGTAGAAGGGGTTAGAAGAGTAGATAGAATAAGAAATGAACATATTAGAACAAGATTGCAAATAGAAAGCATACAAACTACTCTAGAGAAAAAATAGTTGTGGTTCGGACACCTCACAAGAATGCCAGATGACTGCCAAACAAAAAGAATTTGGAAGGCAAGAACAACAGAAAAGAAGACAAGAGGAAGACCACAAAAAACATGGGCGAACAATGTATCAGAAATATTAAGTAACAACAACATCAGCTGGCAGGAAGCAGAAAGATCAGCGAAAAGCAGAAAAGAATGGAAATATATAGTAAATAATATCGTATAAATAAGAAGGAAATAATCTCGACACCCGAAAGGGTATTCATGAGATTTAAAAGATTATATATATATATATATATATATATATAACATTAACACTGACTTAACATTGATAACATTAATAGTGACTTTACATTGATAACATTGACACTGACTTTACATTGATAACATTAACCCCTTGACATACAATGCCGTCTCTAAGACGTCATGTATATGTGATAAGATCACATGTATATGGACATGTCAACGCGCATTTTATTCGTATGTCAAGGGATTAACACTGACTTTACATTAATTACATTAACACTAACTTTACATTAATAACATTAACACTAACTTTACATTGATAACATTAACACAGCTTAAAGTCTTGTGTTAAAGTCTGTGTTAATGTTATCAATGTATAGTCAGTGTTAATTTTATTAATGTAAAGTCAGTGTTGATGTTATCAATGTATATCAATGTATAACGTCAGTGTTAATGTTATTAATGTAAAGTCAATGTCATTGATAACATTAACACTTACTTTATATTGATATTATAAACACTGACTATACATTGATAACATCTACACTAACTTTACATTGATATCATTAATACTGACTATACATGGATAACATCAACTCTGACTTTACATTGATATATTTAACACTGACATTACATTGATAACATTAACACTGACTTTACATTGACAACATTAACCCTTTCGTTACAGGGTGCATTTCTACAAGTAGTGCCCTGTATACAGGGTGCTGAGCGTAGTGCAGATTAGTCCGGTTCCCGTATTTAGGTACTTACTCTTTGCAGATAAATACAGTTCCCATAGTCTGTAGTAGTTTCAAATTCATTTATTTTATTTTACTCGTTTCATTTTCTTTTCTTAATGGGTAACCAAAATAATACGCAATTCAGTTCTTAGTAGGCTTAGCATACATCTGGAATTATAAATGAAAGGCTGGACAGTCCTGGTTTATGCGTTTTCGAAGGGACTGCAGTGAAATGATGCATGCGGATTAATATAGTTCCCGTAGTTTGGGCCGAAAAAAATTGATTACTCTGAAATCAAGTTTTTATGTGTTGTTTATGTTCTATAACATTTTTAGTATTGTGTATATGATAATTATAATACAGTGGATAAGTTAATTTCCCATATTAAGTACAAACAAAAACGCTTGCGTATTAATCTGGTTCCCGTACACAGGGCACAAAAATATTTTACAGCTTTATCCTGTTCCCGTAGCAAAAGGGTTGACACTGATGACATTTATACATTGATAACATTAACACTGACTTAAATTTGATAACACAACTCTTTATCAATTATATAGATCATTATCAATATATTTTACCTCCTTTTCGTGAACCGGATTCGTTCTTAAAACATTTGTATCGGATGCTTTTCTGTACAAAAATCTCTGTCCATTTCAGCAAAATTGTTTGGGTTTCATCCCAAAGCATCATCCATGCTGCTCTCGTTGCAGACATAAACTTGTAGGTTTAGGTTATCGGGGTTTTGTGATAGAATGTTCTTGTAACACGGATCAATCCAGGTGGATCCATTGTAAATCGGAACGATAATTGACTGGAAAAAAGCGAGGGAATTATAAATGGGGTTGAGGAGGGTGGATTTTCATTGTTACCACATCGATTTAATCAGCTGTTTCTAGGTGTTTTTTCATGGTTTTCAGCAGGCAATCGAAACAAGAAATTTCATTGCGTGATCAATTGTAAAACTGGTTTGTTAAAAATTCGTTTTAGACATTTTGTCAGTGATTGAATCATTTTGTGTGTCCAAATGCTTATTTCTTGGAAATTGTGTCAGATATGACATTTAAACATTGTTTCATTTCTTACTTCAACAAAACAAGCTGACATATGTCGATATAACCTTAGAAATGTCAAATGCGAATACGTCATAAGTCGAGATGTGGCGCAATTTTTGAATAAACAAGCTGCAGGACTTTGATAGATTATCTAAGTTAACAATAAGTGCATTAGAATATTAGTAAACAAACTAAAGTATTAAGTATAACAATCAGCTGGGTATTAAGCCAACTAAGTGCGTTAGAAAATTAGTAAACAAACTTTTGCAAGGTTTTAGTAAAATCGCGATAACTTTAGAAGGCGGAAATATTTTCTATTTCTGTTTTAATTTTCTGAGAAACAGCGAAATCGCGATTAATTTAAAGTATTAACTATAACAATCGGATGGGTATTAAGCTAACTAAGTGCGTTAGAAAATTAGTAAACTAACTTTTGCAAGTTTTTAGTAAAATCGCGATAACTTTAGAACGCGGAAATATTTTCTATTTCTGTTTTCATTTTTGGAAAAACAACTAAAACGCCATTGATTTAAAGTATTAACTATAACAATCGGTTGGGTATTAAGCTAACTGAATGCGTTAAAAAATTAGTAAACAAACTTTTGCAAGGTTTTAGTAAAATCGCGAAAACTTTACAACGCGGAAAAATTTTCAATTTCTGTTTTCATTTTTGCAAGAACAACTACAACACAATTAATTTAAAGTATAATTTATAATAATCGGGGAGTTGGTAAAGAATATGGTAAGTAATGAAAATCGGGTTTCTCGTATTTTTACATGATTTAATTGACGCAAATCGTCTTCCAGAGTGCTTTAGTAAGCGCGGAAAAGTAAAATGGAGCTTCTAAGTCGTCCGGTTCAAGAAATATTTATATTTTTGTAATAAAAAAATGACATTTTCAACACAACTGATGTGTATTACTGGTCACATAACTAAAAATATGCCCACGTAGCTGAAAACAAACTTTAGCAAGGTTTCAGTAAAATCGCGATAACTTTAGAACGCGGAAATATTTTCTATTTTAGTTTTAATTTTTTGAAAAACAGCGAAATCGCGATTAATTTAAGGTATTAACTATAACAATCAGCTGGGTAGTAAGGTAAGTGCGTTAGAAAATTAGTAAACAAACTTTTGCAAGGTTTTAGTAAAACGCCATTGATTTAAAGTATTAACTATAACAATCGGTTGGGTATTAAGCTAACTGAATGCGTTAAAAAATTAGTAAACAAACTTTTGCAAGGTTTTAGTAAAATCGCGAAAACTTTACAACGCGGAAAAATTTTCAATTTCTGTTTTCATTTTTGCAAGAACAACTACAACACAATTAATTTAAAGTATAATTTATAATAATCGGGGAGTTGGTAAAGAATATGGTAAGTAATGAAAATCGGGTTTCTCGTATTTTTACATGATTTAATTGACGCAAATCGTCTTCCAGAGTGCTTTAGTAAGCGCGGAAAAGTAAAATGGAGCTTCTAAGTCGTCCGGTTCAAGAAATATTTATATTTTTGTAATAAAAAAATGACATTTTCAACACAACTGATGTGTATTACTGGTCACATAACTAAAAATATGCCCACGTAGCTGAAAACAAACTTTAGCAAGGTTTCAGTAAAATCGCGATAACTTTAGAACGCGGAAATATTTTCTATTTTAGTTTTAATTTTTTGAAAAACAGCGAAATCGCGATTAATTTAAGGTATTAACTATAACAATCAGCTGGGTAGTAAGGTAAGTGCGTTAGAAAATTAGTAAACAAACTTTTGCAAGGTTTTAGTAAAACGCCATTGATTTAAAGTATTAACTATAACAATCGGTTGGGTATTAAGCTAACTGAATGCGTTAAAAAATTAGTAAACAAACTTTTGCAAGGTTTTAGTAAAATCGCGAAAACTTTACAACGCGGAAAAATTTTCAATTTCTGTTTTCATTTTTGCAAGAACAACTACAACACAATTAATTTAAAGTATAATTTATAATAATCGGGGAGTTGGTAAAGAATATGGTAAGTAATGAAAATCGGGTTTCTCGTATTTTTACATGATTTAATTGACGCAAATCGTCTTCCAGAGTGCTTTAGTAAGCGCGGAAAAGTAAAATGGAGCTTCTAAGTCGTCCGGTTCAAGAAATATTTATATTTTTGTAATAAAAAAATGACATTTTCAACACAACTGATGTGTATTACTGGTCACATAACTAAAAATATGCCCACGTAGCTGAAAACAAACTTTAGCAAGGTTTCAGTAAAATCGCGATAACTTTAGAACGCGGAAATATTTTCTATTTTAGTTTTAATTTTTTGAAAAACAGCGAAATCGCGATTAATTTAAGGTATTAACTATAACAATCAGCTGGGTAGTAAGGTAAGTGCGTTAGAAAATTAGTAAACAAACTTTTGCAAGGTTTTAGTAAAATCGCGATAACTTTAGAACGCGAAAATATTTTCTATTTCTGTTTTCATTTTTGGAAAAATAGCGAAATCGTAATTAATTTAAAGTATTAACAATAACAATCGCAAGGGTATTAAGCTAACTAAGTGCGTTAGAAAATTAGTAAACAAACTTTTGCAAAGTTTTAGTAAAATCGCGATAACTTTAGAACGCGGAAATATTTTCTATTTCTGTTTTAATTTTTGGAAAACAGCGAAATCGCGATTAATTTAAATTATTAACTATAACAATCGGCTGGGTATTAAGTTAACTAAGTGCATTAGAAAATTAGTAAACAAACTTTTGCAAGGTTTTAGTGAAATCGCGATAACTTTAGAACACGGATATATTTTCTATTTCTGTTTTCATTTTTCGAAAAACAGTGAAATCGCGATTAATTTAAAATATTAACTATAAAAATCGGCTAGGTATTAAGCTAACTAAGTGCGTTAGAAAATTAGTAAACAAACTTTTGCGAGATTTTAGTAAAATCGCGAAAACTTTAGAACGCGGGAATATTTTCTATTTCTGTTTTCATTTTTTGAGAAACAGCGAAATCGCGATTAATTTAAAGTAGTAACTATAACAATCGGCTGGGTATTAAGCTATCTAAGTGCATTAGAAAATTAGTAAACAAACTTTTGCAAGGTTTTAGTAAAATCGCGATAACTTTAAAACGCGGAAATATTTTCTATTTCTGTTTTCATTTTTTGAGAAACAGTGAAATTGCGATTAATTTAAAGTATTAACTATAAGAATCGACTAGGTATTAAGCTAACTAAGTGCGTTAGAAAATTATTAAGCAAACTTTTGCAAGGTTTTAGTAAAATCGGAAAAATTTTCAATTTCTGTTTTCATTTTTGCAAAAACAACTAAATCACAATTAATTCATAGTATTAATTATAATAATTGGGGAGTTAGTAAAGAATATGTTTAGCTCCGAAAATCGGGTTTCTCGTATTTTTACCTGATTTAATTGATGCAAATCGTCTTCCACAGTGCTTTAGTAAGCGCGGAAAAGTAAAATGAAGCTTCTAAGTCGTCTGGTTCAAGAAATATTTATATTTTTGTAATAAAAAAATTGATATTTTCAACACAACAACTGATGTGTATGATTGGTCACATAACTAAAAATATGCCCACGTAGCTGAAAACAAACTTTAGCATGGTTTTAGTAAAATCGCGATAACTTTAGAACGCGAAAATATTTTCTAATTCTGTTTTCATTTTTGGAAAACAGCGAAATCGCGATTAATTTAAGGTA
Source organism: Phosphuga atrata (assembly GCA_944588485.1). Taxonomy (NCBI): domain Eukaryota; kingdom Metazoa; phylum Arthropoda; class Insecta; order Coleoptera; family Silphidae; genus Phosphuga; species Phosphuga atrata. The sequence goes on along the minus strand of OX155903.1, from coordinate 49,416,632 downwards.
TTAACCATAACAATCGGCTGGGTAGTAAGGTAAGTGTATTAGAAAATTAGTAAACAAACTTTTGCAAGGTTTTAGTAAAATCGCGATAACTTTAGAACGCGAAAATATTTTCTATTTCTGTTTTCATTTTTGGAAAACAGCGAAATCGCAATTAATTTAAATTATTAACTATAACAATCGGCTGGGTATTAAGTTAACTAAGTGCATTAGAAAATTAGTAAACAAACTTTTGCAAGGTTTTAGTGAAATCGCGATAACTTTAGAACGCGGATATATTTTCTATTTCTGTTTTCATTTTTTGAAAAACAGTGAAATCGCGATTAATTTAAAATATTAACTATAACAATCGGCTAGGTATTAAGTTAACTAAATGCGTTGGAAAATTAGTAAACAAACTTTTGCAAGGTTTTAGTAAAATCGCGATAACTTTAGAACGCGGAAATATATTCTATTTCTGTTTTCATTTTTAGAAAAACAGCGAAATCGCGATTAATTTAAAGTAGTAACTATAACAATCGGCTGGGTATTAAGCTATCTAAGTGCATTAGAAAATTAGTAAACAAACTTTTGCAAGGTTTTAGTAAAATCGCGATAACTTTAAAACGCGGAAATATTTTCTATTTTTGTTTTTATTTTTTGAGAAACAGCGAAATTGCGATTAATTTAAAGTATTAACTATAAGAATCGACTAGGTATTAAGCTAACTAAGTGCGTTAGAAAATTAGTAAACAAACTTTTGCAAGGTTTTAGTAAAATCGCGAAAACTTTGGAACTTTTTCATTTTTGCAAAAACAACTAAATCACAATTAATTCAAAGTATTAATTATAATAATTGGGGAGTTAGTAAAGAATATGTTTAGCTCCGAAAATCGGGTTTCTCGTATTTTTACCTGATTTAATTGATGCAAATCGTCTTCCACAGTGCTTTAGTAAGCGCGGAAAAGTAAAATGAAGCTTCTAAGTCGTCCGGTTCAAGAAATATTTATATTTTTGTAATAAAAAAATTGATATTTTCAACACAACAACTGATGTGTATGATTGGTCACATAACTAAAAATATGCCCACGTAGCTGAAAACAAACTTTAGCATGGTTTTAGTAAAATCGCGATAACTTTAGAACGCGAAAATATTTTCTAATTCTGTTTTCATTTTTGGAAAACAGCGAAATCGCGATTAATTTAAGGTATTAACCATAACAATCGGCTGGGTAGTAAGGTAAGTGTATTAGAAAATTAGTAAACAAACTTTTGCAAGGTTTTAGTAAAATCGCGATAACTTTAGAACGCGAAAATATTTTCTATTTCTGTTTTCATTTTTGGAAAACAGCGAAATCGCGATTAATTTAAATTATTAACTATAACAATCGGCTGGGTATTAAGTTAACTAAGTGCATTAGAAAATTAGTAAACAAACTTTTGCAAGGTTTTAGTGAAATCGCGATAACTTTAGAACGCGGAAATATATTCTATTTCTGTTTTTATTTTAAAAAAAACAGCGAAATCGCGATTAATTTAAAGTATTAACTATAAGAATCGACTAGGTATTAAGCTAACTAAGTGCGTTAGAAAATTAGTAAACAAACTTTTGCAAGGTTTTAGTAAAATCGCGATAACTTTAGAACGCGGAAATATATTCTATTTCTGTTTTCATTTTTAGAAAAACAGCGAAATCGCGATTAATTTAAAGTATTAACTATAACAATCGGCTAGGTATTAAGCTAACTAAGTGTATTAGAAAATTAGTAAACAAACTTTTGCAAGGTTTTAGTAAAATCGCGATAACTTTAGAACGCGGAAATATTTTCTATTTCTGTTTTCATTTTTGGAAAAACAGCAAAATCGCAATTAATTTAAAGTATTAACTATGACAATCTTCTGGGTATTAAGTTAACTAAGTGCATTAGAAAATTAGTAAACAAACTTTTGCAAGGTTTTAGTAAAACCGCGATAACTTTAAAACGCCGAAATATTTTCTATTTCTGTTTTCATTTTTTGAGAAACAGCAAAATCGCGATTAATTTAAAGTGTTAACGCTAACAATCGTCTGGGTATTAAGTTAACTAAATGCATTAGAAAATTAGTAAACAAACTTTGCAAGGTTTTAGTAAAATCGCGATAACTGTAGAACACGGAAATATTTTCTATTTCTGTTTTCATTTCTGTAAAAACAGCGAAATCGCGATTAATTTAAAGTATTAACTCTAACAATTGTCTGGGTATTAAGTTAACTAAGTGCATTAGAAAATTAGTAAACAAACTTTTGCAAGGTTTTAGTAAAATCGCGATAACTTTAGAACGTAGAAATATTTTCAAATTCTGTTTTCACATTATAAAAAGCAACTACATTGTCTTTAATTTGAGATATCAATTATCACAATCGGCTGGGTATTAAACTAATTATGTAGATTGGAATATTAGTAAACAAACCTTTGCAGAATTTAGAAAAAGTGCGATAGCTTTGGAACGGGCAAATATTTTCAATTTCTGTTACAACTTTTCGAAAAACAATTAAATCATCTCTCATTTGAGATATCAATTATCACAATCGGCTGGGTATTAAACTAATTATGTAGATTGGAAAATTAGTAAACAAACCTTTGCAGAGTTGTAGCAAACGTACGATAATTTTGGAAGGAGGAAATATTTGCAATTTCTGTTTTCACTTTTTGAAAAACAATTAAATTATCTTTAATTTGATGTATCAATTGTCACAATCGGCTGGGTATTAAATTTAAAATGTAGATTAGAAAATTAGTAAACACATTATTGCAAGGTTTTAGTAAAATTGCATTTCTTTCTATTCTTATAAACTTATATTACATATTTCTTATTATCTTTGATTTGACGTATCAATTGTCACAATCGGTTGGGTATTAAACTAATCATGTAGATTGTAAAATTAGTAAACAAACCTTTGCAAAGTTGTAGCAAACGTGCGATAATTTTGGAACGAGCAAATATTTGCAATTTCTGTTTCCACTTCTTGAAAAACAATTAAATTATCTTTAATATGAGATATCAACTATCGCAATCTGCTCGGTATTAAACTAATTATGTAGCTTAGAAAATTAGTAAACAAAGCTTTGGAAAGTTTTAGAAACAGTGCGATATCTTAGGAACAGGAAAATATTTTCAATTTACGTTACAACTTTTTGAAAAACAATTAAATCATCTCTCATTTGAGATATCAATTATCACAATCGGCTGGGTATTAAATTAATTATGTGGCTTAGAAAATTAGTAAACAAACCTTTACAAAGTTTCAAGAAAAGTGCGATATCTTTGGAACGGGGAAATATTTGCAATCTCTGTTTTCACTTTATGAAAAACAACTAAATTGTCTTTAATTTATTGTATCAATTGTCACAATCGGCCGAGTATTAAATTTATTATGTAAATTAGAAAATTAGTAAACACATTTTTGCAAGGTTTTAGCAAAAATGCATTTTTTTCATTTCATTGGTTTCGTTTGGTCTGATTTGGCATAGTTTGGACTGGTTAGCTCCGGTTTACCCTGGTTTGCTCTGGTTTAATCTGGTTTGCCCTGCTTTGAGCTGGTTTGCTCTGGTTTAGTCTGGTTTTCTCTAGTTTACTCTGGTTTGCTCTGGTTTGCTCTGGTTTACCCTGGTTTACACTGGTTTGCTCTGGTTTAATCTGATTTACTCGGGTATTCTCTGATTTGGTCTGGTTTACTCTGGTTAGTCCTGGTTTGCTCTGTTTTGATCTGGTTTGCTCTGGTTTACTCTGGTTTGCTCGGTTTTACTCTGGTTTGTTCTGGTTTGCCCTGGTTTGAGCTGGTTTGCTCTGGTTTGCCCTGCTTTGAGCTGCTTTGTTCTGGTTTACTCTAGTTTACTCTGGTTTGTCCTGGTTTGAGCTCGTTTGGGGTATTATTGGTTTTACGGGTTTGTCTTGAAAATATGTTTGTGTACTTTTTACCTGTTGTAACTGTTGTTAATCGTCTTTGGCACTCTTTTATTAAGCTCCGCAAGCAAAAATTAAGCCTCTACGTTGTTTTTGTTGAAATTTTTTTTTTACATTTTTAAGATTGCAGACAGTATATGTGAAGGCAATTATTTGGATGTTGCCACGTTTATTCTTGCCCGTTTAAATCAAAGAGGATCCGATCCTCTTTGCTTTTATATGAAAAACTGTAACTATGGCAACATATATATTATTTTAAGCGTCGTATTGAATTTGCATTCATATTTCAACCAGATTTCAACGAACAGCTACGATTTTCCAGATGGAGGATCTGGCGACTTTTTTTTATTTAATTTGATGAAAATCTTAATTCATTTACATTTTTCCCTGGATACATTACAAGTTTTCCTTTTTTTTATTTCGAAGCAAATCTGTTGATAATTAGAAAAAATAATAAACGTGGCAACATCTAGTTATTTGCGTTCGTGTCGACTATCTGTCACGTTGACAATGTTTACAACTATTTCAAGAAAAACACGAATATTTATTGAACCAGATAACTTAGAAGCTTCATTTTTGCTTTCCGACCTTTGCGACCTTTCCGTTAACCCGTGCCAAGGACGATTAATAACAGTTACACCTGGTAAAAAGTCCATAACACTAAATTTCAATAGACCCGTAAACTCGCTTAATTCTAAATATGTCTAGTTTGCTCTGGTCTGTTCTGGTTTACTCTGGTTTACTGTGGTTTGCTCCGGTTTGCCCTGGTTTGAGCTGATATGCTCTGGTTTACTCTGGTTTCACATCTTGAAAAACAATTAAATTTTGTTTAATTCAAGATATCAACTGTCACAATTGGCTGGGTATTAAACTAATTATTTAAATTAATAAACAAACTATTGCAAAGTTGTTGCAAAAGTGCGATAAATTCGGAACGAATACATATTTTTTATTTCTATTTCCACTTTTTGAAAAACAATTAAATTATCTTTCATTTGAGATATTAACTATTATAATCGGCTGGGTATTAAACTAATTATGTAGATTAGAAATTTAGTAAACAAACCTTTGCAGGGTTTTAGAAAAAGGGCGATGGCTTTAGAACGGAGACATATTTGCAATCTCTGTTTTCACTTTTTCAAAAATAACTAAATTATCTTTAATTTGATGTATCAATTGTCACAATCGGCCGAGTATAAAATTTATTCTGTAGATTAGAAAATTAGTAAACACATTTTTGAAAGGTTTTAGCAAAAATGCATTTTTTTTTCAATTCATTGGTTTCGTTTGGTCTGATTTGAACTGGTTTGGTCTGGTTTGATCCGGTTTGTTCTGGTTTACTCTGGTTTGCTCTGGTTTACTCTGGTTTGCTCTGGTTTACTCTGGTTTGCTCTGGTTTGCTCTAGTTTACTCTGGTTTGATCTAGTTTGCGATGGTTTACTCTGGTTTTCTCTGGTTTACTCTGGTTTGATCTGGTTTGCTCTGGTTTGTTCTGCTTTACTCTGGTTTACTCTGGTTTACTCTGGTTTACTCTGGTTTTCCCTGGTTTGCCCTGGTTTGCCCTGGTTTGTCTTGGTTTACTCTTGTTTGCTCTGGTTTACTCTGGTTTGAGCTGGTTTGCTTTGGTTTGATCTGGTTTACTTTGATTTGCTCAGGTTTGCTTTGGTTTACTCTGGTTTGGGCTGGTTTGCACTGGTTTATTCTGGTTTTCTCTGGTTTACTCCGGTTTACTCTGGTTTGCTCTGGTTTACTCTGGTTTAGTCTTGTTTACTCTGGTTTTCCCTGGTTTGAGCTGCTTTACTCTGGTTTACTCTGGTTTCACGTCTTGAAAAACTATAAAATTTTGTTTAATTCCAGATATCAACTATCATAATTGGCTAGGTATTAAACTACATTCGAACTTCCATAACTCGAACTTCTGTAACTCCAATTTTTCTATAACTCGAATATTTTTAGAAATTCATACATTTAAATTATACATATAAATACATACATACATTTACGATTGTATTTAATATACATTTTACATATAAATTAACATCCATAACTCGAATTTTCCTTAATTCGAATTTTTCTATAACTCAGTGAAAACTTGTACAATGGTAAAATTTTACATTCAAAATAATCTCTATAACTCCAATTTTTTAACCGCCGCGTATTTTCTAAAATTTATGATGCCGGATATTGCCTACCATAAACCATCGATAGTGTCGATAGTTTAATCCTCGGGCAGATTGGCAAACATTTTAGTTTTCATATTTTATGATCACCAAAAACTCGAATACAGTTTTAGAATACAAAAACTAAGAATTTACCAGCGGGTGTGCTTTAGGAAAATTACGACAGGATATTATTCTCCCGGCAATCGGTTATCCAAAAAGGTACGATATAATCGAAGATATTACACCAATATTATGCAAAACAATTAAAAATTACTGGCTTTTTCAAAAAAATAACTATATTAATTAAAATTATTTTTAATTAATTATGATTATATAGCATCATATTAATAAACTATACATATTTCTTTTTTGTTTTGTATCAATATGTATGTTACAGTTGAAGTATAAAATTCTGTTAGTGCATACATCCACCAGTCAATGTATACTTCTACGTATATTTTTTGACAAAGTATCGATTGAAAAATAAGATGCATACTATATCTAGTTTAAGTATAGAATACCGAGATAATGCAAACTTTCACGACGAAGCATTAGTTAAAGTTTAAATGTGGTTTAAATTTTCTAAACTTGAAATTAAGGGAAAAACTAATACTTTTATATTAATTCATTTATACTATTGTAGTTTTTAATCAATCTATCTAAAATAAGATTCAACCACTTATTTGTAAAAATTGTTTCTGTTAATATAAAGTATAGGCGATTTTTATGTTTATTAAGCATTTCTTAAAACCTTGACCAGATCCTTGATTATTAGCAATTGACCATAAAGGTAATTTTACCTCAGAAACTTCTTCTTCTTTAATAATCCTCTCTGGACAAATACTAAATTGTGATTCAGAATAAAGAAGTTTTGGAAGGTTTATTTTATTCATTTTCCCTACCCTGATCAACATCAGGTACTTTAACTCTTACAAACATTCCCGCTGTAGTTGGCTTCAGGGCGTGATAAATCAAAAATATGCTTCATTCTTCTGGCTTGAATTTGAAGCTATTCTCAATTTAATGTTCATTCAACAACATTTCAAGTTCTTCCTCAGTTCCTCTTAAAACATTTTATAATAAAATAGTTCTATGAATACTTTAACTAATTTTAAATAGCGAGTGTATACAGTTTCTAGTGAACTACTCATAAATTAATTCCCGTATACTTTGATGATTCAGTTAATGTATGCTTTTACCGGTGACCGTATACACCGACTGCGTTATCGCTTTGACTGTAACATATACATGTGTACGTATGTATTTATTTCGAATAAATTGTGTACAGTGTATTCTACTCATGCTAAAGTTATGTATTTCTATAACTCCAATTTTCCATAACTCCAATTTTTTCATGAACTATGTCAATTCGACTTAGGGAAGTTCGACTGACTTAATTAAATTAGAAAATTAAATTTAAATAAGAAAATTAATAATCAAACTTTTGCAAAGTTGTTGCAAAAGTGCGATCAATTCGGAACGGAGAAATATTTTCAATTTCGACTTCCACTTTTTGAAAAGCGATTAAATTATCTTTCATTCGAGATATTAACTATCATAATCGCCTGGGTATTAAACTTATTATGTAGATTGGAAAATTAGTAAACAAACCTTTGCAGAGTTTTAGAAAAAGTGCGATGGCTTTGGAACAGGGAAATCTTTGCAATTTCTGTTTTCACTTTTTGAAAAACAACTAAATTTTCTTTAATTTGATGTATCAATTGTCACAATCGGCCGAGTATTAAATTTATTATGGAGATTATAAATTTAGTAAACACATTTTTGCAAAGTTTTAGCAAAAATGCTTTTTTTCATTTCATTGGTTTCGTTTGATCTGATTTGGCATAGTTTGCTCTGGTTTACTCTGGTTTGTCCTGGTTTGAGCAGGTTTGCACTGGTTTACTCTGGTTTGCCCTGGTTTGAGCTGGTTTGCTCTGCTTTTCTCTGGTTTGTTCTGGTTTACTCTGGTTTGCTCTGGTTTACTCTGGTTTGCTCTGGTTTACTCTGGTTTGCTCTGGTTTACTCTGGTTTACTCTGGTTTGCCCTGGTTAGCCCTGGTTAGCCCTGGTTTGAGCTGGTTTGAGCTGGTTTGCTCTGGTTTACTCTGGTTTGCTCTGGTTTACTCTGGTTTGCTCTGGATTACTCGGGTTTGTTCTGGTTTACTCAGGTTTGAGCTGGTTTGCTCTGGTTTGCTCTGGTTTGCTCTGGTTTACTCTGGTTTGTTCTGGTTTACTCTGGTTTGTTCTGGTTTACTCTGGTTTACTCTGGTTTGTCCTGGTTTTAGCTGGTTTGCTCTGGTTTACTCTGATTTCACGTCTTGAAAAATAATTATATTTTGTTTAATTCGAGATATCCACTATCACAATTGGCTGGGTATTAAACTAATTATTTAAATTAGAAAATTAATAAACAAACTTTTGCAAATTTGTTGCAAAAATGCGATCAAATCGGAACGGAGAAATATTTTCAATTTTTATTTCCACTTTTTGAAAAATAATTAAATTATCTTTCATTCCAGATATTAACTATCATAATCGGCTGGGTATTAACCTAATTATGTAGATTGGAATATTAGTAAACAAACCTTTGCAGAGTTTTAGAAAAAGTGCGATGGCTTTGGAACATGGCAATATTTGCAATCTCTGTTTTCAGTTTTTGAAAAACAACTAAATTGTCTTTAATTTGATGTATTAATTGTCACAATCGGACGAGTATTAAATTTATTATGTAGATTAGAAAATTAGTGAACACATTTTTACAGTTTTAGCAAAAATGCTTTTTTTCATTTCATTGGTTTCGTTTGGTCTGATTTGGCATATTTTGCTCTGGCTTAGGCCGAGGCCGCACTACGGTTTTTTACCGCGAGCGGTAACCGTTACAACCACGAAACCCTACCCTTCGAGATACACAGTACGCTATGGCAAAAATCAGCCGCGGGAAACAACCGCAAGTGAAGCCGCTTGTATTAGCTTACTTGAGTCACAAAATCACGCAATTAAAAACCGCGGCGGTTTAACCGTAGTGCGGCCTAGGACTCACTCTGGTTTGCCCTGGTTTGAGCTGGTTTACTCTGGTTTGCTCTAGTTTACTCTGGGTTGCTCTGGTTAGCTCTGATTTGCTCTGATTTACACTGGTTTGATCTGGTTTGATCTGGTTTGCTCATAGTCATCCGGTTCAAGAAATATTTATATTTTTTAAATAAAAAAATTGACATTTTCAACAGAACAACTGATATGTACCTATTACTGGTCATCACGTAGCTGAAAACAAACTTTAGCAAGGTTTTAGTAAAATCGCGATAACTGTAGAACACGGAAATATTTTCTATTTCTGTTTTCATTTCTGTAAAAACAGCGAAATCGCGATTAATTTAAAGTATTAACTCAAACAATCGTCTGGGTATTAAGTTTGCTAAGTGCATTAGAAAATTAGTAAACAAACTTTTGCAAGGTTTTATTAAAATCGCGATAACTTTAGAACGTAGAAATATTTTCAAATTCTGTTTTCACATTATAAAAAGAAACTAAATTGTCTTTAATTTGAGATATCAATTATCACAATCGGCTAGGTATTAAACTAATTATGTAGATTGTAATATTAGTAAACAAACATTCGCAGAGTTTTAGAAAAAGTGCGATAGCTTTGGAAAGGGCAAAGATTTTCAATTACTGTTACAACTTTTCGAAAAACAATTAAATCATCTCTCATTTGAAATATCAATTATCACAATCGGCTGGGTATTAAACTAATTATAGATAGGAAAATAGATTGGAAAATTAGTAAACAAACCTTTTTTAGAGTTTTAGAAAAGTGCGATAGCTTTGGAACGGGGAAATATGATTTGATATGATTTAATTTATTTCCAGTAAATATACATAAATAGATTCTTTTTAAATTAAATTGAAATTCTACTCTTTTGTTGCAGGGGTTGGAGTCTGCGCAGGAACTTGACGCAGAGATCGAGTAATCTCGGTCGCTTGAATGTAGTTAGTATTAGTGCAGCAGTGAGAGGACGAGGAAGTGTTAGTGCAGTGCGGCACCGAGCAATCTAGGAGGTGTTAACAGAGTGCAGCTGTGTTAGGTAAGAGTAGTTGTAATAGGAAAAATTATTAATCACGGATGAGTTTTACTAATTATGTAGATTGTAAATTTAGTAAACAAACCTTTGCAGAGTTGTAGCAAACGTGCGATAATTTTGGAACGAGGAAATATTTGCAATTTCTGTTTTCACTTTTTGAAAAACAATTAAATTATCTTTAATTTGATGTAGCAATTGTCACAATCAGCTGGATATTAAATTTATTATGTAGATTAGCAAATTAGTAAACACATTTTTGCAAGGTTTTAGTAAAATTGCATTTCTTTTTATTCTTATAAACTTATATTACATATTTCTTATTATCCTTGATTTGAGGTATCAATTGTCACAATCGGTTGGGTATTAAACTAATTATTGAGATTGTAAAATTAGTAAACAAACCTTTGCAAAGTTGTAGCAAACGTGCGATAATTTTGGATCGAGCAAATATTTGCAATATCTGTTTCCACTTCTTGAAAAACAATTAAATTATCTTTAATATGAGATATCAACTATCGCAATCTGCTCGGTATTAAACTAATTATGTAGCTTAGAAAATTAGTAAACAAAGCTTTGGAAAGTTTTAGAAACAGTGCGATATCTTTGGAACAGGAAAATATTTTCAATTTATGTTACAACTTTTTGAAAAACAATTAAATCTTCTCTCATTTGAGATATTAATTATCACAATCGGCTGGGTATTAAACTAATTATGTAGATTGGTTAACAACAAACCTTTGCAGAGTTTTAGAAAAAGTACGATAGCTTTGGAATGGGGAAATATTTTCAATTTCTGTTACAACTTTTTGAAAAACAATTAAATCTTCTCTCATTTGAGATATCAATTATCACAATCGGCTGGGTATTAAATTAATTATGTGGCTTAGAAAATTAGTAAACAAACCTTTACAAAGATTCAAGAAAAGTGCGATATCTTTGGAACGGGGAAATATTTGCAATCTCTGTTTTCACTTTATGAAAAACAACTAAATTGTCTTTAATTTAATGTATCAATTGTCACAATCGGCCGAGTATTAAATTTATTATGTAAATTAGAAAATTAGTAAACACATTTTTGCAAGGTTTTAGCAAAAATGCATTTTTTTCATTTCATTGGTTTCGTTTGGTCTGATTTGGCATAGTTTGGACTGGTTAGCTACGGTTTACCCTGGTTTGCTCTGGTTTAATCTGGTTTGCCCTGCTTTGAGCTGGTTTTCTCTGGTTTAGTCTGGTTTTCTCTGGTTTAGTCTGGTTTTCTCTAGTTTACTCTGATTTGCTCTGGTTTACACTGGTTTGCTCTGGTTTACTCTGGTTTGATCTGGTTTACTCTGGTATTCTCTGATTTGGTCTGGTTTACTCTGGTTAGTCCTGGTTTGCTCTGTTTTGATCTGGTTTGCTCTGGTTTACTCTGGTTTGCTCGGTTTTACTCGGGTTTTTCTGGTTTGCCCTGGTTTGAGCTGGTTTGCTCTGGTTTGCCCTGGTTTGAGCTGCTTTGTTCTGGTTTACTCTGGTTTGTCCTGGTTTGAGCTCGTTTGGGGTATTATTGGTTTTACGGGTTTGTCTTGAAAATATGTTTGTGTACTTTTTACCTGTTGTAACTGTTGTTAATCGTCTTTGGCACTCTTTTATTAAGCTCCGCAAGCAAAAATTAAGCCTCTACGTTGTTTTTGTTGAAATTTTTTTTTTACATTTTTAAGATTGCAGACAGTATATGTGAAGGCAATTATTTGGATGTTGCCACGTTTATTCTTGCCCGTTTATATCAAAGAGGATCCGATCCCTCTTTGCTTTTAAATGAAAAACTGTAACTATGGCAACATATATATTATTTTAAGCGTCGTATTGATTCATATTTGAACCAGATTTCAACGAACAGCTACGATTTTCCAGATGGAGGATCTGGCGACTTTTTTTTATTTAATTTGATGAAAATCTTAATTCATTTACATTTTTCCCTGGATATATTACAAGTTTTCCTTTTTTTTATTTCGAAGCAAATCTGTTGGTAATTAGAAAAAATAATAAACGTGGCAACATCTAGTTATTTGCGTTCGTGTCGACTATCTGTCACGTTGACAATGTTTACAACTATTTCAAGAAAAACCCGAATATTTGTTGAACCAGATAACTTAGAAGCTTCATTTTTGCTTTACGACCTTTGCGACCTTTCCGTTAACCCGTGCCAAGGACGATTAATAACAGTTTCACCAGGTAAAAAGTCCATAACACTAAATTTCAATAGACCCGTAAACTCGATAAATACTAAATCTGTCTAGTTTGCTCTGGTCTGTTCTGGTTTACTCTGGTTTACTGTGGTTTGCTCCGGTTTGCCCTGGTTTGAGCTGGTTTGCTCTGGTTTACTCTGGTTTCACATCTTGAAAAACAATTAAATTTTGTTTAATTCAAGATATCAAATATCACAATTGGCTGGGTATTAAACTAATTATTTAAATTAATAAACAAACTTTTGCAAAGTTGTTGCAAAAGTGCGATAAATTCGGAACGAATAAATATTTTTTATTTATATTTCCACTTTTTGAAAAACTCAGGTTTGCTTTGGTTTACTCTGGTTTGGGCTGGTTTGCTCTGGTTTAGTCTGGTTTTCTCTGGTTTACTCTGGTTTACTCTGGTTTGCTCTGGTTTGCTCTGGTTTAGTCTGGTTTACTCTGGTTTTCCCTGGTTTGAGCTGCTTTACTCTGGTTTACTCTGGTTTCACGTCTTGAAAAACTATAAAATTTTGTTTAATTCCAGATATCAACTATCATAATTGGCTGGGTATTAAACTACAGTCGAACTTCCATAACTCGAACTTCTGTAACTCCAATTTTTCTATAACTCGAATATTTTTAGAAATTCATACATTTAAATTATACATATAAATACATATACGTTTACGATTGTATTTAATATACATTTTACATATAAATTAACATCCATAACTCGAATTTTCCTTAATTCGAATTTTCTATAACTCAGTGAAAATTTGTACAATGGTAAAATTTTACATTCAAAATAATCTCTATAACTCCAATTTTTTTATCGCCGCGTATTTTCCAAAATTTATGATGCCGGATATGGCCTACCATAAATCATCGATAGTGTCGATAGTTTAATCCTCGGGCAGATTAGTAAACATTTTAGTTGTCATATTTTATGATCACCATAAACTCGAATACAGTTTTAGAATACAAAACTAAGAAATTACCAGCGGGTGTGCTTTAGGAAGATTACGACAGGATATTATTCTCCCGGCAATCGGTTATCCAAAAAGGTACGATATAATCGAAGATCACCAATATTATGCAAAACAATTAAAAATTACTGGCTTTTTAAAAAAGTAACTATTAATTAAAATTATTTTTAATTAATTATGATTATATAGCATCATATTAATAAACTATACATATTTCTTTTTTGTTTTGTATAAATATATATGTTACAGTTGAAGTATAAAATTCTGTTAGTGCATACATCCACCAGTCAATGTATACTTACACTACGTATCGTATATTTTTTGACAAAGTATCGATTGAAAAATAAGATGCATACTATATCTAGTTTAAGTATAGAATACCGAGATAATACAAACTTTCACAACGAAGCATTAGTTAAAGTTTAAATGTGGTTTAAATTTTCTAAACTTGAAATTAAAGGAAAAACTAATACTTTTATATTAATTCATTTATACTATTGTAGTTTTGAATCAATCTATCTAAAATAAGATTCAACCACTTATTTGTAAAATTTGTTTCTGTTAATATAAAGTATAGGTGATTTTTATGTATATTAAGCATTTCTTAAAACCTTGACCAGATCCTTGATTATTAGCAATTGACCATAAAGGTAATTTTCCCTCAGAAACTTCTTCTTCTTTAATAATCCTCTCTGGACAAATACTAAATTGTGATTCAGAATAAAGAAGTTTTGGAAGGTTTATTTTATTCATTTTCCCTACCTTGATCAACATCAGGTACTTTAACTCTTACAAACATTCCCGCTGTAGTTGGCTTCAGGGTGTGATAAATCAAAAATATGCTTCATTCTTCTGGCTTGAATTTGAAGCCATTCTCAATTTAATGTTCATTCAACAACATTTCAAGTTCTTCCTCAGTTCCTCTTAAAACATTTTATAATAAAATAGTTCTATGAATACTTTAACTAATTTTAAATAGCGAGTGTATACAGTTTCTAGTGAAACTACTCATAAATTAATTCCCGTATACTTTGATGATTCAGTTAATGTATGCTTTTACCGGTGACCGTATACACCGACTGCGTTATCGCTTTGACTGTAACATATACATGTGTACGTATGTATTTATTTCGAATAAATTGTGTACAGTGTATTCTACTCATGTTAAACTTATGTATTTCTATAACTCCAATTTTCCATAACTCCAATTTTTTTCATGAACTATGTCAATTCGACTTAGGGAAGTTCGACTGACTTAATTAAATTAGAAAATTAAATTTAAATTAGAAAATTAATAATCAAACTTTTGCAAAGTTGTTGCAAAAGTGCGATCAATTCGGAACGGAGAAATATTTTCAATTTCCACTTCCACTTTTTGAAAAGCGATTAAATTATCTTTCATTCGAGATATTAACTATCATAATCGGCTGGGTATTAAACTAATTATGTAGATTGGAAAATTAGTAAACAAACTTTTGCAGAGTTTTAGAAAAAGTGCGATGGCTTTGGAACAGGGAAATCTTTGCAATCTCCGTTTTCACTTTTTGAAAAACAACTAAATTTTCTTTAATTTGATGTATCAATTGTCACAATCGGCCGAGTATTAAATTTATTATGGAGATTATAAATTTAGTAAACACATTTTTGCAAAGTTTTAGCAAAAATGCTTTTTTTCATTTCATTGGTTTCGTTTGATCTGATTTGGCATAGTTTACTCTGGTTTGCTCTGGTTTACTCTGGTTTGTCCTAGTTTGAGTTGGTTTGCTTTGGTTTACTCTGGTTTGCCCTGGTTTGAGCTGGTTTGCTCTGCTTTTCTCTGGTTTGTTCTGGTTTACTCTGGTTTGCTCTGGTTTGCTCTGGTTTACTCTGGTTTGCTCTGCTTTACTCTGATTTGCTCTGGTTTACTCTGGTTTGCTCTGGTTTACTCTGGTTTGCTCTGGTTAGCCCTGGTTTGAGCTGGTTTGCTCTGGTTTACTCGGGTTTGCTCTGGATTTCTCGGGCTTGTTCTGGTTTACTCTGGTTTACTCTGGTTTAACTCTGGTTTACTCTGGTTTGCTCTGGTTTGCTCTGGTTTACTCTGGTTTACTCTGGTTTACTCTGGTTTGTCCTGGTTTTAGCTGGCTTGCTCTGGTTTACTCTGATTTCACGTCTTGAAAAATAATTATATTTTGTTTAATTCGAGATATCCACTATCACAATTGGCTGGGTATTAAACTAATTATTTAAATTACAAAATTAATAAACAAACTTTTGCAAATTTGTTGCAAAAATGCGATCAAATCGGAACGGAGAAATATTTTCAATTTTTATTTCCACTTTTTGAAAAACAATTAAATTATCTTTCATTTCAGATATTAACTATCATAATCGGCTGGGTATTAACCTAATTATGTAGATTGGAATATTAGTAAACAAACCTTTGCAGAGTTTTAGAAAAAGTGCGATGGCTTTGGAACAGGGAAATCTTTGCAATCTCCGTTTTCACTTTTTGAAAAACAACTAAATTTTCTTTAATTTGATGTATCAATTGTCACAATCGGCCGAGTATTAAATTTATTATGGAGATTATAAATTTAGTAAACACATTTTTGCAAAGTTTTAGCAAAAATGCTTTTTTTCATTTCATTGGTTTCGTTTGGTATGCTTTGGTCTGATTTGGCATAGTTTGCTCTGGTTTAGGCCGAGGCCGCACTACGTTTTTTTTACCGCGAGCGGTAACCGCTACAACCGCGAAACCCTTCGAGAAACGCTATGGCAAAAATCAGTCGCGGGAAACAACCGCAAGTGAAGCCGCTTGTATTAGCTTCCTTGAGTCACAAAATCACGCAATTAAAACCGCGGCGGTTTAACCGTAGTGCGGCCTAGGACTCACTCTGGTTTGCCCTGGTTTGAGCTGCTTTACTCTGGTTCGCTCTAGTTTACTCTGGGTTGCTCTGGTTTGATCTGGTTAGCTCTGATTTGCTCTGGTTTACACTGGTTTGATCTGGTTTGCTCATAGTCGTCCGGTTCAAGAAATATTTATATTTTTTAAATAAAAAAATTGACATTTTCAACACAACAACCAACTGTTATGTACCTATTACTGGGTATTACCAATATGTACCTATTACTGGTCATCACGTAGCTGAAAACAAACTTTAGCAAGGTTTTAGTAAAATCGCGATAACTGTAGAACAAGGAAATATTTTCTATTTCTGTTTTCATTTCTGTAAAAACAGCGAAATCGCGATTAATTTAAAGTATTAACTCTAACAATCGTCTGGGTATTAAGTTAACTAAGTGCATTAGAAAATTAGTAAACAAACTTTTGCAAGGTTTTAGTAAAATCGCGATAACTTTAGAACGTAGAAATATTTTCAAATTCTGTTTTCACATTATAAAAAGCAACTACATTGTCTTTAATTTGAGATATCAATTATCAAAATCGGCTGGGTATTAAACTAATTATGTAGATTGGAATATTAGTAAACAAACCTTTGCAGAGTTTTAGAAAAAGTGCGATAGCTTTGGAACGGGCAAATATTTTCAATTTCTGTTACAACTTTTCGAAAAACAATTAAATCATCTCTCATTTGAGATATCAATTATCACAATCGGCTGGGTATTAAACTAATTATGTAGATTGGAAAATTAGTAAACAAACCTGTGCAGAGTTTTAGAAGAAGTGCGATAGCTTTGGAACGGGGAAATATGATTTGATATGATTTAATTTATTTCCAGTAAATATACATAAATAGATTCTTTTTAAATTAAATTGAAATTCTACTCTTTTGTTGCAGGGGTTGGAGTCTGCGCAGGAACTTGACGCATAGAACGAGTAATCTCGGTCGCTTGAATGTAGTTAGTATTAGTGCAGCAGTGAGAGGGCGAGGAAGTGTTTGTGCAGTGCGGCACCGAGCAATCTAGGAGGTGTTAACAGAGTGCAGCTGTGTTAGGTAAGAGTAGTTGTAATAGGATAAATTATTAATCACGGATGAGTTTTACTAATTATGTAGATTGTAAATTTAGTAAACAAACCTTTGCGGAGTTGTAGCAAACGTGCGATAATTTTGGAACGAGGAAATATTTGCAATTTCTGTTTTCACTTTTTGAAAAACAATTAAATTATCTTTAATTTGATGTAGCAATTGTCACAATCGGGTGGGTATTAAATTTATTATGTAGATTAGAAAATCAGTAAACACATTTTTGCAAGGTTTTAGTAAAATTGCATTTCTTTTTATTCTTATAAACTTATATTACATATTTCTTATTATCCTTGATTTGAGGTATCAATTGTCACAATCGGTTGGGTATTAAACTATTCATGTAGATTGTAAAATTAGTAAACAAACCTTTGCAAAGTTGTAGCAAACGTGCGATAATTTTGGAACGAGCAAATATTTGCAATTTCTGTTTCCACTTCTTGAAAAACAATTAAATTATCTTTAATATGAGATATCAACTATCGCAATCTGCTCGGTATTAAACTAATTATGTAGCTTAGAAAATTAGTAAACAAAGCTTTGGAAAGTTTTAGAAACAGTGCGATAACTTTGGAACAGGAAAATATTTTCAATTTCTGTTACAACTTTTTGAAAAACAATTAAATCTTCTCTCATTTGAGATATCAATTATCACAATCGGCTGGGTTTTAAATTAATTATGTGGCTTAGAAAATTAGTAAACAAACCTTTACAAAGTTTCAAGAAAAGTGCGATATCTTTGGAACGGGGAAATATTTGCAATCTCTGTTTTCACTTTATGAAAAACAACTAAATTGTCTTTAATTTAATGTATCAATTGTCACAATCGGCCGAGTATTAAATTTATTATGTGAATTAGAAAATTAGTAAACACATTTTTGCAAGGTTTTAGCAAAAATGCATTTTTTTCCATTTCATTGGTTTCGTTAGGTCTGATTTGGCATAGTTTTGACTGGTTAGCTCCGGTTTACCCTGGTTTGCTCTGGTTTAATCTGGTTTGCCATTCTTTGAGCTGGTTTGCTCTGGTTTAGTCTGGTTTTCTCTAGTTTACTCTGGTTTGCTCTGGTTTACCCTGGTTTACACTGGTTTGCTCTGGTTTACTCTGGTTTAATCTGGTTTACTCGGGTATTCTCTGATTTGGTCTGGTTTACTCTGGTTAGTCCTGGTTTGCTCTGTTTTGATCTGGTTTGTTCTGGTTTACTCTGGTTTGCTCTGGTTTACTCTGGTTTGCTCTGGTTTGTCCTGGTTTGAGCTGATTTGCTCTGGTTTGCCCTGGTTTGAGCTGCTTTGTTCTGGTTTACTCTGGTTTGTCCTTGTTTGAGCTCGTTTGGGGTATTATTGGTTTTACGGGTTTGTCTTGAAAATATGTTTGTGTACTTTTTACCTGTTGTAACTGTTGTTAATCGTCTTTGGCACTCTTTTATTAAGCTCCGCAAGCAAAAATTAAGCCTCTACGTTGTTTTTGTTGAAAATTTTTTTTTACATTTTTAAGATTGCAGACAGTATATGTGAAGGCAATTATTTGGATGTTGCCGCGTTTATTCTTGCTCGTTTATATCAAAGAGGATCCTATCCTCTTTGCTTTTATATGAAAAACTGTAATTATGGCAACATATATATTATTTTAAGCGTCGTATTGATTCATATTTCAACCAGATTTCAACGAACAGCTACGATTTTCCAGATGGAGGATCTGGCGACTTTTTTTTATTTAATTTGATGAAAATCTTAATTCATTTACATTTTTCCCTGGATACATTACAAGTTTTCCTTTTTTTTATTTCGAAGCAAATCTGTTGATAATTAGAAAAAATAATAAACGTGGCAACATCTAGTTATTTGCGTTCGTGTCGACTATCTGTCACGTTGACAATGTTTACAACTATTTCAAGAAAAACACGAATATTTATTGAACCAGATAACTTAGAAGCTTCATTTTTGCTTTACGACCTTTGCGACCTTTCCGTTAACCCGTGCCAAGGACGATTAATAACAGTTACACCTGGTAAAAAGTCCATAACACTAAATTTCAATAGACCCGTAAACTCGTTAAATTCTAAATCTGTCTAGTTTGCTCTGGTCTGTTCTGGTTTACTCTGGTTTACTGTGGTTTGCTCCGGTTTGCCCTGGCTTGAGCTGGTTTGCTCTGGTTTACTCTGGTTTCACATCTTGAAAAACAATTAAATTTTGTTTAATTCAAGATATTAACTATCACAATTGGCTGGGTATTAAACTAATTATTTAGATTAATAAACAAACTTTTGCAAAGTTGTTGCAAAAGTGCGATAAATTCGGAACGATTAAATATTTTTTATTTCTATTTCCACTTTTTGAAAAACAATTAAATTATCTTTCATTTGAGATATTAACTATTATAATCGAATTATTATTATAAATATAATTTTTATTATTATAATTAAACTAATTATGTAGATTAGAAAATTAGTAAACAAACCTTTGCAGAGTTTTAGAAAAAGTGCGATGGCTTTGGAACGGAGAAATATTTGCAATCTCTGTTTTCACTTTTTGAAAAACAGCTAAATTATCTTTAATTTGATGTATCAATTGTCACAATCGGCCGAGTATTAAATTTATTATCTAGATTAGAAAATTAGTAAACACATTTTTGCAAGGTTTTAGCAAAAATGCATTTATTTTCATTTCATTGGTTTCGTTTGGTCTGCTTTGGTCTGATTTGGCATACTTTGAACTACTTTGCTCTGGTTTACTCTGATTTGCTCTGGTTTACTCTGGTTTGCCCTGGTTTGCTCTGGTTTACCCTGGTTTGCTCTGGTTTACTCTGGTTTGCTCTGGTTTACCCTGGTTTGCTCTGGTTTACACTGGTTTGATCTGGTTTACACTGGTTTGATCTGCTTTGGTCTGGTTTGCTCTGGTTTGATTTGGTTTGCTCTGGTTTACTCTGGTTTGTTCTGGTTTACTCTGATTTGATCTAGTTTACTCTGATTTGATCTGGTTTGTCCTGGTTTCTTCTGGTTTCCTCTGGTTTACTCTGCTTTGCCCTGGTTTGTCCTGGTTTACTCTGGTTTGTTCTGTTTTACTCTGGTTTGATTTGGTTTGCTCTGGTTTGCTCTAGTTTACTCTGGTTTGTCCTGGTTTGAGCTGGTTTGCTCTGGTTTACTTTTGTTTGCCCTGGTTTGAGCAGGTTTGCTCTGGTTTGCTCTGGTTTGCTCTGGTTTGCTCTGGTTTGCTCTGGTTTCACGTCTTGAAAAACAGTTATTCTTTTTGTTTTGGTAGTCCTGAAAAGAGTCAATAATTTTTATAGAGCTCCGAAAAGGCTGAATATATATTCAGGCTGATTTATATATTCAGGCTGTGTTCCGTTTTTTTTAAGCTTGAAATTAAATTTTGTTTAATGCGAGATCACAATTGGCTGGGTATTAAACTACTTAATTATTTAAATAGGAAAATTAATTATCAAACTTTTGCAAACTTGTTGCAAAAGTGCGATCAATTCGGAACGGAGAAATATTTTCAATTTCTGTTTCCACTTTTTGAAAAACAATTAAATTATCTTTCATTTGAGATATCAACTATAATAATCGGCTGGGTTTTAAACTAATTATGAAGATTGGAAAATTGGTTATCAAACCTTTGCAGTTTTAGAAAAAGTGCGATCGCTTTGGAGCGGAGAAATATTTGCAATCTCTGTTTTCACTTGTAGATTACAAAATTAGTAAACACATTTTTGCAAGGTTTTAGCAAAAATGCATTTTTTTTTCATTTCATTGGTTTCGTTTGGTCTGCTTTGGTCTGATTTGGCATACTTTGGACTGGTTTGCTCTGGTTTACTCTGGTTTACTCTGGTTTGCCCTAGTTTGAGCTGGTTTGCTCTAGTTTACTCTGTTTTGCTCTGGTTTGATCTGGTTAGCCCTAGTTTGCTCTGGTTTACTCCGGTTTACGCTGTTTTGATCTGGTTTGATCTGGTTTGCTCTGGTTTACTCTGGTTTGTTCTGGTTTACTCTGGTTTGTTCTGGTTTACTTTGGTTTACTCTGGTTTGTCCTGGTTTGTTCTGGTTTACTGTGGTTTGCTCTGGTTTGCTCTGGTTTGATCTGGTTTGTTCTGGTTTGATCTGGTTTGTTCTGGTTTGCTTTGGTTTTGCTCTGGTTTACTTTGGTTTTGCTCTGGTTTACTCTGGTTTGCTCTGGTTTGCTTTTGTTTACTCTGGTTTGATCTGGTTTGCTCTGGTTTACTCTGGTTTGTTCTGGTTTACTCTGGTTTGTTCTGGTTTACTTTGGTTTACTCTGGTTTGTCCTGGTTTGTTCTGGTTTACTGTGGTTTGCTCTGGTTTGCTCTGGTTTACTCTGGTTTGATCTGGTTTGTTCTGGTTTGATCTGGTTTGTTCTGGTTTGCTTTGGTTTTGCTCTGGTTTATTCTGGTTTGCTCTGGTTTGCTTTGGTTTACTCTGGTTTGATCTGGTTTGCTCTGGTTTAGTCTTGTTTGATCTGGTTTGCTCTGGTAAACTCTGGGTTGATTTGGTTTTGCTCTGGTTTACCCTGGTTTGTTTTGGTTTGCTCCGGTTTGATCTGGTTTGCTCTGGTATGGTCTGGTTTGCCCTAGTTTGCTCTGGTTTGCCCTATTTTGCTCTGGTTTGCTCTGGTTTACCCTGGTTTGATCTGGGTTGATCTGGTTTTCTCTGGTTTGCTCTTGTTTACTCTGGTTTGCTCTGGTTTGTCTTGGTTTGATCTGGTTTTATCTGGTTTTATCTGGTTTTCTCTGGTTTGCTCTTGTTTACTCTGGTTTGCTCTGGTTTGTCTTGGTTTGATCTGGTTTTATCTGGTTTACTCTGGTTTGTCCTGGTTTACTCTGGTTTACTTTGGTTTGTCCTGGTTTGCTCTGGTTTGTCCTGGTTTGCTCTGGCTAGCTTTGGTTTGCTCTGGTTTACACTGGTTTGATCTGGGTTGATCTGGTTTTCTCTGGTTTGCTCTTGTTTACTCTGGTTTGCTCTGGTTTGTCTTGGTTTGATCTGGTTTTATCTGGTTTACTCTGGTTTGTCCTGGTTTACTCTGGTTTACTTTGGTTTGTCCTGGTTTGGTCTGGTTTGCCCTGGTTTGCTCTGGTTTGATCTGGTTTGCACTGGTTTGCTAAGGTTTAATTTGGTTTGCTCTGGTTTGATCTGGAATGGTCGGACTGGTTTGGGTTGATTTGGTATGATTTAATTATTTCCAATAAATATACATAAATAGATTCTTTTTAAATTGAATTGAAATTCTACTTTTGTGGGATGGGTTGGAGACTGCGCAGGAACTTGACGCAGAGATCTCGACGGCTGGAATATAGTTAGTATAAGGCCGAGGCCGCACTACGTTTTTTTCCCGTGAGCGGTAACCGCTATAACCGCGAAACCGCTCGAGAAACACACAGCACGCTATGGGAAAAATCAGTCGCGGGTAAAAACCGCAAGTGAGGCCGCTTGTATTAATCTTCTTGACTCTTATAATCAGGGCGGCGACCGGCAACGGAAACGGCAACCGCGGCGGTTTAGCCGTAGTGCGTAGACCTTAGGCAGGTATTAGGCCTAGGCCGCACTACGGCTAAACCGCCGCGGTTTTTGATCGCGTGATTTTATGACCCGAGCAAATTAATTCAAGCGGCCGCACTTGCGGTTTTTTCCTGCGACTGATTTTAAAACCGCGTATTGTTACAAAATGACTCCCGGGTAAAAACCGCGCTAAAATTTGTACTGCATAGAAAATAGTTGAAAAAAGTTTTGACAGACAGCCGTGAAGAGCTGGTGAAGAGTGGTCAATTCTTACGTTTGGGCAATTCTTACGTTTTTTAGGTTCAGATACTTGTCTCTGATTGAAAACATGTCGTCGACCGAGTCAGACTGTGTATCATCAAACGATATGAAAGTTTGTCGGAAAAAATCATAATGGAAGTACAAAAAAGACCAGCTTTATACGACACCACTTTACGTCAGTATAGTGACCGAAACGAGAAAAATAAACAGACAGGCGCTCCTCTGGTGAAATACATTTGCGAAAGGTTGTATTCATGAAAGAAATGTGAGGACGCACAATTTGCAAAATTTTATCGAAGCTGTCAGCTGAGATGCGATAATAATTAAACAATTTCTCAGGATGTTTTCTTAAATCTTGATATTTATTATTAAAGAAACCTTTCTTAAATCTACGGCTAGTGAGTGGATGGATCCAATATATAAATTTGCGAAATTTGCGTTGACGTATTCTTTTTCTATTTCTTAGTATTAGAGCAACAATACATACTGCTCGTTTGAAATCCATTTTCAACTGTGCAAATTGCGGGCGGTTCCGCGATTTTTAATCGTAGTGTGTGTTTCTCGAGCGGTGTCGCGGTTATAGCGGTTACCGCTCGCGGGGAAAAAACCGTAGTGCGGCCTCGGCCTTAGTGCAGCAGCGAGAGAGGGAGGAAGTGTTAGTCAATTGCGGATGCGAGCAATCTAGGAGGTGTTAGCAGAGTGCAGCAGTGTGAGGTAAGACTAGTTGTAATAGGATACATTATTAATCACGGATGAGTTTTGTTCGTTATTCACTATAGCTTTTTTATTAATTGATTATTCAAACAAGAAATCGTAATTTAATTTAACCCATTTTTGCCCAATCACCAAAGAAAAATAATGATTTTAGAGTAAAAACTAAATTTATTCAAAAATAGCAAATGCTACAGAATTTTTTTTTTTTTTTTCTAAAACTTAAACGCGTTTTTCTCAAAACTATGTTTTCAAAATCGGTGATCAAGATTTCTCGAAAACGGCTGAACCGATCAGTCTCAAATTTTAACACAACCTTTTTAACTAGATTTTTTAGTAATTAATCGAAGATTTTTTTTCTCCGATAAATATTTTCCATTTTATAAACAATTTAAGGCTTAAATTTTCGTTCAAAATCGAGTCTTTTATTTTGAGAAGTCGCCATTTTGTCAAAAATTATTTTTTCGCTAATTCCTTCGATGAAATACTAGATAATGTATTATATTAACGAAATTTATTTGGTTTTTTCATTTCAGATAATCCGGTCCAGCGATATCGTGATCACCGCAAAATTGTTTTTTTTTGCGGAGCTCTAGGAGATCGGCGATAGCAACATTCGCGATGATTATTTTTACAAATAAAAAATATGTTAATATATTATAAGGTTATTATAATATGTACACCAATTTTCAAATTAATAAGTTGAATAGTCTGCGCGAAAAAAATTCTTGAAAATCCGTCTTTTTAAAGCCTTCTAACTGTATGTAAGGCCTTAAACGAGAATGTGGTGTACCCGAGTGGGTACACTGGGGAAATCTGGATTCATTGTGTGGTAAAGTTCTAAGCAATTAAAAAATAGTATATTACGTAACGAGAGTTGTAAGAAGCGTATTACGTACGAGCGGAACCGCGTAGCGGAGAGTGCGTAATTACGCAAGTACGTAATTGCCTTACAACTCGAGTCATCTACAATAATGGGCATAATTACTGTACAATAATGGGCATTTACAATACTTGTCGTAGATAAACATATATATGCAATCCAGATTTAGCTATATATTATTAGATGGGGTAAAAATGATAAAATATTGGTTACGTGCTTGTGTACAGTAGTCCAAAATGGGTTAATAAATTAAGGAAATAATTTAGTCTCTTGTATAATTTTTTTTTCATTTTTTTTTAAATTGTCACGCATTTATTTAACGATTTTCAAATGAATTATCTAGTTTTGATCGTTTCACAATCAACGGCGAACTAATAAACAACATTTTAGTCGGTTGAAAATTCGTTTAGCTTTATCTGGTTTTCAGTTTTGATTTGATGAATGAAGTAAATTCAAGTAACTTTAAAAAAATTCAAGTTTTCTTTAGTTTGAATGTTTTAGATTTCGATTGGTTTGTTTAAACAATTTCGATTATTTCACTCAACAAACAATTCTCATTTATTCATTTATTTTATTCAACAAACATTTCTCATTTATTCATTTATTTTATTCATGTTTTTTTATTTTTGTTTGACAGACATTTATGTTTACATATACACTTGTCCTATAGAAACGGTTGCATCCTCTGTACATAGATCTAGAGAATGAAAATATTTAATTTTTTGTACAAACATATACGTTCAAGTATGTACATACATATACAATCATACATACATACACATTCATATATATATATATATATATATATATATATATATATATATATATATATATATATATATATATAAATATATAAATATATCTCTCTCTCTCCAATGGCGCTACAGCCCGAAGCGAGCCCTGGCCTCCACCAAACGTTGTCTCCAGCGTTCCCTTTCCTCTGCCGCCGCCCGCCAGTTCCGCACCCCCAGCATCTCTCTCGCATCCCTTTTCACACTTTCCTCCCATCTCGCCCTTGGCCTGCCCGCTTTCCTTCTACCTTCCGGCACTCTGATTATTTGTCTCGGCACTGCTGTTGGAGCCATCCGGCACACATGTCCCGCCCATCTTAGCCTGCTTAGTTTTATGTGGGATACCACATCCTGGCTTTTGTATAACTGATATAGTTCGAAGTTCATCCTAATTCTCCAGCCCTCTTCGCTGTTAATTGCCCCATAAATTTTCCTCAGGATCTTTCGCTCAAAAATCTCCAGCATCTTTGCCGATTTCTGGGTCAGCGTCCATGCTTCGCTTCCTTATGTGAGGATGGGTCGTATGATTGCTTTATATATATTACACTTCGTTTGTCTGCTAGCTAGCTTCGAGTTAAGGATGGATTTAAGAGTGAAGTATGCCCTGTTGGCTTGCATGATTCTATGTTGTACTTCCACCCCTTCGTCGTTCTGATCCGTGACGGTTGATCCCAGATATTTAAAGTTGTTGACGAGTTCTACAGTGTACTCTCCCATATCCAGATTATTTACTGCGTGTACTGGCGCTCCCGGTCTTACCATCATTACTTTTGTTTTATCCTTGTTTATTGACAGACCTATCTCCTTGGCTCTCTTCTCCATTTTACCGTAAGCATCTTTCATTGCCGTTAGCGATCTATATATATATATATATATATATATATATATATATATATATAAATATATATAAATATATATATATATATATATATATATATATATATATATACACATTCATACATATGCACTCGTACATATACACTCATACATATACATACATACATCATACATGTACTCTCATACATTTACATACATATACACTCATGCATTTACACACATATAGACTCATACATTTACATACGTATACACTCATACATTTACATACATGTACACTTTTTTGCAAAAAATGGGGGGCAAGGAAGAGCCTCCACGCGTGCATTTTCTCCTGTATATGCAGAAAATGCCGGCGCCCCCTGGTAACACTGTCCCATCGGACAGTGGCTAATCCTTCCACCACCGGGAGTGTGTAAAAAGTAAAGTCGGGAGTGTTAATTTCGCGGAAAGTCAAACCGTTAAATGCCGAAAACTTTTGTAGTGCGCGAGTGTAAAGTCGGGAGTTTTAGTTCCGCGTGAAATAAAATGTTTAGGGCAAGTATCCGTAAAATTTTGCAAATCAAATTGTGCCGTAAAGAAAGACAAAGTGTTAGATTCGCGAGTAAACAAACAAAAACCGTGGCTAGGGCAGTGATGGATCCGTTCAATGGCTGGTGGATATGGTTGGGGGAGCGGCGCAGACTGCAGGAGACGCCTGTAGGGCAGGAAGGACGCCTGCTGCTCGGGGTCTCAGAAAAGTGCAGGCTACCGTCCACTGCACAAAGGTTAGTCCTGCAAGAGATGAGCACCAAGATGTCAAGTAGTGAGTGATTTTTGAAGTTTATTAATCGCGGTCGCGAGTGCTCCGATAGGACTTTGACGCTCAAGATTCGGATTGGGTTTTGAGCGGTCGAAGTTCTCGAACGTCCGCGGAGAATTTAAATGGCTGTTTAGGCCGATCTGGAAGTTGGAATTTGAAATGGTCATTTTAGTTTTTGGTTGAATATGCGGTGAAGTTGAGGGCATACGTTTTCCGTGATTTTGCCACATTTTCAGAGAGTTTTTGCATTACAAGTTAGTCTATTACAGCAATTTATTTACCACAAGAATTAGTTCTAGAAAATCATGCTAAGTTAGAAAACGTAAATGTTTGGACCGTTTTAAAATATCCTCTTCCAGAGTCTAACATACATCGCTATCAAGACTTCTTAGGACTAAGCAGAATCGATATAGAATATCGCGTCTGATTAGTACTTTAGTTTGCGCTTTCTGCTTTGTCGTTTTGCAGAAACCGAACGATCCGGATTGTTCGGCGCGTGTGTAAAGAGGGAAGAAAGAAGAAACGAAAACACAGGAGAACCAGGTAGGAAACTTTGAGGTTTGTTTTGTTTGTAAGTCAAAATATTTAAGAAACTTTTAATTAATATTTTGTTTTTAAGCAATTTTCAGTTTAAAAATTATTAATTTTTGCGAGTGAATGCGCGGAATAGTTCGGGTCGCGAATGAAATAAATGACAGCTAAAACAGAGTGTTAAATAAAGTCGGGAGTGTTAATTTCGCGAAAAGTCAAATCGTTAATTGCCGAAAACTTTTGTAGTGCGCGAGTGTAAAGTCGGGAGTGTTAGTTTCGCGTGAAATAAAATGTTTAGGGAAAGTTTCCGTAAAATTTTGCAAATCAAATTGTGCCGCAAGCAAAGACACAGTGTTAGATTCGCGAGTAAACAAACAAACACCGTGGTTAGAGTAGTGATGGATCCGTTCAATGGCTGGTGGATATGGTTGGGGGAGCGGCGCAGACTGCAGGAGACGCCTGTAGGGCAGGAAGGACGCCTGCTGCTCAGGGTCTCAGAAAAGTGCAGGCTACCGTCCACTGCACAAAGGTTAGTCCTGCAAGAGATGAGCACCAAGATGCCAAGTAGTGAGTAATTTTTGAAGTTTATTAATCGCGGTCGCGAGTGCTCCGATAGGACTTTGACGCTCAAGATTCGGATTGGGTTTTGAGCGGTCGAAGTTCTCGAACGTCCGCGGAGAATTTAAATGGCTGTTTAGGCCGATCTGGAAGTTGGAATTTGAAATGATCATTTTGGTATTTGGTTGAAAATGCGGTGAAGTTAAGGGAATACGTTTTCCGTGATTTTGCCGCATTTTCAGATAGTTCTTCCATTACAAGTGAGCTTATTACTGCAATTCATTTACTACAAGAATTAGTTCAAAAAAATCATTCCAAGTTAGAAAACGTAAATATTTCGTCCGTTTCAAAATATCCTGTTCCAGAGTCTAACAGGCATCGCCATCAAGATTTCTTGGGACTAAGCAGATTCGATCTAGAAATCGCGTCTGATTAGTACTTTAGTTTGCGCTTTCTGCTTTGTCGTTTTGCAGAAACCGAACGATCCGGATTGTTCGGCGCGTGTGTCAAGAGGGAAGAAAGAAGAAACGAAAACACAGGAGAACCAGGTAGGAATCTTTGAGGTTTGTTTTGTTTGTAAGTCAAAATATTTAAGAAACTTTTAATTAATATTTTGCTTTTAAGCAATTTTCAGTTTAAAAATTATTAATTTTTGCGAGTGAATGCGCGGAATAGTTCGGGTCGCGAATGAAATAAATGACAACTAAAACAGAGTGTTAAATAAAGTCGGGAGTGTTAATTTCGCAAAAAGTCAAATCATCAATTGCCGAAAACTTTTGTAGTGCGCGAGTGTAAAGTCGGGAGTGTTAGTTTCGCGTGAAATAAAATGTTTAGGGAAAGTTTCCGTAAAAGTTTGCAAATAAATTGTGCCGTAAACAAAGACACAGTGTTAGATTCGCGAGTAAACAAACAAAAACCGTGGTTAGGGCAGTGATGGATCCGTTCAATGGCTGGTGGATATGGTTGGGGGAGCGGCGCAGACTGCAGGAGACGCCTGTAGGGCAGGAAGGACGCCTGCTGCTCGGGGTCTCAGAAAAGTGCAGGCTACCGTCCACTGCACAAAGGTTAGTCCTGCAAGAGATGAGCACCAAGATGCCAAGTAGTGAGTGATTTTTGAAGTTTATTAATCGCGGTCGCGAGTGCTCCGACAGGACTTTGGCGCTCAAGATTCGGATTGGGTTTTGAGCGGTCGAAGTTCTCGAACGTCCGCGGATAATTTAAATGGTTGTTTAGGCCGATCTGGAATATGGAATTTGAAATGGTCATATTAGTTTTTGGTTGAATATGCGGTGAAGTTAAGGGAATACGTTTTCCGTGATTTTGCCGAATATTCAGAGAGTTTTTGCATTACAAGTTAGTCTATACAGCAGTTCATTTACCACAAGAATTACTTCTAGAAAATCATGCTAAGTTAGAAAACGTAAATATTTCAACCGTTTCAAAATATTCTCTTCCAGAGTCTAACAGGCATCGCCATCAAGAAATCTTAGGACTAAGCATATTCGATCTAAAAATCGCGTCTGATTAGTACTTACTTTGCGCTTTCTGCTTTGTCGTTTTGCAGAAACCGAACGATCCGGATCGTTCGGCGCGTGTGTCAAGAGGGAAGAAAGAAGAAACGTAATCACAAGGAAATCAGGTTGGTAACTTTGATGTTTGTTTAGTTTGTACGTCAAAATATTTAATACATTTTTAATTCATATTTTGCTTTTAAGCAATTTTCAGTTTTAAAATTATTAATTTTTGAGAGTGAATGCGGGAAATAGTGCGGGACGCGGGTGAAATAATTGACAGCTAAAACAGAGTGTTAAATAAAGTCGGGAGTGTTAATTTCGCGAAAAGTCAAATCGTTAATTGCCGAAAACTTTTGTAGTGCGCGAGTGTAAAGTCGGGAGTTTTAGTTTCGCGTGAAATAAAATGTTTAGGGAAAGTTTCCGTAAAAATTTGCAAATAAATTGTGCCGTAAACAAAGACACAGTGTTAGATTCGCGAGTAAACAAACAAACACCGTGGTTAGAGTAGTGATGGATCCGTTCAATGGCTGGTGGATATGGTTGGGGGAGCGGCGCAGACTGCAGGAGACGCCTGTAGGGCAGGAAGGACGCCTGTTGCTCAGGGTCTCAGAAAAGTGCAGGCTACCGTCCACTGCACAAAGGTTAGTCCTGCAAGAGATGAGCACCAAGATGCCAAGTAGTGAGTGATTTTTGAAGTTTATTAATCGCGGTCGCGAGTGCTCCGATAGGACTTTGACGCTCAAGATTCGGATTGGGTTTTGAGTGGTCGAAGTTCTCGAACGTCCGCGAGGAATTTAAATGGCTGTTTAGGCCGATCTGGAATATGGAGTTTGAAGAGGTCATTTTCTTATTTGAGTGAATATGCGGTGAAGTTAAGGGAATACGTTTTCCGTGATTTCGCCACATTTTCAGACAGTTCTTCCATTACAAAGGTGCCAATTGCAGACTCATTTGCTGCATGAGTTAGTTCCAAAATTCATACGAAATTAGAAAACTTAAATATATCGGCCGTTTCAAAACATCCTCTTCCAGAGTCTAACAGGCATCGTCGGCTAGATTTATTAGGACTAAGCAGATTCGATTGAGAAATCGCGTCTGGTTAGTACTGAGTTTGCGCTTTCTGCTTTGCCGTTTTGCAGAAACCGAACGATCCGGATCGTTCGGCGCGTGTGTGTCAAGAAGGAAGAAAAATGAAGGGAAAACACAGACGACCAGGTTGGTAGCTTTAAGGTTTGTTCAGTTTGTAAGTCAAAATATGTAACAAATTTTCGATTAAAATTTTGCTTTTAAGCAGGTTTCCAGTTTTTTTTTATACGGATTTCTACACTGTCGCCGCTTCTCCGTCCCCAGTTTCCATATTCTGCTATCAAGAGATTGTTCCTCGGTTAGGTTTCTTGTTTCCATCGCTTCATCTTTTCCATACCTCCAGCTTCTGCTAGGTCTTCCTCTCTTTCACCTATCCGGCAGTATCAATTCCAACACTTAATAGGCCATCTATTCTCATCCATTCTTTTCGTGTGACCGAACCAAGTCAGTTGTTTTTTCTCAACTTCGTTTGAAATATGCTCTTCCCTGCCCATTCTATTTCGGATCTCCTAGTTTCTCACTCTGCCCATCCGTGACACTCCACAGCATCTTCTTAAAATATCCAATTCAGCTGCAAGTAGTTTTCTCTTCAGTGTATCTGTTATATACCATACTTCTGCTCCATACGATGCGTTATCCCAATTTTTTATCAAATCAATATTAATTTATTTACAGAATGATGTAGCTTGTACAAATTGAAAAACGTCACAATAGGAAAATAGAAAATTTAAATTACATTACATGAGTATAAGTATAAACCATTTTAATAATATTCTTCTAGGCTGTAGAATGGTTGTTCTTAGGGCATTTTTTAGTTTTTTCCTAAATGATGAGTACGATCGCTCTTGTCTTAGCTGGTAGGGTAGACGATTATAATATGTTTACCTATTCCAACCGGAGCTTTTCCACAGATCGTTAGATTTTGAGCAGCCTCTCGTATTGTAGTGATGTTGGTCCTTGATTATTGGTAATTGAGATTTGTTTTATGTATAAAGTTGGCCAACTCCCATATATAAAGACAGTGTACAGTTAGGATTTTCAGTTTTATAAAATAGGTTTTACAGGACGTTCTCTTGGTAACACGTATAATGCATCTAACTGCTCTCTTTTGAGCTTTGAATATTTTGTGTATAAGTGGGGATTGTCCCCAAACCATAATTCCGTATGAGAGTGTGGATTGAATTTCTGCATAGTATGTCTTTAATAGCATACAGCTACTAACTAGTTTTTTTTATTAACCTCAGGGAATATTTTTTACTGTTATTGACCTAACAAGTGAATCACTTGTGGTGTTCCACGGTAGGAATTCTTCAAAAACTATTCCTAGGAATTTAGTATACTTGCTTCTTTCTAACTTTTCTTGGCCAATTGTTAATTGAAGATTTTGCGAGCGTGTTCTCCTGCCCGTTTGAAATACAACATAATTAGTTTTGTTTATGTTTACATACAATTGGTTGTTCGAGAACCATTTATAGATGTTCTCTAGAAGCTTGTTTGCTGCGGCTTCAGTCTCGGTCATTGAGTCCGCTGATATTATAAAACTGGCATCGTCCGCATACAGGGTTCAGTGTTTTGTATTATTACTTTGAACAATACTTTTATATAGTCGCTTTTTTGTTGTTCTCCTTATATTATTTTCCCAAAGGATTGAACTTAGGGCTCCTATGATTTTTCTACCTTTAATATTCTTTCTGTTATCTCATCCGTAGGTATTTGGACTTTTCTATTCCTTTTATGAATTCGTTTACTAAGAGAAGATTATTCTGGTTGTTTGTGCCTATTGTCAGGTACTCGCATATACTCATGTTTATTGATAGACCAGCTTTTTCATATCCCTCTTTCAGTTTTCTGACCATATACCCCAAATCGTCTTCATCCTCTGCTATCACAACCTGATCGTCAGCAAAGTATAAACTATAGAGCTTCTCATCTCCCACTCTCAGTCCCATTTGTGCACCCTTTCTTCTCCACCCTCTAAGGAATCGGTCAAGGTAAATTTAAAAAAAAATGGGGATAGACAGTACCCCTGCCTGAGTCACATGGAGGTCTTAAAACTCTCTGCCAAGCCTGTTCCTAGCGTCAATCTTGCAGAATTATCCTTATACTAGTTTTTAGTGGCCTGTAGTCGAGTTGTTCTGAACTCTAGTTCCTCCATTCTTTCACATAGTTGTGATATCGGGACGCTTTCGTAAGCCTTTTCTGGATCAATAAGGGCTATATGTGTTTCTCTGCCTCTTTGCATACGCTTCTCGAAGGTTATTCCAGTATGCGAAATCGTCAATTATAACTATGCCGTTTCAAATCACTTCTAATTAAAGGATATTACTCCAGTAACATCGGACCCCTTCTCGAAGGTTATTTAAAGGGTGAAAAGGTTGTCGATTGTTGAACGACCCGCTAGAAATCCAGGCTGTTCTTCAGGTTGTTTATCTTTAATATGGTCTTCTATTAGGATCTTCAGTAACCGAGAATATATTCTGCCTATTGTAGGAATGACGGCGATTCCTCGCAAATTATGTGGGTCATTTCGTGATAACTTTTTATGTATGACGTTCATGGCGTTGAGATATATAACGTTCATCAGGCTTTTGAAATATCTGCACCATTTAGACACCGCTAAAATAAATTCTTCAACATAACATTCAGTTTCTCTGGGCCAAATCGTACAAACTCCGGGGGTAATCCTGCAAGTCCTGGGGATCTTCTTTTTCTTCTTCAAGTTTAGTCGTTTTGATTGCTTCCTTTACGATGGGCATATCTAGTTTCAATGTTTCAATCGATGTGGTTTGGTTCGTTTTCCACTACATATTGTGGCCTTGTGTCTGTTAACAATTTTGTAAAATGATCTCCCCACCTTTATAATGAGGTTCTTAGCGATTTGACGGTCTTCCATGCCTCTGAACTCTCAGTACCGCCTATATTTTGGTCGACGTATTCGTACTTTTTGAGCCACGAGCCGTTTTTCTTGTTTATGACTTCACTTTGCTATTTAATTGCTTGTATATCTATTTGATCTCAGGGCTTCCCGTCTGGATAAGCTTTTGATATATTTGTTTCTTTTCTGTTATTCGTTCTTCTATTTCTCTATCTCACGAATAAGGTTTGCTCTTCAGATCTATCGTCCCTAAAGATTCCATTGCAGCTTCGTTTATAAATTGTGTAATATGTTCATATTCGATTTCTGTACTCCTTTGTTGTTGCACCAATTTCTGTTCTAATCGTCTTTGATATAGAAACTTCTTACTGTCGTGTTTAAAACTTTCCATGTCAAATCTTCTAACATCTGCTCGTTGTTCCTCGTGACATTCCTGTGATTGATTTTGTGCTACATAAGGTATATGGATCTTCGCCTTTACTAGGCAGTGATCGCTTCCACAATTAGCCCCTCTCATCTACATCCTGGATCTTAATTTGTGCGTCCTGATTGATAATCACTTTGCCTATAATTGACTTCCAACCTCTCGTGTCTTGGTACCAGGTATACTTGTGGATGTCCTTATATGCGAAAAAGGTGTTTGTAATCAAAAGGTTTTCAGTTTTAAAATTATTAATTAGTGCGAGTGAAAGCGCAAATAATGCGGGTCGCGAGTGAAATAAATGACAGCTAAAACAGAGTGTTAAGTAAAGTCGGGAGTGTTTATTTCGCGGAAAGTCAAATCGTTAATTGCCGAAACTTTTGTAGTGCGCGAGTGTAAAGTCGGGAGTGTTAGTTCCGCGTGAAATGAAATGTATAGGGAAAGTTTCCGTAAAACTTTGCAAATAAAAGTGTGCCGTAAACAAAGACACAGTGTTAGATTCGCGAGTAAACAAACAAAAACCGTGGTTAGGGCAGTGATGGATCCGTTCAATGGCTGGTGGATATGGTTGGGGGAGCGGCGCAGACTGCAGGAGACGCCTGTAGGGCAGGAAGGACGCCTGCTGCTCGGGGTCTCAGAAAAGTGCAGGCTACCGTCCACTGCACAAAGGTTAGTCCTGCAAGAGATGAGCACCAAGATGCCAAGTAGTGAGTGATTTTTGAAGTTTATTAATCGCGGTCGCGAGTGCTCCGATAGGACTTTGACGCTCAAGATTCGGATTGGGTTTTGAGTGGTCGAAGTTCTCGAACGTCCGCGAGGAATTTAAATGGCTGTTTAGGCCGATCTGGAATATGGAGTTTGAAGAGGTCATTTTCTTATTTGATTGAATATGCGGTGAAGTTAAGGGAATACGTTTTCCGTGATTTTGCCACATTTTCAGACAGTTCTTCCATTACAAGGGTGCCAATTGCAGACTCATTTGCTGCATGAGTTAGTTCCAAAATTCATACGAAATTAGAAAACTTAAATATATCGGCCGTTTCAAAACATCCTCTTCCAGAGTCTAACAGGCATCGTCGGCTAGATTTATTAGGACTAAGCAGATTCGATTGAGAAATCGCGTCTGGTTAGTACAGAGTTTGCGCTTTCTGCTTTGCCGTTTTGCAGAAACCGAACGATCCGGATCGTTCGGCGCGTGTGTCAAGAAGGAAGAAAAATGAAGGGAAAACACAGACAACCAGGTTGGTAGCTTTGAGGTTTGTTCAGTTTGTAAGTCAAAATATGTAATAAATTTTCGATTAACATTTTGCTTTTAAGCAGATTTCCAGTTTTTTTTTTGTACGGATTTCTACACTGTCGCCGCTTCTCCGTCCCCAGTTTCCATATTCTGCTATCAAGAGATTGTTCCTCGGTTAGGTTTCTTGTTTCCATCGCTTCATCTTTTCCACACCTCCAGCTTCTGCTAGGTCTTCCTCTCTTTCACCTATCCGGCAGTATCCATTCCAACACTTAATAGGCCATCTATTCTCATCCATTCTTTTCGTGTGACCGAACCAAGTCGGTTGTTTTTTTGAACACTTCGTCTGAAATATTCTTTTCTCTGCCCATTCTATTTCGGATCTCCTAGTTTCTCACTCTATCCCTTCGTGACACTCCACAGCTTTTTCTTAAAATATCCAATTCAGTTGCAAGTAGTTTTCTCTTCAGAGTTTCGGTTATATCCCATACTTCTGCCCCATACGATACGTTATCCCAATTTTTAATCAAATCAAAATTAATTTATTTTCAGAATGATGTAGATTGTACAAATTTAAAAACGTCACAATAGGAAAATAGAAAATTTAAATTACATTACATTGAGTATAAGTACCATTTTTATAATATTCTTCTAGGCTGTAGAATGGTTGTTCTGTTAGGGCATTTTTAAGTTTTTCCCTAAATGATGAGTACGATTGCTCTTATCGTAGCTGGTAGGGTAGACGATTATATATATGTTTACTTATTCGATTCGGAGCTTTTCCACAGATCGTTAGATTTTGAGCCTCCCCCCCTCCCGTATTGTAGCAATGTTTTGGTTCCTGATTGTTGGTAATTGAGATTTGTTTTTATGTATAAAGCAGGCCAACTCCCATATATAAAGACAGTGTACAGTTAGGTTTTTCAGTTTTATAAAATAGGTTTTACAGGACGTTCTCTTGGTAACACGTATAATGCATCTAACTGCTCTCTTTTGAGCTTTGAATATTTTTGTGTATAAGTGGGGATTGTCCCCAAACCATAATTCCGCATGAGAGTGTGGATTGATTTCCTGCGTAGTATGTCTTTAATAGCATACAGCTACTAAGTAGTTTTTTTATTAATCTCAGGGAATATATTTTACGGTTAATTGACCTAACAATCGAATCACTTGTGGTGTTCCACGTCAGGAATTCTTCAAGAACTATTCCTAGGAATTTAGTATTGTTGCTTCTTTGTAAGTTTTCTTAGCCAATTGTTAATTGAAGATTTTGCGAGCGTGTTCTTCTGCCCGTTTGAAATATAACATCATTAGTTTTGTTTATGTTTAGATACAATTGGTTTTTCGAGAACCATTTGTAGATGTCCTCTAGGAGCTTGTTTGCTGTGGTTTCAGTCTCGGTCATTGAGTCCGCTGATATTATAAAACTGGCATCGTCCGCATACAGGGTTCAGTGTTTTGTATTGTTACTTTGAACAATACTTTTATATAGTCGCTTTTTTGTTGTTCTCCTTATATTCTGTTCCCAAAGGATTGAACTAAGGGCTTCTATGATTTTTCTACCTTTAATATTATTTTCTGTTATCTCATCCCTAGATATTTGAACTTTTCTATTCCTTTTATGAATTCGTTTACTAAGAGAAGATTATTATGATTGTTTGTGCCTGTTGTCAGGTACTCATTTATTCATGTTCATTGATAGACCAGCTTTTTCATATCCCTCTTTCAGTTTTCTGACCATATACCCCAAATCGTCTTCATCCTCTGCTATCACAACCTGATCGTCAGCAAAATATAAACTATAGAGCTTCTCATCTCCCATTCTATCAGTCCATTTGTGCACGGTTTCTTGTCCACCCTCTAAGGAATCGGTCAAGGTAAATTTAAAAAAAAAATGGGGATAGCCAGTACCCCTGCCTGAGTCCCTTGGAGGTCTTAAAACTCTCTGCCAAGCCTGTTCCTAGCGTCAATCTTGCAGAATTATCCATATAGTAGTTTTTAGTGGCCTGTAGTCGAGTTGTTCTAACTCTAGTTCCTCCATTCTTTCACATAGTTGTGATATCGGGACGCTATCGTAAGCCTTTCCTGGATCAATAAGGGCTATATGTGTTTCTCTGCCTCTTTGCATACGCTTCTCGAAGGTTATTTAAAGGGTGAAAAGGTTGTCTATTGTTGAGCGACCCGCTAGAAATCCAGCCTGTTCTTCAGGTTGTTTATCTTTAATATGGTCTTTTATTAGGATCTTCAGTATAGGAGAAAATATTCTGCCCATTGTAGGAATGACAGCGATTCCTCGGAAATTATGTGGGTCATTTCGTGATAACTTTTTATGCATGACGTTTATGGCGTTGGGTATGTATATCGTTGTGATATATGACATTCATCAGGCTTTTGAAATATATGTACCATTTAGACACCGCTCAAATAAATTCTTCAACATAACATTCAGTTTCTCTGGGCCAATTGTATTCCTCCAAGTCCTGGAGATCGATGTGGTTTAGTTCGTTTTCCTCTACATACTGCGGCCTTGTGTCTGTTAACAATTTTGTAAAATGATCTACCCATCCTTCCTTGGAGATGTTATTAATTATCAATCCAGTTCTTAATGAGGTTCTTAGCGATTTGACAGTCTTCCATGCCTCTGAACTCTCAGTACCGCCTATATTTTGGTCGACGTATTCGCAATTTTTGAGCCACGAGCCGTTTTTCTTGTTTATGACTTCACTTTGCTATTTAATTGCTTGTATATCTATTTGATCTCAGGGTTTCCCGTCTGGATAAGCTTTTGATATATTTGTTTCTTTTTTGTTATTTGTTCTTCTATTTCTCTATCCCACCAATAAGGTAGTTGCTCTACAGATGCATCGTCCCTAAAGATTCCATCGCAGCTTCGTTTATAAATTGTGTAATACGTTCATATTCGATTTCTGTACTCCTTTGTTGTTGCACCAATTTCTGTTCTAATCGTCTTTGATATAGAAACTTCTTACTGTCGTGCTCAAAACTTTCCATGTCAAATCTTCTAACATCTGCTCGTTGTTCCTCGTGACATTCCTGTGATTGATTTTGTGCTACATAAGGTATATGGATCTTCGCCTTTACTAGGCAGTGATCGCTTCCACAATTAGCCCCTCTCATCTACATCCTGGATCTTAATTTGTGCGTCCTGTTTGATAATCACTTTGCCTATAATTGACTTCCAACCTCTCGTGTCTTGGTACCAGGTATACTTGTGGATGTCCTTACATGCGAAAAAGGTGTTTGTAATCAAAAGGTTTTCAGTTTTAAAATTATTAATTAGTGCGAGTGAAAGCGCAAATAGTGCGGGTCGCGAGTGAAATAAATGACAGCTAAAACAGAGTGTTAGGTAAAGTCGGGAGTGTTAAATTCGCGAAAAGTCAAACCGTTAATTGCCGAAAACTTTTGTAGTGCGCGAGTGTAAAGTCGGGAGTGTTAGTTCCGCGTGAAATGAAATGTATAGGGAAAGTTTCCGTAAAAATTTGCAAATCAAATTGTGCCGTAAACAAAGACACAGTGTTAGATTCGCGAGTAAACTAGCAAAAACTGTGGTTAGGGTAGTGATGGATCCGTTCAATGGCTGGTGGATATGGTTGGGGGAGCGGCGCAGACTGCAGGAGACGCCTGTAGGGCAGGAAGGACGCCTGCTGCTCGGGGTCTCGGAAAAGTGCAGGCTACCGTCCACTGCACAAAGGTTAGTCCTGCAAGAGATGAGCACCAAGATGCCAAGTAGTGAGTGATTTTTGAAGTTTATTAATCGCGATCGCGAGTGCTCCGATAGGACTTTGACGCTCAAGATTCGGATTGGGTTTTGAGTGGTCCAAGTTCTCGAACGTCCGCGAGGAATTTAAATGGTTGTTTAGGCCGATCTGGAATATGGAGTTTGAAGAGGTCATTTTCTTATTTGATTGAATATGCGGTGAAGTTAAGGGAATACGTTTTCCGTGATTTCGCCACATTTTCAGACAGTTCTTCCATTACAAGGGTGCCAATTGCAGACTCATTTGCTGCATGAGTTAGTTCCAAAATTCATACGAAATTAGAAAACTTAAATATATCGGCCGTTTCAAAACATCCTCTTCCAGAGTCTAACAGGCATCGTCGGCTAGATTTATTAGGACTAAGCAGATTCGATTGAGAAATCGCGTCTGGTTAGTACTGAGTTTGCGCTTTCTGCTTTGCTGTTTTGCAGAAACCGAACGATCCGGATCGTTCGGCGCGTGTGTCAAGAAGGAAGAAAAATGAAGGGAAAACACAGACGACCAGGTTGGTAGCTTTGAGGTTTGTTCAGTTTGTAAGTCAAAATATGTAATAAATTTTCGATTAATATTTTGCTTTTAAGCAGATTTCCAGTTTTTTTTTATACGGATTTCTACACTGTCGCCGCTTCTCCGTCCCCAGTTTCCATATTCTCCTATCAAGAAATTGTTCCTCGGTTAGGTTTCTTGCTTCCATCGCTTCATCTGTTCCATCCCTCCAGCTTCTTCTAGGTCTGCCTCTCTTTCTCTTATCCGGCAGTATCAATTCCAACACTTAGTAGACCATCTATTCTCATCCATTCTTTTCGTGTGACCGAACCAAGTCAGTTGTTTTTTCTCAACTTCGTCTGAAATATTCTTTTCCCTGCCTATTCTATTTCGGATCTCCTAGTTTCTTACTCTCTCCCTCCGTGGCACTCCACAGCTTCTTCTTAAAAATCCATTTCAGTTGCAAGTAGTTTTCTCT
This sequence comes from Phosphuga atrata, assembly GCA_944588485.1. Taxonomy (NCBI): domain Eukaryota; kingdom Metazoa; phylum Arthropoda; class Insecta; order Coleoptera; family Silphidae; genus Phosphuga; species Phosphuga atrata. The sequence goes on along the minus strand of OX155903.1, from coordinate 49,376,568 downwards.
TTAGTGTTTCTTTTATATCCCATACTTCTGCTCCATACGTTATCACACTTTGAACAATACTTTCATATAGTCGCTTTTTTGTTGTTCTCTTTATATTCTTTTCCCAAAGGATTGACTTTAGGACTCCTATGATTCTTCTACCTTTATTATTCCTTTCTGTTATAGCATCTCTGCTATTGCCCTCTTTAAATTAAATTTAAGTTAAATACAACTAGATATTTGGACTTTTCTTCTCCTTTTATGAATTGGTTTACTAAGAGAAGATTATTTCGGTTGTTTGTGCCTATTGTCAGGTACTCGCATTTACTCATGTTCATTGATAGACCACCTTTTTCATATCCCTCTTTCAGTTTTCTGACCATATACCCCAAATCGTCTTCATCCTCTGCTATCACAACCTGATTGTCAGCAAAGTATAAACTCTAAAGCGTGTCTCCACTCTCACTCTCCCACTATCAGTCCCATTTGTGCACACTTTCTTGTCCACCCTCTAAGGGATCGGTCAAGGTGAATTTTAAAAAGAGTAGGGGATAGACATCCCCCTGTCTGAGTCCCTTGGAAGTCTTAAAACTCTCTGTCACGCCTGTTCCTAGCGTCATCGTGCAGCCCCTTTCACGTCCATTGTTGGACATAGGCCTCCTCCAAACGTCTCCAGTTCTCTCTGTCCCTGGCTGTTGCAATCCAATTTGTCGTCATCCTCTTAAGGTCATCTGTCCATCGAGTGGGAGGTCTGCCTCGGCTACGCTTGTCAGTTCTTGGTCTCCATTCCAACAGTTTTTTGGTCCATCGCCCGTCCTCCATTCTAGCAATTTGCCCAGTCCATATCCATTTCCGTGTAGTGATTCGTTGTATAATATCATCTACTCCAATACGTCGGCGTATCTCTTCATTTCTCACTCGATCCCTCAAGGTCAGGCCAAGCATCGATCTCTCCATTCGCGTTTGTGTTACTCTTAGTTTTTCTGCGGTTTTCTGCGTTAAACTTAAGGTCTCTGAGCCATAGGTCAGAACTGGTAATACGCATTGGTTAAATAAATGCTTTTCGTTTCAAGCGAATTGGGATATTTCCTTTAAGGATGTCCTTCATTTTTCCGTATACCGCCCATCCCAGGGTAATTCGTCTATTTAGTTCGCAGGTTTGGTTGTCTTTGGTTATTTTATTCTCATGTCCCAAATATATATATATATATATATATATATATATATATATATATATATATATATATTTGTAAAAAAATTCTACTTTGTTGTTATTAATTTGTATTTGGTCACTGGGAAGCATGTTGGTCATCTTTTTGGTCTTTTCAAAATGTATTGTCAGTCCAATTTCTTGTGCGATATCGTTGAGTTCTTGGAGCATGTCTCTGGCCTCTCCCAGATTGTCTGACAAAATAACGATGTCATCCGCGAAGCGTAGATTGATGAGTATTCCTCTTTGTTGCCAACTTTTTAAATGCATACTCGAGGACAGCAATAAACAACTTTGGCGGCATGGTGTCGCCTTGCCTTTCTCTCCTTTCCATCTTTATCTTGTTGGTTGTAGAGTGTAGATTTACAGTTGTTGTGGCATTTTCATATATATTTTTAATTATGTTGCAATATCGGTGGTCGACTCTACAATCTTGCAATGCTCTTAAGATGGCCGCTAATTCTAGTGTATCGAAAGCTTTTTTAAAGTCAACAAATACCGGTACTAGGGGGCGGTTATATTCAATGGTCTTTTCTATCAAGGTTTCCAAGCACTGCAGGTGGTCGTTTGTACCGTACTTCGAGCGGAAACCAGCTTGCTTCCGTGCTTTGCATCCAGCTTTGCCTCCAATCTACTTGTTATAATTCTATTGTACAGTTTATAAAGATGGTTAAGGCGGCTAATTGGTCTATATGTTTCCAGGTCCGTTATATCTCCCTTCTTGTGCAAAAGCATAGTTATTGAATTGTTCCACTTTTCTGATATTCTGATTCCACAGGCATAGATTAAAGAGTTTTTGAATTATGGACATCAGTACTGGTCTATCTTTAGCGCTTCTGTGACGACGCCGTCATCCCCTGGAGCTCTATTATTCTTCATCTTTTTCAAAGCAATATTAATTTCATCCAGAGAGATCTCCGGAATATCCTCCGAGCCCTGATTTTGAACCCTTCTCTGCAGATATTCTTCTGAATTTGGAGTGGTTTGTTTAGTGTATAAAATTTAGTAAAATTATTCCATAATTTGTAACAAATGTTCTCTGTTCGACGTGATATTACCATCCATGTTCTTGAGTTTGGCAATTTCTTTTTTCCCACTTGTTAGTTTGCGTCTCATTACTTTCATGCTTTTATTTGCCTCGATAGTTTTAATGACTTTGTATTTGTACTTCCGTCTTTGTACTTCCACTATTGCATCGTTCAAGGTGTTAATATCTTAATATTTATTAAAGGTTTGTCTTGGAGTATTTTGCTGAGGTGTTCCTCGAATTTCCGTTCATCTCTTGGTTGCGTCCATGTCTTCGTTCGTTCCTTTGTAAACATTGTGTGTCGTTCGTAGCTAGTGTTTAGTACGATGGTGGCTCTTACCATTCGATGGTCGCTTGGTTTTGCAAATCTACTTAGAACTGTCACATCCTTGAATATATGTCTTTTGTCAGTTATAAAGTAGTCAATCTTATTATTTGTACTTCCGTCTGGGCTCTTCCAAGTCCATCTGCGCTGGGGTTTCTTGTAGTAGAAGCTGTTCATTAGAAGTAGGTTTTTCTCCAACAGAAAATTTAGAAGAGTGTTGCCACCATCATTTCGCCCTGGACTGTCAAAATTACCAAGAACCGTTTCTGATGGATCCATTTTTTTCCTATTTTGGCATTAAAATCGCCGCATACAATGGTGAAATGTGTAGGATTATTTGAGAGAGCTGCACCTAAATCATTATAAAGAACTTCGACTTCCTCGTCTGTATGTTCCGTTGTTGGGGCATAGACCTGAATTCCTAGCGTCACAATTGAAGAATTATCCTTATAGTAGTTTTTAGTAGTAGTCGAGTTGGTCTGAACACTAGTTCCTCCATTCTTTCACATAGTTGTGATATCAGGACGCTATCGTAAGCCTTTTCTGGATCAATGAGGACTATATGCGTTTCTCTACCTCTGCATACGCTTCTCTAAGGCTATTTTAAGGGTGAAAATTTTGGTGATTGTTGAGCGACCCGCTAGAAATCCAGCCTGTTCTACAGGTTGTTTATCTTTAATATGGTCTTTTATTAGGGTCTTCAGTATACGAGAATATATTCTGCGTATTGTAAGAATGACAGCGATTCCTCGGAAATTATGTAGATCATTACGTGATAACTTTTTATGCATGACGTTCATGGCGTTGGGTATGTATATCGCTGTGATATTTGACGTTCATCAGGCGTTTGAAACATCTGTACCATTTAGACACCGCTCAAATAAAATCTTCAACATAACCTTCAGTTTCTCTGGGCCAAATCGTACAAATTCCGGGTGTATTCCTCCAAGTCCTGGAGATCTTCTAAGTTTATTCGTTTTGATTGCTTCCTTTACGTGGGACATATCTAGTTTCAATCGATGTGGTTTACGTAGTTCGTTTTCCTCTACATACTGTGGCCTTGTGTCTCTTAACAATTTTGTAAAATGATCCACCCATCCTTCCTTGAAGATGTTATTAATTGTAAATCCAGTTCTTAATGAGGTTCTTAGCGATTTGACAGTCTTCCATGCCTCTGAACTCTCAGTACCGCCTATATTTTAGTCGACGTATTCGCACTTTTTGAGCCACAAGCCGTTTTTCTTGTTTATGACTTCACTTTTCTATTTAATTGCTTGTATATGTATTTGATCTCAGGGTTTCCCCTCTGGATAAGCTTTTGATATATTTGTTTATTTTCTGTTATTAGTTCTTCTATTTCTCTATCCCACCAATAAGGTTGTTGCTCTTCAGATCCTTCGTCCCTGAAGATTCCATCGCAGCTTCCTTTATAAATTGTGTAATATGTTCACATTCAATTTTTGTACTACTTTGTTGTTGCACCAATTTTTGTTCTAATCCTCTTTGGTATAGAAACTTCGTACTGCCGTGTTCAAAACTTTCCATGTCAAATCTTCTTACATCTCCTCGTGACATTCCTGTGATTGATTTTGTTCTACATAAGGTATATAGATCTTCGCCTGTACTAGGCAGTGATCGCTTCCGCAATCAGCCCCTCTCATGTACATCCTGGATCTTAATTTTTGGGTCCTGTTTGATAATCACTTTGCCTATAATTGACTTCCAACCACTCGTGTCTTGGTACCAGGTATACTTGTGGATGTCCTTATGAGCGAAAAAGGTGTTTGTAATCAAAAGGTTTTCAGTTTTAAAATTATTAATTCTTGAGATTGAATGCGCGAAATAGTGCGGGTCGCGAGTGAAATAAATGACAGCTAAAACAGAGTGTTAAGTAAAGCCGGGAGTGATAATTTCGCGGAAAGTCAAATCGTTAATTGCCGAAAACTTTTGTAGTGCGCGAGTGTAAAGTCGGGAGTGTTAGTTCCGCGTGAAATAAAATGTATAGGGAAAGTTTCCGTAAAACTTTGCAAATAAAATTGTGCCGTAAACAAAGACAAAGTGTTAGTTTCGCGAGTAAACAAACAAAAACCGTGGTTAGGGTAGTGATGGATCCGTTCAATGGCTGGTGGATATGGTTGGGGGAGCGGCGCAGACTGCAGGAGACGCCTGTAGGGCAGGAAGGACGCCTGCTGCTCAGGGTCTCAGAAAAGTGCAGGCTACCGTCCACTGCACAAAGGTTAGTCCTGCAAGAGATGAGCACCAAGATGCCAAGTAGTGAGTGATTTTTGAAGTTTATTAATCGCGGTCGCGAGTGCTCCGATAGGACTTTGACGCTCAAGATTCGGATTGGGTTTTGAGTGGTCGAGGTTCTCGAACGTCCGCAGGGAATTTAAAAGGTTGTTTAGGCCGATCTGGAATATGGAGTTTGAAGAGGTCATTTTCTTATTTGATTGAATATGCGGTGAAGTTAAGGGAATACGTTTTCCGTGATTTCGCCACATTTTCAGACAGTTCTTCCATTACAAGGGTGCCAATTGCAGACTCATTTGCTGCATGAGTTAGTTCCAAAATTCATACGAAATTAGAAAACTTAAATATATCGGCCGTTTCAAAACATCCTCTTCCAGAGTCTAACAGGCATCGTCGGCTAGATTTATTAGGACTAAGCAGATTCGATTGAGAAATCGCGTCTGGTTAGTACTGAGTTTGCGCTTTCTGCTTTGCCGTTTTGCAGAAACCGAACGATCCGGATCGTTCGGCGCGTGTGTCAAGAAGGAAGAAAAATGAAGGGAAAACACAGACGACCAGGTTGGTAGCTTTGAGGTTTGTTCAGTTTGTAAGTCAAAATATGTAATAAATTTTCGATTAATATTTTGCTTTTAAGCAGATTTCCAGTTTTTTTTTATACGGATTTCTACACTGTCGCCGCTTCTCCGTCCCCAGTTTCCATATTCTGCTATCAAGAGATTGTTCCTCGGTTAGGTTTCTTGTTTCCATCGCTTCATCTTTTCCATACCTCCAGCTTCTGCTAGGTCTTCCTCTCTTTCTCCTATCCGGCAGTATCCATTCCAACACTTAATAGGCCATCTATTCTCATCCATTCTTTTCGTGTGACCGAACCAAGTCAGTTATTTTTTCTCAACTTCGTCTGAAATATTCTTTTCTCTGCCCATTTTATTTCGGATCTCCTAGTTTCTCACTCTATCCCTTCGTGACACTCCACAGCTTTTTCTTAAAATATCCAATTCAGTTGCAAGTAGTTTTCTTTTCAGAGTTTCGGTTATATCCCATACTTCTGCCCCATACGATACGTTATCCCAATTTTTAATCAAATCAAAATTAATTTATTTTCAGAATGATGTAGATTGTACAAATTTAAAAACGTCACAATAGGAAAATAGAAAATTTAAATTACATTACATTGAGTATAAGTACCATTTTTATAATATTCTTCTAGGCTGTAGAATGGTTGTTCTGTTAGGGCATTTTTAAGTTTTTCCCTAAATGATGAGTACGATTGCTCTTATTGTAGCTGGTAGGGTAGACGATTATATATATGTTTACTTATTCGATTCGGAGCTTTTCCACAGATCGTTAGATTTTGAGCCTCCCCTCCCGTATTGTAGCAATGTTTTGGTTCTTGATTGTTGGTAATTGAGATTTGTTTTTATGTATAAAGCAGGCCAACTCCCATATATAAAGACAGTGTACAGTTAGGTTTTTCAGTTTTATAAAATAGGTTTTACAGGACGTTCTCTTGGTAACACGTATAATGCATCTAACTGCTCTCTTTTGAGCTTTGAATATTTTTGTGTATAAGTGGGGATTGTCCCCAAACCATAATTCCGCATGAGAGTGTGGATTGATTTCCTGCGTAGTATGTCTTTAATAGCATACAGCTACTAAGTAGTTTTTTTATTAATCTCAGGGAATATATTTTACGGTTAATTGACCTAACAATCGAATCACTTGTGGTGTTCCACGTCAGGAATTCTTCAAGAACTATTCCTAGGAATTTAGTATTGTTGCTTCTTTGTAAGTTTTCTTAGCCAATTGTTAATTGAAGATTTTGCGAGCGTGTTCTCCTGCCCGTTTGAAATATAACATAATTAGTTTTGTTTATGTTTAGATACAATTGGTTGTTCGAGAACCATTTGTAGATGTCCTCTAGGAGCTTGTTTGCTGCGGCTTCAGTCTCGGTCATTGAGTCCGCTGATATTATAAAACTGGCATCGTCCGCATACAGGGTTCAGTGTTTTGTATTATTACTTTGAACAATACTTTTATATAGTCGCTTTTTTGTTGTGCTCCTTATATTATTTTCCCAAAGGATTGAACTTAGGGCTCCTATGATTTTTCTACCTTTAATATTCTTTCTGTTATCTCATCCCTAGGTATTTGGACTGTTCTATTCCTTTTATGAATTCGTTTACTAAGAGAAGATTATTCTGGTTGTTTGTGCCTATTGTCAGGTACTCGCATATACTCATGTTCATTGATAGACCAGCTTTTTCATATCCCTCTTTCAGTTTTCTGACCATATACCCCAAATCGTCTTCATCCTCTGCTATCACAACCTGATCTTCATCAAAGTATAAACTATAGAGCTTCTCATCTCCCACTCTCAGTCCCATTTGTGCACCCTTTCTTCTCCACCCTCTAAGGAATCGGTCAAGGTAAATTTAAAAAAAAATTGGGGATAGACAGTACCCCTGCCTGAGTCACATGAAGGTCTTAAAACTCTCTGCCAAGCCTGTTCCTAGCGTCAATCTTGCAGAATTATCCTTACACTAGTTTTTAGTGGCCTGTAGTCGAGTTGTTCTGAACTCTAGTTCCTCCATTCTTTCACATAGTTGTGATATCGGGACGCTTTCGTAAGCGTTTTCTGGATCAATAAGGGCTATATGTGTTTCTCTGCCTCTTTGCATACGCTTCTCGAAGGTTATTCCAGTATGCGAAATCGTCAATTATAACTATGCCGTTTCAAATCACTTCAAATTAAAGGATATTACTCCAGTAACATCGGACCCCTTCTCGAAGGTTATTTAAAGGGTGAAAAGGTTGTCGATTGTTGAGCGACCCGCTAGAAATCCAGGCTGTTCTTCAGGTTGTTTATCTTTAATATGGTCTTCTATTAGGATCTTCAGTAACCGAGAATATATTCTGTCTATTGTAGGAATGACGGCGATTCCTCGGAAATTATGTGGGTCATTTCGTGATAACTTTTTATGTATGACGTTCATGGCGTTGTGATATATAACGTTCATCAGGCTTTTGAAATATCTGTACCATTTAGACACCGCTCAAATAAATTCTCCAACATAACCTTCAGTTTCTCTGGGCCAAATCGTACAAACTCCGGGGGTAATCCTGCAAGTCCTGGGGATCTTCTAAGTTTTAGTCGTTTTGATTGCTTCCTTTACGATGGGCATATCTAGTTTCAATGTTTCAATCGATGTGGTTTGGTTCGTTTTCCTCTACATATTGTGGCCTTGTGTCTGTTAACAATTTTGTAAAATTATCTACCCATCCTTCCTTGGAGATGTTATTAATTGTAAATCCACTTCTGAATGAGGTGCTTAGCGATTTAACGGTCTTCCATGCCTCTGAACTATCAGTACCGCCTATATTTTGGTCGACGTATTCGCACTTTTTGAGCCACGAGCCGTTTTTCTTGTTTATGACTTCACTTTTTGCTATTTAATTGCTTGTATATCTATTTGATCTCAGGGTTTCCCGTCTGCCTAAGCTTTTGAAATATTTGTTTATTTTCTGTTATTCGTTCTTCTATTTCTCTATCCCACGAATAAGCTAGTTGCTCTACAGATCCCTCGTCCCTAAAGATTCCATCGCAGCTTCGTTTATAAATTGTGTAATACGTTTATATTCGATTTCTGTACTCCTTTGTTGTTGCACCAATTTCTGTTCTAATCGTCTTTGATATAGAAACTTCTTACTGTCGTGTTCAAAACTTTCCATGTCAAATCTTCTAACATCTGCTCGTTGTTCCTCGTGACATTCCTGTGATTGATTTTGTGCTACATAAGGTATATGGATCTTCGCCTTTACTAGGCAGTGATCGCTTCCACAATTAGCCCCTCTCATCTACATCCTGGATCTTAATTTGTGCGTCCTGTTTGATAATCACTTTGCCTATAATTGACTTCCAACCTCTCGTGTCTTGGTACCAGGTATACTTGTGGATGTCCTTATGAGCGAAAAAGGTGTTTGTAATCAAAAGGTTTTCAGTTTTAAAATTATTAATTAGTGCGAGTGAAAGCGCAAATAGTGCGGGTCGCGAGTGAAATAAATGACAGCTAAAACAGAGTGTTAGGTAAAGTCGGGAGTGTTAAATTCGCGAAAAGTCAAACCGTTAATTGCCGAAAACTTTTGTAGTGCGCGAGTGTAAAGTCGGGAGTGTTAGTTCCGCGTGAAATGAAATGTATAGGGAAAGTTTCCGTAGAAATTTGCAAATCAAATTGTGCCGTAAACAAAGACACAGTGTTAGATTCGCGAGTAAACAAACAACAACCGTGGTTAGGGCAGTGATGGATCCGTTCAATGGCTGGTGGATATGGTTGGGGGAGCGGCGCAGACTGCAGGAGACGCCTGTAGGGCAGGAAGGACGCCTGCTGCTCGGGGTCTCAGAAAAGTGCAGGCTACCGTCCACTGTACAAAGATTAGTCCTGCAAGAGATGAGCGCCAAGATGCCAAGTAGTGAGTGATTTTTGAAATTTATTAATCGCGGTCGCGAGTGCTCCGATAGGACTTTGGCGCTCAAGATTCGGATTGGGTTTTGAGTGGTCGAGGTTCTCGAACGTCCGCGGGGAATTTAAATGGTTGTTTAGACCGATCTGGAATATGGAGTTTGAATAGGTCATTTTCTTATTTGATTGAATATGCGGTGAAGTTAAGGGAATACGTTTTCCGTGATTTCGCCACATTTTCAGACAGTTCTTCCATTACAACGGTGCCTATTGCAGACTCATTTGCTGCATATAACATGAGTTAGTTCTAAAATTCATACGAAGTTAGAAAACTTAAATATATCGGACGTTTCAAAACATCCTCTTCCAGAGTCTAACAGGCATCGTCGGCTAGATTTATTAGGACTAAGCAGATTCGATCTAGAAATCGTGTCTGGTTAGTACTGAGTTTGCGATTTCTGCTTTGCCGTTTTGCAGAAACCGATCGATCCGGATCGTTCGGCGCGGCGCGTGTGTCAAGAAGGAAGAAAAAAGAAGGGAAAACACAGACGACCAGGTTGGTAGCTTTGAGGTTTGTTCAGTTTGTAAGTCAAAATATGTAACAAATTTTCGATTAATATTTTGCTTTTAAGCAGGTTTTCAGTTTTTTTTATACGGATTTCTACACTATCGCTGCCTCTCCGTCCCCAGTTTCCATATTCTCCTATCAAGAGATTGTTCCTCGGTTAGGTTTCTTGCTTCCAACGCTTCATCTGTTCCATCCCTCCAGCTTCTTCTAGGTCTTCCTCTTTTTCTCTTATCCGGCAGTATCCATTCCAACACTTAATAGACCATCTATTATCATCCATTCTTTTCGTGTGACCGAACCAAGTCAGTTGTTTTTTCTCAACTTCGTCTGAAATATTCTTTTCCCTGCCTATTCTATTTCGGATCTCCTAGTTTCTTACTCTCTCCCTCCGTGGCACTCCACAGCTTCTTCTTAAAAATCCATTTCAGTTGCAAGTAGTTTTCTCTTTAGTGTTTCTTTTATATCCCATACTTATGCTCCATACGTTATCATACTTTGAACAATACTTTCATATAGTCGCTTTTTTGTTCTCTTTATATTCTTTTCCCAAAGGATTGACTTTAGGACTCCTATGATTCTTCTACCTTTATTATTCCTTTCTGTTATAGCATCTCTGCTATTGCCCTCTTTAAATTAAATTTAAGTTAAATACAACTAGATATTTGGACTTTTCTTCTCCTTTTATGAATTGGTTTACTAAGAGAAGATTATTTCGGTTGTTTGTGCCTATTGTCAGGTACTCGCATTTACTCATGTTCATTGATAGACCACCTTTTTCATATCCCTCTTTCAGTTTTCTGACCATATACCCCAAATCGTCTTCATCCTCTGCTATCACAACCTGATCGTCAGCAAAGTATAAACTCTAAAGCGTGTCTCCACTCTCACTCTCCCACTATCAGTCCCATTTGTGCACACTTTCTTGTCCACCCTCTAAGGGATCGGTCAAGGTGAATTTTAAAAAGAGTAGGGGATAGACATCCCCCTGTCTGAGTCCCTTGGAAGTCTTAAAACTCTCTGTCAGGACTGTTCCTAGCGTCATCGTGCAGCCCCTTTCACGTCCATTGTTGGACATAGGCCTCCTCCAAACGTCTCCAGTTCTCTCTGTCCCTGGCTGTTGCAATCCAATTTGTCGTTATCCTCTTAAGGTCATCTGTCCATCGAGTGGGAGGTCTGCCTCGGCTACGCTTGTCAGTTCTTGGTCTCCATTCCAACAGTTTTTTGGTCCATCGCCCGTCCTCCATTCTAGCAATTTGCCCAGTCCATTTCCATTTCCCTGTAGTGATTCGTTGTATAATATCATCTACTCCAATACGTCGGCGTATCTCTTCATTTCTCACTCGATCCCTCAAGGTCAGGCCAAGCATCGATCTCTCCATTCGCGTTTGTGTTACTCTTAGTTTTTCTGCGGTTTTCTTCGTTAAAGTTAAGGTCTCTGAGCCATAGGTCAGGACTGGTAATACGCATTGGTTAAATAAATGCTTTTCGTTTCAAGCGAATTGGGACATTTCTTTTAAGGATGTCCTTCATTTTTCCGTATACCGCCCATCCCAGGGTAATTCGTCTATTTAGTTCGCAGGTTTGGTTGTCTTTGGTTATTTTATTCTCATGTCCCAAATATATATATATATATATATATATATTTGTAAAAAAAATCTACTTTGTTGTTATTAATTGGTATTTGGTCACTGGGAACCATGTTGGTCATCATTTTGGTCTTTTCAAAATGTATTGTCAGTCCAATTTCTTGGGCGATATCGTTGAGTTCTTGGAGCATGTCTTTGGGCTCTCCCAGATTGTCTGACAAAATAACGATGTCATCCGCGAAGCGTAGATTGATGAATATTCCTCTTTGTTGCCAACTTCTTAAATGCATACTCGAGGACAGCAATAAACAACTTTGGCGGCATGGTGTCGCCTTGCCTTTCTCCCCTTTCCATCTTTATCTTGTTGGTTGTAGAGTGTAGATTTACAGTTGTTGTGGCATTTTCATATATATTTTTAATTATGTTGCAATATCGGTGGTCGACTCTACAATCTTGCAATGCTCTTAAGATGGCCGCTAATTCTAGTGTATCGAAAGCTTTTTTAAAGTCAACAAATACCGGTACTAGGGGGCGGTTATATTCAATGGTCTTTTCTATCAAGGTTTCCAAGCACTGCAGGTGGTCGTTTGTACCGTACTTCGAGCGGAAACCAGCTTGCTCCCGTGCTTTGCAAACAGCTTTGCCTCCAATCTACGTGTTATAATTCTGATGTACAGTTTATAAAGATGGTTAAGGAGACTAATTGGTACATTTGTTTCCAGGTACGTTATATCTCCCTTTTTGTGCAAAAATATAGTTATTGAATTGTTCCACTTTGTTGAGATATTCTGATACCACAGGCATAGATTAAAGAGTTTTTGAATTATGGACATCAGTACTGGTCTATCTTTAGCGCTTCTGTGACGACGCCGTCATCCCCTGGAGCTCTATTATTCTTCATCTTTTCAAAGCAATATTAATTTCATCCAGCGAGATCTCCGAAATATACTCCGAGCCCTGATTTTGAACCCTTCTCCGCAGATATTCCTCTGGATTTGGAGTGGTTTGTTTAGTGTATAAAATTAAGTAAAATGATTCCATAATTTGTAACAAATGTTCTCTGTTCGACGTAACATTACCATCCATGTTCTTGAGTTTGACAATTTCTTTTTTCCCACTTGTTAGTTTGCGTCTCATTACTTTCATGCTTTTATTTCCCTCGATAGTTTTAATGACTTTGTATTTGTACTTCCGTCTTTGTACTTCCACTATTGCATCGTTCAAGGTGTTAATATCTTAATATTTATTAAAGGTTTGTCTTGGAGTATTTTGCTGAGGTGTTCCTCGAATTTCCGTTCATCTCTTGGTTGCGTCCATGTCTTCGTTCGTTCCTTTGTAAACATTGTGTGTCGTTCGTAGCTAGTGTTTAGTACGATGGTGGCTCTTACCATTCGATGGTCGCTTGGTTTTGCAAATCTATTTAGAACTGTCACATCCTTGAATATATGTCTTTTGTCAGTTATAAAGTAGTCAATCTTATTCTTTGTACTTCCGTCTGGGCTCTTCCAAGTCCATCTGCGCTGGGGTTTCTTGTAGTAGAAGCTGTTCATTAGAAGTAGGTTTTTCTCCAACAGAATATTTAGAAGAGTGTTGCCACGATCATTTCGCTCTGGACTGTCAAAATTACCAAGAACCGTTTCTGATGGATCCATTTTTGTTCCTATTTTGGCATTAAAATCGCCGCATACAATGGTGAAATGTGTAGGATTATTTGAGAGAGCTGCACCTAAATCATTATAAAGAACTTCGACTTCCTCGTCTGTATGTTCCGTTGTTGGGGCATAGACCTGAATTCCTAGCGTCACTCTTGAAAAATTATCCTTATAGTAGTTTTTTGTAGCCTGTAGTCGAGTTGGTCTAAACTCTAGTTCCTCCATTCTTCCACATAGTTATGATATCGGGACGCTATCGTAAGTCTTTTCTGGATCAATAAGGACTATATGTGTCTCTCTACCTCTTTGCATACGCTTCTCTAAGGCTATTTTAAGGGTGAAAAGGTTGTCGATTGTTGAGCGACCCGCTAGAAATCCAGGCTGTTCTTCAAGTTGTTTATCTTTAATATGGTCTTCTATTAGGATCTTCAGTAACCGAGAATATATTCTGCCTATTGTAGGAATGACGGCGATTCCTCGGAAATTATGTGGGTCATTTCGTGATAACTTTTTATGTATGACGTTCAAGGCGTTGTGATATATAACGTTCATCAGGCTTTTGAAATATCTGTACCATTTAGACACCGCTCAAATAAATTCTCCAACATAACATTCAGTTTCTCTGGGCCAAATCGTACAAACTCCGGGGGTAATCCTGCAAGTCCTGGGGATCTTCTAAGTTTAGTCGTTTTGATTGCTTCCTTTACGATGGGCATATCTAGTTTCAATGTTTCAATCGATGTGGTTTGGTTCGTTTTCCTCTACATATTGTGGCCTTGTGTCTGTTAACAATTTTGTAAAATTATCTACCCATCCTTCCTTGGAGATGTTATTAATTATAAATCCAGTTTTTAATGAGGTTCTTAGCGATTTGACGGTCTTCCATGCCTCTGAACTATCAGTACCGCCTATATTTTGGTCCACGTATTCGCACTTTTTGAGTCACGAGCCCTTTTTCTTGTTTATGACTTCACTTTGCTATTTAATTGCTTGTATATCTATTTGATCTCAGGGTTTCCCGTCTGGATAAGCTTTTGATATATTTGTTTCTTTTCTGTTATTCGCTCTTCTATTTCTCTATCCCACCAATAAGATTTGCTCTTCAGATCCATCGTCCCTAAAGATTCCATCGCAGCTTCCTTTATAAATTGTCTAATATGTTCATATTCGATTTCTGTACGCCTTTGTTGTTGCACCAATTTCTGTTCTAATCGTCTTTGATATAGAAACTTCTTACTGTCGTGTTTAAAACTTTCCTTGTCAAATCTTCTAACATCTGCTCGTTGTTCCTCGTGACATTCCTGTGATTGATTTTGTGCTACATAAGGTATATAGATCTTCGCCTTTACTAGGCAGTGATCGCTTTCGCAATTAGCCCCTCTCATCTATATCCTGGATCTTAATTTTTGCGTCCTGTTTGATAATCACTTTGCCTATAATTGACTTCCAACCTCTCGTGTCTTGGTACCAGGTATACTTGTGGATGTCCTTATGAGCGAAAAAGCTGTTTGTAATCAAAAGGTTTTCAGTTTTAAAATTATTAATTCTTGAGAGTGAATGCGCGAAATAGTGCGGGTCGCGAGTGAAATAAATGACAGCTAAAACAGAGTGTTAAGTAAAGCCGGGAGTGATAATTTCGCGGAAAGTCAAATCGTTAATTGCCGAAAACTTTTGTAGTGCGCGAGTGTAAAGTCGGGAGTGTTAGTTCCGCGTGAAATAAAATGTTTAGGGAAAGTTTCCGTCAAAATTTGCAATAAATTGTGCCGTAAACAAAGACACAGTGTTAGATTCGCGAGTAAACAAACAAAAACCGTGGTTAGGGCAGTGATGGATCCGTTCAATGGCTGGTGGATATGGTTGGGGGAGCGGCGCAGACTGCAGGAGACGCCTGTAGGGCAGGAAGGACGCCTGCTGCTCGGGGTCTCAGAAAAGTGCAGGCTACCGTCCACTGCACAAAGGTTAGTCCTGCAAGAGATGAGCACCAAGATGCCAAGTAGTGAGTGATTTTTGAAGTTTATTAATCGCGGTCGCGAGTGCTCCGATAGGACTTTGGCACTCAAGATTCGGATTGGGTTTTGAGCGGTCGAAGTTCTCGAACGTCCGCGGATAATTTAAATGGCTGTTTGGGCCGATCTGGAATATGGAATTTGAAATGGTCATTTTGGTATTTGGTTGAAAATGCGGTGAAGTTAAGGGAATACGTTTTCCGTGATTTTGCCACATTTTCAGAGAGTTTTTGCATTACAAGTTAGTCTATTACAGCAATTCATTTACCACAAGAATTAGATCTAGAAAATCATGCTACGTTAGAAAACGTAAATATTTCAACCGTTTCAAAATATTCTCTTCCAGAGTCTAACAGACATCGCTATCAAGAATTCTTAGGACTACGCATATTCGATCTAAAAATCGCGTCTGATTAGTAGTTACTTTGCGCTTTCTGCTTCGTCGTTTTGCAGAAACCGAACGATCCGGATCGTTCGGCGCGTGTGTCAAGAGGGAAGAAAGAAGAAACATAAACACAAGGGAACCAGATTGGTAACTTTGAGGTTTGTTTAGTTTGTTAGTCAAAATATTTAAGAAATATTTAATTAATGTTTTGCTTTGAAGCAATTTTCAGTTTTAAAATTATTAATTTTTGAGAGTGAATGCGCGAAATAGTGCGGGACGCGAGTGAAATAAATGACAGCTAAAACAGAGTGTTAAGTAAAGTCGGGAGTGTTAATTTCGAGAGAAGTCAAATCGTTAATCGCCGAAAACTTTTCTAGTGCGCGAGTGTAAAGTCGGGAGTGTTAGTTCCGCGTGAAATAAAATGTATAGGGAAAGTTTCCGTAAAAATTTGCAAATTAAATTGTGCCGTAAACAAAGACAAAGTGTTAGATTTTCGAGTAAACAAACTAAAACCGTGGTTAAGGTAGTGATGGATCCTGTCAATGGCTGGTGGATATGGTTGGGGGAACGGCGCAGACTGCAGGAGACGCCTGTAGGGCAGGAAGGACGTCTGCTGCTGAGGGTCTCAGAAAAGTGCAGGCTACCGTCCACTGCACAAAGGTTAGTCCTGCAAGAGATTGAGCTCCAAGATGCCAAGTAGTGAGTGATTTTTGATATTTATTAATCGCGGTCGCGAGTGCTCCGATAGGGCTTTGGCGCTCAAGATTCGGATTGGGTTTTGAGTGGTCGAAGTTCTCGAACGTCCGCGGAGAATTGAAATGACTGTTTAGGGCTATCTGGAATATGGAATTTGAAATGGTCATTTTGGTTTTTGGTTGAATATGCGGTGAAGCTGAGGGAATACGTTTTCCGTGATTTTGCCACATTTTCAGAGAGTTTTTGCATTACAAGTTAGTCTATTACGGCAATTCATTCACCACAAGGATTAGTTCTAGAAAATCATGTTAAGTTAGAAAACGTAAATATTTCAACCGTTTCAAAATATTCTCTTCCAGAGTCTAATAGGCATCGCTATAAAGATTTCTTAGGACTAAGCAGATTCGATCTAGAAATCGCGTCTGATTAGTACTTAATTTGCGCTTTCTGCTTTGTCATTTAGCAGAAACCGAACGATCCGGATCGATCGGCGTGTGTGTTAATAAGGCAGAAAGGAGAAATGAAAACACAGTAGACCAGGTTGGTAGATTTGAGGTTTGTTTGGTTTGTAAGTCAAAATATTTAATAAATATTTGATTAATATCTTGCTTTTAAGCAATTTTCAGTTTTAAAATTATGAATTTTTGAGAAAGAATGGGCGAAATAGTGCGGGTCGCGAGTAAAATAATTTTTCAAATTTTCTCAGTTTTCGCTCAGGCGCTAAAACTGAGTGTTAAGTAAAGTCGGTAGCGTTAAATTCGCGAAAAGTTAAATCGTTAATTGCCGAAAGCTTTTGTAGTGCGGGTGGGTGTCACGAAAGGAGCCTCTGCGCGTGCATTTTCTCCTTATATGCAGAACATGCCGGCGCCCCCTGGTAACACTGTCCCACCAGATAGTGGCCAATCCTTCACGGACAAAGTAAAGAAAGTGTAGTGCGTGAGTGTATACTCGGGAGTGTTAGTTCCGCGTGAAATAAAATGTATAGGGAAAGTTTCCGTAAAAATTAAATTATGCTGTAAACAAAGACACAGCGTAAAGCTGGCCATCCACTATCGCTCCATTTGGACATCCAAATGGATGACATCCAAAATCCTAGCACATACACCATCACTCCAATCATCCAGTCATCCACGCACATAGTGAAGGCAACTTCCTTCCAGAAAGCAACTTAGTTATTTATTAATTATTATTGTTAAGTTATTTTTGCCATGGATGAAGAACTACTGCTTTTCGCTGCTGCCGCTTGCCTAATTTTTAAGAAAAAGAATAGGAATAAATGGGCAAAAGATTGGTTACTGGAGAGGAAAAGGCTCTCTCATACAAACCTAGTGAATTAACTTTCTTTGGAGCCAACAGACTGGCGCAATTATCTTCGTAGGGATGAGGATTTATATTTTGATTTAGTAGAAATGATTACTCCGATTATTTTCGATTATTAAAGGTGTTGAGGGAGAGTATCACCCCTCATTAAAGATTGATAGCTACAATTCGATTTTTGCTTTCGGGGTGCACCTATGAGGAACTTAAATTTGTAACTTGTATTTCCACTCGGCCATTGGGTCATATTATATTTTTCAGAACTGTTTCTCTGTTTGCATTAATGTCTTTAGTCCTAAATAGCACTAATAATTGGTCAAGAGCCAAATTTCTCTTTATTTTGTCATGGTAGTCTGTGTAATTAACTTGCCATAAACATGGAAAATCTCGACATTTTTGAATCACTTGTACCACAAAATCATGGCTACATCATTATGTTTATTGACTAAATATTAATTAAATGAAATTAAAATAAATTTTAATAATGCAAATATTAAAATAAAACGAACTATTCACTTTTCAAATAAAAAAAAAACAATGTTGTGCAATCACAATGGTTGACAATGTGAACGGCAGGACGGCCACGGAGAGAATGAGGCCTGTTTGGACGTTATCACCACACACGATAAGATCGGAGCGATGGCATGATGTTACTCCACGTAGTTTTCCCCACAAACCATCAGTTGGATGAAGTGGATGACGGTCCAAACTGATTCAGATTTTAAACTGACCAAATATCCAACTCATCCTGTCGCTCCAGATCATCCACCTGTTTTTCACCACAAACTGTCAGTTTTTGGAGCGACGTCACTCTATTTGGACTGATGGAGCGATAGTGTATGCCCAGCTATAGATTCACAAGTAAACACTGGGTCTACTTTAGATCATCATCATCATCATCATTGTCCAGCCGTTTGCGTCCACTGCAGGACATAAGCCTCTTCTAACTCTTTCCATCACGATGTTGTGCTTTGTTCATCCAGTTTTGTGACACCCTCTTGATGTCATCGGTCCATCGAGTTGGTGGTCTACCTCTACTTCGTTTATCGGCACGGGGTCTCCATTCCAAAAGCCGTTTAGTCCATCGGCCATCCCTAAGTCTGGCAACGTGGCCTGCCCATCTCCATTTCATGTTGGAGATGCGTGTTATAATGTCGCAGACACCCGTCCTTTCCCTCATGACCTCGTTTCGTACCCTGTCTCGTAAGGAAATGCCTAGCATGGCCCGTTCCATTGACCTCTGTGTTACCTGCAGTTTTGCTGCGGAACGCTTTGTTAGTGTTAAAGTCTCTGACCCATACGTCATTACCGCCATCACACATTGCTCGAACACTTTCCGTTTGAGAAACATTGGTAGTTCGCTCTTCAAGATGTTAGTTAGTTTTCCAAACGCTGCCCATCCTAAGCCTATGCGGCGCTGTATTTCGCATGCTTGGTTTTCGCGGCCTATGCGTATCTGATGCCCCAGGTATATATAGGAAGTTACTTCTTCTATATTAGCATCATCTATTTTGATTTGATCGCTTAGCACTAGGTTGGTCATAACTTTTGTTTTTCTCATATTCATCCTAAGGCCCACTTTTTCCGTTGACTGTTTTAGGTCGTTGAGCATAGTTTTTGCATCTTTGATATTGTCGGCTATTAGGACGATGTCGTCTGCGAATCTCAGGTGGTTAAATTTTTCTCCATCCACTCTAATTCCTAGGTGTTTCCAAGATACCATTTTAAAAGCATATTCGAGAACCGTGGTAAATAGTTTTGGGGAGATAGTGTCCCCTTGGCGAATTCCCCTGCCAATTTTAAATTTGTTGGTATTGTCGTGTAGCCTGATACTTGCTGTAGCGTTTCGGTAAATATGTTCAATTAGCTTTGTATATCGATAGTCTATTCGTGCTTGGTCTAGAGCAGCTTTTATGGCGGGTAATTCAACTGTATCGAACGCCTCTTCGAAATCTATGAAAATCAGGACAAGGGGCTTATTATATTCATTACACTTTTCAATGAGAGTTTTTATAGCTTGAAGATGGTCATTTGTCCCGTATCCCGATCTAAACCCAGCCTGTTCTTTGGGTTGGTAGAAGTCTAGTTTATTTTCTAACCTTTTGGTGATTACTTTGGTGAAAAGTTTATATAGATGTGGTAGCAAACTTATCGGTCTGTAGTTTCCGAGCTGTGTTATATCGCCTTTTTTATGTAGAATAACTGTGGAGGCGTTGTTCCATTCGCCAGGTGTAGCACATTCTTCTAAGCAGGTGTTGAATAGTGCTTTTATGGCATGTAGTAGAGCGTCTCCTCCTTGTTTTATGGATTCGATATGTATGCCATCTTCACCCGGGGATTTGTTGTTCTTCATCTCTGCAAGAGCATTCTTAATTTCGGCTATCGATATACTTGGCATATCTTCAGACCCCTGATTTATGACCTTCCCGGTATGTGCTTGTGTCGGTTCCGCTGGTTGTTCTTGTTACCGACTCATGTAGAGAGTTGCGTAAAATTCTTCCGCTATTTTCAGTATATCGTCTCTATTTGTGGTTAGTGTTCCCGTGTTGTTTCTTAGTTTGAAGATTTCTTTTCTTCCATTTGACATAAAGGGTCCGCCAATAAGCGCGCTCGATCTTTAAAATAAAATAAAGCAAGTTGTGTGAGAGGTATAAATGAAATTTATTTTTTGTTTGAAAGAGTATTCGAAGGCATTATGTATGGAAAATAATATCGTTCAAATGGCCACCTCGGCTTTGCTTGGTGGCGCGCATACGAGAAGTCCAATTTCCAATGACTCTGGCGCACAAATCGGGCTGTATTTCATCGATGGCGTGGCGTATGTTGACTTTGAGGTCATCAGTGTTTTGTGGTTGGTTTGCGTAGACCTGTGATTTAAGAAAACCCCACAAGAAATAGTCTAGTGGGGTTAAATCGCACGATCTCGGTGGCCAGTTGATGTCGCCTCCGCGCGAGATAACCATTCCTCCGAAGCGCTCGTGCAGAAGATCCATTGTGGCGCGCGCTGTGTGGCTCATAGCGCCGTCCTGCTGAAACCACATATCCTCGACATCCATATTGTCGATTTCATGCCAGAAAAAGTTCGTTATCATGGATCTGTATCGTTCGCCGTTTACCGTGATGGCCACACCATCGTCGTTCTCGTAGAAATACGGCCCGATGATGCCTCCGGCCCAAAATCCACACCAAACAGTTACCTTTGCTGGGTGCATTGCGACCTGGTGGACCTCCTGTGGATTGTTCTCGGCCCAATAACGGCAATTCTGCTTGTTGACATTCCCATTTATCCAAAAATGTGCCTCATCGCTGAAGATGATTTTGCGACCAAACTAGGGGTCGACTTCCAACTGCTCTAAAGCCCAATCAGCGAAGATACGGCGCTGTCTATGGTCGTTTATTTTGAGCTCTTGTGTCAGCTGGATCTTGTACGGATGCATGCCCAAATCCAGATGCAAGATTCGGCGAAGTGATGTTTCCGAAAGGCTGAGTTCCTGTGCGCGACGTGAAATTGACTGTCGCGGATTTTCACGCACACTATCGCGCACAGCGGCGACATTCGCGGCAGATCGGACGTTTCAACGACGCGTCGGTGTTGGCTTATTGTTCACCGAACCGGTTGCCTCGAATTTGTTTATCAAACGACGGATAGTCGACTCAGCAGGACGACCAATTGCACCGTAAAATTGGCGGAGCGCGCGGAACGTTGCCCGAACCGATGAATGATTTTCGTAATACATTTTAATGATTTGCACATGTTGCTCGCGGCTGAATTGGTTCATGGTAATTTGTGAAGATACACTGAATAATAACAACTAGGTTTGATAACTCTACCACAAACAACATGGCCGCCATCAGCTGTTAAAGATCGAGCGTGCTAATTGGCGGACCCTTTATTTCTTCTTAATACCTTCATACTTCTGTTGTTCTCAATAGCTAGTTTCGTTTGTTCTGTGTTGTATCGACGTATGTCATTTTTTATGTCTTTTGTAATTGTCTTGCTTAAATCTCTTAGTTGTTTTGAGTTTCTATCGCTGTTTTGTCTTAGCACTCTTCTGAGTTTCATAAGCTCTTTGGTATGTTTGCTGATTTTGCTTATTTGTTCTTTATTTGGCTTACAGTATGTCTTTGTTGCTTCATTTATAGCTTCGGCGATTTTGTTATTTATTTCGTCTGTTGTTTTGTGCGTATATTCAAACTGTGTAGTTTCCAAGTTGGTAGTTATCATTTCTACATATTTGTGAACTTCTGTTCTGGTGTTGTCCAACCTTGCCTG
This sequence comes from Phosphuga atrata, assembly GCA_944588485.1. NCBI lineage: Eukaryota > Metazoa > Arthropoda > Insecta > Coleoptera > Silphidae > Phosphuga > Phosphuga atrata. Next base: position 49,354,837 of record OX155903.1, on the reverse strand, counting down.
TCTTTTCTTTGTTGCCAGCTTACGTCTTTCTTTACTTAGGTTTAGAGTTATTTTTGCCCTTACCATTCTATGGTCGCTTCCTATTGTGAAACTATTTAATACAGTGACGTTGTTGACGATAAGCTTTTTGTCAGTTATTATAAAATCAATCTCATTTCTTGTGTTTCCATTTGGACTCGCCCAGGTCCATCTGCGATGTTCTTTTTTGTAAAAAAAGCTGTTCATCAAGTATAGGTTTTGCATTTTTAGGAAGTTCATAAGCATTTCTCCCCGATCATTCCGGTCCCCTGTTCCATGGTTTCCGATCACTATCTCCGCTGCATCCAGCTTCTTGCCTATCTTAGCATTAAAATCACCTCCTACCACTGTAAAGCGGGTAGGTGATTGATTCACTCTTCGCCTGGGAAATGTCTTCATAGAAACTTTCTACTATTTCGTCTTCATACTCGATGGTGGGTGCGTAAGCTTGTATAATTTTTATACTATATTTGGAGTTTAGTTTGAGTATTAGATATATTACTCTTGTGGATATACTCTTTATGCATATGATGTTTTTTGCATGCTTTTTGTTTATGAGGAAACCTACGCCGCCTATGGATTTGTCTGCTTCTCCGGCATGATAGAATATATTTCCCGACTTAAGTGTTCTCCATTCTTCTCCACGCCTTCTTACTTCACTCACTCCCACTATATCCCAATTTATTCGCCTCAGCTCTTCTTCCATTTCAATGAGCCTCTCATCGGCTGCTAGTGTTCTTGCGTTATATGTGGCAATGTTTAGGTTGTGTATTTTGCCTTTGGTCTTGTTTATTTGTGTTTTTGTCAACTTTTTGTCTCCCCCAGAATCCATGAGACAGCCTGACTTATCAGGGTGAGGTTTTGGGCTAGCCCTACTCACCTGGGGTATATTTACGTTATAAGTTGCCATTCATTTGTTAGAGGGGTTTGGCATTTAAACGCCGCGCTTGCCAAGCGTGTTGGCGAGTTTGAGAAATATATTTCCTTACTCCTCGATGGAATGGTTATACCGCCATGACTCGGTCGCCAGAGCCTCGTTCGTTATCTAGCAGCGGGCACCGCGTGCAGGAGAGGTTGACATTTGGGTCGGACTTACTTGGTGGTTTTTGCCGTCACCCCTTACCCACCTTACCCTTACCTTACTTTACATACTTATCTCTATACTCAGTACTCATTCCACGGCTATATACTTGACAGATAAAAAAATTAATTTTAATTATAACTATCTTTACTCAATTGTGAATCGTTTGGGAAGATTTAGGAATATAATTTTATTATTTAAGACTGATTAGTTATCATGTAATTAATTAATCTTTTTTGATCGTATAGTTAACAGGTCAGCAAAAAATCATCAACATTATTTTTATTTGATTATTTTTATGTGATTTATGTGTTATGTGATAGTAATTTATTTGGGAATCACGTAAAAGAGGGATTTTGCATTTTGGACAGTATAATTAATTAATTACACCTATTTTCTCCCTAGGTTATATAAATTATTTTAAAAGGAGCAACGTTTGAATTTTGCCGCCATATACCAGTCAATGACGTCAGTTGCCAAGTGTTCTGTTGAATAAAATAACGAACCAAAAAATAGGTGTAATTAATCAATTATACTGTCCTAAATGCTAAATCCCTCTTTTACGTGATTCCCAAATAAATTACTATCAAATAACGTAAAAATAATGTTGATTTAATTTCTGAGCTACTAACTATATGGTGAAAAAAGATTAATTAATTACATAATAACTAATCAGTCCTAAATAATAAAATTATATTCCAAAATCTTCCCAAACGATTCCCAATTGAATAAAAATAGTTTTAATTAAAAATTTAAAAAAATTCGGCCTTCAAGTATATATCCGTACTCAGTCCAGTCCTGTGTGTCAATTATAAGAGTGAAGTTAGCAACAATCTATTGATTTACTAACCCAAACAATAACAAAACATTGTGACATTTATCAGCACATTCTTTAATATTTTCAAATCTAATCAACAAAATGATGGAAGAACAAACTGATTCAGTTCCAGCGAAAATCAAATTCAAGAAGAAAGGCAACCGCAACATGAGAACACGAGTGCACTCAGAAACGAGTGAAGACGATGAAGACGTCAGGTAATTTTCACAAACCCCTAAATTTTGACCCCCTCACCCGAGTTTTTGGCCCCCTCACCCCTCACAACCGAGTCAAATTGTGATTCCAGTGAACATTTTATAGCTTTGTTACACCAACAGGCCCAAACTCGAAGACCTCAAAGGCCTGCAAAGCCTGAGAAAACGACCTAATGGGGTCAACATTGTTAGTCTCGCACTTGGCAAAAAAATCACAACTGAAGAAGCTGCAATATCGGTAATTATTTTTAACACTCAATATTTTAATATTAAACAAATCATTGGTTCATTCATGAAACTTCATTTCAATATTAAAAATAATTTTTATCTTTAATATTAATCGTATTGTTAGAAAGACCCATTTAAAATACAATCCGGTGGAATGGTGAACATGCAAGCATTAAAATCCGGAAAAGTGAAACAAGTAGACGATGCTTACGATACTGGCATCGGCACACAATTCTCTGTAGAAACTAATAAGCGTGACGAAGACGAAGAAATGATGAAATATATCGAAGAGCAATTAGCCAGGAGGAAAGGCAACGGTTCCGACGACGACTCGCAAAGCGGCGACGAAAAGAAACTTAAATATCGCAGTCCAGAAGAGGCTGCGCTGCAAGCTGTGCCTTTGCATTTGCGCGAATCCTCTGCGCAGAGGTCGGAAGAAATGTTGAGTAATCAGATGCTGAGTGGCATTCCCGAAGTGGATTTGGGGATAGAGGCTAAGATTAAGAACATCGAGGCCACGGAGGAGGCCAAACTGAATTTGCTGCGGGAAAGTTTGAACAAGAAGGATGGACCATCACAATTTGTTCCTTCTAATATGGCCGTCAACTTCATACAGCATAATAGATGTAAGAACATTTTTAATAGTCTTGTCTTGTATGTCTAGTTTTGTCTGGCTAATCTTATCTGTATAGTCTTCTCTATCTAGTCTTGTTTGTCTAGACTTTCTAGTCTTGTCTGTCTAGACTTTCTTGTCTTGTTTGTCTAGTCTTTTCGTGACGTCTTCTCTGTCTAGTCTTGTCTGTCTAGTCTTTTCGTGAAGTGTTCTCTGTCTAGTCTTGTCTGTCTAGTCTTTTCGTGAAGTCTTCTCTGTCTAGTCTTGTCTGTCTAGTCTTGTCTATCTAATCTGTCTAGTCTTGTCTCTGTAGCCTTATCTGTCTAGCTTTGTCTGTCTAGCCTTGTCAGCCTAATCTTGTCTGTCTAGTTTTGTCTGTCTGTCCTACTCGGTAGTGTAGACAGCATACCCGCCTCACAAGCGGGAGACGCGGGTTCGATTCCCGGCCGAGGAGGCATTTTCAACTAGGGCGGTTTTCACTAACCGTCTGGGCTGCCCACTCTGAATGAATGCAAAATATGAGAAACTGGAGGGGCGCAAGCTAAGAACCAAGTGGAATATAGGCGGTTTAGTGAGCGCTTCCCCCCCAAAAAAAGTCTTCTCTGTCTTGTCTTTTTTATTTTGTGTGTCTAGTGTATGACTGCCAAGACTCCTGCCAATCATTCCTTGCTACTTGCTTTATCCTTTCCTGTGCTTCCCATCTCAAGTTCAATCGGGGGAAGCTCCGCTATCGCAAGGATGCCTTGTGTAGATGCGTGCGGTATGCTGAGTTTATTCTTTAGTTTATTAATTAAACTTTTATTCTGAGTGTATTAATTGATTATATTATGTTTCTGTAGTGTTTAAAGCGATGCGCACTCGCCCAAATTGGTGGTGCACAAGGCCTTTCTCTTCTTTGCACTTGGACCCCTCACGTTGGCTATCAGTCTTGCCAGCGCCATCAAAGATCGAGAAGCCCGCACGAAAACGGGCCTAGAAAAAACTGCACAAGACGCGGTTAGTTTTTACTAGGAAAAAAATCTAACAGAAATGGGAATGAGGCTCGCTGTTAGGAAGATAGAGACTGTTTTATTGGCCGGTCATAGGAAAGTTACCGAGATCGAAATAACTGTTAAGGAAGAAAAAATAAAACGGCACGATGCGGCGCAGCGCCTCCCTCTCCGCCTCGTCTCGCAGGTCACAAGCGCGGTGTGCCTACGGTGCGACGCCGCACGGCGGCCCAACGCATCGTGTGAGATGGCATAGTGATTTGTATGTAGGATGCCGTTGCGGCACCGCTCCGGGATAACGCATCGTGTGGGGTGAGGCCAAAACTAAACCGGCAAGAGGTACAAACACAAATTACCAAGTTATTTCCAAAACAACCAATAGAAGAATGGCAACCAGACGAAGTGCCCGAAAAGGTCATACCCCAGTTTACAGCCGCAGAGGTTATCCATGCGTCTAACATAATTAAGGCTAAGAAAGGTCCTGGCAATAATAAAAAAATTGGCAACCGCAAACACGGAAGAAGTAGCGAGGACCATGAACAACTATCTCAGGTGGACGGCAGAGATTGCTCAGGCAAGGAAAAGCCATATCTGACAACGTAGAAAGTTAATCAGAACAACCGAAGCAAACCACCCCCAATTAGAACAGTTTAGGGGGGAATATAAATTCCTGAAACTGGCCTTCCGAGCGGTGAGTTTCATAGGATCTGGAAGAAATCCAAACTGATTCTCCTACCAAAACCCAAGAAGGGTCCCAATTCAGCCCCAATGTACAATCTGTCTGATTGGAGTGGCCTGCAAACCACTCGAATCTCGAAATTTGATATAAATCCGCTTGGAGGGAAAGATAGTGAAAGAAGTTGTCTACACTAAAAGCAGTTTGGCTTCAGAAACAGAAGATCCACCTTAGATGCCTTGAAAAAAAATCATGAGCATATCGGATGAGATAAACCTGGATGAGATAAAGGCCCATAGAAAACGAGGATTCTGTGCACTTATCACTCTGGATATTGAAAATGCATTTAATGCAGTGCCATGGAGTAAAATAATAGAGGGCACTTAATAGACACAAAATAAGTCTCTATTTACTTCATAATCACCATACCTAAAGGACAAACACATTATGTCTAACTCTGGCTGGAAGATCCAAACCACTTGCGGGGTCCCACGGGGCTCTGTGCTTGGCCCGACCTTGCGAAACGTCTTTGATGACCAGGTGTTGCGCCTGGATATGGGGAGGCACGTCCCGCTAATTGCCTATGCAGATGACCTGGCAGTGGTGCAAGCCCGCACGAAAACGGGCCTAGAAAAAACTGCACAAGACGCGGTTAGTTTTTACTTGGAAAAAAATCTAACAGAAATGGGAATGAGGCTCGCTGTTAGGAAGACAGAGACTGTTTTATTGGCCGGTCATAGGAAAGTTACCGAGATCGAAATAACTGTTGAGGAAGAAAAAATAAGAAGCCAAAAGGCACTCAAGTACATGGGAATATACCTTGAGTATCCCTCGATCTTTGATGGCGCTGGCAAGACTGATAGCCAACGTGAGGGGTCCAAGTGCAAAGAAGAGAAAGGTCTTGTGCACCACCAATTTGGGCGAGTGCGCATCGCTTTAAACACTACAGAAACATCGTGCCGCCACCGCAGTATTGTATCGAACGTGTTTATTTTATAAATATTAATATTTATCTTTCTTACGATGAGTACCGATAATGTTGATATTGATTTCCTTATATCTTTAGTACAAGAAAGATCTGCATTATGGGATGAAACACAAGATGATTGCAAAAATAAGTTGAGTCATTGACGTTACGGCGGCCGCGCCGCACCGCGGTAAACAGCGTTCGACTGCGGTGCCGCGCACCGCCCGTGTGGCACCCTATAGCTCGAATTAATTGCGGTGCGATTCCGCACCGCATCGTGTGGCCTCTAGAGATGGGCATAATCGAGTGACGATTATCGACTATTCGATTATTCTAAATCATTCGAGTTCTCGATTACTACACGTGCGGACGAGTGATGAATGATCACTCGGACTAGAGCTGAATTATTCGAATTATTCTGGATCATTCGAATAGTCGATTATCACTCATGCGCATGAGTTACGAATGATCACTCGGGAGTTGAGAATCGAAATCAGCCATGTTAGTAGTCGTCGGCTGTGCCGAGATGCGCATAATCCAAATATTTTAGTATTCGGCTGGAGTTCGTGCATTCGTATCTAGTTATGAATGATCATTCGGACTGGGAATTTGGAGTTGGGCGTTAGTAGTCGTCGGCAGTGCCGAGATGCGCATAGTCGAATTATTTCGTATCGAGTTACGAATGTTCATTCGGACTGGGAAAGCGGAATCTGGCGTTAGTAGTCGTCGGCAGTGTCGAGATGCGCAATCGAATGACTTTAGTATTCGGAATCTGCAGGCGCCACCACTAATACCTTTGTTACAGGTTTTTTGTTTGAGAATGAGGAAACAAATTCTAGTTTTTGAAGTAGAATCTTTTAAGCAGTGATGGGTCACACTATTTTAATACTTTTTAACAAGTTTTAGTTTGAATTTTTACACAAAAGCTAGGTTGGTGATAAAGTAACAAAATTGAATTAAACAACAAATTGTATAATATTATGGTATTATGGATCATATTTAGAATCCAATATTATTTAAATTTATTTATTTTACTGCCATAAAATATGCGAACGATGGAATACGATTATCAAAGATTTCTTTACGTTTTTCTTCTCACGTTTGTTTATAAAATGCCCAAATGTTTGTTTAGGAGAAACAGCCGCTGGAAATGCTGAAACCTCTCTATAGAGGCACATGCATTTATAATATTTTTATATTACAATTATAAATTACTAGGATTGTAATAGTGTTGCAAAAATGCAATATTCTCTCTATACGCGTTAACTTCCGCGAAAACTGTCCGAAAATGCGTCAAATTATTAACGAAACTGGCTTAATTTACATAAATTGCATTCTACAGGTAATATTACAGCTACATGCAATAATAACTGATCAAAATATTTTTTAGGGTAAATCGAGAGATCATTCGATTATGAAATCATTCGATTATTGAAATCACTCGATTATCGAAATCATTCGATTATGCCCATCACTAGTGGCCTCGCTCTTACTGTAGGTTGTGCGACCGTATTTTTAGTTCGCTCGTCACTATCTGAAAGGCTCTTCTCCATATATCCTCTTCAAGTTCCGCGCATAACTGGTCCTGGCTTTTAATTTTTGGCTGCGTATTGTTAGCTTCAGAGCCCGTTTCGGGAATTTATATTCCGCCCTAAACTGTTCTAATTGGTGGTGGTTTGTTTCGGTTGTCCTGACTAACTTTCTACGTTGTCAGATATGGCTTTTCCTTGCCTCGGCAATCTCTGCTGTCCACCAGAGATGATGGTTAACATACTCGCCTAACAAGCGGGAGCCGGGGTTCGATTCCCCACCAAGGCAGAGGCATTTTCAATCAGGGCGCCGCTAACCGTCCGAGCTCCCACCCTGAAGGAATGCGCAATATGCGATACTGGAGTGCAATACTAAAAGCCAAGTGGAAAAGGGATTTTAGTGAGCGGTTCTCTTTGTTGCCCTCGAGCGAATGAGCGCACTCACTTCGTCCGTGCGCCCAATTTCGCTCTCGTGGACAATCGACAACTTATGCCCCTAGTTGCACAATATACTTTTTACGTCATTTTGTTATTTTTTTTTCACAAATTGATGGCAAACAATAATAAATTAGCAGTGAGACAAAATCAAAATATTTACTAAAAGTTTCGCAAACATTCATTAGATAAACCCAAACCTCACTAACAATTCTATCTAGTCTATCTTCTATCTAGTCTAGTCTGTCTAGTCTTGTATGTTTAGTCTTGTCTGTCTAGTCTTGTCTGTCTAGTCTTGTCTGTCTAGTCTTGTCTGTCTAGTCTTGTCTGTCTAGTCTTGTCTGTCTAGTCTTGTCTGTCTAGTCTTGTCTGTCTAGTCTTGTCTGTCTAGTCTTGTCTGTCTAGTCTTGTCTGTCTAGTCTTGTCTGTCTAGTCTTGTCTGTCTAGTCTTGTCTGTCTAGTCTTGTCTGTCTAGTCTTGTCTGTCTAGTCTTGTCTGTTTAGTCTTGTCTGTCTAGTCTTGTCTGTCTAGTCTTGTCTGTCTAGTCTTGTCTGTCTAGTCTTGTCTGTCTAGTCTTGTCTGTCTAGTCTTGTCTGTCTAGTCTTGTATGTCTAGTCTTGTCTGTCTAGTCTTGTCTGTCTAGTCTTGTCTGTCTAGTCTTGTCTGTCAAGTCTTGTCTGTCTAGTCTTGTCTGTCTAGTCTTGTCTGTCAAGTCTTGTCTGTCTAGTCTTCTTTGTCTAGTCTTGTCTGTCCAGTCTTGCTGTATAGTTTTATTTATATATAAAACTGTATACTTTTATCTATATTTTTTAGTTAATGTGGATTCAGAAATTCCAAAGAAAAAGACGAAAATGGAACCTGCAGCAAATCCAAGTAAAGGGAAGAAGGATGAGAAGGCTACAGATGATTTTCATTATGAAAGATTCAAAAAGCAATTTCGAAAACATTAGAATCTTGCTTTTTAAATAAAAATTAGTTTTATTTATGATAGATATCTTATGATTCGTGCGAAAGCAAATAATTTGCTGAATTTTTATTAAATTGCAATTTTTTACAATTTGTGAACTGCTTGCAGGAAAGTATGCAATTCTGAAAAATTGGTTTTGTCAATATATTCTTTGTACTGATTTTGAAAGTCTTGGTGACAAAAAGTTGGTTTGGTAAATATTTTGCTTTTGATATGGAATACATATCTGATATATTTTGGTAAAATTGCAAAATTGCTTTTTTCTTACTCATGCGGGATAAGTACTATCTTGCCGCACGTTTTTTTAGTGCGACAAATGGCTGTTTTTTGGCTGTATTGCCACATAACTTGGGTAACGCACGCAAATATTCAATAAAAATCGTTACGTTACATTAATTAAAATTAAAAAAACAATTGAATAAATAAAAGAATAAAAAAAATAGAAAACAATCATATTTTTTTTTTTCGATATTATTAATTTTTTTTTTTCGATATTATTAATTTTTTTTTTTTTCAATACAAGATATAAATTAAACGAAACGGTTTAAAATGAGTAAATGGTGATACTGGAGACTGATGAGAGTTCTTATGACGAATCCACACCACCGGAGACAATAGACCTTTTCATAGTTGAAATTTTGTGTGCGTATGTGTCAATTTCCGCCATGTTATACGTCAAAAAGTGCCCGAACTTTTTGACGTATAACTAAATATGTACCCGAAACTTTCATATTCCCGCCTTTAAAACTAGTAGTAGTAGCCTTGTAGTCGGGACAGTACCAAGAGCCGGTATTCTGCTTCTTTCCTATTATCTTCAGGTATGTACCAAAGACGCCAAAAACCTTTGCTTGGGTTATGGTCCCCTCGTATCTTCTCTTCATGATAAAAGACCCTACATGACAGAAAGTTATATATTAAAGTCAATGAAGCACACTCTAATACCCGCCCGTAGTGGTCTACTTCACCCCATGGTCACTCGCACCATACTCCCATGAGTCCTATTACGAAGCCTTAAGTCTTCCAGCGCTTCCTTTCTGTTGGCCGTTCCTTTCTTGTACAGTTGGCAGCGTTCGGACACAAAGCGGAAAGCGGATGCGCTTAACTTAACCGTAAATAGGTCTATCGAAAATGCAAATTCTTCATTTTTGATTATATTTTTTTATGACCACTGGATCTCAAACTTGTAAGATCATCCCGTCGCATGAGTAATAAAAAATATTATCAGCAACTCGTACGGTATTGCCAATTGCCCTATCGAGCGAATAAGCGCACCACTTCGTCCGTGCATCCAATTTCGCTCTCGTGGACAATTGACAACTTACCGCCCTAATTGCACAATATACTATTTACATCATTTTTTATGATGACAATTAACAATGAGACAACAAAATCAAAATATTTACTAAAAGTTTCGCAAACATTCATTAGATAAACCCAAACCTAACTATTAATTTATTTAAATTAAATTTACTTATCTCCCAACTGAGGAAAGAAAACCCCGGCATAAAGACATTGCGAAATGTACACAAAGTGAACCCAAACAAAACAATTACACAAACTGATCCCAATTATATTCAACCAACAACAAATATCGTCCAATTTAATATAATACAACAAACTGTTTTCAACCAACAAATTGAAATCCTGACGAGTTAAAAAAACATATTTTTATAAGATTAATCTTTCACAGATTAAAAAAAAAAAAACGATTTTGTGAGCAAACTATTTAACCGAATAAAGTGCAAAGACCAAAGTGTAAATCTGCTAATTTTCACATTCATATAACTCGCCAAACGCTTAACACAGTTTTAAAAATGTCTTTATTCATGCAGGTAAGACGCGTTATTTTAATTTAATAAAACTACCATAAATTAATTTGTTTGAATTGTAGATGCAGAACGTTTTGAAACCGAATCTGCGGTGTTTGTCTTTGGCCTCAGTCAGATACTCTAGCAAGCATCCAAATGGATACAATTTTGGTAAGTCTTATCTATATCTCTTCGCAAAAAAGAATTAGATAGACTACACAAATAACATAACTAGATTTTTTGTCTGAAACAGTTTTAAATATTTTACTTATTGTTAGTTACAACCGCTGAAATTATATGTATCTATATAGTTCCAAGTTATATTAGTCCACCAAGACTAGACTTCTTAAGACTAGAAGCGGTGGTGGCCTAATAGTCAAGGGGACTAACAAGGGGGCCTTGTCAACTCGCCATCACCGATTTGGCCCAAATTTACAGTATATGTAGGGCTTGACTATAAATGAATGTGACGCAAGCGGGAGGGCCAGATGGCCAAGCGTTAAAAAACTCATAAGCAACGACAACTCATAAGCCCGCTATGTTAGCATAAATTTCAATGGCCGGTCAGCGCAGTGGTAAGAGCTCGGGTTTATAGTACGAGGATCGTAGGTTCGATTCCCCGTGTGGACGCTTTTTTTATTTACAATTTTTAAAATGACAAATTAATTAAAATTGACAAATTAATAATTACAATTAAAAAGTTAAACAATAATAAATAATAATAATAAAAGAAAGTCATTTTGCATGGCTCTGGCAAGCCGATGACAAAAATCTGCCAAGAAAAAAACCTCCCCTAAAATAGTGGCCCTATTCCCTGTTCTGGGTAAAAACATGAAAAATCCTGAAATGCCGCATATAGACTTGTTTAGACTTGTAAACATAAAATCGTATTCCAACCTTCCAATTTGGCTTTAAACCTTCCCATTACACTATACATCCACTTTCCATCCTCACAAACCTCAATATGTAAACCTCGCCGTCCTTTTCCTCGACATAAACAAGACGTTTTACACGACGGACTGCTTTTCAAACTACACAAATTAAAGGTTCCATCGTATCTTCTTTTCATAATAAAAGACCCTACGTGACAGAAAGTTATATATTAAAGTCAATGAAGCACACTCGAATGCTCGCCATACACACAACGTTCCACCGGAGAGGACTGCATGTGCAGGTTTGCCCGCGTATGTATACCGGAACGTGTGTGGGAATAGACCTGTGCAGTTTTTAGAACCTGCGCAGGCGACCGGAGGAAGATCGAAAATGAATTCTTTCGACGGTGGATCTGTGCAGGTCACGTCAGTTGTTTCTAGTGTGTTTTGGAATGTAGTGGTTTTGAATGTATTGTTATATAACCTGTTGGGCTATGAGATATGATATTGAATATTCTTATATTGATTATGCATCATTTCCCAGATTTTTCACTGTAAAACAATAAACAAAAATGTATTTAAAAACATTTATAGTCATCGTCCTCAATCGATGCCATCGCAAAAAGTTCAGTCCTTTTGAAGACCGCTCCGGTATACCGGAACATCCCCATGCACGGTACCGATGTGCGTTAACCTCTCCAGTAGACTGTACCGCATATGGCGCACTTAATGCGTACGAATGTTCCCCAAGGTTCACCAATATCTCCCTTACTTTACAACTCGTTCGGTCATGACATCTTTAATACGGACGTCAACTCTTCCAATCTTGTAAACCTTCCATACATCCTCCAATGTACCGACGACACGGACCTCATTTCACATGCCAAATCTTCCAAAAGCAATCATTAACTTACAATCACTTACAAATGATTCAATAAATTGGTTCAACAAATGGTGACTAGACCCTAATGCCCACCATACACGCTACGGTCTACCGGAGAGGTTACATGTGTAGGTTTGCCTGCGCAAACCGTCAACCATACGCAAACAACTGCACAGGTCTATTCCCACACACGCTCCGGTCTACCTGCTCAGGCAAACCTGCACTGGTAGACCTCTCCGGTGGACCGTTGTGTGTATGGCGTGCATAACCAGGGCTGTCTTTAACCTATGGGAGGCCCTGGGCACATTACGATAATGGGGGCCCCTATGAGCTCGATAGAGAGTAAAAAGTAACTCTTTTATAAATCACAGGTTAGTGCTTAAATCTATGTTGATTGAAGAGGTACCCTTCTATATTTGAGATGTGCAAAATCGTTAATCGCTTCAAAATCTATGTTTTTGAGCATGTTATTCCTTGGTTCCTTAAGGCTCCATAATTAGGACACGATTTTGAGACGAGAATTTTCAAAATGATGTCATGGTTCCTCAAGCCTCCATAATTAGGACACGATTTTGAGACGGGAATTTTCAAAATTATGTCTTGGTTTCTCAAGGCTCCATAATTAGGACACGATTTTGAGACGCGAATTTTCAAAATTATGTTTACGTTCCTCAAGGCTCCATAATTAGGACACGATTTTGTGACGCGAATTTTCAAAATTATGTCTTGGTTCCTCAAGGCTCCATAATTAGGACACGATTTTGTGACGCGAATTTTCAAAATTATGTCTTGCTTCTACAAGGCATCATAATTAGGAAACGAAAATTTTTCGCCGCAACTTCAAAAATATTTTGTAAGTACTTAAATTGATTTGTCTGTCCAAATTTTGGAAAATTCCTCTGTCCACCATTTGTCTGTCCGCAAATTCAAAACCAAATCAAATATTTTGGAAATTCTTGCTAATTCTTTCTAAGGCTTCATAATTAGGACACAATTTTGAGACGCGAATTTTCAAAATTATGTCTTGCTTCCTCAAGGCTCCATAATTAGGACACGATTTTGAGACGCGAATTTTCAAAATTATGTCTTGGTTCCTGAAGGCTCCTTAACTAGGACAAGATTTTGAGACGCGAATTTTCAAAATTATGCCTTGGTTCCTCAAGGCTCCATAATTAGGACACGATTTTGAGACGCGAATTTTCAAAATTTTGTCTTGGTTTCTCAAGGCTTCATGATTAGGACACGATTTTTAGACGCGAATTTTCAAAATTATATCTTTTTTCTTCAAGTTTTTATAATTAGGACACGATTTTGAAACGCGAATTTTCAAAATTATGTCTTGATTCCTCATAGCTGCATAATTAGGATACGATTTTGAGACGCGAATTTTAAAAATTTTGTCTTTCTTCTACAAGGCACCATAATTAGGACACGAAAGTTTTTCACCGCAACATATATTTTGGAAGTACTTAAATTGATTTGTCTGTCCAAATTTTGGAAAATTTCTCTGTCCACAATTTGTCTGTCCACAAATTCAAAACCAAATCAAATATTTTGGAAATTCTTGCTAATTCTTTCTAAGGCTTCATAATTAGGACACAATTTTGAGACGCGAATTTTCAAAATTATGTCTTGGTTCCTCAAGGCTCCATAATTAGGACACGATTTTGAGACGCGAATTTTCAAAATTATGTCTTGGTTCCTCAAGGCTTCTTAATTAGGACAAGATTTTGAGACGCGAATTTTCTAAATCATGTCTTGGTTCCTCAAGGCTCCATAATTAGGACACGATTTTGAGACGCGAATTTTCAAAATTATGTCTTGGTTCCTCAAGGCTCCATAATTAGGACACGATTTTTAGGCACGAATTTTCAAAATTATATCTTTTTTCTTCAAGTTTGCAAAATTAGGACACGATTTTGAAACGCGAATTTTCAAAATTATGTCTTGATTCCTCAAGGCTGCATAATTAGGACACGATTTTGAGACGCGAATTTTCAAAATTATTTCTTGCTTCTACAAGGCACCATAATTAGGACACGAAAGTTTTTCACCGCAACTTCAAAAATATTTTGGAAGTACTTAAATTGATTTGTTTGTCCAAATTTTCGAAAATTCCTCTGTCCACAATTTGTCTGTCCACAAATTCAAAACCAAATCAAATATTTTGAAAATTCTTGCTAATTCTTTCTAAGGCTTCATAATTAGGACACGATTTTGAGACGCGAATTTTCAAAATTATGTCTTGGTTCCTCAAGGCTCCATAATTAGGACACGATTTTGAGACGCGAATTTTCAAAATTATGTCTTGGTTCTTCAAGGCTCCTTAATTAGGACAAGATTTTGAAACGCGAATTTTCTAAATCATGCCTTGGTTCCTCAAGGCTCCATAATTAGGACACGATTTTGAGACGCGAATTTTCTAAATTATGTCTTGGTTCCTCAAGGCTCCATAATTAGGACACGATTTTGAGACGCGAATTTTCAAAATTATGTCTTGATTCCTCAAGGCTCCATAATTAGGACACGATTTTCAGACGCGAATTTTCAAAATTTTGTCTTGGTTTCTCAAGGCTTCATAATTAGGATACGATTTTTAGGCGCGAATTTTCAAAATTATATCTTTTTTCTTCAAGTTTCCATAATTAGGACACGATTTTGAAACGCGAATTTTCAAAATTATGTCTTGATTCCTCAAGCCTGCATAATTAGGACAAGATTTTAAAACGCGAATTTTCAAAATTTTGTCTTGCTTCTACAAACCCCATAATTAGGACACGAAAGTTTTTCACCGCAACTTCAAAAATATTTTGGAAGTACTTAAATTGATATGTCTGTCCAAATTTTGGAAAATTCCTCTGTCCACAATTTGTCTCTCCACAAATTCAAAACCAAATCAAATATTGTGGAAATTCTTGCTAATTCTTTCTAAGGCTTCATAATTAGGACACGATTTTGAGACGCGAATTTTCAAAATTATTTCTTGGTTCCTCAAGGCTCCATAATTAGGACACGATTTTGAGACGCGAATTTTCAAAATTATGTCTTGGTTCCTCAAGGCTCCTTAATTAGGACAAGATTTTGAGACGCGAGTTTTCTAAATCATGTCTTGGTTCCTCAAGGTTCCATAATTAGGACACGATTTTGAGACGCGAATTTTCAAAATTTTGTCTTGGTTTCTCAAGGCTCCATAATTAGGACACGATTTTGAGACGCGAATTTTCAAAATTATGTCTTGGTTCCTCAAGGCTCCATAATTAGGACACGATTTTGAGACGCGAATTTTCAAAATTATGTCTTGCTTCCTCAAGGCTCCATAATTAGGACACGATTTTGAGACGCGAATTTTCAAAATTATGTCTTGGTTCCTCAAGGCTCCATAATTAGGACACGATTTTGAGACGCGAATTTTCAAAATTATGTCTTGGTTCCTCAAGGCTCCATAATTAGGACACGATTTTGAGACGCGAATTTTCAAAATTTTGTCTTGGTTTCTCAAGGCTTCATAATTAGGACACAATTTTTAGGCGCGAATTTTCAAAATTATGTCGGTTCCTCAAGGCTCCATAATTAGGACACGATTTTGAGACGCGAATTTTCAAAATTTTGTCTTGGTTTCTCAAGGCTTCATAATTAGGACACGATTTTTAGACGCGAATTCTCAAAATTATATATTTTTTCTTCAAGTTTTCATAATTAGGACACGATTTTGAAACGCGAATTTTCAAAATTATGTCTTGGTTCCTCAAGGCTCCATAATTAGGACACGATTTTGAGACGCGAATTTTAAAAATGTTGTCTTTCTTCTACAAGGCACTATAATTAGGACACGAAAGTTTTTCACCGCAACATATATTTTGGAAGTACTTAAATTGATGTGTCTGTCCAAATTTTGGAAAATTTCTCTGTCCACAATTTGTCTGTCCACAAATTCAAAACCAAATCAAATATTTTGGAAATTCTTGCTAATTCTTTCTAAAGCTTCATAATTAGGACACGATTTTGAGACGCGAATTTTCAAAATTATGTCTTGGTTCCTCAAGGCTCTATAATTAGGACACGATTTTGAGACGCGAATTTTCAAAATTATGTCTTGGTTGCTCCAGGCTCCATAATTAGGACACGATTTTGAGACGCGAATTTTCAAAATTATGTCTTGGTTGCTCCAGGCTCCATAATTAGGACACGATTTTGAGACGCGAATTTTCAAAATTATATCTTGGTTCCTCAAGACTCCATAATTAGGACAGGATTTTGAGACGCGAATTTTCAAAATTTTGTCTTGGTTTCTCAAGGCTTCATAATTAGGACACGATTTTTAGGCGCGAATTTTCAAAATTATATCTTTTTTCTTCAAGTTTCCATAATTAGGACACGATTTTGAAACGCGAATTTTCAAAATTATGTCTTGATTCCTCAAGGCTGCATAATTAGGACACGATTTTGAGACGCGAATTTTCAAAATTATTTCTTGCTTCTACAAGGCACCATAATTAGGACACGAAAGTTTTTCACCGCAACTTCAAAAATATTTTGGAAGTACTTAAATTGATTTGTCTGTCCAAATTTTCGAAAATTCCTCTGTCCACAATTTGTCTGTCCACAAATTCAAAACCAAATCAAATATTTTGAAAATTCTTGCTAATTCTTTCTAAGGCTTCATAATTTAGACACAATTTTGAGACGCGAATTTTCAAAATTATGTCTTCCTCAAGGCTCCATAATTAGGACACGATTTTGAGACGCGAATTTTCAAAATTATGTCTTGGTTCCTCAAGGCTCCTTAATTAGGACAAGATTTTGAAACGCGAATTTTCTAAATCATGCATTGGTTCCTCAAGGCTCCATAATTAGGACACGATTTTGAGACGCGAGTTTTCAAAATTATGTCTTGGTTCCTCAAGACTCCATAATTAGGACACGATTTTGAGACGCGAATTTTCAAAATTTTGTCTTGGTTTCTCAAGGCTTCATAATTAGGACACGATTTTTAGGCGCGAATTTTCAAAATTATATCTTTTTTCTTCAAGTTTCCATAATTAGGACACGATTTTGAAACGCGAATTTTCAAAATTATGTCTTGATTCCTCAAGGCTGCATAATTAGGACACGATTTTGAGACGCGAATTTTCAAAATTTTGTCTTGCTTCTACAAGGCACCATAATTAGGACACGAAAGTTTTTCACCGCAACTTCAAAAATATTTTGGAAGTACTTAAATTGATTTGTCTGTCTAAATTTTGGAAAATTCCTCTGTCTACAATTTTGGAAATTCTTGCTAATTCGTTCTAAGGCTTCATAATTTGGACACGATTTTGAGACGCGAATTTTCAAAATTATGTCTTGGTTCTTCAAGGTTCCATAATTTCGACACGATTTTGAGACGCAAATTTTCAAAATTATGTCGTGGTTCCTCATGGCTCCATAATTAGGACACGATTTTGAGACGCGAATTTTTAAAATTATGTCTTGGTTCCTCAAGGCTCCATAATTTGGACACGATTTTGTGACGAGAATTTTCAATATTTTGTCTTGGTTCCTAAAGGCTACATAATTACGACATGATTTTGAGACGAGAATTTTGAAAATTTTGTCTTGGTTCCTCAAGGCACCACAACTAACAATAAGACACGACTTTGGAACGCGTATTTTCAAAATTTTGTCTTGGTTCTTCAAGGCACCATAATTAGGACACGATAGTTTTTCACCGCAACTTTTTTTGTATTTTGGTATTAGACAGTGTCTTATTTTAGGAAAAAGACGGTATAGTTTTCTTTCCACAACTTCTGTAACGTCAAGAGTCGATAGACCTAAGGTCGATAGCCACGTTAAAAACTGTGAGGGCTCGCTATACTTGTGTCTAGACACCATGCACAAGTATAGGCAGGGAATGAGGTCGAAATGCATTAGGACTGTAGCGCCACAAGAAGAAGAATTACGACCTGTAGTTGAAATCAAGTGTTATTTTATCTTTTTAGAATTGAATGAGACTCAAAAGGAGTTTCAAAGCGTGGCGAGGAAATTCGCAAGGGAGGAGATTTTGCCGCAAGCTGCGACTTACGATAAGACCGGCGAATATCCTTGGCCGATCATCAAGAAAGCTCACGCCCTGGGCCTCATGAACGGACACATTCCCGAACACTGTGGTAAGAGACATGCAAAAACAAAACAGTCAACTCAAAATAGTTTTATAGTGATTAATATACAGGGTGGGCCATTTAACGTGAGCATCCCAAATATCTCCGTTATCTTTAGAGTGACGGAAAAAATGTCGAAAGGGAATTTTATTGATTTCGAAGGGCTGACACAGTGGTTAAAAATACTTTTGTCAAGGTCATAGTTTATGCGTCATCAATGGTTTTTCAAATGGAAACATGTTATTATTTTATCAACAAATCGTAGCCACTATTCACACGAATCCAGCGATCCATAATATCATGACCTTTGACGTTTCTTTTTGCGCGGATTAAGATTGCCCCTTTCACGGAATAAATGAATAATTCTATCGAAACATCGACTTTGATTTCTGTCAGGATAACGTTGTGCATAAAGTTCCTGCGCTCGCACAGAGTTCCTACCAGTCTCACCATGAATCAGAATCATATCCACTTCCTCTGTTTGATGTGCAATATCATTTTCGATATGTATGTGCAATACCATTATTCAAGTTATTTGCAATGGATACATTTGTCAAATCATTTCAAGGTCATGATATCATGGGTCAATGGATTCGTCTGAATAGTGGCTACAATGCCTTGATACAAAAATAACATGTTCACATTTGAAAAACCATTGATGACCTTGAGAACGCATAAACTGTGACCTTAACAAAATATATTTTTTAACCACTGTGTCAGCCCTTCGAAATCAATAAAATTCCCTTTTGACATTTTTTCCGTCACTCTATAGGTAACGGAGATATTTTGGGTTGGTCATGTTAAATGGCTCAAGTTAAATGGTCATGTTAAATAGTATTAGATCGCGTTTTAATTTACAGGTGGATTGGACAGTGGTATTTTTGATGGATGTTTAGTAGCTGAAGAATTGGCATATGCCTGCACTGGTATTATGACTGCCTTGGAAGCTAGTGGATTAGGAGTAAGTTAACGCTTATACAAGCATTCCTTAGCTGAAATGCATCCCGATTTTGGTGCAATCAAGGATAGAGAGAACTTCAAACATTTTGTTCTTTCTGTTTGGAGTCAGAACGATTATTAAATAGCTTTGAAGTTTTCCCATGAATTTTGCACCAAGATTATTATTAATTCTATCTATTTTCAGCAAACTCCGGTGATTATAGCCGGAAATAAAGAGCAACAGAAGAAATATTTGGGTCGTTTGATCGAGGAACCGTTAGTTGCTGTAAGTTTGGACTAGACTACATTTCAAGAACTCGTTACAATATCAATCACAATTTTGTTAGTCTTGTCTGTCTAGTTTTGTTTGTCTAGCCTTGTGTGTCTAGCCTTGTGTGTCTACTCTTGTCTCTCTAGTTTTGTCTATCTAGTCTTGTCTGTCTAGTTTTGTTTGTCTAAGAAATACAGTTTCACTTCTTCTCTTATTTCTTATCTTCATACTTCTTCCTCATCATCATTATCCTCCTCCTCCTCCTCATCTGAAGACTCTTCGGAGCCACCCTCCCTGTCATCATGGTGACATCATCATCATCATCATCCTCATCTGAAGACTTCTCGGAGACACTCGCTTTTATCGTAGTCATCATCATCACCATCCTCTTCATCCGAAGATTCCTCGGAGACACTCTCGCTGTCATCGTAGTCACATCATCATCATCCTTATCTGAAGACTCCTCGGAGCCACTCTCGCTGTTATCTCCCTGTCATGGTAGTCACATCATCATCATCATTCTCCTCATCGGAAGACTCCTCGGAGACACTTGCTTTTATCGTACTCATCATCATCATCATCACCCTCCTTATATGAAGACTCCTCAGAGCCACTCTCGCTGTCTACGTAGTAATATCATCATCATCCTCCTCCCCATCTGAAGACTCCTCGGAGCCACTCTCGCTTTCACCGTAGTCATCATCATCTTCATAATTGACATAGCTAGAGCCATCATAGTCATAACTCGTTTCGTCATCATAATGCTCTTCGTCAAAGTTGGCCCTGCCTACCAAATTTATGGCTCCTAGTAGACATGCTAAGATTTTTAGTTTGTCATGTATCATAATTGCAATTAGAGCATGGAATTAATTGTTCTCATACTTGAACCGTTTCCTTCTTACATGATCTTCACAGTAACAAGTCTTGCAACGTAAACAAGAGTACTACTTACTGCCCCAGTTTATTACAAGATTGACAAGATTTCCTAAAGACGTTTTTGAGATGGATCAATTTTTGGATGGAACCATTTCCTAGGAAAAATGTTGGCATACGGACTCCGCTCACTTGTAGATCTGTTCATCTTAGACTCGTTCCTGATATTGAACGATCATTGAATAAAATCGAGATAGGAAGGTTCAGTTTTTATTATAGATCCATTCAATTTAACCCGTTCGTTCAGGAACAACACGTCACTACTTCCAATCTTCCACCTTTCTCATTTACAGATCCGTAATGTACAAACCCGGTCATCTAATAGACTTGATCTGTTCCCGATATTGAACGGTCTTTGAAAAAAAAATCGAGATGGGAACGTTCAGTTCTTTCTATAAATCGATTCAATTTAACTAGTTCATTCAGAAACAATACGCCGCTACTTGCAATCCACATTCCTCATTTACAGATTCATTCATTCAAATTTATGGGCTCGTTGTGTTTCCGATATTGAACGGTTGTTGAATAATTTTGTCGAGATCGGAACGTTCAGTTCTCTAATTTTCTGGGTGTCCGAGAGTCCCCACTTGTACAACATGGACTTGCATCTGTCGTGGCCAGTTCTGATGCGGTTAAGGCTACACCATGCTTTCCTAGACATTTGCATTCCTGGGAGAGGAACGGTGGTATACTCATGGTCATTATGTTTAAAATCATGATTGGATGTCCATTTGGTTTTCCAAGCTTTTTTGATATGAAATGCTTCGTGATGGGTTAGTACATCATCTTGCCAGATGGTTTTTCGCGACTTAAGACAGTGGCCTGGAACATTATCCAATATCATGTGGATTAGCAGATTTCTAGAGTGTATAAGATCGTGTAGTTTGTCCCATTCGCGAACAGTAGCTTGTTGTCTCCTCAGGTCTGGTGGTGCTAAATTCGTTAGTGCGTGGAGCCAAGGTTCCTGATATTGATTCTCATGGTATCATTGAGGTACACATCGGATTTGTTAATATGAGAACTCTTGTAGAATACTGGTGCACAGTATTCTGTCGTTGAAAGCACAAGTGATTGAGCTTCCGTTCGTAGTGTTTCTGCTTTTGCTCCGCAAGTTAGTCCCAGCCTAGGGACTAGGTTTTTAGTTTTTGTCCAGTTATTTCCAAATGTCTTTTATATGTTACGGACCGGTCTAGTGTTACGCCAAGGTATTTGGAGTGGCTGTTGTGTTTTACTCTTTTACCACAGACTGTGACATTCACGTCTTTATTTGCAAGGCGGTTATTAAGATAGAATGCATATACCTTGGTTTTGCATGAATTTAAGCATAGTCGCCACTGTTTGTAGTATCTCCCGAGGTTTTCTTAGTCCGCCGTTAGAGTTTGCTCACCATCCTCAAGAAGCTTGCTTTGAGTGGCTTCCGCCATGATCCCAGACATTCACATTCTATGCAATTCGCTTCTTTCAGTGGATAAGTGCAGGCGTGACTTTGCAGACACTTCCTGCCGTGACTTTTGCAGACACTTCCTGCCGTGACTTTGCAGACACTTCCTGCCGTGACCCGCCCACGCCTCACAATATTCATCACTAAATCAATATCCCAATAAATCATCAATAAATCACATATTGCACCAACCAGAGCTAAGCCAGTGGTGTAAATACCTGGATGCCTTATTGCACAACGTGTACTTAATTTTGGCACATTGGGCACGGATTGTCGATCTTTGAACACTTTGGCAGAAGTAGCTCGACGTCTTTGTTTCCTGTGGCACTTTTCACGTGCCATATTAGCATTGCACTAGTGAGAAGCCAATGGTACATTTTCCCTAGCATTTCGAATTTCCCTCTGCTTTTTAGCTTTCTTTCTCTGCACAGTTTTTTTCTTGGGCATTTTCGTGGACGTGTACACAAAATGACAAATAGTCTTCTTGAAAGGGAGTCAGAGAGAGGAATGAGAATGTCAGCCGCACTCGAACAGCTCATGCTAAAAGCAGGAGGACCTAGAAGAAGCAAACGTAGGCTACTAAGTACTGTGGCACAGTCCGTCATGATGTGGTGCTTCCATCTGAGAAGAAGCACTAAATAAGGTAAATATAGCGAAACAGGCTATGGTCCAAAGAAAAGGGCCTTGAACTGGTCTTGCGTGCCATCCGAACGGTATCTCGTGATGCAGTCCTCGTAATCTTAGGCATCACTCCATCTGAACTGCAAGCGATGTACAGGAGACCTGTACGAGGCATGGAAAAACAAACGCCAGCAACAAACTAAGGCGTGAATGGCAGGAGGACGCGCATGCTAACGGTCCAACCTGTTGGAAGAAGTTGCAGAAGAAGAAAAAGGGCGCAACAAACTGGTGCAGAGCAGCACATAATAGGGAAGAATGGCGGACAAGACTAAGGCTGCACAGGACCAATGATGATGATGAATGGCAGCAAGCGTAGTCAAGTTCAGGCCAATGGACAAAAATCCTCATCTCGGTCATAAAAACGTGGACTAGTCGTAGGCATGGAATAGTATCATACCATCTAACTCAGGTTCTGACGGGTCACGGATGCTTTAGAGATTATCTCCATCACATCTGGAGGGCATCAGACTCAGACTAAGTTTATTGCGGTGAAGTGGATAGTGTGACTCTCACGATGTATTAGTGTCCTGAGTTGTGATAAGGAGTGACTAGAACTAAAAACCATAAAACTAGACCCAAAAAATATGAATGTCTTGTCTTTCTAGTCTTGTCTATCCAGTCTTGTCTGTTTAGTCTTGTTTTTTTCTTGTTTTTTTCTCGGAGGAGGGAGAATGCATTGTTTCATACCGAGTCTTCAAACCCGGGCTCTCTGATCGAGTTCTTTGTGACCAGCATACCCACTAAAACTCCTCCTCTGTCTCTTCACTATACTCTAGTCTTGTCTATCCAGTCTTGTTTGTCCAGACTTGTCTGTCTATTCTTGTCTGTCTAGTCTTGTCTGCCTAGTTTTGTCTGTCTGGTCTTATCTGTCTAGTCTTATCTGTCTGTAGAATAAATATGTAAAAGTCATTGATCCTCAAAAGGCTTCTTGTTTGAGCCAAGAAAAAGTACAGTTTTTGTCGATCCTATTCAAATCTCGAAGCTCTGAAGAAAACAGGATTGGAATAGGAGCTACAAATTGGCAATATTCCAGTAATTAGATGCATGCAGCTAGTCTCAATAGTTGATCTAGTTTGTTAGTCCGCCATTTGCTTCTCTAGCTACAGAACTAAGACTCCCAGCTAGATCTTTATTAGTTTAATGTAATCGGTTTTGAGTAACTGGGATATGTTTTAGGCTTATTGCGTGACTGAGCCGGTCGCCGGATCAGACGTGAACGGGGTCAAGACGAGAGCCGAAAAGAAAGGAGACGAGTGGATCATCAACGGTCAAAAGATGTGGATCACCAACGGAGGAGTAGCCAATTGGTAATACCAATATATTAACAAATAAATAATTGATACTAGTTCCTTTAATGATCTAATTGACTTCTTCCTTTAATTTAATTAAACTTTGGTGATTCCAAACTAATAACATAGGAATAATGCATGTATTAGTTCTTAAGAGGCGGTGATGGCCTAGTAGTTAAGGTGTAAGATTTCTAAGCCATAAGTCCCGGGTTCAAATCCTAGGGATTAGTAAGGAAAAATAAGACACCGTTGGGCCTCCTGGGCATGGCTCTGGTAAAGTCATTCCAGAAAATTTGCCACCCCCTAATAGTGGCCCACCCACGTTAAAAACTATAAGGGCTTGCATCTAAGATCAAGCACAAGTGTAAGCAGAGGGAGGAGTTCAAGGTTCTACTTAGGACTGTAGCACCACTGAAGAAGAGTTCCTAAGAAAGAACCAGCGTTCTTGCTTTAATTTAACTGAACTTTGGTGATAGCAAACTAATAAGAGATAAATAATAGATGGACTTCTTCCAAAGAAAGATTACCAACGTTTTTCCTTTAATTTAACTAACCCTTCTAGGTATTTCGTGTTGGCTAGAACGAACCCGGATCCGAAAGCCCCGGCCGCCAAAGCCTTCACAGGTTTCATCGTCGATGGAAATAGTCCTGGACTAACTCCAGGCAGGAAAGTAAGCCACAAATCTATTACTAACGTTTAGTTTACCAATGCACTGAGCCGTTTTATTTTAGGAGATGAACATGGGTCAGAGGGCGTCAGACACGCGCGGAATCACGTTCGAAGACGTCCGAGTTCCCAAAGAGAACGTCTTAATTGGCGAAGGCGCCGGTTTTAAAGTCGCTATGGGTACCTTCGACAAAACCAGACCACCAGTAATTATTTCAATCAATACATTACAATCTCGATGCGGTGGTGGCGTAGTAGACAAAATAATAGATTACTAAGCCTTAGGTCCCGGCTTCAAATCAAATCGGGATGCAAATAAAAAACCACCGTCCTCCTGTTTAAAACCATCATAGTAAAAATCTGCCTAAAAAATAGTGGCTCGCCACCCACTTTAAAAACTCTAAGGGCCCCCATAATTTCCACACCCGAAAGGGTACACAAGAGATTCAAAGGATTATGATAATAATAACATACTACCTTTTGTCCAACCAGTTTCATCTGTGTAATCTTGCTTATCTGACCATCTTTATTTAATTGAATATCAAATCTTTTATTATTCATAATTTTAGGTTGCTGCAGGTGCAACGGGTTTGGCGCAACGTTGCCTACATGAAGCTTCCAAGTACGCCACAGAGCGCAAAGCGTTCGGCACGATGATAGGCAATCACCAGGCGGTGGCGTTCATGTTGGCCGACATGGCGATCAACGTGGAAACGGCCCGCCTGGCCTGGATGAAGTCCGCCTGGGACGTGGACAACGGCCAGAGGAACAGTTATTCCGCGGCCATAGCGAAATGCCACGCGGCCGATATCGCGAATAAGTGCGCGACGGACGCGGTGCAAGTCTTCGGGGGCAACGGGTTCAACAGCGATTATCCCGTGGAGAAGTTGATGCGGGACGCGAAGATCTACCAGATTTACGAGGGCACGTCGCAGATTCAGAGGATTATTATCTCGAGAGAGGTGCTAGGAAGAGCCAAAAATCTAAGTTAAATGAAGAATAATGGTGGATTCCCATATGCGCGACACTCAGCTACGCGACGACGTGCGACATCTCCTGTCAAATGATTACATTGTTTTAAATGGGCACGTCGCGTAGCCTTAGTGAAAACGTGCCCATTTAAAACAATGTAATCGTTATTTGACAGGCGATGTCGCGTGACGTCGCGTAGCTGAGTGTCGCGTATGAGAATCGGATGTTAAACAGTTGCATGACATGAAACAGTTGCAATAGCAATGACGTTTTGTTGTAAAGTTAAGCAAATTTTGATAAGAAATGTTGCTTTCATTAGGTTATTAGTGTTTTATTATTATTTTTAATTTTAATAATAAATTTGTTGTAATTTTTAATATTCGCTTGTTTTTAGACAGACTCTTCAGCGCCGTCTATATAATCTTCTCTGCCTAGTCTTGTCTGTTTAATCTTGTCTAACTAGTCTTGTCTGTCTAGTATTGTCTGTCTAGTCTTGTCTAAGTAGTCTTATATGTTTAGTCCTGTCCGACTAGTCTTATATGTCTTGTCTTATTTGTTTAGTCTTGCCTGTCTAGTCGAGTCTAAGTAGTCTTACACCGGTCTACACCGGTTTTCTTTGCCTAGTCTAGTCTATTAGCTGACTTTAGTAGAAATAAATCTTGAATTCGAACTAGATAACTACTTCGCATTGGAACAGTTGAACTATAAAACTTATGAGAATATTGAAAATAGTTTTAGACCAAAATTATATGTAATCTAGTGGTCAAACATAACTGTGTTAAATTTGGTTTTTGTAACTAGTCTATTAGCTAGTTTAATGCAATAGTTTTAATTTGAACCTTCGTGGATTAGTCAATTTCAAAAGGTTGTATCTATAAAATTGGAGCGAATCAAGAAAATTGTTTTGGATTAAATATATAGATAATTTCCTTATAAACTAAACACAGAAATAAGAAGAGTCATATCGCAACCGAAAGGGAAGCTATACACAGTTTCGGACTAGCCATATAGTTGAGTTGGCGTTTGCCAGCAGGGCCCCATGTAGGTCTGGCTTTTGAGGACTGCACCAAGCCAAAAGTGCCTGTAGGTAGCCAAAAGAACAAAATATGATGAATCAACAGCTGGACAAAACACAGTGAGACAATTACAGAACATCTGAAAAAGAAGATGGTGGACTAAAAACAAAGCCTTGACTACTGTTATGGAGGAATCTCGATACTTCGCATTGATAAATACGTTGTCATATCTTCAAGCATGGAGTTCGAGCCAAAGGTTTCGTTGCAAGCGAAGGCATTTCTTGAAACACTTTTTGAAATTCGAAACTATCCTGATAGCCTTCGTATTCAAGAAAATGTTAGGCCTATCAACCCCAGGTAGCCAATATTTGCAAACTCCTACATTCTCTTCTTATTATTATTATCCTTCATACTTCCATTGTTGGATATAGGCCTCTTTAATTTTTTTCCATGCTTCTTTGTCATTTGCTGTTCTTGTCCACTGTTTTCCTGCTATCGTTTTTATGTCATCGATCCATTTTGTTTGGGGTCTTCCCATGCTTCTTTTTGTTTCCCGGAGTCTCCTGAAGGCAATCTTGTGGTTCCATTGTTCTGTATTCTATCTGGCCACGTGTCCTGCCCATTGCCATTTGAGATCTCGCTGTTCTCTCCATGACATCTATTATTTATTGTTTTTGTCCGGATATTTGTGTTGCGCATTTTGTCTCTTAGAGTGATTCCCAGCATCGCACGTTCCATTGCTTTTTGAGTCACTCTAAGTTTTGCTGCTGATTTTTTAGTGATAGCCATCGTTTCCAGGCCATAAGTGGCAACGGGGAGGATGCAGCTGTTGCAAAACCTTACGTTTTAGGTAAATTGAGAGCCCATGTCAGTTGGATTCTGCGTTGGAATTCGGTAGTTTGATTTTCTTTGCCAATTTTAATTGTATGCCCCAGATATGTATATTGCTCTACTTTTTCTATTATGATGTTATCAATCGACATTTCCTGAGGGCTACTAGTTATAATTTTTGTTTTGTTTAGATTCATTTTTAAACCTATTTGCTTGGACAGGTTGTTTAGTTCTTCTACCATTGTTTTTAATTCTTCGATATTAGTGCTTGTTAGAATTATGTCGTTACCAATCTTAAGTGACTTAGTGAAATCTTCAGCAAATCTTAAGTGACTTAGATATGTCCCGTCGATCTTAATGCCTTTCTCGTCCCAGTTGAGTTGTTTGAAAACCTTTTCTATGGCTGCGGTGAATAATTTGGCGGAGATCGGGTCCCCCTTGCCGTACCCCTTTGTTGAGATTTATTTTCTCCGTGTGTGGGTTGTCGTTTATTTTTACGTGAAAGGTGGCCTCTTTGTAAATGTCCTCCATTCGAGAGGTATATCTCGAGTCTATTCTTGCGTCGTTCATTGCCGACAGGAAGGCCCAAGTCTCGATACTGTCGAACGCTTTGTGGTAGTCTATGAACGCTATATTTATTGGGATATTGTATTCTGTTGTCTTTTCGATAAGTTTTTCGATTGTTTGTAGGTGATCTGCTGTGCCGAGACCTTTCCGAAATCCCGCCTGTTCCACTGGTTGGTAGAAATCTAGTTTCTTTGTGAGTCGGTTTGTGATAATCCGCATCATAAGTTTATATAGGTATGATAACATGCTTATTGGTAGTTTTCTATGTTTGTGGTGTCACCTTTTTTGTGCAGGATAATGACCTCTTCTTCCATTTGTTTGGTATTTTCCCTTCGATCAAACATTTGTTTGTTAGTATCCGCAGAGCTTCCAGTAGTGTTCCGCCTCCCGCTTTCTGGGGTCCTCTCCTGGGGTCTTCCGGTTCTTCATTTGTTGTAACGCATATGTAATTTCAGCTGTCGTTATTTCTGACAGTTTTTCCGATCCTACATTTGTAATAGTTTTTGAGGATGTCGTTGGGTTCGGTATGGATGATGTGTATATAGGCTGGCGTAGAATCTTTGGACTTGGCGATCTTTTAGTTTAACAATATCTTGTGTTCTATTTGAAAGCTTTGATTTGAGTACTCTCATGTTTTTGTTCGCCTCTATGGTTTCGAAGATTTTTTGGGTTTTATAAGCTCTGATATCTGTGCGTATCTTCTTTTTTTCTTTTTTGTTTATGGTGTTGTCATTGAGTGAGTCCCGGGAGGTTTCTCTTCTCTTCTTTATTAGTTGTTTTGTTTCCACTGATAGTCTGGTTTCTTTTTTGTTTCTTATCTTGCTACAGATCTTCCTTGTGGCTGATTGGATGTCCTCTGGTATGCTTGTTGCAATATCATCTATGTTCATTTCTTGTAGATTTTCTGATCGTTTAATTCTTTCTTTTATTTCGTTTTCGTATTCATTTTTGTGGAGGGTCAGGAAATTTCTCTTTGTGTACCAATTTCTTTCTTTCAATTTTTGTGTTTATGAGGATCTTTGCGCGGACCAATATGTGATCGCTTCCTGTACTAAATCTGTTTAATATTGAGATATCTCCGGGATAACTCCTACATTAGATTATCTTAAAGCTTGGGGGCTTATCAAAAGTTTATCATAAATTTGTGAAAATATGTAGATAGATACTTTTGGCGACGTTTTCAAAGCAGCAAGTTTATTTGCAACCGATGTTCAAGACTGAAAACACCCCAAAAACATTGATATCGACAATATTAGGTGGAATATGTAGAAAACCAAGAAACACGACGAGTTGTACGAAGGCGCAGTGGCCCTACTGGCTGCTGACGAAGAGATTCCGTTTCTATCTAGAAAGTCATTAATACAGCTTTAGTTAAAATAGATGAAAAATTCAACTTCAATGAACATTTATTGAAGGAAAATTTCAATTATATTAACAAAAAGGCATTCCTAAGACGCATTAAAGTCTCTCGCATCAATTTCAAATGTCGATCGAGACTTGCTATTAAAGGAACTAGAATCTTTTGCAAACAGTTTTAATAAACTGTCTAAAACGCTTTAGGATGAGCACCTTCCACCTAGGCAGCAAGACTTAAATGGCTCAGAATCTCAGAGTGAGGAAGAACACAACGAAGATATCATAGATCTATTGAACTCCACCCTCTTCCTCTAATCGTTGACATACTTACCCATTTAGAGCCCTTCCTCTAGTCCTTATCCCTTTAGGAATTTCTGGATCTGTTTGGGATTCAAGGACTACAACTTCTCTGCATTCAAGCAGTGGGCTCCAAGGAACGTCTGTCTCTTGCAGAGCAGTGCTCCGCAGTCTTTGATCAGATGTATGGGCGTTTCCTCTGCTGAGCCACAAAAGCTGCATCTATCTTCTTCTGTCTAAAGTGATAATAACGGCAAAGTAGTTCACAATTGTCAAACATTGTAATAACTGTCAAAAGTGGCAATTACTATAAAAATTATAATACCTGATAATAATATAATAATAATAATAAAATATATACTTAATATATAATATTACATAATAATAAAATAACATAACTGCCAAAAATGACAGTAAATTCTATTATCATTCCCTTATATCCAGGACTTTGGATGGCTAATGCCGGGTTTACGATGAACTTAACTTGACGGGACGCGACGCGACGTAAAGTGATTTGATGAAGTGGTAAAGTATGTTTGTGCACGTCCATCGACATTTTCTTTTCTTTCTGTTGTTGTAGTTGCTGGCTATTGCACAAATCTCAACACAATACTACCAATCACAACACAATACCAATGTCACTATTGAATTCGATTGCATGCGCGCAAGAATCGAGAGCGTTTATTGCCAAAAAGAGTCATGTGAATCAGCTCGACTTAACGCGAAGCGAAGTTTGAACATTGGCAGCTTTTACGTTACTTTAAGTTCTGATATGTACGTCGCGTCGGCCATAATCAGTCGCATATGAAACAACGTGTTTTACGTCACGTCACAATAATTACGTCACGTCGCGTCCTGTTACGTTCTGACCATAAGTCTGTCAAACTTATATTCCCAAAACTTGTCATAAATGGCAATAACATTCTTTGCATCTTTGTATAATTATGTGTATTTGTCCAATCAGTTATTATTAACCATTAAAGGCCGATTCTCATATACGCGACACTCAGCTACGCGACATCGCCTGTCAAATAATGATTACATTGTTTTAAATGGGCACGTTTGCACTATGGCTACGCGACATGCCTATTTAAACCATGTAATCATTATTACGCCTTCGCGTAGCTGAGTGTCGCTCATATATGGGAATCGACCTTTAAGCTACATGTATAATTTGAATCTGTCAATAGTGGTAATAATCTGTCAAAAGTGGTAAAATAAATGTTAAATAACATTTTAATAACTGTCAAAAGTGATAATCACTATCCAAAATGCTAATTACTGTCAAAAATGACGATAGCTGATAAAATCTGTCAAAAATGACGATAGCTGATAAAATCTGTCAAAAATGACGATAGCTGATAAAATCTGTCAAAAATGACGGAAAATTATATTATCATTACTTTATATCCAGAACTTACAATTACCAATATCCCGCACAGGGCCCCGGGTTAGTGGGGAGCCACCCGGGCCCCGGGTTAGTGGGGAGCCACCCGGGCCCCGGGTTAGTGGGGAGCCACCCGGGCCCCGGGTTAGTGGGGAGCCACCCGGGCCCTTTCGGCCCAGTCCGACCCTGGCTATTCACCGTAGTTATAGACTTCCAAAAGGCTTTCTACTCGGTCGACAGGAAAATCATGTGCGAAAAGGCGCGGAAGCATGGGATTAAGGGTAAACTATTTAACTTGATTCATGGACTTACGTCAAAATCGACAATGGAATAGAACTATCCAACACGATCTCCCAAAAGCAAGGTGCCCTACAAGGCGGACCCACTAAGCCCAACACTCTTCTTGATATTCATAGCAGACCTGCCGGCCGCAATTGGAGGGCCGGATGCAATTTCAGTTATATACATAGACTACCTAGTAAACTACTCTAGAAGCCTACGGGCGCTCCAGATGAGTCAAGCACTGATGTAAAAAAAAATAAACTCACGATAAAAGCCAAGAAATCAAATTCGGCAAAGGAGAGCGACTGAACGCCTGGACAAAGAACGCATAGGGAGCTGTCAGTTAGATTTCTCCAATGAATATGAGTACTTAGGAGTGATACTCTCCAGACAACCTTAACCATAACCATGCATATAAACAACAAAAGGAGAATGATCGCACAGTTAAGGTCGATTCCCATATGCGCGACACCAAGCTACGCGACGTCGTGCGACATCGCCTGTCAAATAATGATTACATAGTTTCTATTTGGGTAGATGAAATAAATAATGATTACATAGATACAATGGGCACGTCGCGTAGCTGTCGCGTAGCCATAGTGAGAACGTGCCCATTTAAAAAAAATGTAATCATTATTTGACAGGCGATGTCGCGTGACGTCGCGTAGCTGAGTGTCGCGTATATGAGAATCGGCCTTTAATAGGAAGGCAAAAGTACATACAGAGAATAATCTTTTGAAAATAGACAACCTCATGATATGGCCTGCGGTAGCGTACGGCATCAAGTCGCTAAGTAACCTAATGGAAGCAAACCATCTGCTCCTCGACAAAATCATGGCACATTTCTTGAAGAAAGTCCTTGGGCTCCCGAGGAATGCGTCTAATACTTTTACTTTCATTTGACCGGAAACCAAGACCATGGGAGAAGACCTGATGAACAGCTTTGAAGAGAACCAATATCCCAATAAGAACAAGGCTAGACTACTGGAAAAATATAGAGGACAAGCGAAGGGACTTGGTAGCGAAACGATGCACTAGCTTTCAGTTCCTAGGGTAGGAAAAAAGCAAACCAAAATGGAAGGCACCTACTAACGTGTGTAGCATTGCATTGAATCCAACATCTTGCGTGTGACAAGAAACAGTTTCACGATCCAGACGACGACTGCAGATGCCATTCTGTGGGGAAGAAGCTGGAAAGCACCATATCCTGATGTACAGAGAAAGAGAGGGGAATCCCTTGCAGAAACCGTAGCACACCTGAATCAGTCTACAGGGATGGCTATTTCTTTCAGAAAAACTTGATGGCTTATAAGCAAAATAGCTGTAACTTTCTAGATAATGTAGATACAATATTCTAGTTTTCAACGAATGGTAACTACATATGTCAGCTAATTTTAATAACACAAAACCTAGTTTAATCTTTGTAATTGGACTAGTAACTTAAACTCAAGGTAATAAGAATCTTATCATCCCTAAGAATCTTACCATCTCTGGTGAGAATGAATTGTCGTAATGTCTGAACGAAGTGTTGACGAAGTGTCGGTAATGCGTCAAGCAAGTGTCGCCAAAGTGTCAGGAAAATGTCTTTTTGAACACTAAAATTTAAATACCGATTTCATTTTCTCTAAAGTGCTGTCGAATTGTCAAAGAAGTGTTGACATTTTAGATTAAACAGACAAGACTAGATAGACAGGACTAGATATGCAAGGCTAGACAGACGAGATTAGAGAGAAAGACTGCACTGACTAAACTAGACAGACTAGACTAGACCGACAAGACTAGATAGAAAAGGGTAGGTAGACAAGCCTAGACAAGCAAGATTAGACAGACAAGAGTAGTCAGACAAGACTAGACAGACAAGCTAGACGGACAAGACTAGACAGAAAATACAAGACAGACAAGGCTAGATAGACAAGACTAGACAGACGAGACTAGACAGACAAAGCCGGACAGACAAAGCCGGACAGACAAGACTAGACAGGCAAGCTTAGATAAACAGGACTAGATAGACAAGACTAGACAGGCAAGACCAGACGACAGACAAGACTAGCCAGACAAGACAAGACAGACAAGCCTAGATATACAAGAGTAGACAGACAAGACTAAACAGACAAGACTAGACAGACAAAATTAGACAAACAAGACTAGACAGACAAGACCAGACAGACAAGACCAGACAGATAAGACTAGACAGACAAGCCTAGACATACAAGACCAGACAGACAAGACTAGCCAGACAAGACCCGACAGACAAGCCTAGACATACAAGCCTAGACATACAAGAGTAGACAGACAAGACTAGACAGACAAGACCAGACAGACAAGACCAGACAGACAAGACTAAGCAGACAGGATTAGACAGACAAGACTAGCCAGACAAGACTAGCCAGACAAGACTAGACAGAAAAGACTAGACAGACAAGACTAGACAGACAAGACAGACAAGACAAGACATACAAGACTAGACAGACAAGACTAGACAGACAAGACTAGACAGACAAGACTAGACAGACAAGACTAGACAGACAAGACTAGACAGACAAGACTAGACAGACAAGACTAGACAGACAAGACTAGACAGACAAGACTAGACAGACAAGACTAGACAGACAAGACTAGACAGACAAGACTAGACCGACAAGACTAGACCGACAAGACTAGACCGACAAGACTAGACAGACAAGACTAGACAGACAAGACTAGACAGACAAGACTAGACAGACAAGACTAGACAGACAAGACTAGACAGACAAGACTAGACAGACAAGACTAGACAGACAAGACTAGACAGACAAGACTAGACAGACAAGACTAGACAGACAAGACTAGACAGACAAGACTAGACAGACAAGACTAGACAGACAAGACTAGACAGACAAGACTAGACAGACAAGACTAGACAGACAAGACTAGACAGACAAGACTAGACAGACAAGACTAGACAGACAAGACTAGACAGACAAGACTAGACAGACAAGACTAGACAGACAAGACTAGACAGACAAGACTAGACAGACAAGACTAGACAGACAAGACTAGACAGACAAGACTAGACAGACAAGACTAGACAGACAAGACTAGACAGACAAGACTAGACAGACAAGACTAGACAGACAAGACTAGACAGACAAGACTAGACAGACAAGACTAGACAGACAAGACTAGACAGACAAGACTAGACAGACAAGACTAGACAGACAAGAGTAGAAAAAAAAGGATTTCCAAAAGTAACAAAACCACAAAGCAATCCGATAAATTAACGAATGATTTTGATTTCGTTTAAACCAAAGTTTCTATTCCAATTCCTGGCAATAAAATCTGAAAATGCCAAGTGCGAGAATAAAAACACTTTCCGCTGGAATAATATCTCTTTCGATTTAAAAAACGAATGTTGTAACGAACAACAAACGACACCCAGCCGTGAGCAATTTCACTATAAACGTTACTTTCGTTTTCGTTCCACTTGACCCAAATAGAATTTGGCGCGCCTTTTCAAACCCGCCACCTATCGCCCAATCACGCATGCCCGACGACCGCGAAAACCCGAGTCAAAACAATGACTAGACATTATTTCAAATGAATTTTAAGATAAATATTGGATTTTATTAGTTATTTTGGACTTAGATGATAGAATTGGGAGTTGAGTTTTGCGTGGTTGGGATTTTCATTGTTTTGTGGAAGTTTTTTTAGTGGTTTGTAGTGACCTAGATAAACGGTGAAAGTTAAGGTTTTTGAATGAAGTTGTTTTTCCGGGAGGTATAGCACGTTTTAAATTAAGGATTTTTATTTTGGGGCGATTTTAGTTGGTTTGGGTGGCGTGTTTATGGGGGTTCGTTTAATTTGGGGGATTTTTTACGTGGGTCGTTGTTTTGACTCGAGCGCAGTGCTCATGTCTGTCTGATGCAAAGTGTAAGCGAAGTGGCCTACAGACCTACATTTATAATACGTTCGGTTTCAATGTTCGGGGGCGAAGAAATTGGGCAATTGGGGTAGTTCGGGGTGCAATCGAAGGTCAGGGCTTCGGGTCAGCTCTGTGTGCTCTCGTTTCGGGCCATCATTGCGTGAAAAGTGTGTAAAATCGGGGTAAACAATGCATCAAGAAGCGACAAGTATGAGCGTACCAAACAACGTTGCCGCTTCTACCAGCCAGACGACACAACAAAACGGCTCGTCCGCTCCTACTACAATCGCTCTCGTTACCACAGACGACGTTCACTTGGAATTAACGAATGACAACAACGATAATGTCGATCTGGATGTGCCTTTTTCCTCAAACTCCGAAGGTAACACTCGATAAACACCAAATCTCATCAATTCTACATTAACCCACAATAACAAAATTTGAAAATAATTTGACTCCCATAACCTAAAAGGTTTTAGATGAACCTTTAAGGGTTCTAGAAAGTTAACATATTCCCCAAAATTATTCCTTTTAATTTTTTTTTATTAAAACGGCAACGCCGCCATCCATCCTAATGTGTTGATGTAGGTTGCGCGGTTTCCCTTTCTCTCTGGCGCAACGTCTTCGTCGTTGTTCTATCTCCGTCTGTTTTTCCCTAGCCCAACATTATGTACTTCCTCAACCCCCTTTCGTCGCCTTGCGTTTCCCTTGACCTAGTAGGCCGGTTGCTCGTCTCTGTTGCTCCTATTGGCGTTTCTATTTCTAGTTTATCTAGGCTACCCCTTAGCTAGTGCACTATTATAGGTCAGGTTCAGTTCAAGTGCAGGTGCAGCAACTGCACCGCGAATTCTGTCTATTTCTGTTTCCAACTAGCCAAGCAAACGTTGTTTTTTTTTCTCCGTTTCTACAAACTTGTTTTTAACAGTTCCCAGCATTACCAACGTTAAACATTTCGCTTTGCGGATTGTTTATAATTAATGCGTTACGTAGCCTCGTCTCATACATAATAAACAAAGCGAATTTTAATTGCAACGTCGCTCAAATTTCGTTCTAAATTAGTTTGAAACGACCATTTATTGTTTATCCGTATTTAAGCTTGATCACAGTTCCCTGCGCGTAATTAATAAAACACATTTAGACGGAAAGTTTCAAAATTTACACTTAAAATATTTAGTGTTTTTGCCAAAAATTACATTTCAAATATGCGAAGTACCCAGCATAGTTAAGTTTCATATTCTGTCTATTTCCGGTTCCAATTTTTTGCATTTTTGTAAACTTCTAACATTTGCTGCACTAAATATTTCGGACAATTTATAATTACATAATACATTATCTGTTTAATCTTGTCTGTCTAGTCTTGTCTGTCTGGTCTTGTCTGTCTAGTCTTGTCTGTCTAGTCTTGTCTGTCTAGTCTTGTCTGTTTAGTCTTGTCTGTCTAGTCTTGTCTGTCTAGTCTTGTCTGTCTAGTCTTGTCTGTCTAGTCTTGTCTGTCTAGTCTTGTCTGTCTAGTCTTGTCTGTCTAGTCTTGTCTGTCTAGTCTTGTCTGTCTAGTCTTGTCTGTCTAGTCTTGTCTGTCTAGTCTTGTCTGTCTAGTCTTGTCTGTCTAGTCTTGTCTGTCTAGTCTTGTCTGTCTAGTCTTGTCTGTCTAGTCTTGTCTGTCTAGTCTTGTCTGTCTAGTCTTGTCTGTCTAGTCTTGTCTGTCTAGTCTTGTCTGTCTAGTCTTGTCTGTCTAGTCTTGTCTGTCTAGTCTTGTCTGTCTAGTCTTGTCTGTCTAGTCTTGTCTGTCTAGTCTTGTCTGTCTAGTCTTGTCTGTCTAGTCTTGTCTGTCTAGTCTTGTCTGTCTAGTCTTGTCTGTCTAGTCTTGTCTGTCTAGTCTTGTCTGTCTAGTCTTGTCTGTCTAGTCTTGTCTGTCTAGTCTTGTCTGTCTAGTCTTGTCTGTCTAGTCTTGTCTGTCTAGTCTTGTCTGTCTAGTCTTGTCTGTCTAGTCTTGTCTGTCTAGTCTTGTCTGTCTAGTCTTGTCTGTCTAGTCTTGTCTGTCTAGTCTTGTCTGTCTAGTCTTGTCTGTCTAGTCTTGTCTGTCTAGTCTTGTCTGTCTAGTCTTGTCTGTCTAGTCTTGTCTGTCTAGTCTTGTCTGTCTAGTCTTGTCTGTCTAGTCTTGTCTGTCTAGTCTTGTCTGTCTAGTCTTGTCTGTCTAGTCTTGTCTGTCTAGTCTTGTCTGTCTAGTCTTGTCTGTCTAGTCTTGTCTGTCTAGTCTTGTCTGTCTAGTCTTGTCTGTCTAGTCTTGTCTGTCTAGTCTTGTCTGTCTAGTCTTGTCTGTCTAGTCTTGTCTGTCTAGTCTTGTCTGTCTAGTCTTGTCTGTCTAGTCTTGTCTGTCTAGTCTTGTCTGTCTAGTCTTGTCTGTCTAGTCTTGTCTGTCTAGTCTTGTCTGTCTAGTCTTGTCTGTCTAGTCTTGTCTGTCTAGTCTTGTCTGTCTAGTCTTGTCTGTCTAGTCTTGTCTGTCTAGTCTTGTCTGTCTAGTCTTGTCTGTCTAGTCTTGTCTGTCTAGTCTTGTCTGTCTAGTCTTGTCTGTCTAGTCTTGTCTGTCTAGTCTTGTCTGTCTAGTCTTGTCTGTCTAGTCTTGTCTGTCTAGTCTTGTCTGTCTAGTCTTGTCTGTCTAGTCTTGTCTGTCTAGTCTTGTCTGTCTAGTCTTGTCTGTCTAGTCTTGTCTGTCTAGTCTTGTCTGTCTAGTCTTGTCTGTCTAGTCTTGTCTGTCTAGTCTTGTCTGTCTAGTCTTGTCTGTCTAGTCTTGTCTGTCTAGTCTTGTCTGTCTAGTCTTGTCTGTCTAGTCTTGTCTGTCTAGTCTTGTCTGTCTAGTCTTGTCTGTCTAGTCTTGTCTGTCTAGTCTTGTCTGTCTAGTCTTGTCTGTCTAGTCTTGTCTGTCTAGTCTTGTCTGTCTAGTCTTGTCTGTCTAGTCTTGTCTGTCTAGTCTTGTCTGTCTAGTCTTGTCTGTCTAGTCTTGTCTGTCTAGTCTTGTCTGTCTAGTCTTGTCTGTCTAGTCTTGTCTGTCTAGTCTTGTCTGTCTAGTCTTGTCTGTCTAGTCTTGTCTGTCTAGTCTTGTCTGTCTAGTCTTGTCTGTCTAGTCTTGTCTGTCTAGTCTTGTCTGTCTAGTCTTGTCTGTCTAGTCTTGTCTGTCTAGTCTTGTCTGTCTAGTCTTGTCTGTCTAGTCTTGTCTGTCTAGTCTTGTCTGTCTAGTCTTGTCTGTCTAGTCTTGTCTGTCTAGTCTTGTCTGTCTAGTCTTGTCTGTCTAGTCTTGTCTGTCTAGTCTTGTCTGTCTAGTCTTGTCTGTCTAGTCTTGTCTGTCTAGTCTTGTCTGTCTAGTCTTGTCTGTCTAGTCTTGTCTGTCTAGTCTTGTCTGTCTAGTCTTGTCTGTCTAGTCTTGTCTGTCTAGTCTTGTCTGTCTAGTCTTGTCTGTCTAGTCTTGTCTGTCTAGTCTTGTCTGTCTAGTCTTGTCTGTCTAGTCTTGTCTGTCTAGTCTTGTCTGTCTAGTCTTGTCTGTCTAGTCTTGTCTGTCTAGTCTTGTCTGTCTAGTCTTGTCTGTCTAGTCTTGTCTGTCTAGTCTTGTCTGTCTAGTCTTGTCTGTCTAGTCTTGTCTGTCTAGTCTTGTCTGTCTAGTCTTGTCTGTCTAGTCTTGTCTGTCTAGTCTTGTCTGTCTAGTCTTGTCTGTCTAGTCTTGTCTGTCTAGTCTTGTGTAGACAGACACGACTAGATAAGACTGGACAAGACTGGACAAGACTTTAATGAATTCTCTACAATGCTAACTGAATTGGACTACATGTATTAGATTGTGCTTTCCATGGTCCACTTAATTAGTAAGTTAGTAGTCTAATTCAAGTTCTAAATGAAGTTGTTGCAACTTGAAGTGGTTTCAACATGAAGTTGTCACAACATGTGCTTTCAACATGAAGTTGTCGCAACATGAAGTGGTTTCAGCATGAAGCTGTAACAACATGAAGTTGCTTCAACGTGAATTTGTAGATGAAATGTGGATTCGAGGTGAAAAAATCTCTTATTGTAGTTGAAACTATAATAGTCTTTGCTTCGAATAGAGATTTTGGTTATTAGTAAGTTTGCCAATTTTTGCAAATCATTTTAACGTTTTCGTCCAATTTTAACAGAAAACAAAAGGATTTTGCAAGGTTTGTCCATTCAAATCAACAGAAAAATTACAAATTTTGCTTCGAATGGAGATTTTGGTTTTTGAAAATTTGGCAATATTTGCCAATTATTTTGACTTTTTAGTCCAATTTTGACATAAAACAAATGAATTTTGCAAAGTTTGTCCACTCAAAAAAAAAAAAAAATCTTGGAATAGATTTTGGTTTTTGAAAATTTGGCAATTGTTGCAAATAATTTTGTCGTTTTCGTTCAATTTTGACATAAAACAAAAGAATTTTGCAAAGTGTGTCCACTCAAATTAACAAAAAACAGAATTTTCTTTGAATAAAAATTTTGGTTTTAAAAAATTTGCCAATTTTTGCAAATTTTTTGACGTTTTCTTCCAATTTTGACACAAAACAAAAGAATTTTGGAAGTTTTGTCCATTCAAATCAACAAAAAATATCAAATTTTGCTTCGAATAGAGAATTTTTTTTTTGAAAATTTGGCAATATTTGCCAATTATTTTGACATTTCCATCCAATTTTGACATAAAACAAATGTATTTTGCAAAGTTTGTCCACTCTAATTAACAAAAAAACAAAATTTGCTTCGAATAAAGGTTTTGGTTTTTGAAAATTTGGCAATTTTTGAAAATTATTTTGTCGTTTACGTCCAATTTTGACACAAACCAAAAGAATTTTTAAAGTTTTGTGCATTTAAAATCAGCAAAAAATAACAAATTTTGCTTAAAATAGAGATTTTTTTTTTAATTTGGCAATATTTGCCAATTATTTTTACATTTTAGTCCAATTTTGACATAAAACAAATGAATTTTGCAAAGTTTGTCCACTCAAATCTACAAAAATACAAAATTTGCTTCGAATAGAGATTTTGGTTTTTGAAAATTTTGCATTTTTTGCAAATTATTTTGTCGTTTTCCGTCAATTTTTACACAAAACAAAAGCATTTTACAAGGTTGGTTCATTCAAATTAAAAAAAAAACAAATTTTGTTTCGTATAAAGATTTTGATTTTTGAAAATATGGCAATATTTGACAATTATTTTGACATGTTCGTCCAATTTTGACAAAACAAATGGATTTTGCAAAGTTTGTCCACTCAAATCAACAACAAAACAAAATTTGCTTTGATTAGAGGTTTTGATTAGACTATTGCCAAATTTTCAATTTTGAGTTGGCATTGTCCGAGTGTGTAGAATTAAATTCAATTGTCACTTGAATTCTAGAAGCGAAGGAAAAAGTTCATGCTAGTCGTTAAGATTCCAAAACTAATTCTAATCCAGTTTCAGAACTGAGTAATTCTTCTTATTATTAGCCTCCATACTTCCATTGTTGGATATAGGCCTCTTTCAATTTTTTCCAAGCTTCTTTGTCATTTGCTGTTCTCATCCACTGTTTTCCTGCTATCGTCTTTATGTCATCTATCCATCTTGTTTGGGGTCTTCCCGTGCTCCTTTTTGTTTCCCGGGGTTTCCAGAAGGTAATCTTGTGGCTCCATTCTTCTGTATTCTTTCTGGCCACGTCTCCTGCCCATTGCCCCACTGAGTAATTAATTCAACTGAATTAAGCGAGACTTGTTTGAAGGAGTTTAGAATGATTTCTAAAATAGACAAGTCTAAACTAGACATTATTCATTAAGTTAACTTTGAACAATCGAAATTGAATTAAAGAACTCTCAGAATTAGATAAACCAATGATTGAACTGGACTTGACGAACTTAAGTAGATCTAGTAATCTAGAGTATCCAGTATATCCTATAAACAAGAAGACAAGACACAAATAGATTAATAAGTACTAGACATAATACGTTAAGTCGAACAATCAAAAGTGAACTAGACAACACTCAGTAGAATTGAATAGACTAACTTTTGAACTAGACTTGACGAACTTGAGTAAACCAGACAAGACAAGACTCTAATCCAAATAAGACTGGTGAAGTTTTGACAATTTTAAAGCGACATAACACTATAACTAGACTAACTAGACTATTCTAGTTTTCAGCAAGATTTAGGGAATTTATTAGGTTGTGCTGATACCAAATCTTATCATGCTACCTAGTCCACAAGCTGAGGTATTTGTGAATTAGTTCAGCAAGTCAATTTAGATAAAACAAGTTTCAAATGAAGAAGTTTTGACAATTTTAAAGCGACACAACACAATAACTAGAGTAATTAGACTATTTTAGTTTTCAGCAAGATTTAGGGAATTTATTAAGTTGTGCCGATACCAAATTTCATTATGCTAGCTAGTCCACAAGCCGAGTTATTTGTGAATTTGTCCAACAAGTCAATTTAGATGAAATAAGTTTCAAATGAAGAAGTTTTCACAATTTTAAAGCGACACAACACGATAACTAGACTAATTAGACTATTTTAGTTTTCAGCAAGATTTAGGGAATTTATAAGGTCGTGCCGATACCAAATTTCATCATGCTAGCTAGTCCACAAGCTGACGTATTTGTGAATTAGTCCAGCAAGTTAATTTAGATAAAACAAGTTTCAAATGAAGAAGTTTTGACAATTTTAAAGCGACACAACACGATAACTAGAGTAATTAGACTATTTTAGTTTTCAGCAAGATTTAGGGAATTTATTAAGTTGTGCCGATACCAAATTTCAGTATGCTAGCTAGTCCACAAGCCGAGGTATTTGTGAATTTGTCCAACAAGTCAATTTAGATGAAACAAGTTTCAAATGAAGAAGTTTTGACAATTGTAAAGCGACACAACACGATAACTAGACTAACTAGACTATTTTAATTTTCAGCAAGATTTAGGGAATTTATTAGGTTGTGCCGTTACCAAATTTCATCATGCTAGCTAGTCCACAAGCTGAGGTATTTGTGAATTTGTTCAACAAGTCAATTTAGATGAAACAAGTTTCAAATGAAGAAGTTTTCACAATTTTAAAGCGACACAACACGATAACTAGACTAATTAGACTATTTTAGTGTTCAGCAAGATTTAGGGAATTTATAAGGTCGTGCCGATACCAAATTTCATCATGCTAGCTAGTCCACAAGCTGAGGTATTTGTGAATTAGTCCAGCAAGTTAATTTAGATAAAACAAGTTTCAAATGAAGAAGTTTTGACAATTTTAAAGCGACACAACACGATAACTAAACTAACTAGACTATTTTAGTTTTCAGCAGGATTTAGGGAATTTATAAGGTTGTGCCGATATCAAATCTCATCATGCTAGCTAGTCCACAAGCTGAGGTATTTGTGAATTAGTCGAACAAGTCAATTTAGATAAAGCAAGTTTCAAATGAAGAAGTTTTGACAATTTTAAAGCGACACAACACGATAACTAGACTAATTAGACTATTTTAGTTTTCAGCAAGATTTAGGGAATTTATTAGGTTGTGCCGGTACCAAATCTCATTATGCTACCTAGTCCACAAGCTGAGGTATTTGTGAATTAGTCCAGCTAGTCAATTTAGATAAAACAAATTTCAAATGAAAAAGTTTTGACAATTTTAAAGCGACACAACACGATGACTAGACTAACTAGACTATTTTAGTTTTCAGCAAGATTTAGGGAATTTATAAGGTTGTGCCGATATCAAATCTCATCATGCTAGCTAGTCCACAAGCTTAGGTAATTGTGAGTTAGTCGAACAAGTCAATTTAGATAAAGCAAGTTTCAAATGAAGAAGTTTTGACAATTTTAAAACGACATAACACGATAACTAGACTATTTTAGTTTTTAGCAAGATTTAGGGAATTTATTCAAAGTAAGTTGACTTAATGAATAATGTCTAGCTTAGTCTTGTCTATTTGAGAAATAATTCTAAACTCCTTCAAACAAGTCTCGCTTAATTCAGTTGAATTACTCAGTTCTGAAACTGGATTAGAATTAGTATTGGAATCCTAATGACTAGCACGAACATTTTCCTTAACTTCTAGAATTCAACTGACCTAACTAAATGTTATTTTCAATAGTTACAGTTAATAACCTAACGACTAGCACGATACCAAATCTCATCATGCTACCTAGTTCACAAACTGAGGTATTTGTGAATTGGTTCGACAAGTCGATGTAGATTAAACAAGTTGGACAAATACGGCCGGCCTGATGTACTCATAAGCAAGACTGAACGTGTATATGGCACGTTACCCAAAGAAGCGACTAAATTGCAAAGACGTCGTCGTCGTCAGTGGAAGCCGTGTTGAAACTAACAAATGTTTCAGAATCGGCTGAACGTTTGGAGGGTCGTCAACACCCATCCGGCGACCGGCGGGACTGTTCAGTTCGAACTAGTCGCATCTTTAGATACTTGTCTCTGGTGGTATGTCTGCCGGATCGTGTGTAGCCGCCTTTACACCGTGAGTCCGTTTGAACTCGGTTTCGATTTAGATTTTGTCCAAACAAATTTTGCACGTTTGTCTAAATTTCAAATAGATTAATAAAATCTGAGCTCAGACGCCGCCGCAAATAGACCTTTTTACGGTTAGTTAAGCTCATGCGCGTCCGCTTTGTTTCAAAGGAGGGAATATGAAAGTTTCGGGCACGTTTTGTTATTTTCACTGCTTATACGTCAAAATAGTGCTCGAAAACATGACGGAAAATGATGCGCATCCGTCATTTTCCGCCATGTTTTCGGGAAAAAAATATATCAACTATGAAAAGCTCTATTTTCTAACTGTGTGGACCAGACGACGTATCTCATCCGATCTTACGGATTTACAATGCCAATTTTGTGCTTAACATCGTTCTGCTAATTTGTCGTTTTGTCCAATTCGTCCACGTTTTATTCAAAATTTAAAGAACATCGAATAGACCTTTTTGCGGTTAGTTAAACGCATGCGCGTCCGCTTTGTTTAAAAGGCGGGAATATAAAACTTTCGGGCACGTTTTGTTATTTTCACTGGTTATACGTTAAAAAAGTGCCTGAAAACATGGCGGAAA
The DNA here is from genome assembly GCA_944588485.1 of Phosphuga atrata. Lineage (NCBI taxonomy): Eukaryota > Metazoa > Arthropoda > Insecta > Coleoptera > Silphidae > Phosphuga > Phosphuga atrata. Next base: position 49,310,706 of record OX155903.1, on the reverse strand, counting down.
TTGACGCATCCGCATAAAAAAAATTCCACTATAAAAGGTCTATTGTCACTTGAATTTTAGAAGTGAAGGAAAATGTTCGTGCTAGTCGTTAGGATTCCAAAACTAATTCTAATCCAGTTTCAGAACTGAGTAATTCAACTGAATTAAGCGAGACTTGTTTGAAGGAGTTTAGAATTATTTCTCAAATAGACGAGCCTTAACTAGACATTATTCATTAAGTCAACCTACTTTGAACAATCGAAACTGAACTAAAGAACTCCCAGAATTGGAACTAGACTTGACGAAGTTGAGTAGACTAAGGCCACCTGCGCACTAGGCAGCCAGACCGCCTTCAGCCAGTCTTAGGCCTGCCGCGCACTAGGCAGTCTGGCTGCCTGCAGCCAGTCTTAGGCCTTCCGCGCACTAGCCAGTCTGGCTGCCAGCAGCCAGTCTAACACTTGATGGCGTATGGGAGCTCGCGTACTAGACGGATGCTAATTCCTGGCTGCGACAGTCATTAGAACATATCTGATTAAACGGCAGCCCAAAGGCTCCGCGCAGCCAGAGCGAGTATAGTGAATGTATAACACATGACGGCGTATGGGAGTCCGCTCACAAATCGGCCACGAATTCCTGAATACGACAGCCATTAGAACACGCCAGATTGAACGACAGTACATTGGCTGCGCGCAGCCGGAGCGAGTGTAGCGAATGTATGTGGCTGCCGCCAGTCTCCACGCACTTGTCGTAGCAGACGTATTTTGTGTTCCGAAACTTTTTCACAAAATGACTCAATATGGTAAAGACGTCGATTGGCTGCGCAAACATTGTCTGCCTAGTGCACGGGAAGCCTAAAAGTAGACTCGAACTGAAATAATATGTAGACAAGACTAAACTTGTTTCTGGAACCAGCTAAATTGAACTTGCCAACAATTAAGTAGACATTTGTAGACTAAACAAATATTTAGAAAAGATTAAAGTGGACTAGAATTAGTCAATTGAACAAATCTAGAGTATTCAGTATTTCCTATAAACAAGAAGACAAGACACAAATATATTAATAAGTACTAGACATAATAAGTTAAGTCGAACAATCAAAAGTGAAGTAGACAACACTCAGTAGAATTGAATCGACTAACTTTTGAACTAGACATGACGAACTTGAGTAAACCAGACAGACAAGACTCCAATCCAAATAAGACTGCTGAAGTTTTGACAATTTTAAAGCGTCATAACACTATAACTAGACTATTCTAGTTTTCAGCAAGATTTAGGGAATTTATTAGGTTGTGCTGATACCAGATCTTATCATGCTACCTAGTCCACAAGCTGAGGTATTTGTGAATTAGTTCAGCAAGTCAATTTAGATAAAACAAGTTTCAAATGAAGAAGTTTTGACAATTTTAAAGCGACACAACACGATAACTAGACTAACTAGACTATTTTAGTTTTCAGCAAGATTTAGGGAATTTATAAGGTTGTGCCGATATCAAATCTCATCATGCTAGCTAGTCCACAAGCTGAGGTATTTGTGAATTAGTCGAACAAGTCAATTTAGATAAAGCAAGTTTCAAATGAAGAAGTTTTGACAATTTTAAAGCGATACAACACGATAACTAGACTAATTAGACTATTTTAGTTTTCAGCAAGATTTAGGGAATTTATTAAGTTGTGCCGATACCAAATTGCATTTTGCTAGCTAGTCCACAAGCCAAGGTATTTGTGAATTTGTCCAGCAAGTCAATTTAGATGAAACAAGTTTCAAATGAAGAAGTTTTCACAATTTTAAAGCGACACAACACGATAACTAGACTAATTAGACTATTTTAGTTTTCAGCAAGATTTAGGGAATTTATAAGGTCGTGCCGATACCAAATTTCATCATGCTAGCTAGTCCACAAGCTGAGGTATTTGTGAATTAGTCCAGCAAGTTAATTTAGATAAAACAAGTTTCAAATAAAGAAGTTTGGATAATTTTAAAGCGACACAACACGATAACTAGACTAACTAGACTATTTTAGTTTTCAGCAAGATTTAGGGAATTTATAAGGTTGTGCCGATATCAAATCTCATCATGCTAGCTAGTCCACAAGCTGAGGTATTTGTGAATTAGTCGAACAAGTCAATTTAGATAAAGCAAGTTTCAAATGAAGAAGTTTTGACAATTTTAAAACGACATAACACGATAACTAGACTATTTTAGTTTTTAGCAAGATTTAGGGAATTTATTCAAAGTAAGTTGACTTAATGAATAATGTCTAGCTTAGTCTTGTCTATTTGAGAAATAATTCTAAACTCCTTCAAACAAGTCTCGCTTAATTCAGTTGAATTACTCAGTTCTGAAACTGGATTAGAATTAGTATTGGAATCGTAATGACTAGCACGAACATTTTCCTTAACTTCTAGAATTCAACTGACCTAACTAAATGTTATTTTCAATAGTTACAGTTAATAACCGACTAGCACGATACCAAATCTCATCATGCTACCTAGTCCACAAGCTGAGGTATTTGTGAATTGGTTCGACAAGTCGATGTAGATTAAACAAGTTAGACAAATACGGCCGGCCTGATGTACTCATAGGCAAGACTGAACGTGTATATGGCACGTTACCCAAAGAAGTGACTAAATTGCAAAGACGTCGTCGTCGTCAGTGGAAGCCGTGTTGAAACTAACAAATGTTTCAGAATCGGCTGAACGTTTGGAGGGTCGTCAACACCCATCCGGCGACCGGCGGACTGTTCAGTTCGAACTAGTCGCATCTTTAGCTACTTGTCTCTGGTGGCATGTCTGCCGGATCGTGTGTAGCCGCCTTTACACCGTGAGTCCGTTTGAACTCGGTTTCGATTTAGATTTTGTCCAAACAAATTTTGCACGTTTGTCTAAATTTCAAATAGATAAAATTTGTGCTGCTAATTTGTCGTTTTGTCTAATTCGTCGTTTTGTTTAAATTTCAAAAATCTGAGCTCATACGCCGCCGCAAATAGACCTTTTTACGGTTAGTTAAGCTCATGCGCGTCCGCTTTGTTTCAAAGGAGGGAATATGAAAGTTTCGGGCACGTTTTGTTATTTTCACTGCTTATACGTCAAAAAAGTGCTCGAAAACATGACGGAAAATGTTGCGCATCCGTCATTTTCCGCCATGTTTTCGGGAAAAAAATATATCAACTATGAAAAGCTCTATTTTCTAACTGTGTGGACCAGACGACGTATCTCATCCGATCTTACGGATTTACAATGCCAATTTTGTGCTTAACATCGTTCTGCTAATTTGTCGTTTTGTCTAATTCGTCCACGTTTTATTCAAAATTTAAAGAACATCGAATAGACCTTTTTGCGGTTAGTTAAACGCATGCGCGTCCGCTTTGTTTAAAAGGCGGGAATATGAAAGTTTTGGGCACGTTTTGTTATTTTCACTGGTTATACGTTAAAAAAGTGCCCGAAAACATGGCGGAAATTGACGCATCCGCATAAAAAAATTTCCACTATAAAAGGTCTATTGTCACTTGAATTCTAGAAGTGAAGGAAAATATTCGTGCTAGTCGTTAGGTTAGGTTATTAGCTGTAATTATTGAAAATAACATTTAGTTAGGTCAGTTGAATTTTAGAAGTGAAGGAAAATGTTCGTGCTAGTCGTTAGGATTCCAAAACTAATTCTAATCCAGTTTCAGAACTGAGTAATACAACTGAATTAAGCGAGACTTGTTTGAAGGAGTTTAGAATTATTTCTCAAATAGACGAGACTTAACTAGACATTATTCATTAAGTCAACCTACTTTGAACAATCGAAACTGAACTAAAGAACTCCCAGAATTGGAACTAGACTTGACGAAGTTGAGTAGACTAAGGCCACCTGCGCACTAGGCAGCCAGACCGCCTTCAGCCAGTCTTAGGCCTGCCGCGCACTAGGCAGTCTGGCTGCCTGCAGCCAGTCTTAGGCCTTCCGCGCACTAGCCAGTCTGGCTGCCAGCAGCCAGTCTAACACTTGATGGCGTATGGGAGCTCGCGTACTAGACGGATGCTAATTCCTGGCTGCGACAGTCATTAGAACATATCTGATTAAACGGCAGCCCAAAGGCTCGGCGCAGCCAGAGCGAGTATAGTGAATGTATAACACATGACGGCGTATGGGAGTCCGCTCACAAATCGGCCACGAATTCCTGAATACGACAGCCATTAGAACACGCCAGATTGAACGACAGTACATTGGCTGCGCGCAGCCGGAGCGAGTGTAGCGAATGTATGTGGCTGCCGCCAGTCTCTACGCACTTGTCGTAGCAGACGTATTTTGTGTTCCGAAACTTTTTCACAAAATGACTCAATATGGTGAGACTTCGATTGCCTGCGCAAACATTGTCTGCCTAGTGCACGGGAAGCCTAGAAGTAGACTCGAACTGAAATAATATGTAGACAAGCCTAAACTTGTTTCTGAACCAGCTAAATTGAACTTGCCAACAATTAAGTAGACATTTGTAGACTAAACAAATATTTAGAAAAGATTAAAGTGGACTAGAATTAGTCAATAGAACTAATCTAGATAATCCAGTATTTCCTATAAACAAGAAGAGAATACACAAATAGATTAATAAGTACTAGACATAATAAGTTAAGTCGACTTACTTCGAACAATCAAAAGTTAACTAGATAAGACTCATTAGAATTGAATGGACTAACTATTGAACTAGACTTGACGAACTTGAGTAAACCAGACAGACAAGACTCCAATCCAAATAAGACTGGACAGAGAAGACTAAACAAGACGAAACAAGAGTAGACAGACAAGACCAAATTAACAAAAATATAAAGCTTTTGCAACATTGGTCAATTTCAAAGTATCTTTCAAGAATAGTTCATAGGCTGCACATCCTACCAGCAAAGAAAGGCTAAGGCTATGACAAGTTTAAAATTTTTTTTTTTAATGATTTTTGGGTATATAAATACATTAGCAACCCTTTACTACATTTTCATCTAGTTTCTGTGTAATGTTTTTGGGTATTTAAATACCCAGATGCATAAATGAAGCTACAAACATGAACTTAATTTCTATCTAGTTTCTGTGTGTATCATTCTATGTTGTAAATACAGTATAATCTCGATAATCCGACACATGTTGGACCAGACAACCGCCAGATTATAAGAAAGAGTGGTGGGAGGGAAGAGCGCAAGCGGTCTCCAGACCGCCGGATTACTGAACGTGTCGTCCGATTAACCAACGGCCGAATTACCGAGATTATACTGTATTGTTATTCTAATTATTTGTAACTTATTTGTTATTCTATATCTAATTGTTTTCTTCGAAATTATTATTATATATTTATTATGTTATTATTATTATATATTTATTATATTATTATTATTATATATTATTATATTATACTAAATTGTTATTCCTATAAATATTTTGTGTTTGATCCAGAGGATTATTTCTAAGACTGTTTGTTCTTATTTCCACAGATGAATTCCCGTTAGAATCAACGATTATCTGCAATAACGTTGACCTGGATGTTAAAGATACCAAAGGTAACGACACACATCTTTCACCCGCACACACAAATATTTAGTAACTCCCGATGCTTCCTCAACTAATTGTTTTTCAGGCACCCGACCCGATCTATAACCATTCCCGAGGATTTCCCTATCTAGAAGCTTATCAATCCTTCCCGAAACGAGGCTTTCATGCGACGAGAATGAGTTGACTTATTAATGTTGAATGCGTTGGTGTAGGTTCCGATCCCTTTTAACCGCTTCCTCCATCGATCCTTCTCCCCGTTTCCTCCCCTAGCATAACGCACGAATTCCTCAAACCCATTCCCTTACACATTCCGTCTCCCCTTGAGTTAGTAGACGGCTTTACACTCGTATTACCTTTCTTATTAGTTCATCCATGCTAACTCTTAGCTGGTGTAACTAGTATTGGTCAGGTTCAGTTCAAGTGTACCTTTTTAGATTAACTTTGTATGAAAATTGCCTTTTTTAAGTTTCTGCAAAATTAGCAAAACATGTTGAATCTTCAAAAGCTTTTGCTTCAATGCTCTTGCTGTGAGAATATGATATAATTAGGGAAGATTAATTTTCAGACAATTAAGGTTTGGTTCAAGTGTACTTTTCAACGTTATTTTCTATAAAAATCGCTTTTTTCAAGTTTCTGCAAAATTACCAAAAACATGTTGAAGGCTCTTCCAGTGAGAATTTGGTATAATTAAGGAAGATAACGTATAAGAAATTGCGATATACGCGAATTTTAATTACAAGCTTGATCTAATTGGATTCTAATTAGTTCAGTTGTTTACCTTAATCTCTAATCCAATTCGCAGTGTATCTATAAGAGTGAGCTTTTAGACAAGGTTGAGTAGACACAAGAATCCTTGTTTGGTGAATTTTGTGAATTGTTTGGCTGCGCAAAGCCTTTCTGCACTGCGACCAACTTGATATATTGCGCTTGACCCTACTACAATTACTCTCCCAGGAATTCAACTTCGTGAATGAAGTCTAAGGTATTCCTGAGAGGCTTGCTACTCAGCTCCAAGGTGGTCATTCTTGCGACCCCGAAGTGGGCAAGCCTTATGTGCGCTACACAAGTGCACATTATGTTTTCAGCGGTTTCTTCGTCTGATTCACATACTCTATAGACAACTTCCTCTGCCTTTCCCATTTTGTGTAGGTGATATCTCACCAGACAATGTCCTGTGAGTATGCCTACCAAAGTTCTGATTTCTCTTCTAGAGAAGCTTAGCCTCTGCTGCGTTTTTGCGGCAGAATAGTTTATGAGCATTTTAGCTTACCTCTGTCCTGGCGTGTTCTTCCAGTAGGTTTGCTTTTGCTCTTCACATTTCTTAGTCCCCTGCCTTAAGTGGACCTTTGTAAGTCCACAAGTTGGCTCCGGGCCAAAGAAGGGTGCCTCGGCCCCGCTTTTGACGAGTGCGTCGGTCATTTAGTTCCCATATATGCCCTGGTGACCCGGTGACCACATTAGCGCGGGTCTGTAACCTTTCACCAGTTGCTTCAGGGTTTGTTTACAGTTCCAGGTTAACTTGGAATTAAAGTTGTGGACTTTTAAATTCCTTAGAGCTACCTGGCTGTCCGTTAGGATGTAGATTTGCACTCCTTTAAGAATTTTCTTTAGGCAAAATCTGCCAATCTTTCTGCAAAAAGTGCACATCTTTTAATGGCTAAGATTTCAGCCTGTAGTACCGTGGGAGTCTGGCTCAATGCCGTGGACTTCCTGTGACTCCGGCTGTATATGCCAATTCCTGGACCCTTAGCAGTTTTTGATGCGTCGGTGTACCACATGGACGCTTTGTCTTTCAGATGTTCGATTCCTTGAACACTGCTTTGGCGGTAATTAATGACCACTTCAACGGATGTGTCAAAGTCGTATTCTGTAGACATTGTGTCCCAGGGATGCTTCAGAAATTCCTTTCCGATTTGTTCCTTTATCCTCCGTTCCTTTATCCTTGTTCCTCCGATTGGATTGTGTCCCTTATTTTCATGTGACTCTGAATAGACGATGTACACCTTGGTCTCAGAGCACTGAGAAGACCTTCTTTTTCTACCTGTTTGTGCAGTGGGAGTAGGTCCAACAAAACTTCCATTGCTGTGGTTGGAGTAGATTGCATCGCTCCTGTTATACCCAAGCACGCGAACCGTTGAAGCTTTTGTAGCATGCTTTAGGTCTTTTTTTCCTTTGTTTTGTACCATCATACGAGTGAACCGTAGGTGTTAATCGGTCTTACCACTGCTGTGTAAGAGGGGTTTTAGTCCCCATGTTTTCCCAAAAAGCTTATTGAAGAAAAAAAAAAGCTTTTGAGACCGTTTTGTTCAGATGCGAGTTCCAAGTGAGTTTCTTATCCAAGGTTACCCCTAGATATATCACCTCCTCGGATAACTCGAACGTCTGACCATCAATGCTCGGAGCTTTCAAGTTCAGCTTGCTCTTTCTGGCAAAGGGGACCATTACTGTTTTGCTCGGGTTGACACTAAGGCCCTGTTTCTTGCTCCTACAGTTGATGATGTTAAGTACACTCTGTGCAAGGTTCATAAAAATCCAATAAGATTACATAGATATATCCGCAAGACAAGAAACCGACAAGATTACATAGACATATCGGCAAGACAAGAATCCGATAAGATTACATAGACATATCGATAAGGCAAGAATATGATAAGATTACATAAACATATCGACAAGACAATAATCTAATAAGATTACAGAGATATATCCGCAAGACAAGAAACCGACAAGATTACATAGACATATCGACGAGACAAGAATCCAATAAGATTACATAGATATATCCGCCAGACAAGAAACCGATAAGATTACATAGACATATCGACAAGACAATAATAAGATTGCATAGATATATCCGCAAGACAAGAAACCGACAAGATTACATAGACATATCGACGAGACAAGAATCCAATAAGATTACATAGATATATCCGCCAGTCAAGAAACCGATAAGATTACATAGACATATCGACAAGACAAGAATCCGATAAGATTACATAGACAAATCGATAAGGCAAGAATATGATAAGATTACATAAACATATCGACAAGACAATAATCTAATAAGATTACATAAATATATCCGCAAGACAAGAAACCGATAAGATTACATAGACATATCGACAAGACAATAATAAGATTGCATAGATATATCCGCAAGACAAGAAACCGAGAAGATTACATAAACATATCCACGAGATAAGAATCCAATAGGATTACATAGATATATCCGCAAGACAAGAAACCGACAAGATTAAATGGACATATCGACAAGACAAGAATCCCATAAGATTACATAGACAAATCGACAAGACAAGAATCCTATAAGATTACATATACAAATCGATAAGACAAGAATCTGATAAGATCACATAGACATATCGATAAGACAATAATCCAATAAGATTACATAGAGATATCCGCAAGAGTCCGATAATTATCCGATAGTTATTATGTGGGGCAGTTTGTAATTGATTATATTATTAGTTTGAGTAGTAACTTGTTAATACAGTCTTTTCTACGTAGTGTTTTCTATTTTAGTTGTAATTTTGTATAAATAATCGATATGTTGGTGGATTGTAAATGCGTTCGGGTGTGTCCGATAAATAAATTATTTTCGCGTTCGGACGTCGAGCGCGGAGCGAATTGGGTCAATTGTTGACATTGGCACATATTGCATCGCGACGAGGAAGGACCGGCGACGTTAACGCGAAATCGGAATAAAACGGCGGAGATAATAAATGAGCGGAAATATATGGGCGAGAGCATAGGAAACAGCGCTGTTTGAACTGGCTCAACTAGCGCGGATGATATGCGAAAGCTAACTGGAATCGCGGAAAAAGACCTCGAGGTCGATAGCCTTTTGTTAAATTTTTATGTTGTAATCAATATTATCGTTATTTTATCTGGAGTTAAAAATGTTTGATTGCCATCTTTAAGAAGGTTCCCACAGTTTCCATAATTGTTCCAAAAATTACCTTGTAATATGAAATTTGTCTGCAATCCGACATGGTTAGTTTGTCCACAATAATTCGATCATTGGTGTTGGCTAGTTGGGAGAGACCTGGAACAAAAATAGTTATTATAAATAAATAGTTATTTAAATGAGATGTGGTTTGTTGTATTCATAGCATTGGCAATATCAAACAATTCTGTGGTAAAATTTTCTAGAAGAATCGAGAAATTCTGTAGAAAAATGAAAAAAAGTTAAAAGAGACCTGGAACAAGAATGGCAGACAGACATCGAGGTTTATAGCCCTTTGTCACATTTTCATAAATATTATTTGTTCTAACTGGAATTAAAAATGTATGATTGTTATCTTTATGGCAGCTCCACAGTTTCCATAATGGTTCTAAAAATTACCTGTGTAATGTAAAATTTGTCTGCGTGACTCTATAAGATTTTGATCTTCATCAGTGTTAACTAGTTGGAAGAGATCAGGAACAAAAATAGATTGTTTTAATGTGATGTGGTTTGCTGTATTAATCCTCTTGTCAATATCGTACATGGTCAGTCCATAAAAGTTTGATCTTCATCGGTGTTAACAAGTTAGAAGAGATCAGGAACAAAAATAGATTATTTTAATGAGATGTGGTTTGCTGCATTAATCCTCTTTTCAATATCCTATAAAGTCAGTCCATAAAAGTTTGATCTTCATCGGTGTTAACAAGTTCGAAGAGATCAGGAACAAAAATAGATTGTTTTAATGAGATGTGGTTTGCTGTATTAATCCTCTTATCAATATCCTACATCAGGGATCACCAATTAGTTTCTTCAGGGGTCCGGTTTTTAAAATAAAATTACCATCGCGGTCCGTTCCCGTTGCCTTGAAGTTTAAGGTTCGAGTCATTAATATGTTTAAAAATATTCGTTAAGAAAGCAATGGAAGCTACATTTTCTTTTTTTGCTTATAAAACTTAGGTAGGCATTTGCTGAAATCACTGTTGAAAATAAATGTCTTCAAATGTTCTAAAATGCTGAACCATCGTTGCTTAACCATCTCACATTATTATGCAACCGTAGATCGTCATATTGTGCATCAAATTCTTCAAGAAAAGATTTCAATTCACGATGTTTCAGTGATTATTTTGCACGAAGAAAATTTACTTTTTTAATCACTTCTTGCATAATACTCTCAAAGTTTGCAGCAATGCACAGTTGGGCGTATAATGCAGTGGTAGTCCTTTTTCAGTCCTTATTTTACTTTTTCGAGTCCGAAATCATTCCATTCAAAGTTTTTCTGCCCAGTTCCGGGCTACCTCTATGGCATTTTCATTTGCAATTCACATCTCATCGATGGATCACGTTGCAGGCCATAATGTACATCCCAGCAGGTGGCCCATGTTTTATATCTACCCACATTAACAGATGCATTGTTGGTCTTCCTCAATTTTCCACTGTAGTTTGTTTGTTTTTACGGGTGCCACGCCGGCGCCGGTTCGTATTCTGTTTAGCGTTCTCCATGTCTTCCAGTCCAAATTTGACCCTGCACAGGGGCTTTTGTTGATAGGGAAGTTGGCCACGGTGGCACATTGAAGAAAATTTTTCCATGATTTGAGCCTTTTCCGTTGCTGTTCTTGGCCATAAAGGATATGGCGATCGTCGAAGGTTTGCTTAAATTTTTCTACGTGCTCTATACCCATTCTTCTTACATTTGGTTCTGCGAAGCCTGCTGCTTTGTATAATTGGTTGTTTGATGTAGGTTTCATGCAACCAGTAATAATCCTGCAAGTTTGATTTAAGGCGATGTCGACCTGTTTTGCATAGGTTGATCTGCATTAGACTGGGCAGGCATATTCTGCAGTTGAAAAACAGAGGGCTTGCGCGGATGTTCTCAAGACTTGAGGTTTTGCACCCTATTTGCTTCCGGCTAGTTTTTGTCGAAGGCTATTTATAGCAACTACTTTTTGTCTGGTTTTGTGACAGCGTTCTTTGTAAGTTAGTGTTCTATCCAAGATTACACCCAGATATTTTGGTGTTTCGGCGTATTCTAGTTCTTTGCCCTCCCAGGACACGTTTAGTTTGTTGTGAGCCTTGTGGGTATTTAAATGAAAAGCACTTACTTGTGTTTTTGATGGATTCGGTTTTAGCGAGTTTTAGTTCCCATTGCTTTCTCTAGCCTTACCTCTATCTCCTCCTTACCTCTGACAAGGAATGTCTTACCTTGAACTGTGACAACTAGGTCGCCAGTGTACACGTAGTGTTTGGCGTTTTCTGTTATAGGCTGGTCATTGGTGCATATATTAAATAGTGTGGGGACCAGAACACTTCCTTGTGAGACACCGTTTCTTTGAATGCTCCAGCGGCTTTTTTTCTTTTGAAGTTCCACATAAAACCTTATGTTTTGGAGTATTGATTGATTAGTATTGACAATAAACCATAAAATTCTGCTTATCAAAGTCTACAAAACCACAAAAGACTACAAACTAACGAAAGCAGTCCTAGTTTGTAGTCTTTTGTGGTTTTGTAGACTTTGATAAGCAGAATTTTATGGTTTATTGTATCGTGGGCGGCTGGGAGATCGATGAACACAGCTCCTGTTATTTTGGAATCCCTCCTCTATGGGTTCTGTGATATTTAGTACCTGGCCATTGCATGATATTCCAGGTCTGAAGCCTGCCTGTTGGGTTATTAATAGAGGGTCTATGTGTTTCTGAATTCTCTGGAGGATTAGCCGTTCGTAGAGTTTAAAGAGATGACATAGCAGTGATATTGGGCGGTAACTGTTTGGCAGGTTGGGATTCTTCGTAGGAGAGAACAGTTTGTAGTCCTAACCATTGCTGGCGCACCGTCAGTAAATACTGTTAAAAGCTTTTTCAGGTATAAATTATCTTTATCGAAATAATCCATAACCACGTTGTTCATGTATTCTCCTCGGGTTCTCCTAATAACGGCAAAACAGCCAACATCTCCTCAACAAAAGTCTCTCTCATTTGGTGCAGGAAACGTACAAAAATATCCATATTAAACTGTCTTTTCACGTCACAATGATTTTCTTCTAGCAAAACGGTTGTATTTCTTGTGTTAATAGACGCAGATAGCGAAATCTGTCGAATAGTATCAACAAAATATTTTCGGTTCTCCAACAGAACATTGCCAGCATCGAAAAAACATTCTGTAACTATGTCAGCATCAAAAATGGTTTCATATGCTTAGCAAGATTCCAAGAAACACGCAAAGAAGCCTCACCACACTTTTCCTGCTCAGCCATTGAATGACTCATGTTCTGGGTCGAAGATGCCTAGCTCGTTAGAAACCTTGCAATGTTAGATTTACGCAAGTTACTACCAAGTGAAAATTTTTCGACAAATGATTAATGTTTAGTATCATAATGTCGCTTAATATTGGAGCTTGTAAATGCCACTGTTTGTTGACAAACCAAGCACATTGGTATGGTCCGCACAAAATAGGTCGGCGGCCCGGATCCAGACCGCGGTCCGCCATTTGGTGACCCCTGGTCAGCCCATAAAAGTTTGATCTTCATCGGCGTTAACTGGTTAGAAAAGATCAGGAACAAAAATGAATTTTAATGAGATGTGGTTTGCTGTATTAATCCTCTTTTCAATATCAAACAATTCTGTGGTCTATCTACTCTAGCTTTAGATTATAAGAAACAGGTTGATACCATTTATACAGATTTACGCAAAACTTAGCTACTGGTATAAATGGTCAAGTTTCGGAATTAATTCGAATTTATCTCATTGGAAAAGTACACTTTGTTAGATATCGAAACTTCATATGGATGCCGGTTACATTAACTTCAGTAGTACCTCAAGGATCACATTGAAGACCGATATTATTCAATGTATTCATCAATGTTGTAGGTTGTAGTATCCTTCGAAGTAAATTTCTTCTGTTTGCTGACGTTGATTTGCTTAGAATGTCCCGAATGATTGATAGTTTATGAGATGCCGAATCATTGCAATATGACCTAAATAACTTTTCATGTTGGCGCGATATTATTATGTTATAGAACACTGATAAATATCATAAGATCACCTTCAACAAACTAAAACATTTTATACAGTTTGAAAATAAAATCAATCTTGTTGAAATAGATAATGTCAGAGATCTGGGAATTGTATTTGCTCTTCTGGTAATTGTATATTTTCGCTCTTTTGAAAAATTTTCGGATTCATTCTCAGCAACTCTAATGTGACCATCGTCAAACAGCTATATGGCTTACTGTTAAGATGAATTACTGAATACAACTCTACTGTGTGGAGCCCACTCCCCAGTCCCGCATAGGGCAAATCGGTTATATGCCCGATTGGGCGGTCGACTTTCTTTTGCTATTGAAAAAAAAATCGCAAATTTCCTTAGTTGGTTCAGTTTTAAAGTCTTCCAATATAGACATATAAAGTTGCATCTCTAATTCGACGGATGGGGCTGCAATCTTGCAAGGCCAGTATAATGAGTTTTCTTCCTTTCTTAAGAATCTCCTGGGCAAACTAATGTTTGGTGCACAACTATGCACATGCAATGAATTTTGTGTTAGGAGATATTACTAAAGCAGATATTTAAAGTGCTTTATTATTTACCTTACTGAATCGCGAATCTAACCAACGCTGTTGAAAGACATACGGCCCTTACGCAAGGAGTAATGGTTTGGGGAGCGATTAGCGATAGCAGACGATCTCCACTAGTTTTTTTAGAAGCAAGTCTTAACACGATTCGGTATATTGACAACATTTTACAGCCAGTGTTAATGCCCTATGTAAATGCCTTGCAGAACCCCATTTTTCAGCAAGATACCGCTCGGCCTCAAACAGCGGCCATTACAAGACAGTTTTTTTGATACGGCCGAAATCAATTTGTTACCTTGGCCATCTCGTTCTCCAGATCTATCGCCGATAGAACACGTTTAGGATATGATAGGTGTTAGAATAAGTAACTTACAGCGCCCCGTTAACACTGTAATGGAACTTACGAGGTCAAATTAACGAAGTTTGGAATGAAATACCCCAAGTCGATATTGATAGCCTGATTTCTAGCAGGCCTAAGTTTTATTCATTTGTTTTTTTGTTTGTTAAGTTGTATTTTTGATCATCGATGTAGTTCATTTACATGATCAAATTCTGTAAATTTAGTTGTAAATTTTGTGGAATCGTCCAATAAATACTTGGTGTTCTGTTTTTTTTTTAAGGCAGTATATAAATTTTTGAATCTTTTGTGCAACTCCTTGTTTAAAAAACTATTTCTGTTGAATTATTTCGCATGAACAGAAAAAAAAAATGTAAATTAAATTCAAACATTGCAGTGAATAAATATTTACATTTGAAAAAAAGAAATATCTACGTGTGGTATTTAAAAAAATTGCGTCCAGCACGTCGGCTCCGTGTCGACATCTTGTTACAATTTTCCGTTGCGCAACCCGCGCGCGATTAAAAACAAATTTATTTATTCCAAATGGAAAATATTTTTTTTCCTTTGCACAATCCCAAAACAGCTCGGAATGTACACAGACTGCGCGACGGGTCAAAGAAACCTTACCCACAACAAAAACCTTTACATCGGATATATTTACAAACATTGTTTGTTTGTTTGTTTGCTCATTACAACGATTAAGAAACGAGCGTTGCAATGGTGAGAATAAAATCCGCATTTGGAAACTGGTGAAAATAAAGAGACTTGGTATCGACGACAACATGGGGAAATAAACTACCACCTAACCAAAATACTCACGGGTCATGGGTGCTTTAAGGAATTCCTTCACAACTTCGGGAGGGCATCAGAACCATAATGTATATACTACGGACAACTAGACAACGTAATTCATACGCTATACGATTACCCGAGATGGGACAAAGAACGCAAGGATGTAGTAATAGACAATCTAAATCCAAAGAATACCATTAAACAAATGCTATAATCACAAGAAGACTGGGACATTATAAACGGAAAGATCAACAGGATCATATCCCAAAAAGAAGCTGATGAACGTCTCTGGAAAAAGAGGAAAACAATCTAAACAGCCCTTAATCCCAGCTACCATGTAATGCGATAGAAGACATAATTAAACATATTTAACCTATTTTATTGTAAATTAATTTTATTGTATTTGAATGTAATGACAACTGACACCCTGAATGTAAATGTTACAAGCGGTCCCAGGGTGTTCAGGGTTAAATAATAATAAATTAAAAAAAAAGTCTTGTCTATCCAGTCTTGTCTATCTAGTCTTGTCCATATACTCTTGTCTTTTAATCTGTTCTGTCTAGTTTGTCTAATCATGTTTGTATTGTCAATCTGGTCTTGTATTTTCACATGTTCTAGATCTGATTTAAAGCTAGTTTCCGATATTAGTGCAAAAAGTAAATACGTCGCCGAAATCCGATATTCCCATAGACGTCGTTGGAAAAAAAAACCGCCAGCACGGTGTTCCGCCCGTCGGTAATTGGGTCACTGAGCGCAATGTTTATTACACGATAATTTGTTATCGTTCCAACACATTCCGTGTCAATATTTAAACAAATACGCTATCTCGCACACACGCAGCGTACAATATGTTTTTGTTATCTGTTGCGCGCTTTGTGTATAAATATTATATTGGCAATATTATCAATATTCGAACTCGAGCGTTCGAATCGCCCGTTTTATAAATAATATTTTGTTAGGTAATCGTTTATATTATATTCTCTTTCTTACTGCAAGGACACATTTTATGAACAATAACAATTGTTCAAGATTTGCTTATTTTATTACGCCATGTGCTATCCATACTTTAGACCAACTTAATTTACACAATTTTGTCTATCAAGGTTTGCACAATATAATTTTGTCCAATAGACCTTTTACGGTTAGTTAAACGCAAGCGCATCCGCCAAGTTTGAAAGGCGGCAATATGAAAGTTTCTGGCACATATTTAGTTATACGTCAAACAGTTCGGGCACTTTTTGACGTATAACTAAAAAAAAAGTGTTATACGTCAAAATTGCCCGAACTTTTAGACGTATAACATGGCGGAAATTGAAACATGCGCACAAAATATTTCAAACATGAAAAGGTCTATTTAGTTTTGTCTATTAAGGTCAGCTAAACTCAATTTTGTCCAATTTGGTTTTGTTAATTAAGGTTTGTACAAAAAAATAGATTTAACAGAATCTGCTTAAACTGTCTGGTACAGATTACTGAGACATGTTAATCGATTTGTTGCAAGGAATCGAAATATTCTGGTTTAGTGTCAATACCGAGTGAGACCTTTGTAGTGCGATGTTAAGTGTGCAGTATAAATAGTAAATAAGTAAAGCGAAAATAAGTTCGGCAGACAAAGAAGTTTTTGGGGTGGGTCTCGTCGCGGGTTTATTTCGGTGAACGTTTTCAGCACGTGCCGTTAATTTGGCACTCGCCTAATGGCAATGCACTAAACCCAAAACCGCACATGTGTGTACGTACACACACTCACACCGCTAGTACTCTTTGTTTTGCACGTTTTACTATCCCGTCTATTTTCGGTCCCAAGGTCTCGGCATCCGCGTGCACAGCACAGAAAACTGCAAACTCGCGGTGTTTTTCGCGAGCGCGGTCAATTCGGGTTTTAAAATAAACGCACCGTCGCGGCCCGGCGTATTTTCGGAGTGAAAAACTAAAACGGGAAAAGGAAAAACGCGACTTTGGTTAAAATTAGAATTTCTTTTTGTCGCGGATGCTTTCCGAAGATACTTCACACGTTCCCCGATATTTCATCCTCCGAATTTGTTGCGAATAATTTAGATTTCATTGTTTAACAAAGTTTAAACATTATTGCATTAATAACGTTTTTTAGGGTTCCGTACCGAAAAAGGAACCCTTATAGGATCACTTTGTTGTCCGTCTGTCTGTCCGTCTGTCTGTCTGTCAAGACCATTTTTCTCAGGAACGCGTAGAGGTAACAAATTGAAATTTGTATCAAATACTCGGGTATGCGGTCTCTTTCAGCTGTGAAAAAATCAAACTTGTAAGTCAACGCGATCAAAAGATATGACCGTTTATGTCGCATATTTTGCGATTTCACAAGGGAATCAAAACCTATAGGGTACTTCCCGTTAACCTAGAATCATGAAATTTGGCAAGAAGCGATGTCTTACAGCACATGTAAAGGGAAAAATCTGAAAACCGTAAATATGTAGTTTAATTACAAGAAAAATGCGAATTTACTATTAGAAACTTATGAAAATACACTAATGTGTTGCGTGGTATTGTCAGGCACCAGAAGCATATGGATTGCATACAGTTAGGTCCTCCTAAAGATAACTTACTTACATGTTTGTACGGAACCCTCGGTGCGCGAGTCACAACTCGCACTTGGTCGGTTTTTTTCCCATCTACCAATGTGAGTCCAAGGGGATTGGCACTTGCCATTATTCAAATTGCCAACCCCCCAAGTGCATTACTCAAATGCCAAGTGCCAACTCTCCGGCTAGGTCTTCCGCGTAGCATATCATTTCCCCAACCCCTCCCCTGTATCCCAGACATGACATCGTCGTATAACACGTTCCAGAGGGTTGGTCCGAAGACTGACCCTTGTGGTACACCGCCCTGATCTTCTTCTTTCTCTTAGGTGTTATTCGCAAACATTGCGGCCTGTCACGGAGATCTTGGCTGTTTATCACTTGGCATTATACAAATGTCAAGTGCCAACCCCCAAGTGCATTACCCAAATGCCAAGTGCCAACTCGCAGGCCAGGTCTTCCACGTAGCATATCGATTCCTCTCCCTCCTCCGTATCCACAGACAAGACTTCGTCATTTAACTCGTTCCAGAGGGTTGATCCGAGGACTGACCCTTGAGGTAAACCGCCCCCGATCTTCTTCTTCCTCTTATGTTTTATTCGCAAACATTGCGGCGTTTTACGAGGATCCTGGCTGTTTATCACTTGGCATTATACAAATGCCAAGTGCCAACCCCTAAATGCATTACTCAAATGCCAAGTGCCAACGCCCCGGACAGGTCTTCCGCGTAGCATATCAGTTCCACTCTCTCCTCCGTATCCACAGACAAGACATCGTCATATAACTCGTTCCAGAGGGTTGGTCCGAAGACTGACCCTTGAGGTACACCGTCCCTGATCTTCTTCTTACTCTTAGGTGTTACCAAACGAACCTTCACACAAAACCAATTAACCCAAATCGAAGAGAGCTTTGCTAAGAATAATTCCAGAGATTTCTTTGGAACCTTTAAGCAGGTACTCAGAAAATACGATCCGCCAAGCCTCCACTTCGGAGACTCACAAGGCAAACTGGCTTATAACGACATGGACAACTGCCACCTTTTGGCTCAGTACTTTAAAAATCTACTCAACTGTGACCCACCCAGCGAAGATTTCGACTATAAACAAACCACACCAAACCCGGAGTCGCTCCCCCCCTTCATTGGAAGAAGTTGGCCAGATCATTCAACTTCTTAAGAATAATAAGGCAGCTGGAGAGGACTTTATCGTTGTTGAACTGTGGAAAGGTGCTGGAAACAATGCCGTGCGCAAGCTAACCGAAATCATCCAGGACATCTGGGAAACAGAGAAATTACCACCCGATTGGAAATCTGCTCTGATCCATCCGCTTCACAAAAAGGGAGATTTTACAGATCTAAACAACTACCGTGGAATTTCTCTCGTCTCGGTAACATACAAGATTCTCTCGAAGGCGTTACAAACAATTGCAGAAAATTAGTTGGATAGTCAACTGGGAGAATACCAAGGGGGCTTCAGGAAGACCCGATCCCGTGTTGAACAGATCCTCAACCTTAAAACTGTACTTGCATACTCCAAGATGAGAATCCGCAAGGTGGTCTTCACCTTTGTTGATTTTAGGAAGGCCTACGATTCCATCGATAGGGAAACGCTTAACAAAGTACTCCAGGAACTAGCACTAGACAACAAAACCCGCAGACTAATCCTAGAAACTTTAACCAACACCCATTCCAAGGTTAAATTTAGAGGCGAGATTTCAGAAAGCTTCGAAATAAAAACTGGAGTGAGACAAGTAGATGGAATTTCCCCACTAAAATGTGTTCTTGAAAAGGTTATGAGAGAATGGCGCAAGGAACTGAACAATTTGGGTGCTCAGAGTGGTATCTACCTGGGACGTAAGAACGATGGACTGGTTGTAGATTGCCTGGCCTTTGCAGATGATATGGCACTGTTTGTTGATTCTCTTGAGATGGCAACAATGCAGGTAAACTGTTTCAGAAAACAGGCTGCCTAAGTGAGTCTTCAAGTGTCGCTGGAGAAAACAGAATTCTTCGCCAACATTAGAGAAGCAAACAGAGAGATGTTGAGAAATTTAAGTATCTCGGCGAATGGATTGAACCCAACTTATCAGAAAGAGCATCATTATGCAAGAGAGTCAGCAAGTTAGAACTAGCCTATCGGCTGACAAAGAACACTTACAATAAGAAATGCCTGTCACGCAACCTGAAACTTAAGCACTACACATCAGTCTTACGACCAGAAACGCTGTATGCCATGGAGTGTCTTTCCTTGAACCGAAGGGGTCTAATAGAGAAATTGGAAATCAGATTGAGGAGAATCCTCAGGAAAATCCTAGGCCCGGTAAAGGAAGATGGGGAATTCCGAAGACGGCATAATTCTGAGCTCTACTAACATATTGAGATGCTCTCTGACTGTGCAACGAAAAGAATGGTAGCTTTCTATGGCCACATTGCAAGATTGCCTCCAAACCGACTAACCAACCGTCTGTTCACTTTCTGGCAAAACAGGAAGCTTCGTACCACTTGGTTGACAGAGACCGAGAAGGATATTAAAGAACTGGGAATAACAGATCTCAAAAACAGACAGTCTGTAAGACGCACCCTAAAGGAAGTCCGTGGATTTCAGGAAAAACCTCGAAGGAAAGGTACCCCCTGGACAGAAGTGAGAAAGGAGTTACAGCGGCAGAAGATGCGACAATACTGGGCAAAGGTCAAAGCCCAACAGTTGAACAAGCGTGGTCCAAAGTAGGCCTATTCGAAAGAAGAAGAAGAAGAAGTATGACAGCTATTCAAGAACGATCTCAAAATATGGAAATTATGAGAAATTTCACCACTAGGATTGCCATAGATAGCATATATGGGAAACCAATAGATCCAACAAGCAGGGCAATAACATCAAGTGAGCCAGGCGGGTCTACTGAACAGGCAGATTTCACTGGACGAAAAATTGTTGTAGGATCATGTCATATTTGTTACCAGAATGTCTATAAAAAACGGAGAAAAAACGCGAAAATCGTGTAAAGAATGTAACAAACCAGTTCGCGATGAACATTCAAAAGCAATTGTAAAATGTGACGCATGTTGCCAATAATGAATTGAATATAAAAATATTTTATGTATTATTAATAATAAGTTTTATAATAAAATTAATTAAAAGTTAAATAAATCCGTTTATTTGTATATTAAGTAATATTTTTTATCCCTAGAAATAAGGTTAATTATTTATTTATATATGGGTACCCGGGTACCCCGGGTATTGATCAACGGGGTATTTGAAGTCCAAAAAGTTTATATATTTTTTGGCATATTTTATTATTTATGTATATGAATCGATGTCAATAGACTCAAATAACGAGAATCTGAAAGGATTTGATGATTTTTCTTTAAATGAAAAAGATATGTAAGTAAGAACATGCAAAAGGGTACCCGGGTATTTACATAAAAAAAGTTAAAAAATTTCAGCTCCATATGGACTGTTTCCCCTTGTAAAGAACCCAATATGTAGTTTAAGTAATTATAAAAAAATGAATTGATTTTATGAAATTACAGAGGGGTCTGACGTTCATAGATCCTTCATAGTTCAATTTTTTAGAGGATTTTTGTCTGACATTTTTTATCTATGCTTAAAAGGGCCTCTTAGATAATATATTAAATCAGACAGAGGTAAGAAATATTTTTTTCCAAAAACACAATCGTTAGTTGCGGCCGGGCAGGTTCGCGGATTCATAGGGCAAGTTTTCAGCATGTTTTTCGTCTGACGATTATTCAATGTGCTCAGAAGGGCTTTTAAAACAATATGTCAGACGGAGGTAATGAAAAAAAAATTTCAAAAAAATTTACAGATTTGGGGCGTCTGACGGCCCCTTTAACAGAGACCTAGCCGTCTGACGATTTGTAAGCCTTATCTATAACCTCCACAGAACTAGCCTACAAATTTTCAGCCGGAGGTAATAACATTTTTTTAGCATGTTTTTTTTCATTTTTGACACGTCTGACGTGTCTTTTGCAGGGGTTTTCAGAAAAATCCTCGCGGATGGCACTTTTCATTCAGTTCCCAAAACCATCTTACAAAATTTCAGCCTGAGGTAATATCATAGTACCTCCGCCGCCGCCGGCTCTCAGTCTATAATATAGTCAAGTTCTCTAATATAGTCATAGTCTCTTTCCATATACGAATTCTGTGCAGATGTCCTCATAAAGGGTCCTATGAGTAGGTACTAGTCCAGTCAATATACAAGGTGTTAGATAAACATGCGACAAAAATTCAAGGGGTTATTTCTTGACCTATTATAAGACTATTTTATCTTATGATGATTTCTGAAAAACCCCTCGTTTCGAAGATACAGGGTGAACAAAATTTGCGGCAGTAACAAGATTTTCTTCACTAACTTTTAAAGCCACGTCAAACAGCCAAACATCACTCAATGTAAACAACTGCGAGCAATACAGGTGATGATCACTGACGAGACGTATTCAAATGAAATCCACAGATAAAACAGCCGTTCCAAGTTATCGTCAACATTTTTTTGTACTTGATCGCAATAATTTGTTGTACTTGATAAAGTCAAAATGGCGTACGGCAACCATACATTTATTTAAATTAATAATTTCAACAAATATCCAATTTGTTTTTCGCAAATTTTGTTCGCCCTGTATCTTCGAAACAAAGGGGTTTTTCAGAAATCATGAAAACACAAAATATTCTTAGAACAGGCCAATGAGTAACCCCTGCCAATGAGTAATTTTTGGCGCATGTTTATTTAACACCCTGTATCTAAATAATTTGATTTTCAGTGTTACTGTTACGGTTTTTGGTAAAACTGAGTGTTTTGTATATTTCTGTATATTGATCTGAATGTAGAGGCCAATGAATAACCCCTTGATTTTTTGTCGAATTTGTTTGTCGCAAATTTCACCCTGTATCTTCGAAACAAAGGGGTTTTACAGAAATCATCAAAGTAAAAAATATTCTTAGAACAGGCCAAGGAATAATCCCCGAAATTTTTGGCGCATGTTTATCTAACACCCTGTATATAAATACTTTGATTTTCAGCGTTGCTGTTACGGTTTTTGGTAAATCTGAGTGTTTTGTGTATTTCTGCACATTGATCTGAATGTAGAGTGTCTTGATAATCAGAAAAAAGAAAATTCATCATCGCCACTTTCAGCACTCGAAAACCAAACACACGCTCGCATTAAGTTAGATTAAGCCGACGCCAACTTGTTATTAAACAAGATCGGAATGTGTGACCTAGTTTTTTTACCTCTCCCTGTCAGTCCATTTCACTCCATCCCATTCCGCAGGAAAACCAACAATTAAATAACGCGCCGCTATTTTTACCTCATTTCCCGCATTTTCGAGAATTTAATAAGACGGAAAAAATTGGAGCTTTCCGCCGAGCGGCGGAATTGATAGAGTCCGACCTAGATTCGCCGCCCGGGCAGGTCGATCCGACGGGGTGTGACCCACTGACCTGGATTTCCGGCGTCGCGACGCTCGCGCGCCTCGTGACCTCTTCTCCCTTTCCCCGACCTAACCCCATATTAAAATTCCTGCGCGGATTTCCTGACGAGCATTTGCATATTCTAAGGGCGGCGGGTTGTGCGAAATTCCCAAGCGAATTCGACCTTGAAATTAATGGAATTCGTTGTAAATTGCGTGCTAAAATGATGTGCTAATATTTTATACTTATAGGAATTATTACAACAGTTTGCATACAAACAGACAAAACTAGACAAACAATATTTGATAGACTATACTAGGCATTCAATGCGGGAGACACGGGTTCGAATCCTGGTCGGGGAGGCGACAACTAGGGCGGTTTTCACTAACCGTCCGGGCTGTCCACCCTGTATGAATGCAAAATATGCAAAACCGGGGTGGTGCATACTAAAAGCCAAAGTGGAATAGGAGTTTAGTTAGACAATACTAGGCAGATAAAGCTAAACTGGCAAGACTAGACAGACTAGAGAGACAAAACTAGACAGACTAAACTGGACATACCAGATAAGACTAGAGAGACAAGATTTAATAGATAAGACAAGTCAAGTTAGTTTGAATTAAGCAAAAAGTTTTGAATATTCTGAATATTTCGTGGAGGATATTTCCTGACATCTACAAACCGAGACAATCGCTGTATTTCGCATCTTTGTCGACTAAATTCTCGGTACAGTCAGCAGATGGCGCAGGATATGGCGGTGGTACTAGCGCAGGTGTTGTCCTAATCCACCTGCAAGGGGCCACCCTTTGCATTAAATAATAGGGGCAGTAATAACTAATCGACTAACAGACACAAAACACGCCCCAAGAACTTGTTATAAACCCGCCGAACACACTAATTAAGTCACAAAAGCGCAGGCAAGGATGAGTGAGCGGATTATACGCTAATCGGATAATCTAATTCCAAAACTAAGAGAGACTATGCATTAGCTAATTCTAGAGTTTAAACTCATTAAGATTTTGTCTAAACGGTTTGTGTTAACAAACTAGACAGATCATTGAAACAAACTTAGACATGCAAGACAAATATTAAATACTACTCGGAATTCAAGAACAAACTAGACTAGAATAGACAGACTAACTAGAATAGACAGACTAGACTAGAATAGACAGACTAGACTAACAAAACAGGCTAGATAGACTAGTCAGATTAGATAGACTAGACAGACTAGATAGACTAGACAGACTAAATAGACTAGACTAGACAGACTAGATAGACTAGACTAGACAGACTAGATAGACTAGACTAGTCAGATTAGATAGACTAGACAGACTAGATAGACTAGACTAGAGAGACTAGACTAGACAGACTAGGCAAACTAGACAGACTGGTTCGACTGGACCGACTGGACCTACTAGACCGACTAGACAGACTAGACAGACTTGACAACTAGACAGACTTGACAAACTTGACAGACTAGACAGACTTGACAACTAGACAGACTATAAGGACTAAATAGACTAGACAGATTAGACTAGACAGACTAATATAGACAGGCAAAACTAGACAGACAAGATTGGACAGGTAAAACTAGGTAGACAAAACTAAAGAGACGAGAGTAAACAGACAAGAATAGACAGACAAGACTGGGCAGACAAGACTAGAGAGACAAGACTAGACCAAGATTAGACAGACAATGCTAGACAGACAAGACTAGACGGTCAACACTAGACATACAAGATTAGACAGACAAAACTGAACAGACAAGACTAGATAGACAAGACTAGACAGATAAGAGAAGACGGACAAGACTAGAGCGACTGAACTAGACTAGATAAGATTGAAATGGATTAACATTTTGTATTATAATTAATGTTGTGATCTTGTGAGTGAATATGTACGGTTGGGACAGGACGTGGCGAAGTGAGAAGGATGCGGCGAACGCGCGCAGCGAGCGCCGAGTCCTTGGCGGGCCACGTGACTCGTCACCCTGGCCCAGTTTTTAAAATAGCTCCGCGCGGCAGGTGTCTATATATCGCGCAATTGATGGACCGACTAGCAATAACAATAATAATAACAACAACATCCCAACATTAAATTGATTTCGGCTCGAATCATCCGATTTGGGGGAAAATTCACATTTGGCACAGTAGGTAATCGATTTAAATGTGCTTGTCGAAACTAGAAGTCAAATGCATTTTTTTTCTCGATAGATGAAAATATGTATTACATGTGATACAAGTCAAAACGAAAGAGAAAATAAGATAAGTTTTCAAGTTTCTTTAAATTTGTTAATTTAAATTTGCAACCTTTTGCAAATATTTGCCTAGGCAGTTGAAACTTTGCAAATTTGTTGTTAACAATGCAATTAAGAAACTTTGCAAAATGCATTAAATTATATGAATTTGCAAAAAATCTAGACTCGCCAAAAGTTTCAGAAATTTGTAAAATGTAATTTGCTAACTTTTGCATATATTTGCCTAGACAGTTAAAAGTTTGCAAATTTGTTGTTAACAATACAACTAAGAAACATTGCAAATTTCATTAAATTATATCTATTTGCAAAAAATCTAGACTCGCCAAAAGTTTCTTGAAATTTGTAAAATGCAACTTGCTAACTTTTGCATATATTTGCCTAGACAGTTGAAACTTTGCAAATTTGTTGTTAACAATACAACTAAGAAACATTGCAAATTTCATTAAATTATATCTATTTGCAAAAAATCTAGACGCTTCAAAAGTTTCTTGAAATTTGTAAGATGTAATTTGCTAACTTTTGCATATATTTGCGTAGACAGTTGAAACTTTGCAAATTTGTTGTTAACAATGAAACTAAGAAACGTTGCAAATTTCATTTAATTATATCTATTTGCAAAAATCTAGACTCGCCAAAAGTTTCTTGAAATTTTTAAAATGTAATTTGCTAACTTTTGCATATATTTGCCTAGACAGTTGAAACTTGTTGTGGTGCAAATTTGTTGTTAACAATACAACTAAGAAACGTTGCAAATTTCATTAAATTATATCAATTTGCAAAAATCTAGACTCGCCAAAAGTTTCTTGAAATTTGTAAAATGCAACTTGCTAACTTTTGCATATATTTGCCTAGACAGTTGAAACTTTGCAAATTATTTGTTAACAATGTAACTAAGAAACGTTGCAAATTTCATTAAATTATATCAATTTGCAAAAAATCTAGACTTGCCAAAAATTTCTTGAAATTTGAAAAATGTAATTTTCTAAGATTTGCATATATTTGCTTACACAGTTGAAACTTTGCAAATTTGTTGTTAACAATGCAACTAAGAAACGTTGCAAATTTCATTAAATTATATCAATTGGCAAAAAAGCTAGATTTGCCAAAAGTTTCTTGGAATTTGAAAAACGTAATTTGCTAACTTTTGCATATATCTGCCTAGACAGTTCAAATTTTGCAATATTTTTGTTAACCAAGCTACTAAGAAACAAGCAAATTTCATTAAATTATATTAATTTGCAAAAAAGCTAGACTCTCCAAAAGTTTCTTGAAATTTGTACAATGTAATTTGCTAACTTTTGCATATATTTGCCTAGACAGTTGAAACTTTGCAAATTATTTGTTAACAATGCAACTAAGAAACGTTGCAAATTTCATTAAATTATATGAAATTGCAAAAAATCTAGACTCGCCAAAAGTTTCTTGAAATTTGTAAAATGTAATTTGCTAACTTTTGCATATATTTGCCTAGACAGTTGAAACTTGTTGTGGTGTAAATTTGTTGTTAACAATACAACTAAGAAACGTTGCAAATTTCATTAAATTATATCAATTTGCAAAAATCTAGACTCGCCAAAAGTTTCTTGAAATTTGTAAAATGCAACTTGCTAACTTTTGCATATATTTGCCTAGACAGTTGAAACTTTGCAAATTATTTGTTAACAATGTAACTAAGAAACGTTGCAAATTTCATTAAATTATATCAATTTGCAAAAAATCTAGACTTGCCAAAAATTTCTTGAAATTTGAAAAATGTAATTTTCTAAGATTTGCATATATTTGCTTACACAGTTGAAACTTTGCAAATTTGTTGTTAACAATGCAACTAAGAAACGTTGCAAATTTCATTAAATTATATCAATTGGCAAAAAAGCTAGATTTGCCAAAAGTTTCTTGGAATTTGAAAAACGTAATTTGCTAACTTTTGCATATATTTGCCTAGACAGTTGAAACTTTGCAAATTTGTTGTTAACAATACAACTAAGAAACGTTGCAAATTTCATTAAATTATATCAATTGGCAAAAAAGTTAGATTTGCCAAAAGTTTCTTGGAATTTGAAAAACGTAATTTGCTAACTTTTGCATATATTTGCCTAGACAGTTGAAACTTTGCAAATTTGTTGTTAACAATACAACTAAGAAACGTTGCAAATTTCATTAAATTATATCAATTGGCAAAAAAGCTAGATTTGCCAAAAGTTTCTTGGAATTTGAAAAACGTAATTTGCTAACTTTTGCATATATTTGCCTAGACAGTTGAAACTTTGCAAATTTGTTGCTAACAATGCAATTAAGAAACGTTGCAAGTTTAATTAAATTATATCAATTTGCAAAAAATCTAGACTCGCCAAAAGTTTCTTGAAATTTGTAAAATGTAATTTGCTAACTTTTGCATATATTTGCCTAGACAGTTGAAACTTTGCAAATTTGTTGCTAACAATCCAACTAAGAAAGGTTGCAAATTTCATTAAATTATATCAATTTGCAAAAAAACTAGACTCGCCTAGTTTTCAAGTTTCTTGAAATTTGGAAAGGAATATTTGCCAACTTTTGCAAAGATTTGCCTAGACAGTTGAAACTTTGCAAATTTGTTGTTAACATTGCAAGAAAAATGCGTTGCAAATTTCATTAATTTATGTCATTTTTATGTCATTTGCAAAAAAAACTAGACTCGCCAAGTTTTCAAGTTTTTTGAAATTTATAAAATTAAATTTTCCAACTTTTGCAGATATTCGCATATACAGTTGAAACTTTGCACACAATGCGATAGACAGACTAGACTAGGCAGGCACATAGACTAGAATTGGCAGACACATAGGCTAGACTACGCCGACAAGATTTGAAGGAGAAAACTGGATAGACACAATCAGACAGACTAGACTAGGTTGACTGGAATGGACAGGCTAGTGGACAAACTTATCGGACTAGATAGAAGGGAGAGTCTTGTTTTATTTGTCTAGTTTTGTCTCTCTAGTCTTATCTGTTTATTCTTGTCTGTCTAGTCCTGTCTGTCTAGTCTTGTCTCTCTAGTCTAGTCTTGTCTGTCTAGTCTAGTCTTGTCTGTCTAGTGTAGTCTTGTCTGTCTAGTCTAGTCATGTCTGTCTAGTCTAGTCCTGTCTTCCTAGTCTTGTTTGTCTAGTCTTGTCTGTCTAGTCTTGTCTGTCTAGTCTTGTCTGTCTAGTCTTGTCTGTCTAGTCTTGTCTGTCTAGTCTTGTCTGTCTAGTCTTGTCTGTCTAGTCTTGTCTGTCTAGTCTTGTCTGTCTAGTCTTGTCTGTCTAGTCTTGTCTGTCTAGTCTTGTCTGTCTAGTCTTGTCTGTCTAGTCTTGTCTGTCTAGTCTTGTCTGTCTAGTCTTGTCTGTCTAGTCTTGTCTGTCTAGTCTTGTCTGTCTAGTCTTGTCTGTCTAGTCTTGTCTGTCTAGTCTTGTCTGTCTAGTCTTGTCTGTCTAGTCTTGTCTGTCTAGTCTTGTCTTTCTAGTCTTGTCTGTCTAGTCTTGTCTGTCTAGTCTTGTCTGTCTAGTCTTGTCTGTCTAGTCTTGTCTGTCTAGTCTTGTCTGTCTAGTCTTGTCTGTCTAGACTTGTCTGTCTAGTCTTGTCTGTCTAGTCTTGTCTGTCTAGTCTGTCTAGTCTTGTCTGTCTAGTCTTCTCTGTCTAGTCTTGTTCGTCAAGTTCTGTTTATCTAGTGTTGTAGGTCTATTCCTGTCTGTCTAGGTCTGTCTAGTCTTGTATATCTAGTTTCGTCTGTCTAGTCATGTCTGTCTGGACTAGTCCTGTCTGTATATTCTTGCAGTTGTTGAATTAATACTAGATATCTAAATATCTGTATTGAATTCTTATGGATGTTGTTAAGAATTAATACAATAATAGTAATTGTGGTTTTATTTGTAATAAAATGTTATCAATGCGTATAGGTTTGCGAAAACTGTAGAAACGTAATTTTTTGTTGTGGCGAGATAAACTATTTATAAGTCGAGTACTTGTCGAAACGAGAGGAGAAAAAAATAATGAATGTGTATTTATGAGTAAGCCTAGTAAGTGTGTGTGTAGTAGGACGAAAATAAAAAATCCTTGAAACAGTTGGAGATTTTTCGTTTTAAAAACAGAGTTGTGGAAGAAAGATAATAATAAGTGAAGCGAGAGAGCTGGAGGGGCCGACGTAAGTAGTATCATTGCCACTGGGTCAGTATGCCAGGCGAGATATCAATTTTTTTTTATTATTATTCGGCCTACTCACTCGCGTTTGCTTCAATCAAAAACACTTTTTTTTTTGTGTGAAATATTTTAAACGAAAGCGAAAACCTCGGATTACGTGTTTATTCATTTTATAATATGCTGTTGAATATTCCACTCTGTTTCTGTTTCTCTCCTTTTTAATTCTATGCGGTGGCACACTTTTTCGCCTGTTATGTAATTTAAATGTTCGAGACTCTTTTTCATTATTATTTCTGAATTGACGTAGGTCACAGATCTTCATTCAAATCGAATTCCTTTACAAAGCCTTTTATAAATAGTTCAATAATTACATTGAATTGAAAACTTCACTATGTTTTTACCTATCAGTTCAATACTATCAGTTCAGTAATTGTTCACAAGATAAACAAGACTAAAACAGGGTGGTTTAGACACTATAAATTTAGATTTAATAGTTCAGTCAAAAGTCAAATCTAAAAATTAGATCATATCTAGATTATTGGCTTCTCCAATTGCTATTGCTATTGGCTACTCCAATCAAGTTACAAACATTTTCCAAATCAAACTGTTAAACTTTTATTAACAAATTCTATTATAATTTGTTTAAAAAAATAAGCTGGTTGATATGATATTGCTTTTCGTGATGTGATATTATCACGGAATGATTTCCGGCACGATGACGCATTTGTTGTAGAAGATGTAAAAAATGGTAGGTAGTGATTTGTTTGCGAAATTATGAACGTCGCAATAGGCGCTGCGTAGTATAACGAAAATATCTGCACAAAAAGAATTTGTTAAAATGAAAGATTTATTTAAAAATAGGAAAGAATTTGCAACTGACTCTAGAAATACGCAACTATTTCTAGAATCAATTGCAATTGTAATTCTTTGTTTGTTGTTCTTTGTAGAAAACTGAAGAAAATAAATGTGGATATTTATGCGTTTGTTTTGAATATGTAATTTGGATAATTTGTAGTTATTGACAATTTTCTAGATATAAATACAATTCGTTCCAGTGGCTGGTTATCCATAAGGCAAACTAGACACGTGCCTAGGGGCGCAAAAGCCTAACGGAAGGAATTAGAGACGGATTAAATGTGGCTAGTGCAGAATAGTCTAGTTTTCAGCGATATGTGATCTATATAGTTCATTATACCTCTGTAAATTTTCATAGTCTTCTCTAGTAGACTAATTGAGATATAGATAAAAGTTGATAGCTCCATCTAAATTTAAAATCGTTCAAATATTAAGCAACATGTTAGGAATTGTCTTAGGTTTGTAAAGCTGTAGATTTGTAGATAGTCTAAATATAATAGTCTAGTTTTCAGCAATATGTAGTCTATATAGTTCATTATACTTCTGTAAATTTTCGTAGTCTTATCTAGTAGACTAATTGAGATATAGATAAAAGTTGATAGCTCCATCTAAATTTAAAATCGTTCAAATAGTAAGCAACATGATAGGTATTGCCTTAAGTTTGGAAAGCTGTAGATTTGTAGATAGTCTAGATAGAATAGTCTAGTTTTCAGCAATATGTAGTCTATATAGTTCGTTATACTTCTGTAAATTTTCGTAGTCTTATCTAGTAGACTAATTGAGATATAGATAAAAGTTGATAGCTCCGTCTAAATTTAAAATCGTTCAAATATTAAGCAACATTATAGGAATTGTCTTAGGTTTGGAAAGCTGTAGATTTGTAGATAGTCTAGATAGCATAGTCTAGTTTTCAGCAATATGTAGTCTATATAGTTCATTATACTTCTGTAAATTTTCGTAGTCTTATCTAGTAGACTAATTGTGATATAGATAAAAGTTGATAGCTCAATCTAAATTTAAAATCGTTCAAATATTAAGCAACATGTTAAGAATTGTCTGAACTTTGGAAAGCTGCAGATGTGTAGATAGTCTAGATAGAATAGTCTAGTTTTCAGCGATATGTAGTCTATATAGTTCATTATACCTCTGTAAATTTTCGTAGTCTTATCTAGTAGACTAATTGAGATATAGATAAAAGTTGATAGCTCCTTCTAAATTTAAAATCGTTCAAATAGTAAGCAACATGTTAGGAATTGCCTTCAGTTTGGAAAGCTGTAGATTTGTAGATAGTCTAGATAGAATAGTCTAGTTTTCAGCAATATGTAGTGTATATAGTTCATTATACTTCTGTAAATTTTCGTAGTCTTATCTAGTAGACTAATTGAGATATAGATAAAAGTTGATAGCTCCGTCTAAATTTAAA
The DNA here is from genome assembly GCA_944588485.1 of Phosphuga atrata. Lineage (NCBI taxonomy): Eukaryota > Metazoa > Arthropoda > Insecta > Coleoptera > Silphidae > Phosphuga > Phosphuga atrata. Next base: position 49,278,903 of record OX155903.1, on the reverse strand, counting down.
ATCGTTCAAATATTAAGCAACATTATAGGAATTGTCTTAGGTTTGGAAAGCTGTAGATTTGTAGATAGTCTAGATAGCATAGTCTAGTTTTCAGCGATATATAATCTATATAGTTCTTTATACTTCTGTAGATTTTCGTAGCCTTATCTAGTAGACTAATTGAGATATAGATAATAGTTGATAGCTCCATCTAAATTTAAAATCCTTCAAATATTAAGCAACATGTTAGGAATTGTCTGAAATTTGTAAAGCTGTAGATTTGTAGATAGTCTAGATAGAATAGTCTAGTTTTCAGCAATTTGTAGTCTATATAGTTCATTATACTTCTGTAAATTTTCGTAGTCTTATCTAGTAGACTAATTGAGATATAGATAAAAGTTGATAGCTCCATCTAAATTTAAAATCGTTCAAATATTAAGCAACATGTTAGGAATTGTCTGAACTTTGGAAAGCTGTAGATTTGTAGATAGTCCAGATAGAATAGTCTAGTTTTCAGCGATATGTAGTCTATATAGTTCATTATACATCTGTAAATTTTCGTAGTCTTCTCTAGTAGACTAATTGAGATATAGATAAGTTGATAGCTGCATCTAAATTTAAAATCGTTCAAATAGTAAGCAACATGACAGGAATTGTCTTAAGTTTGGAAAGCTGTAGATTTGTAGATAGTCTAGATAGAATAGTCTAGTTTTCAGCGATATGTAGTCTATATAGTTCATTATACCTCTGTAAATTTTCGTAGTCTTCTCTAGTAGACTAATTGAGATATAGATAAGTTGATAGCTGCATCTAAATTTAAAATCGTTCAAATAGTAAGCAACATGACAGGAATTGTCTTAAGTTTGGAAAGCTGTAGATTTGTAGATAGTCTAGATAGAATAGTCTAGTTTTCAGCGATATGTAGTCAATATAGTGCATTAAACTTCTGTACATTTTCGTAGTCTTATCTAGTAGACTAATTGTGATATAGATAAAAGTTGATAGCTCAATCTAAATTTAAAATCGTTCAAATATTAAGCAACATGTTAAGAATTGTCTGAACTTTGGAAAGCTGCAGATGTGTAGATAGTCTAGATAGAATAGTCTAGTTTTCAGCAAAATGTAGTCTATATAGTTCATTATACTTCTGTAAATTTTCGTAGTCTTATCTAGTAGACTAATTGAGATATAGATAAAAGTTGATAGCTCAATCTAAATTTAAAATCGTTCAAATATTAAGCAACATGATAGGAATTGTCTTAAGTTTGGAAAGCTGTAAATTTCTAGATAATCTAGATAGAATACTCTAGTTTTCAGCAAAATATAGTCTATATAGATGATTATACTTCTGTAAATTTTCATATTCTTATCTAGTAGACTAATAGAGATATAGATAAAAGTTGATAGCTCCATCTAAATTTAAAATTGTTCAAATATTAAGCAACATGATAGAAATTGCCTTAAGTTTGGTAAGCTGTAGATTCTTCTGTAGAAACTTCTATTTCGAGTTGGGGCGATGTAGGAGTAATAGAGTTGACAAGACAAGACAGATACAAGTAGTCGTACAAGATTAGAGAGAGTAGCCCATTGTTTCGAGAATGATATTTTGTAGTATTTTTAATATTTTATAATTTATAGGTCACGTGAGATAAGATAACATTGTCTAATAATAATTGTGGGGCGACCCTGACACGATTTCGGCGTGCGCACAATATTTTTTTCCACGCCGACACGCATTAATCCGCAACACCGTTTATTATTTGTTTTCAGTAAATTTATTTTTTCGCAAAACATCTTATTGTTTGCAATTTAGACAAGATTTCGCAATCCGAGAAAGATATAATGAGTCGGAATCCGCACGTTGATCAATTGCATAAAAATAGAGAATTTTTGGAAAATGAAGGATTGGGGAATCGAATAGAGGGATTGTGTTAAGAGATTGAGAGTTTTTGAGATTTTTGGGGAAATTTTTCCGCGATTTTCAAAATTTCCACAAAAACTCTCAATCTCTTAGACAGACAAGTTTATCTATTCCATTCACCAATCCTCCATTTTCCAAAAATTCCTACATTTTATGCAATTGATCAACATTTATGCATTTTCAAGAAGAAGAAAAATTGAAAAACTAGGGAAATTTTGCTAAAAATAAGAAAAATTAAAAAACTAGAGAAACAAATTTTATTTAAAAATTTGTTTTCAAATTATTCTTCTTTTGTTGAAAATTGGAGAATTTTTTTTTTTTTTTTTTTGGACGACGTTATTGGTTTTGCTTTGAATAAATAGTAATTATAGACAGTTATCTAGATATACATACAATTCCTTCCAGTGTGGTGGATTATCCATAAGGCAAACCAGACACTACACAGACAAGACTAGATAGACAATTTTATTTAAAATTTGTTTCCCTACTTTTCAATTTTTGTTTTTAGCAAAATTTCCCTGGTTTTTCAATTTTTCTTCTTCTTGAAAACTTTCGTCAAAATTTTCCCAAAAATCTCAAAAACTCTCAATCGCTTAAATTTTTTAGTCACATTACATCTATGTAACATTACATCTGCCTGCATCTTACATCTACGTAACATTACATCTGCATCTTGTATTTGGACAAATCTTTCAAGACCAAAACGGTCTCGAAATATTTGTCCAAAATTTCCAAATTTCTGTGAATTTTGAAAACTCTTATTACAAATATTTTGTCAAATTTAAATGTTGTCACGTTAAAAGTTCAATTCCAATATTTAAACAAACAATTTAGTTGTTCCTTCGAGCTAATTTAAACAAAATTGATCAATGTTGAAATTAGCGTCGTACAATAACAACAGAAACTATTACTTAATTAAATAACACGATTTAAGGTAACATGAAACCATCGATCCAGGTAATACGAAACAAATATAGAACGCGACCTGAATACAACATTCGCCCAAAAACAAAAAGTTAATTAAAACATTAATCGAATTTGGGCAAACACGCGCAATTAAGAATACATGCACGAAGCACAGTTATCGAAAACGAGTGTTGCAATTGCCCGAAAATGCGTCGGGGAGGGTATTTAATAATATTATTTTTCAGTTTGTTTGTGCATACGATTAACACACATTGAATGTCAATTAAGAATGAGTTGTAATATCGACGGCGATTGCGCCACAACGAAACTAAAAGTGGTGTCAATGTCACTGGGTAAGTGGGTCAGTGGGACAGCGCGAGCACGTAAATACCGATCGCATGAAAATAATAATCTCGCGTATTTTTTGTGTTTAAATTGAAACACGAAAACAAGATAAGAGTCATTACGAGAAATAAACGAATTTTTTAGTTGATTAATATTTAATTAATTTAACAGTTAATTAAGTTTTTTGTAAATTCGATATTAGGGATTTAGTTTGAAATTCAATTTGTGAAAGTTCAAATTTTTGCCTTGATAGTTCAAATTCGTCTTAAGTCTTAACACTAGGGCTCGGATAAATATGCATTAAAAATTACAAAATATGTACATATAATATGGAGCAAAAAATCTAAAATATGGAGTTAAAAATAACAATATCTTTAAAGTATAGTTTAAAGAAAACACAGTTTAATGTGAAATATAAATAAGAACAATTTTAGTCGCCATCCGTTTCATTAGCATTATTGAAATTATTGCAGTACAAAATCACATATTTTCTCAAATTTAAAAAATTTCAAAATTCAAATTTTAAAAATTAAAAAACTTTCTATTTCTTCGAAATAATGCTTTGTACTGGCTGAATGATCTTTCAACATCACAGGATGTCACTGGAGCATAATTAAATTAGCATAGCACAATTCTGCAAGTAAGTCGGGCACGTCTAGGTTGTCTTCTAATCTTCCGCCCAGCATGCAGTTAATTTTTTTGTATCAAATCCTTTATTTTTTTCAAAAACATAACATAATTTTTCTTTAACCCCGTCAGAAACGAGGCCTTCTGCTCCATACACTTTTTTTTTCTATTGCAGGGCTTCTTAAACTTTTTTCATTCACGACCTCATTTATGATTGTGATTTTTTCGCAACCCAAAAAATAGAGAATAAAGATAAATAAATGAGAAGTAAGATGGATATCAAGAAGTCAAAGTTAAGAATATTTTTGCTATTAAAGAACGAAATCGAAATATTATTAATCGAACAAAAATGTAATCTTGCTACTTTTTTTAGTAGCAAAGAACTTGAACCGAAAATAAGTAAAACTGGAAAACTCTATAATAGAGCTAAAAAGACAGGGGAGTTCTTTTAAACAGTGTGCCCCAAGATACATTTGGCTCCGTAGACACATTATGGTCCGCAATCTTTGAGCAGATGTATGGGGGTTTGCTCTGCTGAGCTGCAAAATCTACAACTGACATCTTCCTTTAGGCCTAGGGTCTTGAGATGTTTTCTAAGTCTGTGTCTTGTCAGGAACCTAAGCTTGTTCCTGCTTAGTTTCAGGCAAGCTTTTGTTCTCTTCTGATTAAAAGATCCCAGCATCACTTTGGATTGCCTTAGCCCTGGAACTTCTTTCCAGGTTTTCATCCATTTTCCTTTTGTTTCTTTATCTAAACTTTTGTGGAAGGTGTTCACACTCATGCCGCAAAAGGGTTCCGGACCTATAAAGGGGCTACTGGATCCCTTGTTTGCTAGGTGATCGGTTTCTTCGTTTCCGTCTATACCAGTGTGTCCTGGTACCCAGTATAGCGTTACTTTATTATCTTCGCCAAGCTTGTTTAGTTTCCCCACACAGTCCCATACCAGTTTGGATCTTATGGTGTAAGAGCTTATGGCCTTAATGGCTGCTTGGCTGTCTGACAGGATAGCAATTCGTTTTTTACGATAATTCCTGTCGAGGTTAAACTGTGCACATCTTTCGATTGCGTGTACCTCTGCTTGGAAGATACTTGGGGATGTTCCCATGGATTCGAAGTACTTGGTATGAGGTCCAAACACTCCTGCACCAGTACCTTCCTTTGTCTTCGAACCATCTGTATATCACTTGATGACATCTTGCTCTATGTGGTATGCTGAGGATTCGTCGCTCCAATCGGCTTTACTACTACACATTGCTGTGTAGTTTTTCTCGAAGTGGTATTTGCATACTATTTCGTCTTTTGGTACTTCCAGCCAGGGGATCTTGGCAGCGAGGCTGTTTCGGTCTCTGCTCCCGATTATTTTACCTCTGCCCATACCTTCCTTGCTGAACCTTACAATCGACGATCTGGCGGCCCTTTCCACCACAAGGTGCAGCGGAGTCAGATCCAGCAGCAGCTCCCATGCTGCTGTCGGACACGACCCCATCGTCCCCGTGATGCAGACACACGCCAGTCTTTGAATGTTCTCAAGCTGTTTCGTCATAGAGGCCAGCTTGATTCTACTTCCTCACGCAACTGCCCCATAAGTGATTGCAGGTCTCACTATCATGGTGTACATCCATCGCAGGATTGTGGGGTTACCACCCCACGGTTTTTCCTGCTAGATTTCTGCACACCATTACGGCGCGTTTGGCTTTACCTACCGCTGCCTCAGCGTGTCTATTCCATTTTTTGCTATCTAGTGTGATCCAGATACCGATATCCAGATACCTTATCTCCTGTTGGTATTATTCTACTGCCTTCCCATCTAAGAGTATGGGCTGTAGGCAGTTTAGTTTTCTCCTTCTAGTAAATGGTATCACCGTGATTTTTGCTCGGGTTGAGTCTCAGTCCCACTGTTTGACACCATCTACTAGTTACTTTGAGGCCTCTCTGAACAATTTCACAGAGCGTTACCTCAAACTTCCCTCTGGCCATTGACTATGTCATCGGCGTAACCTTGACATTTGATGTCTAGGTCGTTTAGCCTAACTAGTATTTCATCAACTACCAGGTTCCACATTAGCGGTGATAATACACCTCCCTGTGGGCACCCTCGAGTTGTGGAGATCTTAATGGTGTCTCTTCCCACTTGTGTCTCCGCTGTTATAGTTCTCAGCATTTCTCCCATCCACCTTGAGATAGTGCTGTCGATACTCCTTCTTTCGACGTCCGCCTTGACCGCCTTGTTTGAGGTGTTGTCAAAAGCTCCCTCTATATCGAAGAAGGCACATATCGCTACTTCCTTTGTGTCTAGTGCTGATTCTATTTCTTTTGTCAGCTGATACATGGCGGTTTCTGTGGATTTCCCTGCTCTGTAAGCATGCTGACTCCTGTGTAGTGGTGTACCTACCAGCACTATAGTCCTAAGGTAATTATCAATCACCTTCTCCATTGTCTTTAACATAAAAGACTAATGGGTCTAAATGACTTCGGTTGAGTGGTGTCTTTCTTCCCCACCTTCGGTATAAATACCACCTTAGCCCTTCTCCATAGCTCCGGTATATATCCGAGCGCTAAACTACTTCTAAAGATATTTAGAAGATACGGCATTAGTTCTCTCTAGGGAAACACGTGTCTTTTCTTTACGGTGCCCCGCGCCGAATATAAACCCCCTCGCACAGAGGAAATAAAGTCAAAAACAACACCATCCGGTGTTCTTGGAAAAACGTCTGGCCAATATACCCTCCTTTTGACTCTGAAAAATTGATTGACGGTTGTGACCACTTGACAACTTAACACAGCCTGAATATATAAATGTATTCAACCTTTCCGGAGGTCTATAACACTAAGAAGTTTTTACTACCAAAAACACATCTAATGTGAAATTTGTCAGTTATTTTATAGCTTTCAGTTCCACCTTCTTGGCACTCACACCAGCACAAAAACCAGAAAAATAATTTTAAAATAAAAATGTTTTTTAAGATCATGTATTTCCGATAACTTAAGTGAATAGCCTTAAGTGAATAGGACACGTTTTGAGATTTATCTTTCATCAGTACAGCTTTGCTTTTATTGTTTCTGTTTTTGTTTTGTTTTATTCCTGATAATCCGGAATTTTTTGATAATCCGGCCGTTGTCGGGGTCCATATGTGTCGGATTGTCAAGATTATACTGTACTACCTTTGAGTATTTAAACATTTCTGTCAAGTTTGGTCCAGAAATTCCTACCCTTCTTAGTGTTGCATTTTTTATGTCACAGAGAAGATGTGGTCGATAGGACTGCAAGCCAAAAGCTGTAATTCGTCGGTAAATTTTTGATATATTCTTCATTCAAATGTGTCTATTGAAATCCATTATTTGGTTGCGTCTATTTTTGGAGAGTTTGCGTTTGATGTTTTCTGATGAATTCTTTGAAAATAATTCTGTAATTTTAAGAAAAAGTTTCACACAAATTTTGCTAATAAATTGTTCGTAAAAACCCTATCGCTTGCACCTGTAATTACAATCGCTGATAAAACGCGAAGATAAGTCAGTTTTGATAAAACTGGGAATCTAGGGCAATTTTTGAATAAAATGTGGGTCAAATTCAAAACCTTTGCGCAACGTTGTATTTGAGTGTTTGCAGTTTCGATTTTATTTTTAATTTAAATATATTTAAAAAATCCTTTTTCGTAAATCACATATCGCCGAAGAAAGTAAGAGTTGGTTTAGTGGGTCAGTGGGTCGACTCGATACAGAACGCACGAAGGTGTAACCGCCAATCACAACAAACTTAATTTTTCTAACAAAATTATTCAGAAACAGAAAAATAATGTATAGACATTATACGGGGTGGGACTAGGTAAAGAATACGGGTTGTTTTGAAACTTAGTGTTGCGGACTTTTTACCTGATGTAACTGTTCTTAATCGTCTTTGGCACTTTAACTAAGATCCGAATGCAAAAATTAAACTTCTACGTTGTCTGGTTCAATAAATATTCGTGTTTTTGTTGAAAATAATTGTTGACATTTTCAAAATGACAGATAGTAGATGCGAACGCAACTAACTCGACGTTGCCACGTTTATTATTTTTAATTGATTCAACGGTCCTTGCATTCAATTGTCCTATATTGGATCGAGAGTTCGCGCTGCCGCGCGTATGTTTTCTTGATTTATCTGCCCGCTTCGCGGTGGCAACCTAAACTAACCGGGTTTAAACCAACGGTCCTTGCCACATTGTCCTATTTTGGATCGAGAGTTCGCGCTGCCGCGCGTATGTTGTCTTGGTTTATCTGCCCGCTTCGCCGCGGGCAACCTAATCTAATCGGGGTTAAACCAACGGTCCTCGCCACATTGTCCTATACTGGATCGAGAGTTCGCGCTGCCGCGCGTATGTTGTCTTGATTTATCTGCCCTCTTCGCGGCGGGCAACCTAACCTAACTGGGGTTAAACCAACGGTCCTTGCCACATTGTCCCATTTTAGATCGAGAGTTCGCTCTGCCGCGCGTATGTTGTCTTGATTTATCTGCCCGCTTCTCGGCAGGCAACCTAATCTAACCGGGGTTAAACCAACGGTCTGTGCCACATTGTCCTATTTTGGATCGAGAGTTCACGTTGCCGCGCGTATGTTGTCTTGGTTTATCTGCCCGCTTCGCAGCGGGCAACGTGATCTAACCGGGGTTAAACCAACGGTCCTTGCCACAGTGTCCTATATTGGATCGAGAGTTCGCGCTGGCGCGCGTATGTTGTCTTGCAACACTAAGTTTCAAAACAATCCCGTATTCTTTACCTAACCCTACGGGGTGTTAGGTAAACATGCGCCAAAAATTCAAGTGGTTATTCCATGGCCTATTCTAAGAATATTTTGTCCTGTGATGATTTCTGAAAAATCCCTTTGTTTCGAAGATACAGGGTGAACTAAATTTGCAACAACCATATTCGATATTTGTTGAAATCATATAAATGAAAGTATGGCGTACGCTAATGAGTTTACAAGTACAAAAAAATTGGAACGGCTGTTTTATCTACTAACGTGCAAGTTGATTTCATTTGAAAACGTCTTGCCAGTGATCTTCACCTGTATCAGTCGCAGTTGTTTACTTTGAGTGACGTTTGGCTGTTTGAATTGTCTTTAATAGTTAGTGAAGTCCTCTACCATGTATACGAACGCCGAGATGACTGACACGCATTTTATGCATGGACTTGCTGATGGCAAATCACTACAAGCTAGACGATTGTACATTAAACGGTTTCTTAGCTGTAATATCCCCGACCGAAAAATCATCTAAAACATTCATCGGCGTCTTCGTGAAACAGGCACATTGAAACGAAATGAAGACCCAAGAAGTTTAATTTAAGACAGAAAGAGCGGTACAACTGGAACAGAATGTGCTGAACATGATAGAGGAAAATCCAAATATTTATACGCGACAAATTGCCAATACTTTGAATGCAAGACAGTTTGGAAAATCCTTAAGGCAATTTGTTGTATCCAAACCTCATTCAATGTATTCAGGCACTACTACCTGATTATCGTCCAAGTATTTTTTTTCCGTAGCTCTATAGCCCTATGTGGGTTATGGCTGACTGTACAATGCGTCTCCACCCCTGTCGGTCCATCAACATCTGAGGGTCGTAGTCCAATCCCATGGTACGTAGGTCGCTGATTACGTTATCGCGGCCTTCCCAGCGGTCGTTTACCAGCGGGGTAGTTCCCCATGCAAATTTTCTGTTCGTTCGTTTGGCAATCTTTGGATATGTCCCGCCCATCTTAATCGCATCCTTTTGATCACATTTACAATATCGGGTTTCTTGTGCAACTCAGTGAGTTCCCTATTTTTCTAGTTTTGTGGACAAGATGGACTGGATCCAGTATCGGCCCAAGCACTCTCCGGAGTATTGTCTACTCTCAATTTTCGTTCGCTATCTTTTGTGAGTGTCCACGTTTCACAGCCGTACATAACCACCGGTCGTATTATCGATTTGTAGATTCGTATTTTGGCTCTGATACTAATACGTTTGGATCTCGGTGTTTTGTCCAAAGCATACATACATCTGTTGCCACTCTGAATTCTGACTTTGACCTCTTCTGTTATGTCATTATCGGCCGTTATTACCGCTCCTAGATATTTGAAGCTATTCACCCTCTCGAAATTAAAATCTCCAATCGTCACATTCTGGCCTATACGATCTCTTTGAGCCTGCGTTGATACGTACATGTATTTGGTCTTAGTTTTGTTTATGGCTAATCCCATTTTAAGTGTTTCCTTTTCTATCTTGATGAACTGTTCTTTGACTTTAACCCGCCATTTGTGACGTGTATGTCTCTAAGACCGGGTGGTTAAAAAAAGTCAAATAACTTATCCGCCATCCAATTGAGTAGTGATTTCTTGTACTTTCCTCATTGCGCGTCCGCCACCGTTAATCCACCCAGCGCCAGCAACACGGACTACAGACTACTTAAGTCATAGTATAATTTTTGAATTTTAACTTTTTGATAAGTTTATTATAAGGATTAGCAAATTATAAGATTAGCATGTCTTATGAACGTGAAACTCGTCGTCGTCGAAGCTCCTCTACAAGAAGAACTGTTATCTGATAACTACGTAGCACAAACATTATCGGACAGTGAAGCCGGAAAATCAAACTCCAGATCAAATACAAATTTCGGACAGCGAAGAGGATCCCTTTTTGAATTTGGAGACTTCTTTGACGGCACCATAGTAGATGTTATTATCACGTGTACCAACCAATACATTGACACCGTCAAACATAAATATAACAGAGAAACATTTGCCCGATAGGCTATCGTCATTGAGATACAATGCTTTATATGTTTCATCTTATTAGCCGAAGTCTAAAAATCGAATAATCCAAAGGTTGACAAGTTTTTTCGAACGGATTAGGCTTTCTATGTCTGCCCAAAGGTTTAACATTAGGCTACGAGTTTTGAGATATAATGATGTCACGACGGGGCAACAAAGAAAAGCACATAACAAGATTTGCCATGTCAGAGAAATATTTGAGAGATTTGTCCAAAGTTGCAAAGATAATTAGACCTTATCTGCTTTTGTGACAATTGGAAGGCGAAAAATTGGAAGGCTTTCGTGGAAGATGTGCATTTAAACAATACATTCCGAATAAACCAAATCTTTATGGTATCCAGATTCAAGCTCCCTGTGATGCTAAAATATTTTACACAGTTAGTATGGAAAACAACCAAATTAATGTCCAAACAATCTTGAAAATTTTGGTCTAGCTGTTGTTCAAAGATTATGCCAGTTTACAATACTGGCTGCAACTACAATTGTTTCACGTGTTTTGAATTGACGCATTCCTACAGAAATGGTCTAACAACAGATGGAACAACCAGGAAGAACAAGAAATAAATAACTCCTGACATCTATGTATTGCGTGGTCGAAATGTGAAGTCAAGTATGTTTGGTTTTCGCAACAACATTGGTTTCGGTTTCACACGTCCCAAACGCAAAAAAGAATGTCCTACTGATAGAACAGATGGTACAATAGATGCCAAAACCAAAAAACCTGATATAATTTTAAGCTACAATGATACCAAGGGCGGGGTCGATGTAGTCGATCGTTTATGTTCGAATTACAATTGTGTCCGAGCAACAAGGCGTTGCACAGTAGACTGAATCTGAAAAAAGTCGGCCAAAAATCGTAAAAATTCTAGTCACCGAATGAGTTTATTTCAAAAGAATCTTGTAGAGGATGGTTCAGTGTATGTTATTATAAAATAAAAGCGGGATATCTTTTATGGTTGAGACGCTATGCCAGTTCAAAGTTACCCTTGTCGGCTCAGCGCGCACACCGAAATATCTTTGTTTGTTCAAGTGTGAGTAACTTTTTACTCGAGTGTCCTTTTTCGTTTTTGTTTGATTTAGGGTGTTAAGGAAGGTATGCAAAAATACTTACATATATAACGTTTTCATTAATTTATACTCGCGTGTGTTAGAAATCAAGTCAAAGATATTTCTTGAAAAAAAAAATCCGTATATTTGCAAAAAAGTTATCACTGCAGCGGGGCTCAAGAAGTTGGGATATAGAACATATAGATTACGATGTTTTGTAATAGAATCTGGAAGAAAATCTTGCCCATGTCTGCCTCTGTACATGTGCGATTAGAAATACGAGACGCTCCGCCGGGCAAATTGTTTGTTACTTAGGATCTACGCAGACCCGGTTGTGGGACTATCTGCTATCAGTGACCTGGAATGTACCAATTTATATCAAATTTCGATCAAATTTTAACAAAGCCCTCGGTCATTTGGATCCGCTATTTTGAAATTATATAATGAAATTCATAATCAATGACCTCGAAAACACTTATACCTCACTTATACATATGACCTCGATAACAATTACCATTAACAAAAAATACCATTTATATGAAATTTTGATCAATTCTTAAGAAAATGGTCGGCCATATTAGATTCGCCATTTTGAATTTTAAAATTATACTATGAAATTCATAATCAGTGACCTCGAAAACCATATACGAATTTATATGAAATTTCGAGCAATTTTTAATTATGTGGTCGGCCATATTGGATCCGCCATTTTGAAGTTTAAAATTATATTATGAAATTCGTAATCAGCGAGTTGGAAAACCCCTATATTCCAATTCACGTTTAAATCTTAAACTTCTTTCTATTTTTGGCCAACTTTTTTGAAATCCAGACCACTGTGCGTTGGCCTATGGTTATCTTTTACGTCATGCTCAATGTCAGTACTATAAACAGTCTGGTGATACGTGCGTCTAATAATTCAAACCCAAAACTTCAACGCTGTCACCTTATTGAGAATTTGGTTGATCTAATAGAACCTCATGTCAAATATCGACGGGTTCAGTTGAACTTGCCTCGATTGAGGAGAAAATGACTTTTGGAAATTTTGAAGTTTGATGGAAGGGATCTGGCAGGGGTTGGAAGGGATCTAGGATAACCGGTCCTTCTAGAAATGAGTGTGGATGACAGAAAAACAAGATATACTTGCTACCATTGTTAGAAATATTTATGTCTACAGCATGTAGTGCCAACATGTTCTATCTGTATGGTCCTTGGAAAAGATTAATTTCTGAGGGGATTTTTTGTATATTTATTTGTTGGAATGAGTTCTAAGTGCAAAGATATAAACATTATGTTTTTTATGATGTATCTATGTTTTATTGTTAAAGAAACATGTCTTTTTAATCTTTGACCTAGTAAAATTAGGATAGAGTATTGCTTATTAGGAATATCTTAAGTTGAGAAACCCGGTGCGTAGGACCGGCGTCACCAAAGATGTAAGTTAAATTCATGTCACAAGTGGCGGGTTAAGAACTGACCTGGCCATCACATCGATGTCATCCAAAGGCAAGTGGAAGTTTTGGTCCATCATTCGTATCTCCACTTTAATATTTGCCGCTCTTATGACTGTCCAGCGCTATATTGAAGAGCAGTGGAGATAGTGCGTCTCCTTGTTTCAGCCCGTTCTTTATGTTAAAAGCGCTTGAGACAGTGCTTCCAATTCTAACTCTGCTTTTGGATCCATTTACACACATTTGGTTATTTTCAATTAGCTTTTGCGGGATTGATAGTGGTTTTTGCCATTGCTTGCCAAAGTTCTACAAGGCTTGTTTAAAGTGGATAAATATATGGTGCAGCCTTTGATTAAACTCGCAGCACTTTTCCAGAATTTGAAACACTCCAGAAACACTGTAGACCTGTTTTTTCTAAAGCCACTGCTAGTCCCCCACGACGCCTTCCACTATAGGTGTTAGCCGCTGCAGGATAATTATCGATAGTATCTTGTATGACGTTTTTATCAATGAGATGCCCCTGTAATTGGCACACTTCATTTTATCCCCCTTCTTGTGTATGGGGATTACAATACTTTCTTTCCAAATCTTCGGTATTTCTTCCTTTTTCCAGATTGTGGCAATTAGCTGGTGTATATGCCGATGCAGATCTTCACCTCCATATTTTATGCATTCCGTTGGTACGTTGTCTTTCCCCGGGGCTATGCCGTTTTTCATCCTCATTATGACATTTCTGACCTCCTCCAGGCTGGGGTCATCTACAGGAAAATCTGCCGCGTGGTAAGCTTGTGCATTTTGGTTGCCGCCTACTTGAATATTGAGAAGTCCACTACAGTAGTTATGCCATTCCATTATAATTTCTTGCTCATTTGTAATTAGGGTCCCATCATCCTTCTTCAGGATGTTCCCTGTTCTTGGTCTGAATCCAGATTTTGCTTCGATCGCCTTCCTATAGAATTCCTTTAGTTGATTGCCTCCGAAATTGGTTTCCGATTCTTCCAGTATTTGCTGTTCATGTTTCCTTTTCTTTGTCCTTATTAGTATTCTGGCTTCCCTTTTTATGTCACTCAGATATCTTCTGTTTGTCTCATTGAGCTCTTGTATTATTGTTAGCATTCTGGATTTTTCTCTCTGTTATAATACCCTCCGACAGTCATCTTCGAACCAGTTCTTATGCTTCTTCTTTTGTGTTGGACCCAGTATTTCCTTGGCAGCATTAGATATTGATCACTCTACCCTAGATCTCATTTACGTTCTCATCTTCATAGGTTTCTGGAAGGTTTTCCAATATTTGTTTTTGCAACTCGTTTTTGATTCTTTCGTCATTTAGTTTACATACTTCCCACCTATTTGATCTTTCCGCTCTTTTCTTTTTGTGGTTAGAGATGCGCATTCTCACCTTTGCTCTCCCTAGGATGTAATCCGAGTCCGCATTTGCAACTCTCAAGCTTCGTACATCAAGCACGTTGCTTGCATGTCTCGCGTCTACTAAATCTGATTCCTTGTGATAACCATCATTTGATATCCAAGTGTGTTTGTGAATGTCCTTGTGTTCAAACATTGTAGACTTGACTAGCAAGTTATTGCTAGCCGCTAGTTGGATGAGCCTCATACCATTGTCGTTACTGGTGTTGTGTAGGCTGTGTATGCCTATGGTTGGTTTGTACATTCGCTCTCTTCCAATATTTGCATTGAAGTCCCCACAGAGTAGTATCATGTCTTGTTTAGGTATTTGCATAATTGCTGTTTCTAGTTGGTCTGCGAAATCTTCTTTGGTGTCTTCATCCTTCTCTTGCGTAGAGACATGAACTGATATGATAGAATAGTTGTACAATGATCCCTTTAATTGGATACTGCAAATGCGTTCACTTACTCGGTTGAAGCCTATTACGCCGTTAAAGATCTTGAAACTACAAACCCTGTCCCAAATTCATGTTTTCCGTTTTGGCTTCCGCTGTAGAAAATGTGTGACTTGCTAATTCTAACCTCCCCACTGTCAAGCTATCTGATTTCTTGAATTGCTGTCATGTCCATTCCTAATTTTTCCAGTTGTTTTACGGCGTGAGTGGATGCTCCTGTTCGGTGCCAGCTGAGAATATTTCACGTACCGATTCTCATATTCCTTTTTCGATGCGTTTGTCGTTTTCCTGTCCGGTTCCGAGGCGCATTCGTAGTTTTCATAACTTTTTTGTTTTTCTAGGCAGGGTAGTTAATCTTACGCTCAACCTATATTTTGGTCCGCGGGGGTTATTTTATTTCACCCCTACCCTACAAGCTAGGCTTGGCGGGCATTCCCCTATCCGCCACCTGGGAACGAGCCCTCTAGGAGTTAAGGTTCCCCTCAATGGCTTTTGCAAACATTAGTTCTAATCTCTCGTTTCCTGACAGAGATTCTTTTCTTCCATGAAGCCACAGTTTCTCAACAAATGCAATAAGGATTTTCATAACAACCATTTGTGGGCAGATGAAAATCCGCATGAGGCATGTGAGGATCGATTTCAACATCAGTTCTCCTTGAATGTGGAATTGTGGGTGATTATCTAATCGGACCGATATTTCTACCAACAAGACTTACTGGCGAGATGCATCGCAACTTTCAGGAAGGAACACTGCCCGAGTTTCTGCAGGATGTACCAAGAATTGCAATGTGGTTTATGCACCACCACATTTCAGTATGTTTGCTCGTGATTTTTTGACAGCAACATACGGAGATCGATGGATTGGTCGAGGTGAGCCACACGCGTGTTCTCCAGACTTAAACGCACTGGATTATTTCTTATGGGGCTATCTGAAATCATTAGTTTATGCTACTCCAGTGGAGAATTTGAACAAATTGCGAAAACGGATAATCGCTGGGTGTAACTCAATAGACCTTTCTTACGGTTAGTTATGCGCATGCGCTTCCGCCAAGTTTGAAAGGCGGGAATTTGAAAGTTTCGGGCTCATATATAGTTTACGTCAAAAAGTTCGGGCAATTGTGATATATAACATGGCGGAAATTAACGCATGCGCACAAAAAAAATCAACTATGAATATTCAACTATGAATTAATCAACTATGTCTATTAGAAACAACCCGGGTGTATTTGAAAGAGCTCGGCACTCAATGACGAGAAGATTGAATGGTTGTATCCAGGCTGGAGGAAGTCATTTCGAACATTTATTGTGGACTGAGCAAATGTACTTTTTGATAATACAATGTTGTTTTTGTCGCAAATTTTGTTCACCCTGTATCTACGAAACAATGGGTTTTTCAGAAATCATCATACGAAAAAATATTCTTAGAATAGGCCAAGGAATAACCCCTTGAATTTTTGCCGCATATTTACCTAGCACCCTGTATATTCAATCAAATTATCTAAATTCAATTAATTTTGTATATTCAATTTATATTTAATGAAATGATCTATATTTTAATCAATGACGGAGTGTTTTTAGTTTGAAATAGTTATTGGAAGAAATCAATTGACCTAGTTGAGTGAAGTTCGTTTGAACGTTAGAGAAGATTGTGTAATGGATACTCGTAAAATTTCGATGAAAAATATTGGGTATGACAGGTATGTGTGTGTCGCGTGTGTGTGTGTGATATCATCGGTTGCGTAATCGACCGAGTGGAATGAAAAGTGGTGCCATGGTCAGTGTGTCAGTGTGTCAGCAGGGCGAACAAGAACGCAGAGACGGCCAAATCAGGCAAAAACCTGCGCACTCAAAAAAATATCAACGGACTCGTTCGATCCGCGACCTCATTCCAATTTTTTTTTTCGCTATAATTTGTTGTCTCGAAGAAAGCGAAAACGAATTTCGCTCTCGTTTGAAATTCCACTTTTGATTTCGTTTATAAAAGTTACTTTCACGTTTGTTGTCTCATCCGCGGCCTCAATTCACCAGTTTATCTTCCTCCGACTACTTTCCAATTGACACACAAACGGTTTTTTTGTTGCACTCGTGCAGATCTCGTCTCAAAGAAAGTGAAAACTATTTCCACCTTCATTTCAAACTCAATACTCAATTGCAAATAATTGCTATATGTTTTGCCCCCCTAAGGCCGAGGCCGTAATACGGTTTTTTCCCGCGAGCGGTAACCGCTATAACCGCGAAACGGATCGAGAAACACATAGTACGGTATGGGAATAATCTGTCGCGGGTAAAAACCGCTTGTATTAGCTTACTTGAGTCACAAAATCACGCGATTAAAAACCGCGGCGGTTTAGCCGTAGTGCGGCTTAGGCCTACATCTAGACGAAATTAATTATTTCTGAATTAATTCATCAAATTAGATTAGACGTTTGTCAAACTGTGGGGCGCAACCCAAATTGGGTCACATTAGAATTTTTATCGGATCTTTTCTAATAGGATTAGAAAGAAAACTCCAAACTTTTGCCTCGTATTTTCAGTACTAATGATAATAATATCTATAAAAACATGAATTAAAACTTTTTAAAGCCAAATATAGCTTGAATATATAAAGCTCTATAATCTTCTTTTTCTGACTCTACAGCCCAGGGTGAGCTTTGGCCTCCTTAACAATCCCCTTCCACCTTTGACGGTCTTCAGCGACACGTGTCCAGTTTCCTACTTGTAGAGTTTCTACATATTCCTCTACCTTATCTTTCCACCTGGTTCTGGGTCTACCTCTGCTTCTTGAGGTGTTAGGTTGCGCTTTATGGATGGATCTGGGTGCTCTTGCACTCGACATTCTAATCATGTGGCCCGCCCATCGAAGTCTCTGTGCCTTAATGAATCTTACTATGTCTTCACCTTCTATTAGTTCTTGAAGTTCGTAGTTCATGCGAATTCTGTATCCTTCTTCCTCTCTCACTGGTCCAAAGATCTTCCGTAAAATCCGTCTTTCAAAAATACGAAGAGAGTTTTTGTCTGCTTCCGACATACTCCAGGATTCAGCTCCATAAGTTAGCACGGGTCTGATCAGGGTTTTATATATTCGCAGTTTTGCTTTTCGTGAGATGATTTTTGATTTGAAGAGCTTCAGATGTGAATAATAGCATCGATTCGCAGCTTGGATTCTATCTTGTACCCCCAGTGATAGATTATTTGTGTTATTGAAAGTTAATCCAAGATATTTGACATTTTGAACTTCTTCAAACCGATGATCATTTATAATAAAGTTCTGAGGGGCCCTTCTTGGGTTATCACGTGACAGTTTTAGGTATTTTGTTTTATCTGCATGTATTTTCAGGCCGACTTTGCTCGCTTCCTCTTCTATTTTTAAAAACAATTCTTCTAGAGTTCTGTTGTCCCTAAATCATGGCTAGGGTATGTCGTCCGCGTACGCACATATTTGGTATGATTTTGTTATGATATTTCCCTTATTTTCGAGGTTTCCAATTGCATTCTGTAGCGCAAGGTTAAAAAGAACAGCTGACAAGGCATCTCCCTGCCTAACACCGGTTCTTATTTCAAATTCCTTTGATGTTTTGTTTTGAACTGTTACTCTGGCCTTGGATCCATCCATTGTCATCATGGCTAGTTTGGCAAGTTTATGTGGGATACCCATTAGAGCAAGTGCACTTCCTAGTTTTGCTCTTTTAATACTGTCGAATGCTTTTTTAAAATCGATTAACAGACAGTGCAGGTCTATGTTGTATTCATAACATTTTTCCATTGATTGACTTAGCACAAACACCTGATCCAGAGTTGATCTACTTTCTCGGAAGCCACATTGATATTCTCCTAATATTTCTTCTGCATACGGTCTTATCCTGTCGAATATCACATTGGAGAGTACCTTATATGCAGTGTTGAGTAGTGTTATTCCCCTGTAATTGTCGCAGTTTGTTTTGTCGCCTTTTTTTGTGGATAGGGCAGATTAACCCAGTTTTCCACATTTCAGGCATCTGTTCTTCTTTCCATATTTTGCATATTAGTTGGTGCAGTCTTTTATGTGCATCTATTGCCAGTTTTAAGGTTTCGGCAGTGATGCCGTCCTCGCCAGGTGCCTTACAATTTTTAAGCTTTTCCATGGCTGTTTTGACTTCATCCAATGTAGGTGGTTCGGTATTTTCTTGAGCTGTGTATATTACTGTTTCTGGCTCTTCTAGGTCTTCCATATGATCAACATTTAATATCTCGGCGAAGTACTGGCGCCATCTATCCATGACGTCTTTCTCTTCCGTTAGGATTTTCCCGTTCTTATCCTTGCATATGTTTAATTTTGGCTGGTACCCTTTCACTTCATTTCTGATTGTTCTATAGAAATCCTTCACTTTGCGTTGATTATAGTTCTCTTCTATGCTTTATATTTTCTCACGCAACATATCTCTTTTTTTCCCCCGTAGGCACCTGTTGGCTTCTCTCCGCTTCTCTTGGTATACTGCATTATTAGCTCTAGTGTTTCTTTGCAGCATCTTTTGTCGCGCATTATCCTCTTCTGTTATAACCCTTTCACATTCCATATCGAACCAATCTATGTTTCTTGATTTTCTTTTTGTCCCTACTACGTCTTTGGTTACTTTGATTATTGCACTTTTCATGGACTTCCACTCATCGTCAATATTGCTATAGAAGTTCTAGGGAGTCTATCTAACTCCATGCTAATGGCGTTTTGATATTTGTTTAGGGCTTCATTTTTGCTCAACTGGTCTGTATCCCACTGCTCCCTTTTTGTACCTTTAGTTTTGGCGACATTTGATATTCTCTGTCGTAGTTTTCCCACTACCAGGAAATGGTCGCTATCTCAGTTTGGCCCTCTGTGGGTCCTTACATTGGTTATTGATGAGCTCTATAATATTAAGTCTAATTAAGACAATAAAACAAATCTTATGTTGAAATAACTACTTCCCTTGTTAATACCACGCAGGATATAGAATTATACAACAGAGATTTGTATGTTATTCCTAGAACCAGTCCATTTTCATGCCACTTGAGCTAGAGAAATAACGTTTTTTAAATATTTTTTTTTCTTTTTAAATGAAGTGAATAGCCATCTGCAGACGCGTTTCGAGATCTATCTCTTATCAGTACAGCTTTGCTCTTTTGAGTTATATAATGGAACAAATTTACATTAGCTTGAATACCATGTGCAGGATTGGCACGGTTAGGTTTTGATTTGACATGTGTCATTTGTCACACATATGTCACATTTGACATGTGATTTGACATTTCGCTTTAGGTTTTTTCGGGCTCCCCGCACGACCATCTCGGATTTGGCTGAAATTTTATGTGGAGGACTCCCTATATCCAAACTGAACTTTGGTCAAATTTTAGGTTCACTGATGGAATCTTCATGGAGTTACAGTTCTTTGTTTGACTCCATACTGGAACCCGCGACAGTATGCCAGCGAGATTTCAACAACTTTGAATCCCAATATCTCATTCACAAGTTTTTCACAATGCATGAAATTTTGCCAACTTGTACAACTTTATGGGCTTCATTCAATGAAATTAATCAAACTTTTTATGCATTGCACCCAAAAATTGTAAAGTGCTTTAAAGTTGGCCTAAAATTTTACTTTTCAAAAAAATGTAAAGTTTAGGTTTCCACAACTATGGCTGTAGTTAAGCTACAGGCTTGATACTTTGCACATAGTGTCTCTGTATAACTGTGTTTTCGAATGTGCAGTTTGAACTTCCTGGTTACTCATGTTAGCTTACAAATTGAGTGTAAAATTTGTGATTTGTGTAATGCGGCCAATAATAGGGTATTTTCAAACCGATTTTGCAGAAAAGAGTCATCCAGAAACTTTTTGAAACCCATTCCATTAGAAAGAGCATGCTTTAAACCCCCTAAAAAAGTTGTATAGATGTTTCAACGCGAATATATAAGTCCCTAAAATCAGCTACAAGGCAGGGCGTCATTGCCGTGACGACGCTGTACCCTACAACATATAATTCACCTTTATCTTTCAAGATTGTCAGTTGTTTTAACAAAGGTACATTAAATAAGTGTATGTCTTGCAATGGTCCATGGTGACTTTGTCACTACCAGTTCAGAAGCTTGAACTGGCAACCGCATCGCCATAGGGCTTACGCCCAATAGATGTCCAATACCAGCCACGGGTGGGTTTCTTCATCCAGGTTCCCAAGCCTGTAGTTCGGTTTCTTTGTTGAAGTTCCAAAGCCTTGTATGGGTATCTTTCTGGTTCCCAAGCCGATGATTAAGCTGCTTATCCTAGGTTTCCAAGCCTAAATTGGGTATCTTATAGGGTTCCCAGGCCGAAGTCTAATTTTATTTTAGCCACCAACAGTTCTTTTACATCTTTTTGTATTTACTAGCCACGTTCCTCAGTTCGGCAAATTGGTATTGTCGACCAGATGATGTAACAGAAGGAGGAGAAAGCATGCAAATGAAATGCTGTTCAAGAACCCAGCAAAGATCTTGTTTTTCGTGCCTATAAAATGAAACAGTCGGAGTATGTGGGTGCATAAATTTTACCAGTGCATCGTTTTGTTTTACTATGTTGCCGACCCACCATTTGTTGTCGTAAATACAGGCAACATAACAGCCAGGAAACAGCTTGGGTAATTTCAAACTCGAGATGGCAGCAGAAACTTTGGCAACAACATTTATTGAATCGTTTGAAATTCTGCTGACACAAACTGAATTCAAATCGACAGGTTTAAATTGATGGTGTTCTCTTGTACCGGCTATTGTGCCACTTTCTTTCCAGCTTTCTTCTTGAATTTTCTTGCTTTCTTCAACTTCTCCTTTTGGAACATACACGTACTTAATTCCTTGTATGTTTTGGTCACAAAAGTCCAACAAATCTGTTGGTGTCAATATTTGGTCAGCTGATGGCCGTTCGAGGCTTGCGCGAGCAGCTAAGCGTTTAGTAGTGCCACCAACTCTATCACAGCGCGATTTTCCATGACTTGTACCGAAAAAATTCCATTCGGCCTCAATGTTGAAATCATTTTTATGGTGGCACAAATTGACAAAATTCGTGTAGTTTTTATATTGTGCAGCTGAACCGTCAATGAAATAGTGTATTTTTGTGATGTCTATTTGAGTCAATAAAAACTCTCATAATTTTCATTTTTTTTCAAATTCAATCATTTTTTGAATAAATACGTCAACGGCTACTGTATCATGTTGCATATGATCGGAAATTATGCAAAAATTTACAACTTTGCCTCTGCATTGATGTAATAAACAACAACGGATGTACGTACTGTGGCTTGTGAATTTTCCCAATGAAAGCCCTGGGCAGCGTCTTGGACAATGAACGAGTAATTCTCAGCAAAATCCATCAACGCAATCAGTTCCGTTTCTTTCAAGCTTTCTTTCAATGACTTCAAATATTCACTCTGATGCTTTGAGACGATTTGATGGGCTGTTAACATCCAAATCTTTTCGATGAAATTATCCACTGTCAAAATACACGTTTCCAAAGTTTCACGGCCAGTATGAACTCACCGTTTAAATTCAATCAGCTCCTCTGAATCAACGTTTCTTCGAAATATTTGGCAAGTGCTTCTTCACCAGGGCAGTCGTGGCATCGTCGTGGCAAACAAGCTCTGCTTTGCACCTGATTTTAGGGCCTTATATATCCGCGTTAAAACATCTATCCAACTTTTTTAGGGGGTTTAAAACATGGTCTTTCTAATGGAATAGGTTCCAAAAAGTTTCTGGATGACTCTCTTTTTTGCAAAATCGGTTTGAAAATACCCTATTATTGGCCGCATTACACAAATCACAAACTTTACACTCAATTTGTAAGCTAACATGAGTAACTAGGAAGTTCAAACTGCACATTCGAAAACACAGTTATACAGAGACACTATGCGCAAAGTATCAAGCCTGTAGCTTAAGTACAGCCATAGTTATGGAAACCTAAACTTTAAACTTTTAACTTAATTAACTTAACCTTAAACTTAAACCTTAAACTTTTTAAAAAGTAAAATTTTAGGCCAACTTTGAAGCACTTTACACTTTTTGGGTGCAATGCATAAAAAGTTTCATTAATTTCATTGAATAAAGCCCATAAAGTTGTACAAGTTGGCAAAATTTCATGCATTGTGAAAAACTTGTGAATGAGATATTGGGATTCAAAGTTGTTGAAATCTCGCTGGCATACTGTCGCGGGTTCCAGTATGGGGTCAAAACAAAGGACTGTAGCTCCATGAATATTCCACCAGTGAACCTAAAATTTTACCAAAGTTCATTAGGGACATAGGGAGTCCTTCACAAAAAATTTCAGCCAAATCCGTGCTGGTCGCGCGGGGCACTTTTTTAAAATTAGACCACTTGACATGGAATTACCCTTTAGTAAGTTTGTATCTATAATTAGTATGGTTTCACCCCAATATTCAAAACGTAAATTATTTAACATTTTACACATTTAAACATAATTTTTTTTTCAAAACATAAAGTTTCAAATTTAAATTTGTATAAATACCACAACCTCTGTTGAGTTGGCAGAACCAACTTGGAAAAAAAAATCCGCGACGGCACATAATAATCCGCTTTTTATCCGCTAACGATTGTAAAAAGAAAAAAATTTCCCGCCCTTCCCATTTCCCGGGAAAATAGGATCCTGCTAACTTAACAGAAAGTTAGCGGGACCTATCGTAAAAATAATTATATGAGAAAATAATTGCACCGGAATTATCCGTTTTTTATCCGCTAACGATTGTAAAAAGAAAAAGTTTCCCGCACTTCCCATTTCCCGGGAAAATGGGGTCCCGCTAACTTAACAAAAAGTTAGCGGGACCCATTCTAAAAATAATTATATTGAGAAAATAATTGCTCCGGAATTATCCGCTTTTTATCCGCTAACGAATGCCGCGAGAAAATTAATTTCCAAACTTTTCATTTCCCGGAAAAATTGAGTTTTTTTTTCGCGGAATTCGTTTGTGGATGAAGCTAAAGTGTGCTTATCAGGTGCTATGGCGGAGAAATAAAGATATTGAATTTTGAAGAACATAGAAAGAGAGGGGTGGCAATAGCTCCACTAACTACAACTGCCCTCTCACCCCACCGTAGGTAGGAGGAAAGCAACCAAAAGAACATTTCATTTTTGAAAAGACCTAACATAAGTCGTGTGAAGTTGGCCCCCTGAATTTTTGAAAAATTTTAATTTTTTTAGAGTTCTGGCAAGATTTTGAATAGTTCTAGAGTTCTTGCTTGAAAATTGCAATAGTTCCGGGGAATTTCGAGCAGAAATCGAGAAAAACAATTTGGGGGCCAACTTCACGCAGCCCCCTCTTTTTCAGGAAAAAGAGTTCTGATGTAATATTCCAGTTCTTTATATAGAGTTCTAGAGTTCTCAATCGATAATGCATATAGTTCTACTTTTTTTTTTTCAAAATTTTGTAATTTTTCAAAAATTAAAAAAAGTCTGATAGCGGTTTTCGATTGTACTAAGGCAGATAAACAAAAAATGCTTATTAGACATTTTTGTAAAATCAATATTTATAAATTTATTTATAAAAAACTTTCGATGAAGATAAAAAAAAAATGCAAGAGTTCTGATAAGAGTTCTGAGTAGCCCCTGGAGAGTTCTGAACAAATAACCAATTCAATTTCTTTGTCAAACCAATATTAAATAAGTTATAAGTAAAAACGAGGCGCTAAATTTCTTTGAATTTTTTTTTTGAATTTCTTGAAATTACAGAATTCGAAAAAAAAAATTCCATGAGTTCTGTTAAGAGTTCTGGGTAGCCCCTCGAGAGTTCTGAACAAATCTGTTTTATAATTACCACGTCCGACCAATATTAAAGAAGTTATAAACAAAATATGCGGCGCTAAGTTTTTTGAACATTAAAAAATTAAAAAAAAATTTTTTATGAGTTTTGATAAGAGTTCTGAGTAGCCCCCGGAGAGTTCTGAACAAATAACCAATACAATTTCTTTGTCAAACCAATATTAAATAAGTTATAAGCAAAAACGAGGCGCAAATTTTTTTGAAAATTACAGAATTCGGAAAAAAAAAATTCCATGAGTTCTGTTAAGAGTTCTGGGTAGCCCCTCGAGAGTTCTGAACAAATCTCTTTTATAATTACCACGTCCGACCAATATTAAAGAAGTTATAAACAAAATATGCGGCGCTAAGTTTTTTGAACATTAAAAAATTAAAAAAAAAAAATTGTATGAGTTTTGATAAGAGTTCTGAGTAGCCCCCGGAGAGTTCTGAACAAATAACCAATACAATTTCTTTGTCAAACCAATATTAAATAAGTTATAAGCAAAAACGAGGCGCAAATTTTTTTGAAAATTACAGAATTCGGAAAAAAAAAATTCCATGAGTTCTGTTAAGAGTTCTGGGTAGCCCCTCGAGAGTTCTGATCAAATCTCTTTTATAATTTCCATGTCCGACCAATATTACAGAAGTTATAAGCAAAAACGAGGCGCAAAATTTTTAAAAATTACAGAATTAAAAAAAAAATGTTTTCCAAGAATTTTGATATGAGTTGTGAGTAGCCCCCGGAGAGTTCTGAACAAATAACCTATATAATTTCTGTGTCAAACCAATATTAAAGTAGTTATAAGCAAAAGCGAGGCGCTAATTTTTTTTAAATTTCAGAATTCGAAATTTTTTTAAAGTTATAAAAGAGATTTCTTCAGAACTCTCGAGGGGCAACAAGGAAAAGGGGAAAAAAAAATTTTGAAAATTTTTTTTTAAAATTCTGAAATTTTCAAAAAATTAGCGCCTCGCTTTTGCTTATAACTGCTTTAATATTGGTTTGACACAGAAATTGTATAGGTTATTTGTTCAGAACTCTCCGGGGGCTACTCAGAACTCTGAACAGAACTCATGAAAAAAAAAATTGTTTCGAATTCTGTAATTTTCAAAAATTTTGCGTCTCGTTTTTGCTTATAACTTCTTTAATATTGGTCGGACATGGAGATTATAAAAGAGATTTGTTCAGAACTCTCGAGGGGCTACCCAGAACGCTGAACAGAACTCATGGAAAAAAAAATTGTTTCGAATTCTGTAATTTTCAAAAATTTTTGCAGAACTCTCGAGGGGCTACCCAGAACTCTTAACAGAACTCATGGAATTTTTTTTTTCGAATTCTGTAATTTTCAAAAAATTTTGCGTCTCGTTTTTATTTATAACTTCTTTAATATTGGTCGGACATGGAGATTATAAAAGAGATTTGTTCAGAACTCTCGAGCTAGGGGCTACCCAGAATGCTGAACAGAACTCATGGAAACAAAATTTGTTTCAAATTCTGTAATTTTCAAAAATTTTGCGTATCGTTTTTGCTTATAATTTCTTTAATATTGGTCGGACATGGAGATTATAAAAGAGATTTGTTCAGAACTCTCGAGGGGCTACCCAGAACTAAAAAGAAAAAGTTTCCCGCACTTCCAATTTCCCGGGAAAATGGGGTCCCGCTAACTTAACAAAAAGTTAGCGGGACCCATTCTAAAAATAATTATATTGAGAAAATAATTGCTCCGGAATTATCCGCTTTTTATCCGCTAACGAATGCCGCGAGAAAATTAATTTCCAAACTTTTCATTTCCCGGAAAAATTGAGTTTTTTTTTTCGCGGAATTCGTTTGTGGATGAAGCAAAAGTGTGCTTATCAGGTGCTATGGCGGAGAAATAAAGATATCAGGGAAAAAATTTGCTCAGAGGTAATTTTGAAGAACAAAGAAAGAGAGGGGTGGCAATAGCTCCACTAACTACAACTGCCCTCTCACCCCACCGTAGGTAGGAGGAAAGCAACCAAAAGAACATTTCATTTTTGAAAAGACCTAACATAAGTCGTGTGAAGTTGGCCTCCGAATTTTTGAAAAATTTTCATTTTTTTATAGTTCTGGCAAGATTTCGAATAGTTATAGGGTTCTTGCTTGAAAATTGCAATAGTTCCGGGGAATTTCGAGCAGAAATCGAGAAAAACAATTTGGGGGCCAACTTCACGCAGCCCCCTCTTTTTCAGGAAAAAGAGTTCTGATGTAATATTCCAGTTCTTTATATAGAGTTCTAGAGTTCTCAATCGATAATGCATATAGTTCTACTTTTTTTCTTTCTTCAAAATTTTGTAATTTTTCAAAAATTAAAAAAAAATCTGATAGCTGTTTTCGATTGTACTAAGGCAGATAAACAAAAAATGCTTATTAGACATTTTTGTAAAATCAATATTTATAAATTTATTTATAAAAAACTTTCGATGAAGTTAAAAAAATAAAAATACAAGAGTTCTGAAAAGAGTTCTGAGTAGCCCCTGGAGAGTTCTTAACAAATAACCAATACAATTTCTTTGTCAAACCAATATTAAGTAAGTTATAAGTAAAAACGAGGCGCTAAATTTCTTGAAAATTACAGAATTCGAAAAAAAAATTCCATGAGTTCTGTTAAGAGTTCTGGCTAGCCCATCGAGAGTTCTGAACAAATCTCTTTTATAATTACCACGTCCGACCAATATTAAAGAAGTTATAAACAAAATATGCGGCGCTAAGTTTTTTGAACATTAAAAAATTAAAAAAAAATTTTTTTTATGAGTTTTGATAAGAGTTCTGAGTAGCCCCCGGAGAGTTCTGAACAAATAACCAATACAATTTCTTTGTCAAACCAATATTAAAGAAGTTATAAGCAAAAACGAGGCGCAATTTTTTTTTAAAATTACAGAATTCGGAAAAAAAAAAATTCCATGAGTTCTGTTAAGAGTTCTGGGTAGCCCCTCGAGAGTTCTGTTCAAATCTCTTTTATAATTTCCATGTCCGACCAATATTACAGAAGTTATAAGCAAAAAAGAGGCGCAAACTTTTTAAAAATTACAGAATTCAGTTTTCAAAGAGTTTTGATATGAGTTCTGAGTAGCCCCCGGAGAGTTCTGAACATATAACCTATATAATTTCTGTGTCAAACCAATATTAAAGTAGTTATAAGCAAAAGCGAGGCGTTAATTTTTTGAAAATTTCAGAATTCGAAATTTTTTAAAAGTTATAAAAGAGATTTCTTCAGAACTCTCGAGGGGCAACAAGGAAAAGGGGAAAAAACAAATTTAAAAAAAAATTTAAAAATTCTGAAATTTTAAAAAAATTAGCGCCCCGCTTTTGCTTATAACTGCTTTAATATTGGTTTGACACAGAAATTGTATAGGTTATTTGTTTAGAACTCTCCGGGGGCTACTCAGAACTCTGAACAGAACTCATGAAAAAAAAAATTTGTTTCGAATTCTGTAATTTTCAAAAATTTTGCGTCTCGATTTTGCTTATAACTTCTTTAATATTGGTCGGACATGGAGATTATAAAAGAGATTTGTTCAGAACTCTCGAGGGGCTATCCAGAACTCTTAACAGAACTCTTGCCAGATTTGTTCAGAACTCTCGAGGGGCTACCCAGAACTCTCTTAACAGAACTCATGGATTTTTTTTTTTTTCGAATTCTGTAATTTTCAAAAAATTTTGCGTCTCGTTTTTGCTTATAACTTCTTTAATATTGGTCGGACATGGAGATTATAAAAGAGATTTGTTCAGAACTCTCGAGGGGCTACCCAGAACGCTGAACAGAACTCATGGAAAAAAAAATTGTTTCAAATTCTGTCATTTTCAAAAATTTTGCGTATCGTTTTTGCTTATAACTTCTTTAATATTGGTCGGACATGGAAATTATAAAAGAGATTTGTTCAGAACTCTCGAGGGGCTACCCAGAACTCTTAACAGAACTCATGGAATTTTTTTTTTTCGAATTCTGTAATTTTCAAAAAAAATTGCGCTTCGTTTTTGCTTATAACTTCTTTAATATTGGTTTGACAAAGAAATTGTATTGGTTATTTGTTTAGAACTCTCCGGGGGCTACGAGAACTCTAATCCGAACTCTTGTATTTTTTTTTTATCTTCGTCGAAAGTTTTTTATAAATAAATTTATAAATATTGATTTTACAAAAATGTCTAATACGCATTTTTTGTTTATCTGCCTTAGTACAATCGAAAACCGTTATCAGATTTTTGTTTAATTTTTCAAAAATTACAAAATTTTGAAAAAAAAAAAGTAGAACTATATGCATTATCGATTGAGAACTCTAGAATTCTATATAAAGAACTGGAATATTACATCAGAAGTCTTTTTCCCGAAAAAGAGGGGGCTGCGTGAAGTTGGCCCCCAAATTGTTTTTCTCGATTTCTGCTCGAAATTCCCCGGAACTATTGCAATTTTCAAGAAAGAACTCTAGAACTATTCAAAATCTTGCCAGAACTCTAAAAAAATTTCAATTTTTCAAAAATTCGGGGACCAACATCACACGACTCCTAACATGCCGCTTGCGTCTTTAAAAGTGCCTTAACATGCCGCTTGCACCTTTGAAAGGTCCTAGCATGCCGCCCGCATCTTTGAAAGGCCCTAGCATTTCGTCGCCGCACCGATGCCTTTTTGAACGGGCCAATAGAAATAACGTGTGACGATTCGGCCCGGTAAAAACAAAAACATTTAGTCTCCACCCCTTTCCGAAATTCGAATCCGAAATTTTATATTTCCAGGTTGGAATGAATACGATGGGTTTCATGAATCACCGATACCTATGATGGATACGAGGATTGTCAGCCCGAAATTACTTATTTATTCTCTTTGCGATTAAGCTTTCACTATAGAATTGTTTTCAGAGGTTTATCAGAATTTTAACAGAACTTAATAAATCAAATTTTCCTCTAAATAATCGTAGATTCTTCTCTTCTTCCTCATTATCTACCCCTTTCTTTCTTTGTTCTTAAAAAATTAACTCACAGCAATTTTATCCTCGGTATCCTTATTTCGCCGCGATAGTACATGATAACCTTTGCTTCATCCACAAACGAACTCCGTGAAAAAAAAAAATCCCGAATTTTCCCGGGAAAAGAAGTCTCGCGGCATTCGTTTGCGGATTAAAAGCGAATAATTCGGGTGCAATTATTTTCTCAATATAATTTTTTTATTATGGGTACCTCTAACTTTTTGTTAAGTTAGCGGGACCCCATTTTCCCGGGAAATGGGAAGAGCGGGAAACTTTTTTCTTTTTACAATCGTTAGCGGATAAAAAGCGGATTATTATGTGCCGTCGCGGATTTTTTTTTCCGAGTTGGTTCTGCCAACTTAACAGAGGTCTATTATTGGCCGCATTACACAAATCACAAACTTTACTCTCAATTTGTAAGCTAACATGAGTAACTAGGAAGTTCAAACTGCACATTCGAAAACACAGTTATACAGAGACACTATGTGCAAAGTATCAAGCCTGTAGCTTAACTACAGCCATAGTTGTGGAAACCTAAACTTTACATTTTTAGGTAAAAAATTTTTTAGTTAAAGAATTTAAGTCAAATTTTAAGCCAACTTTGAAGGACTTTACACTTTTTGGGTGCAATGCATAAAAAGTTTCATTAATTTCATTAAATAAAGTCCATAAAGTTGTACAAGTTGGCAAAATTTCATGCATTTTGAAAAACTTGTGAATGAGATATTGGGATTCAAAGTTGTTGAAGTCTCGCTGGCATACTGTCGCGGGTTCCAGTATATAACAAAGGACTGTACAAACAAAGGACTGTAATAAATTTTACCAAAGTTCATTTGGGACATAGGGAGTCCTTCACAAAAAATTTCAGCCAAATCCGTGCTGGTCTCGCGGGGCACTTTTTTAAAATTAGACACGACACTTGACATGGAACGACCCTTTAGTAAGTTTGTATCTATAATTAGTATGGTTTCACCCCAATATTCAAAACATAAATTATTTATTCTTCCCATTGGAATTTTATTGCTATAATTTTTTTATATAATGAACGGAAAAAGACCCCTCACTGAGGACGAAATAAAAAAATATTGGAAAAACTTTTGTGACGAAGACCCATTTGCATCATCTGATGACTCTTTGGAAGATGAAAACTTCGAACCAGACTCAAAGTTCCGAGGATGCCCAAAGTCCTAAAGATTCGTCCTACGATTCTAACGAGGTAAGCAATAGATGCTGAACCAATTTCCACCCTTGAAGCGACTTCCTGGAATGAGGTTCCAAATTCTTTTAGACCTCGAATCAAAGTTACAACATCAAGGCCATGTGCATTCCAGGAAGTCACTTCAGGGGTGGAAATAGGTTCAGCATCTATTGATACCTCGTTAGAATCGTCGGATGAATCTTTAGAACTTTGAGCATCTTCGGAACTTTGAGACCTGTTGCTGTTTGGTGCGAAGTTTTCATCTTCCAAAGAGTCATCGGTTGATACAAATGGGTCTTCATCACAAAAGTTTTCCCAATATTTTTTTGGTTGGTTCTCAGTGAAGGGTCTTTTTCCGTCCATTCTATAAAAAAATAATATCCTTAATTTTCAATGGAAAAAAATGGACTTCAATCGGACGAACTTGAAATGTTTTTGCAAGTTTTTCCACGTGGTTTGATCATATTTATTCCCGAATGTACCAATTCCCGACTGGACATACTGAGGAAAGCCAACAAAAAGAAAATTGTTGCCCCTAATACAGATACTGGTGAAATTATGCTTTTATTAGGAATTATGGTTGTTATGATTTACAATACAGTTCCTAACTTCACCGACTACTGGTCAAAGAATGCTTCCTTAGGAAATGAGGCTATAAAAACTGCAATTGCTCGCAATCGCGCCTAACTACTTCTCTCTAAGATATTTTTCAATTACCCAGCAAAAGGTACTGATGCTCCTAAAACATACTACATTGATGAGGTTTCTTGCCTGAAATATACATTTCAAAAATGCAGAAAAGAAGTGTATTCCAGAGCGAACAATGGCCTAATTCAAAAACCGCTCAAGTCTGAAACAATATCTCCCTTTGAAATCCATCAAGCATGGAATCAAAATATGGGAACGATGCGATGCGGAAACGGGATATGTAGGTATATGATCTCAATATTTATTCTGCAAGAGACGATATTGTAGGTAAGACACTACTACCTTAGGGGAAAAGGTTGTATCGTCACTTATCTCTACAATTCGGGATTAATGAGTCACTTTAGCATTTGATCACTTCTTTTCAAATGTCAGACTGATGGACCACATTCGTTTGTTCTAAATGTCTAAAATGTTAAATAACATTTTAGACATTTAAACATAAATTATTTTTCAAAACATAAAGTTTCAAATTTAAATTTGTGTAAATACCACATATGTTTCACCAACACTGTGGCTTCTTCGTATACTCGTATTCTCATTTTTAGATTTTTTTTGGGTCAAGTTTGAGAAACGCTGAATTAGATAATACCAGATAGAATAACTAGATAGACTTTTTGATTAATTTAATAAAAAAGATTTAGTATAATTGAAAAGAGTGTGTATATATATATATATGGTTTGGTAGTAATCAGTGTTTGTGACGGGCAATCGAAGTCAAGGAAAAACGGCGTGAAAACGGGTCAATGCGACCCGCTGACACATTACACTAGACCTACATTTCCCTTGGAAATGTAGCTCACTTTATACAAATTAGCTTTTCGATCGACCATTTTCCACTCGAACTTTACACGCGCTTTTTCAGTTCGCATTATTTATAGCTCACATTCGCCCTCATAACATTCCCGAACGAGAATAGAAAGATAAGACTAGATAAACAAGACTAAATAAACAAGACTAAATAGACCAAGACGGGTAGCGGGTAGACACTCCATGCGACCCCTGCAGGGATAGGTCTACTTCAGGGATGCGCCCCTAGATAAGACTAGATAGACAAGACTAAATAAACAAGACCAAATAGACAAGACTAAATAGCCAAGACGGGTAGCGGGTGGACACTCCATGCGACCGCAGCAGGGATAGGTCTACTTCAGGGATGCGCCCCTGACCACGTGAGCTTCGATTCTCCCCCCACCCCTGTCTCGGGAGGAAATCGGATCCTACTCCTTAGATCCTACCAATGAACCAAACTACCCTCTACTCCATCCCAAACCATCACAGTAGGAAGAGGGACCCCACTGTGATTACATAGTCCCACGAGCACAATGAGATATGATAGTTAAGGACACTTATGATAGCACTTATGATAGTTAAGGACATGGGCGTAGCCAGGATTTAGTTTTGGGGGGGAGGGGGGGGGTTAAGAAAATACACCAACAGAAAAGCACCAATTTACTTTCTAAACTGACACACAAGGGTTCCTAAACTTCACATATACCATGCTCTCTTGAAGAGTCTTACTCGTCTCATGATTTTAATATAACATTAATGTATATATTTTGCATATTTCGGGGGGGGGGGGGACCCCCAAAGGGGATTTAGAGTCTCGGTCGGAATGTCGTCAGGGCCAGATGCTTTTCTATTTTTTGATATAGAGAATACATCACCTCAAATTTAAGAATAGTTGGTCCCATGCCCTCATGCACGTATACCGCATCAGCTCTATGATCTTTGAAGTTGGCCTCTATATAACTGGTCCATGTGTTTTTTAGTTATTGTTCCTCCAAAAATAGTTGGTTACTATCATTTGTAAGTGACATAGTCGTTCTATTCCTGTGGATTCCAGCTACTGCCTTTACTTTTCTGTACATATTAAAAGTATCATGTTTGGAGCAGAGGTCTTCTATTTCTGCACATTCCGTTTCCATCCATCGCTTGGCTTCTTTAATTAATTAATATATTATTGTAACCAGCAAGATAATACTATGATCAACAAACAGACCTGCAGCGCCATACAACGCCGCGCCACAAAACCTAACCTAACCTCGGTGATCTAATGAGAATAAAATTACATTAATTTATCAAATGTGCAAACAATTAACACCGAAGAAATTTATAGAGTGGGTTAGTACAAAAGAGCAATAAATTAAAGTTTCATTGGAAATATCCAAACTATTATTTTGCTATTTGATTTTTTTTTCGATTTTGGCCGTCTAGGGACCGCGTTAAACAACTAATGTTCAATGTAAATTTCTCCTATTGCGCTCTTCCTCTTTTCTCTTTTTCCAATATATCTTCATCCTCTTGCTTTGCTGTTCCCTTCGTCTTCTGTCCACAGTGTTACTCCAGTTTTCTCGTCTTTTTGTGTCTCTTCTTCGCCTGTGACGACTCGCGATTAGTTTACCGCGAGTTAAGATGTTACGTGCAAATTAATGTTATATTTGCACCAAAAAAGTCTTTATGATGTAGGAGAAAGAATTAAGTGATTGGGTGAATTGAGTTAAGAATATTAGTAATTCTTATATTAAAAGAGACACGATTGTATATTTTTCTCGATTTAATTCTTAAACTTAACTTAAAACTGACAAAACTTAACTTCAAACAAAATGCGGCAGTGCGCTACAAAGTATGAAACTTAACTCGAATAACTCGAATAAATCGAATAACTCCCTAAAAAGAGATAACAGAATCTATTTTCTGCTAAAATAAATCTAGGAGCTACACCTACAAGGTAGTAAAATCAGGGGTAAGAAAATTCGGCAACGAATAGTGAAACAGGAAAGTGATTAGAAGGCGGGATAATTAGCAAGTCCTGCACTTCGGAGACTATGCAGGGAAGGGGAGAAATGTGCAAGACTTTCTACCTGCATGGGCAATTTACAAATGGGATTTACAAATATTTCCACAAATTATTTTGTAATTATAGGATTAAAATGCAGACAAAAAACTATCCCATCAGGTAACTTATGAAATATATAAGCTGATCAGCAAAAAGACCCAAAAACATTATTATGAGAAATATCTACACAATACATTTACAATTATAAGTAGATTAACAACTAGCAAATAACTTAAGTATCCAACAATATGGCCTAGACATGAGGATAAGCTACATAAGGCTTGGAAATTTCCAGCCATAAATAAATCGAAAAACAACTAAATGTATTTAAAATTTAAATAAAATAAAAGGATTTAAATCCATAAAAATAGATTGTTTATGGCTGTATAAAAGACGTAAAGGTTTTAAAAATAATTAAGAATAATTCTATTACTAGCTACACGACGGAACATCTCCTAAAATCCTTCAAAATTGAGATTTTTATCTCTCATCAGGTCTCTGTTTGTTATGCCTTCTTCTCCAATACCCACGCCCACTAAGTCTGCTTTGACTTCTTTGAACCATCTGATTTGGGTTCTGGAGTTTTTGTCAAAAAACATGAATATTTTCTAGGTTTCATCATTCATTCTTTTCAAATGGGCATAGAAGCTTACCCATCTCTTCCTCATAGTATTTCCCACTTTCTTCAAAACCTTGGTGAGCTGCTTCAGTTTGCCGGGCTTCAAGAGCGAGTTAATATTTAAAGTTCCAAAAAATTGTATGTAGTTTTTCTCTGGTTTGGGGGATTTTGAATTTCTTGAACAACATAGCGTTTCAGGCTCTGCAGAATCCTTAGGTCTGATTGCGCCTCTGTTGTTGTTGTTTCCATTCAGAGAAATTGACATCATGCATAGTTGTTTGAAATTCAGGGGGGAAATGGCTTTTTATGCCATTTCGAGGTTAAAACTGGGATTGTAAGTTCCAGAGTGTGTATGCAGCCGCTCCTAACATGGAAGGCAGACGCTGTTTGTAGCCGCTCCTCTGGAGTTCAGACTATTTGATAATATAGTTTGAGTAAATAAGTATAAAAAAATGCGCAATTTGTTTTTAATTTTAATTTTTTTGCTCACCCTACACTTTGGACCGCGCAGCACTAATAAAAATTAGAGGGAACACTGCATGCGACCCGACCGCTGGTGAGAAATGGACTACCGGCCATGCGACTGTTCCCAGCCAGGCAACGCATGGAAAGTATGCTACTGGCCCTCACAATCTTAGAAGACTTATGACGATCGGAACATGGAATGTCCTAAAAGCTGGAAAACTACAGATAGTAGAAAGAGAAATAATGCCTTACGAAATAGTTGGAATATCTGAAACTCACTATAAAGGACATGGCCACTTCAAAACAGAAAATGGCAATATGATGTACTACTACTGGCATGAAACAGAGAGCAAACACGGTGTAGCATTTCTGGTCAGCCCGAAATACATATAATCAGTATTAGGGTATAAGCAGCAGAATAATGTCTATAAAACTTAACACAACACCTACAAATCTCAACATCCTCCAAATATATGCCCCTACTTCAGACGCATTCGATGAAGAAATTGAGGAATCCTATTCGGACATCCTAAAGGAAACAGCTAGAATACCAGAAAGAGAGATCACAATAATAATCGATGACTTCAACGCGAAAGTTGGTCCCATTCAAACAACGGAAGACCACTTGAAAACATACTAGGAAAATGGGGCCTTGGAGACAGAAATGAGAGAGGGGAGCGCCTATTGTCATTCTGCGCTGACAAGAATATAACCATCATGAACACAATGTTCACACATCACACTCGCCGACTATATATGTGGAGGTCACCCGGTGATAGGTATAGAAATCAAATAGATTTCCTGCTGATACCACAAAGATGGCGAACAAGTATAAGAGATACCAGAACCTATCCAGGCGCTGACTGCGGATCAGATCATCAGCTACTTATAGGAGAAATAAAATTAAAACTGGAAACTCCAAAACCCACTTCTATGTCTCAAAATAGGTGGGACTTACATAATAACACCGAATATAGAAGCAGACTCTCCGAAAAACTCCAAACACTAAACAGCGGAAACACCAAACAAATGGACGAGAACCAAGAGTATGAAATCGGAAATAATAAAAATGGCCAATGAATTCAACCACATTCAACCGGAAAGAATAAAAACGTGGATAACAGACAGAACATGGGATGCTATACAGGAAAGAAATAAACTAAAACAAAAAGGCTTGAACAACGAAGAACGACGTGAAGACTACAGTAAACTATCCAAAGATATAAGGAAAATGTGTAAAGAAGACAAAAACGGCATTATCTCTACAATATGCAGAGATACCGAAGACCATCATAAAAAAATGCATATTTTTGCCAAAATCAGAGAGATAACCAGAGACTTCAAATCGCGAACGATAATTGTAGAAAACGAGCGAGGAGAAGTAATAACGGAAAAAACAGAGGTTGCAAAGAGATATACTGTCAAAACTTGTTCGAAGATCAACCAGGAGACAACCCACCGGAAATCCCAAACTCAGAAGATCAAGAACCAGAAATCCTTAAACCCAAGGTAGAGTGGGCTCTCAAAAAGCTAAAACCTAGAAAATCTGCAGGACCTGACGAAATAGTGGCAGAAATGATTGACGTGTCTGATGAAAATATGATTAGTCTCCTGCATATACTATGCAAACAGAGCCGGATATCAGGAGTCTGATTGGGCAACTTCAGTATTCCTGCAAATCTATAAAAAAGGAGCAAAGACCCAATGTTCAAATTACAGAACGATATCCTTAATATCACACGTGAGCAAAACATATTGTTTCATATACTTCACGATTGGTTGAAAGCATACATACACCCCCAAATCCCACAAGGACATGCAGGTTTCTTGCCGGGACGAGGCACGCGAGAGCACATCTTGAACATCAGACAGATAATTGAAAAACTAAGGGAGTTCAACAAACCTGGATACCTCTGTCTTATTGACTACAAAAAGGCATTCGATCCAGTAAAATGGAGCAAATTATGGACCGTTTTGTCGGAGATGGGAGTACCTAGACATCTTATTAGCCTCACCGCCA
Source organism: Phosphuga atrata (assembly GCA_944588485.1). Lineage (NCBI taxonomy): Eukaryota > Metazoa > Arthropoda > Insecta > Coleoptera > Silphidae > Phosphuga > Phosphuga atrata. The sequence goes on along the minus strand of OX155903.1, from coordinate 49,241,379 downwards.
ACCTATATCAATCTGCAGAAGCACAGGTCAGAATAGAGGATTGCCTTAATAACCCTTTCAGAGTATACAAAGGAGTTCGTCCATACCAGTTGTGAGTTGCTTTGCGGACTATCCATTCTCAGTAGAGATTTAATAAAATAGGTGAAAGGATGCACCCCTCCTTTCACCTATTTTATTAAATCACTACTGAGAATGGATAGTCCGCAAAGCAACTCACAACTGGTATGGAGGAATATCTATAGGAGGCAGCAAAATATCAAATTTACGATACGCAAATGATACAACATTGCTGGGAGGTACGGAAGAAGAGATCAAGAACCTGCTCCAGAAGGTGAAAGAAATCAGCGGAGAGGTGGGCCCTGAAATGAATAAAACAAAAACCAAAATAATGATAATAGATCGATCCCAAGAAAGACTGCAAAGCCCAACGCATATTGATGGAATCGAGGTAGTAAAGGAGTTCGTGTATTTGGGCTCACAAATTTCAAGAACTGCTAGCTGTGAAATGGAAATAAGGAGCAGAATAGCTATAATGTGCCAAACTTTTACGTATTTGGAAGGATCACAGCATTTCTAAACGAACCAAGATGGCAGTCATAAAGACAGTTATATTTCCTATAGTCACATACGCTGCGGAATCCTGGACACTAAAAATTGATAAATAAAGACGAATTGATGCGTTTGAAATGTACATTTGGAGACGCATGCTCAGGATATCATGGACGGGAAAAACGTACTAATGAATCCATTCTACGAGAAGTTAACATCGTCGATCGACTGAGCAAAACTGTCCATCCTAAGATATTTCGGTCACATAATACGATGAAAGGACGACTCACTTGAGAAATTGATAGTCCAAGGAAAGATAGAGGGTAAGAGACTACGAGGAAGATCACCATCGCGCTATTTGGATCAAATATCCAAAGCCATAGGCGCAACTGCACACGATTGCACAGAAGCTGCTGAAAACAGGGAATAATGGAGACAACAAGTACAACAAATATGGTCCTAGGTCATATCATTGCCACGATGCTCGGAGACGAGCGATACGATTGAGAAAAAGAAATAGTCAAAACTAAACAGACAAGACTGGACAGATATGACATGACTGGACAGATATGACATGACTGGACTGGGCAAGACTGCACAAGACTAGACAAGAATAGACTACACTACACTAGACTAGACAAGACTAGGCTAGACAAGGCTAGATTAGACTAGACGGGAGTGGACTAAACTGGACTAGACTGGACAAGACTCGACTAGACTAGAGTAGACTAGGCAAGAGTAGACTAGACTTGGTAAGATTAGACAAGACTAGACGACATTAAACAAGACTAGCTACCATTTTCAGGTCTTGTTTGTCCTTTTTATTTTATTTTGGAGCGCAGAAATTAGCGCTGGTCGTCCTTGAGATCGGCAGCGATCTGTGCAAATTCGCCAATTTTTGTGCAAACTTGGACAAATATATTTTTTTTTTGTGAAACATTTCGCAGCGTGTGTGCAAGAATATTTTTATCGCTTTCGACATCTCGCCATAGATGTCGCCGATTGTTCGTTACTCAAACACTTTCCCTTTTTTTGTACACTACATATATATAGTTTACGTCTCGCAATCGAAATTACTTTTTCGACATAAACGAAATTCAGACAGATTTAAATAGATTACACGCAATTTACTAACCTAAATACTACACTTTAGATTTAAAACCATTAATCAACATAACACTATCTAGTCTTGTCTGTCTAGTCTTGTCTATCTAGTCTTGTCTGTCTATTCTTGTCTGTCTAGTCTTGTCTGTCTAGTCTTGTCTGTCTAGTCTTGTCTGTCTAGTCTTGTCTGTCTAGTCTTGTCTGTCTAGTCTTGTCTGTCTAGTCTTGTCTGTCTAGTCTTGTCTGTCTAGTCTTGTCTGTCTAGTCTTGTCTGTCTAGTCTTGTCTGTCTAGTCTTGTCTGTCTAGTCTTGTCTGTCTAGTCTTGTCTGTCTAGTCTTGTCTGTCTAGTCTTGTCTGTCTAGTCTTGTCTGTCTAGTCTTGTCTGTCTAGTCTTGTCTGTCTAGTCTTGTCTGTCTAGTCTTGTCTGTCTAGTCTTGTCTGTCTAGTCTTGTCTGTCTAGTCTTGTCTGTCTAGTCTTGTCTGTCTAGTCTTGTCTGTCTAGTCTTGTCTGTCTAGTCTTGTCTGTCTAGTCTTGTCTGTCTAGTCTTGTCTGTCTAGTCTTGTCTGTCTAGTCTTGTCTGTCTAGTCTTGTCTGTCTAGTCTTGTCTGTCTAGTCTTGTCTGTCTAGTCTTGTCTGTCTAGTCTTGTCTGTCTAGTCTTGTCTGTCTAGTCTTGTCTGTCTAGTCTTGTCTGTCTAGTCTTGTCTGTCTAGTCTTGTCTGTCTAGTCTTGTCTGTCTAGTCTTGTCTGTCTAGTCTTGTCTGTCTAGTCTTGTCTGTCTAGTCTTGTCTGTCTAGTCTTGTCTGTCTAGTCTTGTCTGTCTAGTCTTGTCTGTCTAGTCTTGTCTGTCTAGTCTTGTCTGTCTAGTCTTGTCTGTCTAGTCTTGTCTGTCTAGTCTTGTCTGTCTAGTCTTGTCTGTCTAGTCTTGTCTGTCTAGTCTTGTCTGTCTAGTCTTGTCTGTCTAGTCTTGTCTGTCTAGTCTTGTCTGTCTAGTCTTGTCTGTCTAGTCTTGTCTGTCTAGTCTTGTCTGTCTAGTCTTGTCTGTCTAGTCTTGTCTGTCTAGTCTTGTCTGTCTAGTCTTGTCTGTCTAGTCTTGTCTGTCTAGTCTTGTCTGTCTAGTCTTGTCTGTCTAGTCTTGTCTGTCTAGTCTTGTCTGTCTAGTCTTGTCTGTCTAGTCTTGTCTGTCTAGTCTTGTCTGTCTAGTCTTGTCTGTCTAGTCTTGTCTGTCTAGTCTTGTCTGTCTAGTCTTGTCTGTCTAGTCTTGTCTGTCTAGTCTTGTCTGTCTAGTCTTGTCTGTCTAGTCTTGTCTGTCTAGTCTTGTCTGTCTAGTCTTGTCTGTCTAGTCTTGTCTGTCTAGTCTTGTCTGTCTAGTCTTGTCTGTCTAGTCTTGTCTGTCTAGTCTTGTCTGTCTAGTCTTGTCTGTCTAGTCTTGTCTGTCTAGTCTTGTCTGTCTAGTCTTGTCTGTCTAGTCTTGTCTGTCTAGTCTTGTCTGTCTAGTCTTGTCTGTCTAGTCTTGTCTGTCTAGTCTTGTCTGTCTAGTCTTGTCTGTCTAGTCTTGTCTGTCTAGTCTTGTCTGTCTAGTCTTGTCTGTCTAGTCTTGTCTGTCTAGTCTTGTCTGTCTAGTCTTGTCTGTCTAGTCTTGTCTGTCTAGTCTTGTCTGTCTAGTCTTGTCTGTCTAGTCTTGTCTGTCTAGTCTTGTCTGTCTAGTCTTGTCTGTCTAGTCTTGTCTGTCTAGTCTTGTCTGTCTAGTCTTGTCTGTCTAGTCTTGTCTGTCTAGTCTTGTCTGTCTAGTCTTGTCTGTCTAGTCTTGTCTGTCTAGTCTTGTCTGTCTAGTCTTGTCTGTCTAGTCTTGTCTGTCTAGTCTTGTCTGTCTAGTCTTGTCTGTCTAGTCTTGTCTGTCTAGTCTTGTCTGTCTAGTCTTGTCTGTCTAGTCTTGTCTGTCTAGTCTTGTCTGTCTAGTCTTGTCTGTCTAGTCTTGTCTGTCTAGTCTTGTCTGTCTAGTCTTGTCTGTCTAGTCTTGTCTGTCTAGTCTTGTCTGTCTAGTCTTGTCTGTCTAGTCTTGTCTGTCTAGTCTTGTCTGTCTAGTCTTGTCTGTCTAGTCTTGTCTGTCTAGTCTTGTCTGTCTAGTCTTGTCTGTCTAGTCTTGTCTGTCTAGTCTTGTCTGTCTAGTCTTGTCTGTCTAGTCTTGTCTGTCTAGTCTTGTCTGTCTAGTCTTGTCTGTCTAGTCTTGTCTGTCTAGTCTTGTCTGTCTAGTCTTGTCTGTCTAGTCTTGTCTGTCTAGTCTTGTCTGTCTAGTCTTGTCTGTCTAGTCTTGTCTGTCTAGTCTTGTCTGTCTAGTCTTGTCTGTCTAGTCTTGTCTGTCTAGTCTTGTCTGTCTAGTCTTGTCTGTCTAGTCTTGTCTGTCTAGTCTTGTCTGTCTAGTCTTGTCTGTCTAGTCTTGTCTGTCTAGTCTTGTCTGTCTAGTCTTGTCTGTCTAGTCTTGTCTGTCTAGTCTTGTCTGTCTAGTCTTGTCTGTCTAGTCTTGTCTGTCTAGTCTTGTCTGTCTAGTCTTGTCTGTCTAGTCTTGTCCTGTCTAGTCTTGTCTGTCTAGTCTTGTCTGTCTAGTCTTGTCTGTCTAGTCTTGTCTGTCTAGTCTTGTCTGTCTAGTCTTGTCTGTCTAGTCTTGTCTGTCTAGTCTTGTCTGTCTAGTCTTGTCTGTCTAGTCTTGTCTGTCTAGTCTTGTCTGTCTAGTCTTGTCTGTCTAGTCTTGTCTGTCTAGTCTTGTCTGTCTAGTCTTGTCTGTCTAGTCTTGTCTGTCTAGTCTTGTCTGTCTAGTCTTGTCTGTCTAGTCTTGTCTGTCTAGTCTTGTCTGTCTAGTCTTGTCTGTCTAGTCTTGTCTGTCTAGTCTTGTCTGTCTAGTCTTGTCTGTCTAGTCTTGTCTGTCTAGTCTTGTCTGTCTAGTCTTGTCTGTCTAGTCTTGTCTGTCTAGTCTTGTCTGTCTAGTCTTGTCTGTCTAGTCTTGTCTGTCTAGTCTTGTCTGTCTAGTCTTGTCTGTCTAGTCTTGTCTGTCTAGTCTTGTCTGTCTAGTCTTGTCTGTCTAGTCTTGTCTGTCTAGTCTTGTCTGTCTAGTCTTGTCTGTCTAGTCTTGTCTGTCTAGTCTTGTCTGTCTAGTCTTGTCTGTCTAGTCTTGTCTGTCTAGTCTTGTCTGTCTAGTCTTGTCTGTCTAGTCTTGTCTGTCTAGTCTTGTCTGTCTAGTCTTGTCTGTCTAGTCTTGTCTGTCTAGTCTTGTCTGTCTAGTCTTGTCTGTCTAGTCTTGTCTGTCTAGTCTTGTCTGTCTAGTCTTGTCTGTCTAGTCTTGTCTGTCTAGTCTTGTCTGTCTAGTCTTGTCTGTCTAGTCTTGTCTGTCTAGTCTTGTCTGTCTAGTCTTGTCTGTCTAGTCTTGTCTGTCTAGTCTTGTCTGTCTAGTCTTGTCTGTCTAGTCTTGTCTGTCTAGTCTTGTCTGTCTAGTCTTGTCTGTCTAGTCTTGTCTGTCTAGTCTTGTCTGTCTAGTCTTGTCTGTCTAGTCTTGTCTGTCTAGTCTTGTCTGTCTAGTCTTGTCTGTCTAGTCTTGTCTGTCTAGTCTTGTCTGTCTAGTCTTGTCTGTCTAGTCTTGTCTGTCTAGTCTTGTCTGTCTAGTCTTGTCTGTCTAGTCTTGTCTGTCTAGTCTTGTCTGTCTAGTCTTGTCTGTCTAGTCTTGTCTGTCTAGTCTTGTCTGTCTAGTCTTGTCTGTCTAGTCTTGTCTGTCTAGTCTTGTCTGTCTAGTCTTGTCTGTCTAGTCTTGTCTGTCTAGTCTTGTCTGTCTAGTCTTGTCTGTCTAGTCTTGTCTGTCTAGTCTTGTCTGTCTAGTCTTGTCTGTCTAGTCTTGTCTGTCTAGTCTTGTCTGTCTAGTCTTGTCTGTCTAGTCTTGTCTGTCTAGTCTTGTCTGTCTAGTCTTGTCTGTCTAGTCTTGTCTGTCTAGTCTTGTCTGTCTAGTCTTGTCTGTCTAGTCTTGTCTGTCTAGTCTTGTCTGTCTAGTCTTGTCTGTCTAGTCTTGTCTGTCTAGTCTTGTCTGTCTAGTCTTGTCTGTCTAGTCTTGTCTGTCTAGTCTTGTCTGTCTAGTCTTGTCTGTCTAGTCTTGTCTGTCTAGTCTTGTCTGTCTAGTCTTGTCTGTCTAGTCTTGTCTGTCTAGTCTTGTCTGTCTAGTCTTGTCTGTCTAGTCTTGTCTGTCTAGTCTTGTCTGTCTAGTCTTGTCTGTCTAGTCTTGTCTGTCTAGTCTTGTCTGTCTAGTCTTGTCTGTCTAGTCTTGTCTGTCTAGTCTTGTCTGTCTAGTCTTGTCTGTCTAGTCTTGTCTGTCTAGTCTTGTCTGTCTAGTCTTGTCTGTCTAGTCTTGTCTGTCTAGTCTTGTCTGTCTAGTCTTGTCTGTCTTTGTCTGTCTAGTCTTGTCTGTCTAGTCTTGTCTGTCTAGTCTTGTCTGTCTAGTCTTGTCTGTCTAGTCTTGTCTGTCTAGTCTTGTCTGTCTAGTCTTGTCTGTCTAGTCTTGTCTGTCTAGTCTTGTCTGTCTAGTCTTGTCTGTCTAGTCTTGTCTGTCTAGTCTTGTCTGTCTAGTCTTGTCTGTCTAGTCTTGTCTGTCTAGTCTTGTCTGTCTAGTCTTGTCTGTCTAGTCTTGTCTGTCTAGTCTTGTCTGTCTAGTCTTGTCTGTCTAGTCTTGTCTGTCTAGTCTTGTCTGTCTAGTCTTGTCTGTCTAGTCTTGTCTGTCTAGTCTTGTCTGTCTAGTCTTGTCTGTCTAGTCTTGTCTGTCTAGTCTTGTCTGTCTAGTCTTGTCTGTCTAGTCTTGTCTGTCTAGTCTTGTCTGTCTAGTCTTGTCTGTCTAGTCTTGTCTGTCTAGTCTTGTCTGTCTAGTCTTGTCTGTCTAGTCTTGTCTGTCTAGTCTTGTCTGTCTAGTCTTGTCTGTCTAGTCTTGTCTGTCTAGTCTTGTCTGTCTAGTCTTGTCTGTCTAGTCTTGTCTGTCTAGTCTTGTCTGTCTAGTCTTGTCTGTCTAGTCTTGTCTGTCTAGTCTTGTCTGTCTAGTCTTGTCTGTCTAGTCTTGTCTGTCTAGTCTTGTCTGTCTAGTCTTGTCTGTCTAGTCTTGTCTGTCTAGTCTTGTCTGTCTAGTCTTGTCTGTCTAGTCTTGTCTGTCTAGTCTTGTCTGTCTAGTCTTGTCTGTCTAGTCTTGTCTGTCTAGTCTTGTCTGTCTAGTCTTGTCTGTCTAGTCTTGTCTGTCTAGTCTTGTCTGTCTAGTCTTGTCTGTCTAGTCTTGTCTGTCTAGTCTTGTCTGTCTAGTCTTGTCTGTCTAGTCTTGTCTGTCTAGTCTTGTCTGTCTAGTCTTGTCTGTCTAGTCTTGTCTGTCTAGTCTTGTCTGTCTAGTCTTGTCTGTCTAGTCTTGTCTGTCTAGTCTTGTCTGTCTAGTCTTGTCTGTCTAGTCTTGTCTGTCTAGTCTTGTCTGTCTAGTCTTGTCTGTCTAGTCTTGTCTGTCTAGTCTTGTCTGTCTAGTCTTGTCTGTCTAGTCTTGTCTGTCTAGTCTTGTCTGTCTAGTCTTGTCTGTCTAGTCTTGTCTGTCTAGTCTTGTCTGTCTAGTCTTGTCTGTCTAGTCTTGTCTGTCTAGTCTTGTCTGTCTAGTCTTGTCTGTCTAGTCTTGTCTGTCTAGTCTTGTCTGTCTAGTCTTGTCTGTCTAGTCTTGTCTGTCTAGTCTTGTCTGTCTAGTCTTGTCTGTCTAGTCTTGTCTGTCTAGTCTTGTCTGTCTAGTCTTGTCTGTCTAGTCTTGTCTGTCTAGTCTTGTCTGTCTAGTCTTGTCTGTCTAGTCTTGTCTGTCTAGTCTTGTCTGTCTAGTCTTGTCTGTCTAGTCTTGTCTGTCTAGTCTTGTCTGTCTAGTCTTGTCTGTCTAGTCTTGTCTGTCTAGTCTTGTCTGTCTAGTCTTGTCTGTCTAGTCTTGTCTGTCTAGTCTTGTCTGTCTAGTCTTGTCTGTCTAGTCTTGTCTGTCTAGTCTTGTCTGTCTAGTCTTGTCTGTCTAGTCTTGTCTGTCTAGTCTTGTCTGTCTAGTCTTGTCTGTCTAGTCTTGTCTGTCTAGTCTTGTCTGTCTAGTCTTGTCTGTCTAGTCTTGTCTGTCTAGTCTTGTCTGTCTAGTCTTGTCTGTCTAGTCTTGTCTGTCTAGTCTTGTCTGTCTAGTCTTGTCTGTCTAGTCTTGTCTGTCTAGTCTTGTCTGTCTAGTCTTGTCTGTCTAGTCTTGTCTGTCTAGTCTTGTCTGTCTAGTCTTGTCTGTCTAGTCTTGTCTGTCTAGTCTTGTCTGTCTAGTCTTGTCTGTCTAGTCTTGTCTGTCTAGTCTTGTCTGTCTAGTCTTGTCTGTCTAGTCTTGTCTGTCTAGTCTTGTCTGTCTAGTCTTGTCTGTCTAGTCTTGTCTGTCTAGTCTTGTCTGTCTAGTCTTGTCTGTCTAGTCTTGTCTGTCTAGTCTTGTCTGTCTAGTCTTGTCTGTCTAGTCTTGTCTGTCTAGTCTTGTCTGTCTAGTCTTGTCTGTCTAGTCTTGTCTGTCTAGTCTTGTCTGTCTAGTCTTGTCTGTCTAGTCTTGTCTGTCTAGTCTTGTCTGTCTAGTCTTGTCTGTCTAGTAACTTATCCCATGAACAAATTCGCTCTAGTCTTGCATCTAGATTCGTAGATAAGTAGTTTGAGTGGACAAGTTTGTCTTCCAGGCATTAACTTAATCTTGTCTTGTAAACGAATCTGGATAAGGTAAAATCTATTAGTAAAACCTATCGAGATTAAGCCGGTCGAGTCGATCAGAAACAGGGCTATATAAGGCCAATAAACACGGTCGGTATTTTTAGCTCGATTTATTATAAACATTTTTCACGCTAAATGATAAATGGCAGCGAGTGGAAAGGAGGAGGGTGCAATGAATCGGGCTCAAGTGCAGCGGGTTTGTGGGTCAATGAGGAGGATCGCGTAATCGAAACCGCGCCGTGACTCGTTATCACTCGCGTTTTTCAGTTCACTCCAATTTTGTGCATTTGTTTACACGGACTTGAGAGAGCTCGATCGAGACGCATCCACGCACGCCGATCTCCCTTATCGCCGGCCCGATAACACTTTTGTTTTGTTTATCTCGCACGACTACCGCAACTGTGTCAAGGAAATCCACACGAAATATTATATAGAAAACGATTTTAATTATATACCTAGCTAACATGTATGTGCTACACTGACTAGACGGTTAAGTTTATTTACGGCTACAATTAACTTTATCAAAGTATTTACTTAATCTTTGATAGACTATATTAGGAAAATAGTATACAATAGATTAGGCAAATATATAAACTAATAATATAGACTAGCGGTGGCGAAGCAATGGCACGCGTGCCACAGATATCACGCGGAAAAAAAAAATGACGCAATGTGGAAATTTAAAAAAAAATGGCACGCGGTCATAAAAAGGTTTGCCACCCCTGGTGTAGATCATATTAGGCAAATAGTGTACCTTTAAGGACGATTCTCATATGCGCGACACTCAGCTACGCGACGTCGTGTGACATCGCCTGTCAAATTATGATTACATTGTTTTAAATGGACACGTCGCCTAGTACCCATATTACCCTAATTACCCATTTAAAACAATGTAATCATTATTTGACAGGCGATGTCGCGTAGCTGAGTGTCGCGTATTCTTAATTCACATATTCTTACTATTTCCATTACTGCGCGTCATTTTTCATAATGGATAAGCGAGAAAGATCATTAAAAATTTTGATTAGCCGGAAAGAAAACGTATTTGCGTGCGTACAGCGCCTTTATGATTTTTCCGGGAGAGGGTTCGAATCCTCGCCGTCGCAGCGGCATTTTCAATCAGGGCTGCATTAATAGTCCAGGCTGCCCACCCTGTAGGAATGCGAAATATGCGGCGTATACTAAAAGCTACTTTTCGAAAGTTTCTTTTTGTCGAATTACAAAATCGGTTTTGTTGTCTGGCCGGAGCGTTTCGTAAATCCGTTATAATAGTAACATTGCGATAATTGTTGCCGATTGTGTCAAATTACGACAATAAAATCGAGACGAGGGAAATTTACACGGAATGGAGTGAGTTTGATAAATTGCGGGTAATTGCGCCGATCGCGCTCTCACAACCTTACGCCGAAGAAAATGAGATTCGTATCTTGGCAGGCCTAAATATCCACCCGACTGAAACCCCAGACAAACTTTAATAAAAACCTTTTTTATTTTTTACCGCCTGCTGCATTCAATATTATATATACGTTATACCAATTCTCATTTTGTTTGTTTTCCAATATTTTCGTTTTGTCGGCGGCAAGGACAACCATACACCGTGACTGATTGCCGCCTGACACAATTCTCCACAAAGAAGCGAAAAAAAATATTAGATATCGTATACATTTCCTAATTGTGGTTTTGATAATTTCAAACGCAATTATTCTAACGAAATCTATAATTCTCCAATCTTTGTCTGGACAAAACAGATTAACCAGAACAAGACAACTAACTACAAGATTTAGTAATCTAATTTGATTTTTTTCCGATTATATTGCCTTTACCCGTTGAGGCACGGTGGTATTAAAAGTGCCACCTTTTTAATGCGTAAATGTGTGAATGCGTAATAGTATATTACGTACCGATAGTTGTAAGAAGCATATGCGTACGAGAACAGTTAATTCCGCGAGTACGTAATTGCCTTACAACTCGAGTTATGTACTATACTTTATCTACGATGACACTAATAAAAACTTTATCTACGATGACACTAATTTGTTTCTGTTTAATAAGAAAAATATGTTTGATGTAACAAATTAGGTACATTATGTAACATTATAATAAACAAACAGTGGTATTTTCATATATAGCTGTTACTCGACATTATTTAACTTAATAGAAATGAAAAGAAATGCATTCTTAATGGTTACATGCCTTATTAATTAGTACCTATTTGGGTTAAACTGGAATAAGAGTGCGCATAGATATAGGCAACCCAATGTACGCACTGTCAATTTCCGTTAGTTTGAATTTTGGCACAGGAGGCGTTGAACGTAGTAGCAGCTCTCAACCAATCAACGAATCGTAAACCAAACGCACGTGTGTGTTATCAATCATAACTTATCATTAATCGCGGACTCTTACATAGTGTGTGTTATGATGCATTTATATAGTCCACGAACTGTACAATAATGGGCATTTAAAATAGTGGTCGTAGATAAAACACATTTCATGATCCAAGCGTTATAATTATGGTATCATTTTTGAACCACCTCGAAAAATTGCAATAGCTACGTGCACATACAAATTTCCGTGCAACAAATATTAAAGTATTCTAGTCTTAGTTATTTTGGTCAACTTAATCTTTTGAAACACAACATAATTAAATGTACGCAATATTCCGCCGATTTAAACTATTTAGTACTTTTTATAAAAGTTGGGAAAATAGGGTAACGTGCTAAAACTCATTAGGTGGATTACGCAAGAGCGCGCATTACCGGCCCCGTAATTAATTAGAGAGAAAAAAAAAACTGGGCAATTATTATTCATAAACGAGAGAGAAACGGCGGAGAAAAAATGAGCGAAAAAACGGGGTCACATTCGATTGATAACTAACTAGCTAACTATAAACACACACGCGGCTTTGTGTGTGTGTGTGCAACACATACAATGTTTATTTAATCCATAAAAGTAGTTTAAGTGCACTAGGTCGGCATCCAAACACCATTATTCATACGATACCGCGCTATAAACTCCATAGATTTATTTATAATCAGACTAGGACTGATTCGTTCACACACTCAACTGCTCACAATCCAATTTATGAAAACTGAAAATGTCTTTGCAGCTTCAGGAAATGAAATATTATTGGCATAATTAAACCTCGGCTAAACCCCAAACTAAACCTTAACTAAAACAAGGAACATATGTATTTCCTAAATTCTAAATTATGTTTGTTCAGTTTTGGACTATAGCTCCAGTTCTAGACTAAGTAAATTAACTAAACTAGATAAGATTATAAATAATGAAGTCTCCTTGTCATAATTGGAAACTGGAATGTTGCAGCTAGTCTACAACTTGAGTTATTTAGATTCAAAGTTGAGACTTTTCAAACAAATAATCTCATTTATTCGAAATTACGGTTTTTTGAGTTTTAGACTATAACCCAAGTATTAGAACAAGTAGAATAACTAAATTAGAGGGGGTTATAGACAATAAATTGGACTAGTTATAATTGAAAGCTAGAATGTTTTAGCTAATCTATAAGTTAACTTATTTAGACACAAAGTAGATACTTTTCCAAATAAATAATTTCGTAAATTCCAAATTGCGTTTGTTCAGTTCTAGACTATAACTCCAGTTCTAGACTAAGTAAATTAACTAAACTAGATAAGATTATAAATAATGAAGTCTCCTTGTCATAATTGGAAACTGGAATGTTGCAGCTAGTCTACAACTCGAGTTATTTAGATTCAAAGTTGAGACTTTTCAAACAAATAATCTCATTTATTCCAAATTACGGTTTTTTGAGTTTTAGACTATAACTCAAGTATTAGAGCAAGTAGAATAACTAAATTAGAGAGGGTTATACACAATAAATTGGACTAGTTATAATTGAAAGCTAGAATGTTTTAGCTAATCTACAAGTTAAGTTATTTAGACACAAAGTAGATTCTTTTCTAACAAATAATTTCGTAAATTCCAAATTGCGTTCGTTCAGTTCTAGACTATAACACCAGTTCTAGACTAAGTAAATTAACTAAACTAGATAAGATTATAAATAATGAAGTCTCCTTGTCATAATTGGAAACTGGAATGTTGCAGCTAGTCTACAACTTGAGTTATTTAGATTCAAAGTTGAGACTTTTCAAACAAATAATCTCATTTATTCCAAATTACGCTTGTTGAGTTTTAAACTATAACTCCAGTATTAGAGCCAGTAGACTAACTAAATTAGAGAGGGTTATAGACAATAAATTGGACTAGTTATAATTGAAGGCTAGAATGTTTTAGCTAATCTACAAGTTAAGTTATTTAGACACAAAGTAGATACTTTTCCAATAAATAATTTCGTAAACTCCAAATTGCGTTTGTTCAGTTTTAGACTATAACTCCAGTTCTAGACTAAATAAATTAACTAAACTAGATAAGATTATAAATAATGAAGTCTCCTTGTCCTAATTGGAAACTGGAATGTTGCAGCTAGTCTACAACTTGAGGTATTTAGATTCAAACTTGAGACTTTTAAAACAAATAATCTCATTTATGCCAAATTACGTTTGTTGAGTTTTAGACTATAACTCCAGTATTAGAGCCAGTAGGCTAACTAAATTAGAGAGGGTTATAGACAATAAATTGGACTAGTTATAATTGAATGCTATAATGTTTTAGCTAATCTATAAGTTAAGTTATTTAGACACAAAGTAGATACTTTTTCAAATAAATAATTTCGTAACCTCCAAATTGCGTTTGTTCAATTCTAGACTATAACTCCAGTTCTAGACTAAGTAAATTAACTAAACTAGATAAGATTATAAGCAATGAAGTCTCCTTGTCGTAATTGGTAACTGGAATGTTGCAGCTAGTCTACGACTTGAGTTATTTAGATTCAAAGTTGAGTCTTTTCAAACAACTAATCGCATTTATTCCAAATTACGTGTGTTGCGTTTTAGACTATAACTCCAGTATTAGAGCAAGTAGACTAACTAAATTAGAGAGGGTTATAAACAATAAATTGGACTAGTTATAATTGAAAGCAAGAATATTTTAGCTAATCTACAAGTTAAGTTATTTAGACACAAAGTAGATTCTTTTCTAACAAATAATTTCGTAAATTCCAAATTGCGTTCGTTCAGTTCTAGACTATAACTCCAGTTCTAGACTAAGTAAATTAACTAAACTAGATAAGATTATAAATAATGAAGTCTCCTTGTCATAATTGGAAACTGGAATGTTGCAGCTAGTCTACAACTCGAGTTATTTAGATTCAAAGTTAAGACTTTTCGAACAAATAATCTCATTTATTCCAAATTTCGTTTTTTGAGTTTTAGACTATAACTCCAGTATTAGAACAAGTAGACTAACGAAATTAGAGAGGGTTATAGACTATAAATTGGACTAGTTATAATTGAAAGCTAGAATGTTTTAGCTAATCTACAAGTTAAGTTATTTATACACAAAGTAGATACTTTTCCAATAAATAATTTCATAAATTCCAAATTGCGTTTGTTCACTTCTAGACTATAACTCCAGTTCTAGACTAAGTAAATGAACTAAACTAGATAAGATGATAAATAATAAAGTCTCCTTGTCATAATTGTAAACTGGAATGTTGCAGCTAGTCTACAACTCGAGTTATTTAGATTCAAAATTGAGACTTTTCAAACAAATGATCTCATTTATTCCAAATTACGTTTGTTGAGTTTTAGACTATAACTCCAGTATTAGAGCAAGTAGACTAACTAAATTAGAGAGGGTTATAAACAATAAATTGGACTAGTTATAATTGAAAGCTAGAATGTTTTAGCTAATCTACAAGTTAAGTTATTTAGACACAAAGTAAATACTTTTCCAACAAATAATTTCGTTAATTCTAAATTGCGTTTGTTCAGTTCTAGACTATAACTCCAATTCTAGACTAAGTAAATTAACTAAACTAGATAAGATTATAAATAATGAAGTCTCTTGTCATAATTGCAAACTGGAATGTTGCAGCTAGTCTACAACTTGAGTTATTTAGATTCAAAGTTGAGACTTTTCAAACAAATAATCTCATTTATTCCAAATTACGTTTGTTGAGTTTTAGACTATAACTCCGGTATTAGAGTCAGTAGACTAACTAAATTAGAGAGGGCTATAGACAATAAATTGCACTAGTTATAATCGAAAGCTAGAATGTTTTAGCTAATCTACAAGTTAAGTTATTTAGACACAAAGTAGATACTTTTCCAATAAATAATTTCGTAAAAGCCAAATTGCGTTTGTTCAGTTTTAGACTATAACTCCAGTTCTAGACTAAGTAAATTAACTAAACTAGATAAGATTATAAATAATGAAGTCTCCTTGTCATAATTGGAATCTGGAATGTTGCAGCTAGTCTACAACTTGAGTTATTTAGATTCAAAGTTGAGACTTTTCATACAAATAATCTCATTTATTCCAAATTACGTTTGTTGAGTTTTAGAATGTAACTCCAGTATTAGAGCAAGTAGACTAATTAAATTAGAGAGGGTTATAAACAATAAATTGGACTAGTTATAATTGAAAGCTAGAATGTTTTAGCTAATCTACTAGTTAAGTTATTTAGACACAAAGTAGATAGATTTCCAACAAATAAATTCATAAATTCCAAATTGCGTTTGTTCAGTTTTAGACTATAACTCCAGTTCTAGACTAAATAAATTAACTAAACTAGACAAGATTATGAATAATGAAATCTCCTTGTCATAATTGGAAACTAGAATGTTCCAGCTAGTCTACAACTTGAGTTATTCAGATTCAACTTTGAGACTTTTCAAACAAATGATCTCATTTATTCCAAGTTACGTTTGTTGAGTTTAGAACTGTAACTCCTGTACTAGAATATTGTCCCTAATTTCGTCCACTAAATGCACCCGTTTCGGCTACCTAAACACGCCGTTTGTCGGACGCAAATAAATAGATGTTTAGTGAAACTAGAATTGGGCTGTAAAATGATTTCGAAAATTCGTCGACGGTCGTAAAAAATATTGGGTCAATTTTTTCGTTTCTTTCCAGGAGCGGCGACGTCGTAAATATTTTTATTGGCGCGTTTTAAACGTCGCCGTGGCGAACAATTGCGGCAACAATAAGGGCGCAGTAAACGCACAAACGGTAATAAAGTCTCGAGAGAAAGTCTTGTTACCTGAGCTTGTACGCGCACAAACTTAAGAAAATGGTTCAATATAAATAAGTTTAAGATGTAGGAATAGGCTAGAGAAGAGTAGATATAATTGTGGGACGAGATAGACAAGAGTCTAGAAGGAAAAGCTGAAATGGACAAATCTAATGAGACAATAGTACTATTTATGTTTTTAATAAACGGTTGTTGTCGTAATGGTTTTTTGATAATAATCGTTTATTAATGTAGAAATTTAGTGTGGATAATATGGTTTTAATGGTGGTTATATAATCGGTTCGAAATGACGGGGAGAAATTGGTGGATTGTCGATGAATGAATGTAAAAGTTTTTGGAAAACGTTTGTATTGATTATTGATTGTATTGAAAGTTTTAAAAATGTGATAGATTTGATGTTGAGAATTTTTAAGCGAATTTTTGTTTTTCGTGTTACTCGAAATGTTACACTCGAAATGTCTCGAAAAAGAATTTCTAAATTAAAAGAAAGCTTTAAATTATTAAAACCTTCCAAATCTTTTTGTTTTTTGGAAAATCAAATCTTTGATTTGTTTTGGAAACTGATACAAACTAAATTCTACTCAAAATATAAATAATTTGAATTGTACTTAGAAAACCTCGCATTTACTTACTCACACACCAATTTACTTTCTAAATATTCCAATAATGTACTGCATTTAAAACTGCAAACGATTCAATTTACGATGACGGATTTTCCAAACATTTTCATTCTTCCTAAAAAAGGTATTCAAATGCCGTTATAAAATGGTTTTTGGGATTTTCGCAGTTACTCAGGCTTATCGTTAGTTTACAGTTTTACCAGATTTCTACAAATTTTATGATTCACAAACAAAACTTCCACAATACTAAACAGACACGACTGGACAAACCAAATTGGTCCTTTCTAATCTTATCTTGTATTGTCTGGACTTGTTTGGTGTGGTCTGGGCTTATCTAGTCTAGTCTGGTATTGCGAGGGCTTCTCTGGTCCTGTCTAGATTTGTCTGGACTTCGTTAATCTCATCTAGTTAGGTCTAGTATTGTCTAGTCTTCACCGGTCTGTCTTATCTGGTTCTGTCTGGTCTGGTATGGTCTTGTTTGATCTTGTCTGATCTTGTCTCGTCTTGTCTGGTCTTATCCGATCTTGTCCGGAAGACTAGAATTCTTAGTGGTGTGCCATTTAATATTTATGACAGCGTGAAATCAATCGGAAATGCGAGATGGTGTAAAGTGAAAAAATGTATAAAATTTGTTTATTTGTAACTTTAGAGCGAAATAAACTGGAAAACCGTTTTCAGTACTTCGATTTGCTTCGGGTAACCAAAAAAAAATCACGAAAAGATTTTGCAAAAATTTTCAACAAAAATTTTCCATCATTTTGTTCGAAAAATATGTGCTTTTTCGGTTTTTTTCGATTTTCTCGTGAACGGTAAATAGCAGCGAAATCATTTTCGGCACACAGAAACTACACGATAAGACGAACAAGTCGATGTGTAAATCGTCCAGAAAGATTCAATAATTCGTCGATAAATTTTAAACTGAAATTTAACCACCGTTTCTCGAATTGCTAAGTAGATGTCTCGGAAACGGTTGCAGATAATCAAAAACGCATTGCGGCCTCGTTTTCAGAAGGTCATTTTCCTATTGATACACTAAGATTGTCCGTGGAAATTCACGACTTTCCGAGATCTCTACTCGAGCGCCGAAATTTCTTAGAAATTTCTTCAATTCTTGCAGGCGATAGTGAATGGAAAGAGCTAGCGAAATATAATTTGCATATATATAATAAGCAGCAAAAATGGTTTCAGAAACGTTTTTAAATGTTGCTGTAACTCGAAAAATAACGATTTTGATGAAATCGATTTTCTCGCATTTCGTCATTTTCGCGGTCTAGACTCCCCGTGTCGATGGTATTTCTAAACTGAAAGCTTCTTAGGGAATATTATATACATTTTCTGACTAATTGGGTCGCTGAATCGATTGGTGAAGACTAGAAGTCTCTGTGGTGAGCCGTTCAAAAGTTATGACAGCGTGAAATCAGTCGGAAATGCGTGTTGGTGTACTGCGAAAAAATATATAAAATTTGTTTATTTGTAACTTTACAGCGAAACAAACTGGGAAACCGTTTTTTCTAGTCTGTCTGATCTTGTCTGTCTAGTCTTGTCTGTCTAGTCTTGTCTGTCTAGTCTTGTCTGTCTAGTCTTGTCTGTCTAGTCTTGTCTGTCTAGTCTTGTCTGTCTAGTCTTGTCTGTCTAGACTTGTCTGTCTAGTCTTGTCTGTCTAGTCTTGTCTGTCTAGTCTTGTCTGTCTAGTCTTGTCTGTCTAGTCTTGTCTGTCTAGTCTTGTCTGTCTAGTCTTGTCTGTCTAGTCTTGTCTGTCTAGTCTTGTCTGTCTAGTCTTGTCTGTCTAGTCTTGTCTGTCTAGTCTTGTCTGTCTAGTCTTGTCTGTCTAGTCTTGTCTGTCTAGTCTTGTCTGTCTAGTCTTGTCTGTCTAGTCTTGTCTGTCTAGTCTTGTCTGTCTAGTCTTGTCTGTCTAGTCTTGTCTGTCTAGTCTTGTCTGTCTAGTCTTGTCTGTCTAGTCTTGTCTGTCTAGTCTTGTCTGTCTAGTCTTGTCTGTCTAGTCTTGTCTGTCTAGTCTTGTCTGTCTAGTCTTGTCTGTCTAGTCTTGTCTGTCTAGTCTTGTCTGTCTAGTCTTGTCTGTCTAGTCTTGTCTGTCTAGTCTTGTCTGTCTAGTCTTGTCTGTCTAGTCTTGTCTGTCTAGTCTTGTCTGTCTAGTCTTGTCTGTCTAGTCTTGTCTGTCTAGTCTTGTCTGTCTAGTCTTGTCTGTCTAGTCTTGTCTGTCTAGTCTTGTCTGTCTAGTCTTGTCTGTCTAGTCTTGTCTGTCTAGTCTTGTCTGTCTAGTCTTGTCTGTCTAGTCTTGTCTGTCTAGTCTTGTCTGTCTAGTCTTGTCTGTCTAGTCTTGTCTGTCTAGTCTTGTCTGTCTAGTCTTGTCTGTCTAGTCTTGTCTGTCTAGTCTTGTCTGTCTAGTCTTGTCTGTCTAGTCTTGTCTGTCTAGTCTTGTCTGTCTAGTCTTGTCTGTCTAGTCTTGTCTGTCTAGTCTTGTCTGTCTAGTCTTGTCTGTCTAGTCTTGTCTGTCTAGTCTTGTCTGTCTAGTCTTGTCTGTCTAGTCTTGTCTGTCTAGTCTTGTCTGTCTAGTCTTGTCTGTCTAGTCTTGTCTGTCTAGTCTTGTCTGTCTAGTCTTGTCTGTCTAGTCTTGTCTGTCTAGTCTTGTCTGTCTAGTCTTGTCTGTCTAGTCTTGTCTGTCTAGTCTTGTCTGTCTAGTCTTGTCTGTCTAGTCTTGTCTGTCTAGTCTTGTCTGTCTAGTCTTGTCTGTCTAGTCTTGTCTGTCTAGTCTTGTCTGTCTAGTCTTGTCTGTCTAGTCTTGTCTGTCTAGTCTTGTCTGTCTAGTCTTGTCTGTCTAGTCTTGTCTGTCTAGTCTTGTCTGTCTAGTCTTGTCTGTCTAGTCTTGTCTGTCTAGTCTTGTCTGTCTAGTCTTGTCTGTCTAGTCTTGTCTGTCTAGTCTTGTCTGTCTAGTCTTGTCTGTCTAGTCTTGTCTGTCTAGTCTTGTCTGTCTAGTCTTGTCTGTCTAGTCTTGTCTGTCTAGTCTTGTCTGTCTAGTCTTGTCTGTCTAGTCTTGTCTGTCTAGTCTTGTCTGTCTAGTCTTGTCTGTCTAGTCTTGTCTGTCTAGTCTTGTCTGTCTAGTCTTGTCTGTCTAGTCTTGTCTGTCTAGTCTTGTCTGTCTAGTCTTGTCTGTCTAGTCTTGTCTGTCTAGTCTTGTCTGTCTAGTCTTGTCTGTCTAGTCTTGTCTGTCTAGTCTTGTCTGTCTAGTCTTGTCTGTCTAGTCTTGTCTGTCTAGTCTTGTCTGTCTAGTCTTGTCTGTCTAGTCTTGTCTGTCTAGTCTTGTCTGTCTAGTCTTGTCTGTCTAGTCTTGTCTGTCTAGTCTTGTCTGTCTAGTCTTGTCTGTCTAGTCTTGTCTGTCTAGTCTTGTCTGTCTAGTCTTGTCTGTCTAGTCTTGTCTGTCTAGTCTTGTCTGTCTAGTCTTGTCTGTCTAGTCTTGTCTGTCTAGTCTTGTCTGTCTAGTCTTGTCTGTCTAGTCTTGTCTGTCTAGTCTTGTCTGTCTAGTCTTGTCTGTCTAGTCTTGTCCGTCTAGTCTTGTCCGTCTAGTCTTGTCCGTCTAGTCTTGTCCGTCTAGTCTTGTCCGTCTAGTCTTGTCCGTCTAGTCTTGTCCGTCTAGTCTTGTCCGTCTAGTCTTGTCCGTCTAGTCTTGTCCGTCTAGTCTTGTCCGTCTAGTCTTGTCCGTCTAGTCTTGTCCGTCTAGTCTTGTCCGTCTAGTCTTGTCCGTCTAGTTTTGTCCTTCTAGTCTTGTTCGTCTAGTCTTGTCCGTCTAGTCTTGTCTGTCTAATCGTGTCTGTCTACCCTTGTCTGTCTAGTCTTGTCCGTCTAGTCTTGTCTGTCTAGACTTGTCTGCTACTCAGTAATTTTACAATAAAGAGATAATGTCAGTATTTTCACTGTTATTGTACAGTAGAAACGACAGTATTTTAACAGCTACCGTTCATTAAAGATAATGACAGTATTTTGACAGATATTTAACAGTAATGGTAATTACTGTTAAATGTTAAACTAAATGATAGTTGTTTTACAATAAAGATAATCATAGTATTTTGACAGTTATCTTACAGTAAAGATATTGACATTGTTTTGACAGATACTACAGTATTTTGTCAATTGACATGAATGTTATTATTTACAATGTTTAGGTATTCAAGTGATAGATAACCATTGGGTATCGAAAGCCAGTATGGCCCAGCGTAAGGGTCGAGCGGGTCGTGTATAGTTTACATTCATACCCGGAATCAAAGTTCAAAACTTTTATTGATTATTCGATGCCGGAGATCCTGCGAACCTCGCTGACCAAGATAGTGCGAGGTCTACAGCAACAACATGAACGCCAACCAGTTCCTCTCGAAGCTCCTTAGCCCGCCCGAAGATTCGGCAATCTCGAAGGCCGTTGAAGAACTCAAAGATCTCGAGTTGTTGGACGAGAAGGAGAATCATACTCCATTGGGCAGAGTCAGTTGGGAGCCCAAACTGGTCCACTCTGTTATCTCCCAATGTAGTACGCCCATTATCGACATTGCCACTTTGTTTGCATCGGAGATGGAGATTTTCGCCACGGGGCTCACGGATCAGGAGAGTGTTAATAAGTGCAAGGAACTTTCCACGATCAGTGATCCCTTGAGCTTGATTAGGCTATTCGAAAAGTAACTGGAACACGTCGAGGAATACGATCCATGTATGCCCAGGCGCTTTTACAACGAGAAGTATTTGGTCGATCATAAATTAGGAACGATACAGAGTCGTCTTATTCTTCTTCTTCTACTTCTTCTGTCGATCTGTTAATTCTGGAGCCGCCTCTGCATCTTTTCCTGAGAGGTAGATTGCCAACTATCTCTCCATCTTTTAGGTGGTCTCTCAGGAGGTCTTGAGCTGGGCGGGTTGTTTTCCAGGACTATTTTCGGAAGCCTGTTCTCGTCCATCCCTCTTACATGGTTGTACCACTGCCTCTTACGTTCTCTTCACCATCTCACAATGTCTTGTATTTCGCATTGTTCTCTGATATCTGTGTTTCTTACTCGGTTTTGTTCTATTGTTCTCAGTGTTTTCATATCGGCCACCCTTAGCATGTTTTTCGTCTTGTTGGTGTCTTCGCGGGTTCCTGTACCATACGTCATGATCGGTCTGATACAAGTCTTGTAGATTCTAATTTTGCTATATTTGCGCATGTACGGATTCTATATCTCGTAGGCATCCCGATAGTGCGGATGCTTTGTTATCTGGCTCCTCAGGTCTTTAACTGGGTCGTGGTTGTTTGATATGCCTATGCCCAGGTATCTGAATTGCAACACCTATCCTCCACCACTAGCTTACATCTGCGCCGATCTTTCGCGATTGTCATGCATTTGGTTTTGTTGATGGAGATCTTCATATTGAGTAGGCGGCTTACTTGGAAGAACTGGAAGAGTTGTCTCTGAAGGCCGTTTTCTGATTCGGCAATAATACACCATAACCAATTACAGCGAGATACTAGATACAGAGTCAGTTATTTAATTATAACCCCAATATTTGTTTCGACAAATGAGATTTCTTTTTGGTTTCTTGTAGAATTGTGGGACTCGGAACGAGCCTCCGCGCGTGCATTTTCTTCTGTATATGCGGAACAAGCCGGCGCCCCCTGGTAACACTGTCCCACCAGACAGTGGCCAATCCTTCCGCTTTGATTATTTTTAAAAGGGGCTGCAGAAAGTCCTCCCAACAGCTGACACTAATAACTAAGAGCTCGCAGTACTTCTCACTCTAGATATAGAAAACGCGTTCAATTTAGTTCCTCGGAACTTTATAATAGAGGCGGTAATAACAGCGTGTGACCCCATATTTGGTAACGATGGTCCAGTCGTACCTCAGTAATCGATACGTTTTATCACCAAACGCTGGTCAACATGCGATGTCCCACAGGGCTCCATTCTAGCACCTACACTATGGAACATCGATCAATTCAGCTCCATGGGACTTTATAATAGAGGCGCTAATAACAGCGGATGTAACCCCATATCTGGTAACGATGGTCCAGTCGTAGTAATCGATACGTTTTATCACCAAACGCTGGTCAACATGCGGTGTCCCACAGGGCTCCATTCTAGCACCTACACTATGGAACATCTTCCACAATAAAATACTGCAACTCGACTTGGGAAAAAACCGTTAAAAACCGCCGACCTAACACTCATTGTCTGCGGGAGAAATAACTCTCAACTGGAAGAGACAGCGCAAGACGCTGTGGAAATAATACAGCGATAGCTAAGTGCACTAGGGCTTAAAATGGCACATGCAAAGACAGAAATGGTTATTCTTGCGGGCAGAAGAAAACTTACGACACTGTCGATAAAAATTGGTGACGACATGATTACAAGCCGGTCATCAAGTACCTGGGTGTATGTATACTTGGATCAAAATACCCGCATGACTACCCACATTGAAATCAAGTGCGAGAAAGTCGAGAAATGATGGCTCTGACTAGGATCATACAGGTTTGGTATGATGCTAGTCATTTTGGTATGATCCTATGGGGACCGCTCGAAAAGAAACTAGTGGAATGCTACTGTTTGTATTATCCTGTACGGTGCACCAATCTTTCTATAGAAACAAACTGGAAGCGCTAAACCGAAAAATGGCACTCATTGTCAGAGTTATATCGGCTTAAAGAACCGTCTAAACCGCCGCAGTAATCGCTATAGCTTCTCCACCGCCGCAGCAATCGCTATAGCCTCTCGCCCCTCGAACTGAGAGTTCAGGAGATGGTAATCATATATCGACTCGGAAGAATAGCAGGTCTGATGCTAAAGGTAAATGTATGGACAAGTGGCAGTAGAGCTGGAGAGAGTACGTTGGCTGGACTAAAACTTTTAAAAAGGACGTGAGGTTGTGGAGTGATTTTTATGTCATCCAGGCCTTTACTGGTCATGGTGTCTTTGAAACATCATCATTTTGGAGATCCAATCTTGGATGTAGGCCTCTTTCTTCTTCTTCCACTCTTGGCGATCTTGTGCCCGTCTCATCCAGTTTCAACCTCCGTGCCGTTGAATGACGTCCATCCAGCGCTGCGGTGGTCTGCCGCGCCTTCGAGTATCCGCTCTGGGTCTCTATTCAAGGGCTCGTCTCGTCCAGCGACTCGTTCATTCTCGCAATTTGTCCTGCCCATGTCCACTTTTTCCTTTATATGACAGCCATGACGTCTTTTACCTTGGTCTTATTTCGGATCCATTCGTTACGTTTTCGGTCACGAAGGGTGGTTCCAAGCATCGCTCTCTCTATACCCCTCTGCGCGACTCGGAACTTCTGCGTAAGGGTTCTGCGTAAGGGTTATGGTCTCTGTACCGTCGGTGAGCACAGGCATGACACACTGCTCCAAGACTTTCACTTTGAGATCCAGGAATATTTTGCCACGTAGAATCTGCTTATTGGCAGCAAACGCTGCCCAAGCCGGCGCGATCCGCCTTTCCACTTACGCTACCTGGTTCTCAAAGCCCAGTATAACCTTATGCCCCAAATATATCTACTCTGTTACTTTCTCCACTGGAAGCTGGTAGTCTGTGAATCGGGAATGTTGGTCATAATCTTGGTTTATGTTAAGACCCGTTTTCTCGGATTCCACTCTCAAATCCTCCAGCATCGTCATCATCTCCCCAATGCTGAGACCAGAACCAGGTCATCAGCAAACCTGAGATTGGTCATTCTCTCTTCAACAATCATCAGCCCCTTCCCTGCCCATTGCATCTGTTGCAATATACATTCTAGTTCTAGGGTAAACAGCTTCAGTGATATTGTGTCCTCTTGCCTGACACCACTCTCTAAATGAAATTGGTTGGTTTCCTTGTGCAGGGAGACACAGGCAGTTGCGTTCTGATGCAGGTGGTTGATGATCTGTATGTACCTTTCATCGATATGGCATGTAACTAGAGCTTGCGATATGACCCACGACTCTATGGAGTCGAACGCTTTCTCGTAGTCTATGAAGGCTAGGATAAGTGGTTTCCTGTACTCATTGCATTTCTCCACGACTGTTTTGAGAGTTTGAAGGAGGTCATTGGTGGTGAAGCCTGAGCGAAAGCCTGCCTGTTCTCTGGGTTGAAAGAATTCTAGCTTCCTGTCAAGTCTGTTAACTAGAACCAGACAGAAGAGCTTGTAGACATGCGAAAGTAGACTCTTTAAGTCCAATTTTTGTGAATTAGGGTGATTACTGCGTTATGCCATGATGCAGGTACTTTACCTTGCAGGATGCACTTTGTGAATAGGATTGCTTGCCAGCACTTCACAAAGTACATTGTCGTTGCTTTGGAACATACCTTCACAAAATTAATAAGCAGGATAATCCCATCTGCTGGTTCTGCCCCTACATTGACTCTGCTGTATTCAAAATGTTTCTAAATGCTTTGTCTTAAAACCTAGTCAAAACTGTTGTCTGAATGCTTTTGATATTTAAATTTGGAGAAGGAATAATCAAGCGCAGTGCCTAGATTGCGGTTCCTATACATCTAGTAGCAACGAGTAGTTGGATCGCATAATACAGACATAGCCCACATCCAGAAAAGAAGATGTGGGTAGAACACAGACAATTCCAACAAACTAAATATGTTTGTAAAGTGTTGTTAAACTACCTAGACCCAATAAACGAACAACCAATATTTCGAACAATTCGTAATTTATTGCAGGAAAACATTTCCCTTCACGGACTAAAGCGACAATAAATACCGATTCTTGAAACGTAGTCAAACTACCTGTGCACGCGACACGTCGCCCCAAATATTTGGACGGATCCACTTCCAGCAAATTTCACGGGACATAAATCCTTCCTGTATTTCTTTGCCGACGAATTTTAATGCACCCTCCATGAACACTTAATTGACGGTAGTGGAAGGGTGGCGGTGACAATGACGTACACGTGCATGCCCTACTTCTCAGCCTCAATCGAACGAATCAATTTTGAATTAAAAATACTTTTTCTATTTTGCGTCTGTAATGGACTCATAACAGCACACATATGCGTGCGGTTTTGGCTCACCGAGTGCTATACAATTTTCTCAATTTGTATCGGCGATTTTTTTCTTTAGAAATGGCATAAAAGTGTGCAAAACAGAAAAAATAGTATAAAAAACTCGTTCGAAAGGCGTTTTTCAGCACATTGCCCATTAGAAAACTCCTCGCTACGCTCGTCGTTTTCCAAACTTGGACGCGTGCTGTAAAATCGCGCTTACTGAACTCGTCCTTTAATTTACTATTACAACCGCAAAGTTGGTTTCAGACTTATCAGGTCATAAAGAAAATCTTACATTTGTAACTAGACTAGATTAGACTTAGCAAAGAGGACAAGAGAGACAAGATAATTTTCTTTAATTTGCTTTGGCATGCTTGCTAGTGCCAATTTCCGTTTTTCGTTTTTTTATGAAAAACTTGTTGAAACATTTTGTTGAGGTTGTAGCACACGAGAACGAGATTTTTCGCTTTTACGAGATTTTTGAAACTCTCGCCCTATCTCGTCTCGTATAAAGCCCTAACATTTTGACCTACTGATATGGAACCTGTCGATTTAGTCGAAACATTGAAAGACCTTGTCGCGTGAGCAGGTAGCCTAACAAAAGATATGAAGCTGTTAATTGCTTCACAGTTTGATCTTGTTTTCACCGAATGCGCCAAAACATTTTCACCCAATAAACCAAATTTTGAACAACAAAAACCGTCCATTTCTACAGGTAGTAACTTATTCACTTATTCTTTTCTTGTATTCTGCACAGTGTAAGTTACGCATGGAGCATAATGAGTTTGAGCAATTACCTGTGAGATTTACTAGCCGCCGTGTCCTTGACACACTTGGAAATCAACTAGTTGCAGAGCTCAGCGGCGCGGAAAGTGAGAGCTCGTTGCATAGTCTCTTTTTTCCAACTCTGTGTAGAATTTTTACAAACAAAATCTCTTTGTACAGAAAATTAAAAAAAAGTTAATATCCATAATTCAAAAACCGAATTTTTAACCCTTTTTTACTTAGACCTGCGGTTGAGTCACTACGGCGAAACTTACTATTACAAACTCGTTAAATCCTTAATTAGTTTATAGATTTCATTATGCAAACTAGTTTGACTGGTTTATACACTTTATTCGACAGCGAAAATTAATTAGTAGACTAGTAGAACAGATTGGACTATTACAGATTACTTTGCTGACTAAACAGAAATATTTGACAGACAATGTCTGAGAGAAAAAACTAGACACGCAAGATTAGACAGGTAAGACTAGACGGACAAGACTAGACGGACAAGACTAGACGGACAAGACTAGACAGACAAGACTAGACAGACAAGACTAGACAGACAAGACTAGACAGACAAGACTAGACAGACAAGACTAGACAGACAAGACTAGACAGACAAGACTAGACAGACAAGACTAGACAGACAAGACTAGACAGACAAGACTAGACAGACAAGACTAGACAGACAAGACTAGACAGACAAGACTAGACAGACAAGACTAGA